>CM055119.1:329663482-330863482 GCA_029206835.1 Rana muscosa | reverse complement strand
AATAAAGTTGCTAGCGTGTGAACTTTCCTGGAGTGCAGTCAACATTTATTTATTTTTCCTTGCAAGACTCATGGGGCATAAAAACGGGACTCTACCAGTATTTAGCAGCTGGGTTTTTAGGAGGGTGACCTAACCTAGGGCTTGGAGAAGCACCTTTTCCTTTTTTTCCTTGGCTGTTGGGCCAGAGGAAAAATTAGGTTATGGAGAGTCCTCAGCCCTTTTGTAAGCCCCCTACCGGGATGACTTGGTGTATACGTGGTCAAGATTTTGCAAACTTGCGGCCATATAGTGTACAAGTGTGAAAAAACAAGGGCTGCTTGCAATGCTTTTTGGAGACCACTTCTGAGATGGTGTGCAGTTGAGGCATGTTTTTTTTTGTAGTTGGTTTTTTCTTGCTTTGCTAGTCTGAATAAAAGTAAAAAAATTGTATTTATTTTTTTTATTCCCCCTTCAACCCCTGTACAGGAGCTGATGAGCCAGAAACAGAGAGTCGCCTCGGAGAGGGACAGGCTACAAGCTGAACTCGAACACTTTAGGAAGTGCCTTGTTTTGCCCTCCTCGTTGTGGTCTAGGGGTTACTTTAAAGGCCACCCCAGGTGACACCATCTCCCTTGCACTAGACCTGGACGTACAGTATAGAAATGATCTATTTTATTATCTTGATATTTAATATTTTTCACTGGGAGGACTGAAATGGGGGGAAATAAAAGAAGAAAAAAAAATAACCACACTTTTTGTTTGTTACTTCTGCATCACCATGGAAAAAGAAAAAAAAAAAATGTACAAAAAAAGTCTATATATGAATGTGCCATGCATGACTCGAAGGATTCTGGGAGTTTGGCAAAGAAAAAAAAAAACAAACCTCACTTATGACAAAGCTGCGGGCAATCCCTTCACCCCTCAACTCCGCTGGTGGCACCTGCACCCGCCTCATCCCACCCCAGGATATCCCTATCCATAGACTGGCTGCCATTTGACACTACAAGCGAGCTACCAAGCTTTCTGCTCCTGCGGACTGTAACCATTTGTGGGTGCCTTCCTTCCCCACCCCCGACTTATCATTACCATTGTGCTATTGTATGAGGCTGCCATGAGCAGGATTTATTTATCACTTGTTAATTGCTGACCAATTATGGTCCACCAAAATGTTTATTATATATATATTTTTCCTTGCCAGGAGATGGGACTTTTTTTTTGTTTTACTCAAATGATACATTTTAATGAAATTTTGAAGTTATGGACTTTATTATACATATAAAAAAAAAGAAAAAAAAGAAAACATTATCCTTGCAATGCTTTGCAGCAGGAATGCACTTACACCTGGATGTCCGATTGGGTTCAAGGTACCTTCTTACATTCTGGTCTGCTGGATGGTTTGAGGGATCACTGCAAAGAAAGCTGCTACAAATCTCCCTCGTCCTCGCAAAAACTAACGCCATCGGGCAGCAAAAAGCGTAACGATTGGGTGCTTTCACCTCTCCCTATTTACTGTATATAATAAAATAAGGGTTTTTTGTATGTTTTTATTACGTTAATTATTGTTATAAAGGAAAGAAAGGCCTGCCATCCAATGCTTCATGTTTTTTTTTTTTTTTTTCTTTAAGCCAGGCGGGGTAAATTTAAAAAAAAAAAGCCCCTTTTAACTTGCTATATTGAGTGTTTGTGTGATCTGCTGCTGGTCAGGACTATATTCCATCAAGGTTTTTTTTTTTTTTTTTATTTGAGAGAGAAAATTAAAAGTTCAAAAACATTTAAAAAGATGAGTTTGCCTGTCGCTGAGTATTGTTGGGGCAGAAAATTTTACTTGTTTTTTTTCCTTCATCTTATCTGGATTTGGGGAGTCAGATATTCACTAGACAGCTCAAAGGACTGTACTTTTGCTAAACATGACTTGCAAGGTGTGCAAAGGGGTTGTGGGACGTCTATCACTCCGATCAGCCATAAATTATGACCACTCACCATAACCTGTTGAGACATGGACTACATTAGACCTCTGAAGGTATGCTGTGATATCTGGCACCAAGCCATCGGTAGTAGACCCTTTAATAGAAAAAAAAAAAAAATTGCGGCATTCCAAAATAAAAAATATACATACTCTCCTAGAAGGCTGCAGCATTGATCCGAGCTGCAGCTGCCCCCCCCCCCCCCGCCAGCTCTAGCAGTACTGAGCAGTCAAAGACTACGTTATTGCCCAGTTTTCATGTCCACTGAGCACACTGGCGTGCCAGTTGTTGAGGGGGTGGTAGCAGCTGGTCCAGGCTCTCAGCGGTGCTTTGAGAGGCTGAGCCAGCTACCAGTCAGGCATTTGGGTAGATCCTGACATTATCGTCAGGATCCCTGCAGAGCCTGGGCCGGCTCTGTGACATCAGCTGACAGCAGACTTTAGCCCCCCCCCCCCCCCCCCCCCGTCAGCTGAATCTGGGTCACAGGAGTCCAGAACTAACTAAGTGCACTCCCTTTGACCCACAGAAGAAATATGGCCAAACTTTTCCTTTTAGTCCTTTAACTTGCGAGGTGAGGCCCCCATATAGGATTTTTATTTTTTCCAGTACATCCCACAGCTGCTCAATTAGATTGAGATTTGGAGGTCAAATCGCCACCTTGAACTCATCAGACCAGGCCACCTTCTTCCATGGTCCAGTTCTGATGCTCGCGTGCCCATTGTAGGCGCTTTTGACTGTGGCCACAAGTCAGCATGGGCACCCTTACTGTTCTGTGCCTAAGCAGCCCCATACAAAACAAATGGCAATGCTCTGTGTGTTTTGGCACCTTCCTATCGGACTGAACATTACCTTTTCAAGCAATTTTGGAGTAACAGTAGCTCTTTGATCAGACTACATGGGCCAGCCTTTGCTTCCCACATGCCTCAATGACCCTTAAAGCAGTTGTATAGTCATTTTTTTTTTTTTTTTTTTTACTTTTACCTACAGGTAAGCCTATATTATCTCCTAAACCTGTACGGTTTAGGAGATATTCCCCTTGCAATGAGCCGCTGACTTCAGCGGCGCATGCGCACCAGGGATTCTCGGCTGAAAGCCCAGCAGACGCCGGACCTTGCCGGAAAGAAGTCTCCCGCGCGGGAGTGACGACAGTGCTGGAGCCGCGATACCTGGAAGACACACCAAGGTAGAATGTCAGCTCCCTCGGCGTGGACCGGGAGAGATACCGACACCTCGCTCTAAGGTAAGTATTTCATAATGAGCTTGTATGCGGTGCATACTAGCTCATTATGCCTTTTGCCTTACAGGTGTAGAAAAAAAAGTCAATGGGTTTACTACCGCTTTAATCCCAAAAGGTTTGGCGCTAAATCTCTAATCCCATATGCGTCAATTGTACATGTAATTCATAGCTGCTGTAGAAATTCTTTTGGAGTGGTGAACCATAATTGAAGGAAACCAAAAACCACAGCGCACATGCCCACTCCATGTACCATAAATGTCTAGTCGTATTAGTGTGGATATTCCCCACGAGCTTCAGATGCCATTGTACCAAGATAATCCACTTTACCTGTCAATGGTTATGGCTGATCGGGGGGGGGGGGGTCTACACTATATTACCAAAAGTATTGGGAAGGGGGACAGAGGACACTGATGCAAGGCCTTGTTCACACTTGTGCAGAGAGAGATCTATGGTTTTCTGCACTAGCAAAACAGGTCTCTGCAAGGGCAATAGAAAAGAAAGAACATTTCTGTGTGTCCTAATCGCACTGCAACAGTGCCCCTGAGTGCTGTGCAAAATGCATACTGTTTGTATGCACAACAACTGACCCATGGTGCATGAAAATTATTAAAATGTCAAAAATTACATTTCATTTAAGTTGAGGGAGGGGGGGGGGGTGGGGAAAAAAAAAGGACAAAGTTTGATGGGTGTGGGCCCTAAGTGGAGGGGCTGTGATGTGAGTCATGGCACCAATAAACTCAGACCTTCCCTGGAAGAAAATGATTCTGACCAAACCCCTGTGAATTTTAATTTAGTAGCCCTGGTCTGTCGGAATGTTTGACCAAAGCGCATTTGTGAGGTCAGGCACTGATGTTAGATGAGAAGGCCTGGCTCGCAGTTTCCACTCTAATTCATCCCAACGGTGTTTTAGCGGGTTAAGGTCAGGACTCTGTGCAGGCCAGTTAAGTTCCTCCACCCCAAACTCGCTCATCCATGTCTTTTATGGACCTTTCTTTGTGCACTGGTCCAAATCATTTGGTGGAGGGGGGGATTATGGTGTGGGGGTTGGGCTTTGCCCCTTAGTTCCAGTGAAGGGAACTCTTAAGGCATCAGAATACCAAGACATTTTCATGATGGGAACAGTTTGGGGATGGGCCCCTTCCTGTTCCACCATGACTGCGCACAAAACAAGGTCAATAAAGACCTGGATGAGTGAGTTTGGAGTGGAGGAACTTGACTTGCCTGCAGAATCCTGACCTCAACCCGATAGAACACCTTTGGGATGAATTAGAGCGGAGACTGTGAGCCAGGCCTTCTCATCCACATCAGTGCCTGACCTCACAAATGCGCTTCTGGAAGAATGGTCAAACATTCCCATAGACACCCTCCTAAACCTTGTGGACAGCCTTCCCAGAAGAGTTGAAGCTGTTATAGCTGCATTGGGTGGGCCAACTCAATATTGAACCCTACGGACTAAGACTGGGATGCCATTTAAGTTTGTGTGTGTAAGTAAATGCAGGCGTCCCAATACTTTTACAATGTAGTGTGTATACAGACACGATTTAGTAACTATTTGATAATCCTGTCATATGATGGCTTTTAGAAGTGCTTTAGAGGCCTGTGCCTGGCAAAATATGCAGGCAGCCTGTTGGTCAAGGGAGATGCAGCAATCTTTGGACTCACCTGTGAGTTTGACAGGGATGGAGGGAAGGCCATAAATGCTGGGAATGTTTGCATTCAGGACCATGCACTCCTCCCTACACACTTGTCAAGCACAGGTTAGTTTTTACAGTCCCTGTCTCTAACCAACAGGCTGCTTGCAGCCCTTACATGGGCCTTTGCACCCATGTAAATGAGCTCAAAAAAATTCTATAAAAATTATTTTTGGTAAAAAATTACAAAACCTCTTTGCAAGTTTTATTTCGCTTGGATAATCAGACAGCACACATTTGTTGTCGGAAATTTTTTAAAGCATGCTATCCAACATTTGTTGTGGGAAAATCTGACAACAATTGTCCGATTGAGTGTACAAAGGGTCGGATTTTCCGACAAAAGCCTGTCATCACACAATTCCCGTCGGAAAATACGATCGTGTGTACGAGGCTTTAGATTCAACACGGTCAGAAAGGTGGACTTAGCTTTTTGCTACACCAATGAAACTGGTCCTCTTTGCACTGGTGCACCCCGAGTGATGAATGATGTAGAATCCAATGTGCTGAAATCCCCTCAATGCAGTTATATTTGTTGTTTTTTTTTTTTTTCTCAGAAAAAGTGTTGTTTAATCTGAAACAGTCCCAGCTTGGATACATTAGAAGCAACGTAGAGTAATAAATATCATCACCCCCAACTTCCAAAGGCTGTGTACCTTAGTGGTGGAGGAGCTCTCTAAATTAGACCATTAGTCGGTGAACTGATCTCATTCCAAACAATGCTAATTAACCTCTCTAAGTAAAAGGGGGGGCTGCGGTTTCATTTTTATGCAAACGAAGTCCAGACACACCCTCATCCTACTCTGTGCGATTGGCTGCAGGCGCAGAGCCGATTTGCCTGGCTCAGAATAGCGGCAGACGCGCATCCGCAATCAGCCCGCTGTTACAAATGGGCTATTAAGTAAAATTATAGTTGCGTGTGATCTCCATCCGGCGAGAGAGATCTGCATCGAATTTCATGAATAACTCATGAGGATACAAATCTTTTTTTAACATATGAATAGGAGAGTGAGCTAAACCCTCTGCTGTGCTCCCGCCGCAGGCAATGCACTTCTCTGCCATCATGGAGGCTGAAGAACAAAACCGGGTGGGAATCCGGCTGTCCTGGAAGACTCTCAGAAAAGGGAGTTACCGGTAAGTCTAACTCAGCTTTTCTCTCAAGCGTCTTCCAGGACAGCCCATGAGACGATGAGCCAGAACTTGCCAGTCTAGGGTGGGACAACTGCCTGAAGGACCTTTCGACCAAACGCCTGCTCCTGCGCAGATAGGAGATCCAGGCGATAATGTTTCATGAAGGTCGAAAAACTGGACCATGTGGCAGCTTTGCAAATTTGTTCCGGTGAGGCACCAGCCCTCTCAGCCCAAGACGCAGACAAGGCTCTTGTTGAATGCGCAGTGAGACAAAAGATGGAGGAACTTCTCTAATTTTGTAAGCTTCAGAGATGGCTTGCTTTATCCATCTAGCCAATGTGGCTTTAGATGCACTCTTACCTCTGTGCGTACCTGAAAAAAGGACAAACAAGGCGTCTGTTTTCCTAAAGGTCCTGGGGACCTCAAGGTAGACGAGGAGAATTCTCCCCACATCTAAAAAACTAAACTTCCTTTCTTGGTCGTCCTGTGGCAAACTACAAAAGGTTGGCAGTACAATGTCCTGAGATCTGTGGAACGTACTGGCCACTTTAGGCAAAAAACCTGGATCAGTTTTCAGAACAACACGATCCTCAAAAATTGTGAGGAACGGCTCCCTCACTGATAAAGCCTGTAACTCACTAACCCTACGAGCTGAGGTAATTGCTACCAATAAAAATGTTTTTAAAGTAAGTAACTTAACCGAAATATCCTCTAGGGGCTCAAAAAGGAAATTCTACCAGAGTTTGAAGCACCAGGGACAGGTCTCACGTTGGACAACTTCTCACCACTACTGGCCTGGCCCTAGAAATGGATTTGAAAAATCTAGCTATAGTGGGATTTTCCAAGAGAGAAAACTGGAGGAAAACACTAATAGCTGCTGCCTGTACCTTTAAGGTACTAACTGAAAGACCTTTGTCGACACCCTCTTGGAAAAATTCCAAAATAGGAATATCATGAGTTAATCTTTAATTTCCAGATAACCATGAATTAAACTTTTTCCAAACTTTGGAATAAATGGCTCTAGTTACTGGTTTTCTGCAATTTACCAAAGTCTTGACTACTTTGTCAGAGAACCCCTGGGCACTTAGTATCTTTTCTTCAGATACCAAGCCATCAAGTTTAAGGAAACCCCCTGTGGGTGTGGCACTGGACCCTGCAATAACAAGTCCTCTCTCTGCAGAAGCCTTAGTGGAGGCTCCGAGACCAGAGTCTGAAGCGGGGAAAACCATGGCCTCCTGGGCCAGAAAGGGGCGATCAGAATGAGGTCTGTTTCTTCTAGGAGAAACTTCCGGAATAAGTCTGATCGGCGGGAAGGCGTAACAAAGGCCGAATGGCCACGGATTCGCCAGAGCATCGATCCCCAATGCTTGATCTGCTGGGTTCAATGAAAAGAACCCCTCTGTCTTGCGGTTGTCCTGTTTGCGAACAGATCCACTTCGGGACAACCCCACTTGTCGGTGAGCTCCGCAAATACCTCGGGATGAAGAGACCCCTGATCTCAAACTGGAAAGCTTGCAAGGCTCTCTGAACTGCTAGAAGCTCTCTCTGGTTCGATGAAGCTCCTGCTTCCCTCAAGGACCATTCTCCTTGTGCGACTTTGTTGCTGAGGTGGGCTCCCCACCCCCAGGAACTCGCATCCGTCGTGATCCTCTGGGATATAGGAATGAACCATGGTAGACCTCTTGTTAGGTGAAGGTTTGTCCACCACCACAAGCTTCTTTTTACCTTGGTAGGTAACAAGACCCTTGACTCCAGAGACCTTGCGTCTCCGTCCCAACTCTTCAAAAGAAACATCTGTAATGGTCTTTGATGGAATCTTGCCCATGGTACTGCAGGAAAGCATGAGGTCATCAGACCTACTGCTCTTGCAAGCTCTCTCAGTGAGACCGATTGATTGGTCCGTAAAGCTGAGACTGTTTGCACCATCTTTGAGACCTTCTCCTGTGGGAGAAAAACTTTTTGGTCTACTGAGCAAAAGTCGTATCCCAGATATGTCACTTTCTGGGCCGGAACCAAGGAAGACTTCTCTCTGTTTATCAGCCAACCTAGGGATTGAAGGAAGTCCTGTACAATCTGGAGATCTGCTGATAATTTTTGGTAGGACTCTGCCACCACTAGGAGGTCGTCCAGGTAAGGGATAATAGTTATCACCTTTAACCTTAGTGGAGCCAGCGCCTCCCCCAACACTTTTGTGAAAATGCGTGGGGAAGAGGACAGACCGAAGGGAAGGGCTTGAAATTGGAAGTGCCGAATCTCTGTTCCCATTTTGACTGCTATTCTCAAAAATTTTTGGAAGGCTGGATGGATAAGAATGTGAAGATAAGCATCCCTTAAATCCAAAGTGGCCATGAAGCAGTTTGGGTAAAGTAGGTTTTTGATTGAGAACACGGTTTCCATACAGAAGAAGTGTTTGTACCTGATCGATCGGTTTAGAGCCCGAAGGTTCAGAATAAGCCGATACTTTCCTGATGGTTTTCTGATAACAAAAATATAGGAATAAAACCCCTTGTTCTGTTCTGAGCGGGGAACAGGGATCAGGACTTTCTGATCTAGCAAGTCTCCAATTTGGAGACCCAGAGCACTCGCTTTTTCCCGATCTCGGGGAAGGGAGGTGACCAATAGTTGCTCTGGAGGTTGGCAAGAAAATTCCAGCCTGTACCCATTGGCCACTAGATCCAGAATAAACAGACTCGAGGTGGCTGCTGCCCACTGGGAGAAAGGCCCTCAATCTTCCTCCCACTGGGAGACAAGCGTCACTGGGGCTTGGCGGGTTGTTGAGGAGGGTTAAACAAGACGCCTCCTCTGCCTTTGTGTCCGGTCCAATGTTTCTTGGGCCCATTGTCCCTTTCTCTAGGAGCTTGCTGCCTACTTTGGCCACAATTTTTTTTTCTTGCTGTTGGTTTTTTCTTGTTTTCTGGAAAGGCCTTTTTCTTATCGGCCGTACGTTCCAGTGCCTGCTGTAGACCTGGGCCAAAGAGATGATCCCCTGTTAAGGGAAGCCCACATAGGCGCAACTTAGAGGCTGCATCACCTGACCAGGTTTTAAGCCACAGGCTTCTTCTGGCCAAATTTACTAAGGCCGAAGTCCTGGCTGACATTCTTACCGCCTCTGCGGAAGAATCAGCTAGATACCCTACAGCCTGAAAAAGGAGAGGGAAAGATTTTAGAATCTGCTCTCTAGAGGTACCTGCCAACAAATGGGATTGAATCTGTGTCAGCCATACCTCCAAATTCCTGGCTACACAGGTGGAGGCCAGAGCTGGTTTAAGATTCCCCACAGCTGAATCCCATGCTCTGTGAAGGAGGATATCTCCTTTTTTGTCCATCGGATCCTTAAGCGTGCCCATATCCTCAAACGCCAGGTCCGAGTTTTTTGAAACTTTTGAAAGAGGTGCGTCCTAACTTCGGATTTTTGTTCCACGGCTGCGCTGCATTCTCAAATGGAAACCGTCTTTTTAGGTTACCAGAAAAGAAAGGTTTTCTCTCTGGATTTTCCCACTCCAGCTTGATAGTATCAAGGAGGGAACTATGCACTGGAAAGACTTTAGATTTCTTTCTGTGCAAACCTTTGTACATAAGGTCATGTTTAGACAATTGTACTTCCTTCTCTTCTATCTCAAGTGTTGCATAGATGGCCTTAAGTAAGTTATCTACATCCTCTAAGGATAACTTAAATCTTGAGCTCCTAGCGGACTCTCTATCCCTGGGCTCTGTATCTGACCCTGATTTTTCGCAAGAACGGGTAGATCTGGCCTCCGAGTCCTCACTCTCCAGACCCTACTGTGGAGCGCTAACGACTGCAGTCCTTAATGGAGAAGGATTCTCCGTAGGAACCTGAAATTTGTCAATTAAAGTCCTAAATGAGCTAAAAGGTAGACGCAAGCTCGTCTCTAACTGAAGTCAGCATTTTCTGACATGAGGCTACCGGGTCATCTTTAACTAGGCCTTCTATACAGGTGCGGCAAACAGCTTTGCTCCATGAGGAGCTTAATTTGTTTCCGCAAAGCGCACATTTCCTTTTAGGTGGCTGCGTTTTGGGCCTTGTCCTGAGTCTTTGTAAAACAGAACAAATGACCCCCATAAATATGCCACAAATACTCCGAAACACCCTGTGCAGGAGGAAAGGAAAAAATGTGCCCCCTTCACCTAGTCCCTACTAGTTATAAGGGGAAAAGACACTCACAGGGTATGCAAGCAAGTACAGCCACTTCAAGCTTACCTGAGAGGTGCTGGAGTTAGGGCCTGCTTCTGCTGCCTGTGCAGGTGTTGCAGAGGAGTCCATCCTGCCCCTTTGGTGGTCCACAGCCTGTGCTGGGTTTCACCGTTTTAAACACCAGCTTCCCAGCGTCCCTGTTCGCGCCGTTTAGAGACAGGAACTCGTGTCTCCGGCACCCGCTGATGACATCACACGCCCCGGAAGTAACCCCACCGGGTACTTCCTGTGGGCCAGCTTGGAGCGCATAAGCACCGCCCCTTCGCACGCGGCTTCCTCTAGTCCCCTGCATACTCCAGCCACGCTGTCTGCAGGGAGAGAAAAACGCCGACTGCCGCCATGCGGCTATCGCGGACCGGAGCATAGATGCACACCGCGGTACTGGCATTCCCCATGCACTGAGAAGCAGGGACAGCCGCAACATACCTACTCCCCCGGTGGATGTGCCGCTCTGGGATAAGAGACGGTAGGAAGAAAACACCCCACACAAGCCCTGCTCATGAGACCTAGGGGAACCAGTTCCAGAAACATGTTACCCCCCATCCGGAGGAAACACTAATACTGATGTGGGGCCTGGAGGACCGCCCTTTTATCTGGTGGGGGTAACGTGTTTCCTGTCCTGGTAGGAGGAGCCCTAGGTCTCATGGGCTGTCCTGGAAGACGCTTGAGAGAAAAAGACTTTCCACAGCCCCCTGCGTATAACACGCAGTCACAGTTTACCCTCTATTTTCAGGGTAAAAAAGTGGGTCTTATACGCCAATAAATACAGTCTATAGTGCAAAAGCCTGGCTGATTGCATACAATTTGAACGTTAGGTTTGACCTCATATAATTTTGGGAACTCTGTACAGTGTGTAGCCAGCTCAAGACTTACCGTATATACTCGCGCATAAGCCGAGGTTTTCAGCTGAAAAAGCCCCCCTCGGCTTATACTCGAATCTCACTGCCTACTGTGTCCATCTGCAGCTTATGATCTCCGGCACTGTGATATGCAGTCTAGTCGGTGGCCACGCATTGTGTAACAAAGCCCCGCCTTGTCCTCGTCCGTGATAGGCTGAACACTGACTCACTGCTGGGAAACTGAGTCACGGACAAGGAGGAGGCGGGGCTCCATTACACTGCATGGCCGCCGACTAGACTGCATATTACTGCAACACAAAACAAAAATCAGAGCGCCGGAGATCATAAGAGATGCATATTACAGCGCCAGAGATCATAAGGCTGCAGATGGGCACAGCACCGGTACATGAGGCAGGGAGATGGGCATTGTTGACCCTCTTTTCCACTTACAGTAGTTGATGCATTTCTCACCTTATACGAGTCAATAAGTTTTCCCATTTTTTATTTATTTTTGTGGTAAAATTAGGTGCCTCGGTTTATATTCAGGTCGGCTTATACTCAAGTATAGCCTCAAGTATAGCCTCAAGTATAGCCTCAAGTATAGCCTCAAGTATAGCCTCAAGTATAGCCTCAAGTATAGCCTCAAGTATAGCCTCAAGTATAGCCTCAAGTATAGCCTCAAGTATAGCCTCAAGTATAGCCTTGTACACACAATATGATTGTTGGCCAACCGAGCGTCAGATTTTTGTCTTAAGGGCGTGTGCCTGGCTCGTCTTGCATACTAACGGTACACAATTTTCGTGCCACAAACTACAAGGAATTTCAGCTCTATAGCGCCACCCTTTGGGCCCCTTCTGCTAATTTCGTGTTTGGTGAACATTGATTCCGAGAATGCGTGTTTGTACTTTTAACTTTTGTGTACTGACCATACGAGAATCAGACGTCAAACCAAAAATTAACTAGCCTGTCATCCAACATTTATCCGCCGAAAGTTGGATAATTGTCAAAAGTAGCATATTAACGGTCAGATTTTAGGACAACAGTCTGTAAACAGACAATCCCCTGCCAACAATCGGATCATGTGTACGAGGTTTTAGGCTGGCCATACACTGAGAAAATTTCTTTCCTGCAACCACAGGTTGCAGGAAAGAAATGCGCTTGATTTCTCCATCAACACAGACAGTGTTGTTGCGGGAATCCCTCCTGGGCTATTGTCTTCTCCCGGCGGGGGAGCCA
Source organism: Rana muscosa (assembly GCA_029206835.1). Lineage (NCBI taxonomy): Eukaryota > Metazoa > Chordata > Amphibia > Anura > Ranidae > Rana > Rana muscosa. The sequence goes on along the minus strand of CM055119.1, from coordinate 330,851,195 downwards.
TCCCAAGAGACCGATTAGGGCTATAGCAGCCGCTAGTTATAATCGCAGGTAAAACCCAGCATGCTGGTTGTACCCAAGTTGATCGTTCAACTTGGTACATTCATCCTGCTCATACACTGTTCGAATTTTAGCGATTTGAAGATTTCGAGATTTGAACCATGTATGGCCTGCCTTACCCGAGACCCATCCCAATCCAGCGATTGGCACGAGAGCCTCAGCTCTCCCTCCTCATTGACTGAGACAGCAGCGGTAGCGATTTGCTCCCGCTACTGTAAATCACAGCCAATAAGGAGAGGGCAGGGCCGAGTCACACTCTGTACGTGAATCGACAGATGGCGCTTCAGCTCAGAAGCCCCCATAGCAAGCTTCTGTCCACCGGCAACCCACGATTGCCTATTACAGAGGGGGAACTGCCTTTGTAAACAAGGCGATTCCCCCGGTCTAACAGGGGACATGTCAGATCTACTGCTCCCAGTGATCTCTATCATGTCCCAGGTAGCCTATCCCCCCCCCCACAATTAGAACACACCTGAGGGAACACATTTAACCCCTTGATCACCCCCTAGTGTTAACCCCTTCCCTGCCCGTGACATTTACACAGTAATCAGTGCATTTTTATAGCACCGATCACTATAAATGTCACTGGTACCAAAAAAGTTTCAATAGTGTCTGATCTGTCCGCCGCAATCACGCTAAAAATTGCAGATAGTCCCCATTACTAGTAAAAAAAAAAAAAAAGCCATAAATCTATCCCCTATTTTATAGACCCTATAACTTTTGCGCAAACCAATCAATATACGCTTATTGCGATTTATTTTTTACCAAAATTTGTAGAATACATATTTTTTGGGGGGGATTATTATTCCTTTTTTTTCAAAATTGCTGCTCTTTGTTTATAGCGCAAAAAATAAGAACTGCAGAGGTAATTAAATACCACCAAAAGAAAGCTCTATTTGTGAGAAAAAAGGACATCAATTTTGTTTGGGTACAGCGCTGCACGATTGCGCAATTGTCAGTTAAAGCGACGCAGTGCCGTATCGCAAAAAATGGCCTGGTCATTTAGGGGGCAAATCCTTCTGGAGCTGAAGTGCTTAATGTCACTTTAAAGACAATATCACTAAAACTGTAGTCTAAAAAAAATAAAAACATTTAGGTGGCCAGTACATTCAATGGCTGCGATTTGAGCCATCACTGGACAGCGGAGAGCACAGACATGTACAGAGCCAATCGGAGTGGCTCTATATCTTGAGATTGCTGTGAACCAATCATGCATTTCAAGAGCCAAAGCACTCTCCCCCTTCCTCAGGGCTCACTAAAGGATAAAACTTGAATGGACATAGTGGAACAATGACCACGTAGATCTTCATTAAAACAAGAATTAGACTCTCCCCCTCTATCCACTCCAACCCCCCCCATCCCTTTGGTGTGCCCTGAAGGGGCAATGGCCTGGCCAACCCACCAGAGTGTTGGTCGTCTTGTTATATCACAAAATACCACCAAATTGTTTCAGGGCCGGACCGCCATCTCTTCCTCAGGGCCATCCAAATGATTAAACTTGAATGTGCCTCTTGTGGAGCAAAGTTAATTGCTGAGCCATTCAAATATTTTATCCATTGGTGTCCACCATGTTGAAGGGAGCGTGGTCAGTGACCACACTGATCAACATAAGGACCAAAAATTACTGAGCGGTAAAAGGGATCCACTGAGCGTGTTCAAGTTTCTCCTTTGGTGAACCCTGATGAAGGGGGAGTGGTCTGGCCCCAAAAACATGATGGCTGTCTTTTTATAAGACCAATTAACATCATCTTGGAGACTTTCATCTTTTTTGGCCTAGAGCTCCTTTCAGTTTGTTCTGTAGTCCAGCAGATGACTTACATGACCCCTTTACTGCAGCATATTACTAACCAGCAGCTGCCTTTTAACATTTCAGTCTTTCACAGAAGAGGCAAGACGATAACTGTAAATAGACCTTTTATTAAACTTTTGTGAAAAAGACAAAGGGAGTTTTTTTTCCTTTGAATCTCAGCACTAGGGACATCACTTGCCGACATCGCTCAGGCTCCGCGGTGCACAGGACAGCTCTGGGTAAAGATATAAATCTGGGTCCTGAGGCTCCTCTCGGAATGAACGCATGTCGTGGGGACCGAAGTAATTGCGTTCCGCTGACTTCACGGATGCCTTATAGGCTTAATAATGCAGCATTGCCATGGTGCCTGTATCCAGATCTATTTACAAGGAACTCCTCCTAAACTGGCCTGCGGAGCTAATAATTTACTGTGATCGTTCTCACCTGGAGCTGCGACAGCGATAAAAAATACAGAATCGTTCAGCACGATGACGGCAAAAGAAGATGGAGGACTTTGTGCTTGCAGTCTGTTGGCACAGATGAACTTGCTCCTCACCAGCATGCAGCCAATTAAAGATGCCCCCCCACCCTCACCAATTTAATTGGGTTGACACGGTGGGCGAGTCAGTATTCCTGAGACTGTCCATCCTCCGGGGTCTGCAGGCTGGTTCGTAGTTTGTACATGTGGTTTAGGGATTCGGTGAAAAATGTTGAGATTGTGTTAATCTCCATCAGCGTCAAATTGTCCAGCTGGCAAAGAAGAGAGAGAGTGAGAGAAGCGTCACAGTCGGGAGCACACAAGCAGGTGGATCAGAGGAGGCCAAGCTGGCCGGGAAATTGCTGAGCCAAGTTGGACGCGGGGACAGAGGACAACAGTTGTAGCTACAAAAGCAGAATAAAAAGAACAGCTTCCGTTCTGCAAATGTGTGCAAAGACGCACTGGCTCTCGGCGTGGACATATTTCCATGCACATGCCGTTTTCCAGTCCTCGGCTTTTCACAATGGCTCATACTGTTGTATATGGCAAAGCTGAACTCCACGCAGGCAGCTAAACACACACATAAAATACATACATGGGGAGGAGTTTATACCCACCAAAGAAATGGCTATCTAGTTATCCAGTTCTGGGAGGAGACCTGACCTGATTTTTTTTCAGCTGCAATCCAGCAACAATTACAGGTCATGTCCCTCCCCAACATGTACAAATGACCACATCAGCCACCCAGTGACACTGACGCCACTATACGAGGCCAGGGGTTCAAAACACATAGCAATATATACACAAGACAAAGTCAATAGCAAAAGGTAGACATGGAATGGGAATCAACTTGAAAAAAGGGGGAATGCCCTATAATTATCAAGAGCTCGACCGATTGTTCGAAATTTTGCCATTGCCTGTGTCTTCTGTATGTATTACCACAAGTGTTGGGCCAAGCAAACGTTCGACCTGAACATTGCCAGTTTGCTAAATCCATACCAGACCCTTATCTGAGCATGCAGACTGGCAGGAAAGGGGGGGGACGGACGAGCCTGCCACCCCCCAAAACCATACCAGGTCACATGCCCTCAACATGGTGTGTGTCTACGGACAGGGGGGGGGCTTATAAGAAGCTGGGGGCCCCCAGATCACAGCCCCCCCCCTCTGTGTGAATGAGTAACCGTACCCATTCACCAAAAATTTTATAAAGACAGTAGAAGTTAGTGGTGCAACGGATCGGTGACGATCCGTGATCCGAACGGGTCACCCTGTTCGGATCGGCACACCACACGATCCACGGAGCGCTCCGCAGCCTCGGCCATAGGAAAGGCCCCAGCTTCGGCCTAGCTCCGGAGCGGCGGCCATCTTGGTACACCCGGCGGCGGCTGTCTCGTCAGGAAGTGACGTTTCGCCATCTTGCTCCACCCCACACTCCCGCACAGTAATGATAGTGAGAAGTGGGCAAGCGGACATCTTGTTACACGCAACAGAGTTTTAGATTTCACAGTTAACACAAAACAGAGCTTATATGCTTAAATAAGTATTTGGAAATCCAACGGACTGTTAAATTTTAAACCTTACATGCTTGCTAATGTGACAGAACACCTCTGATTTTCACATTTAACATTTAGTTAAATGTGAAAATCAGGAGGTGTTCCGTCACATTAGCAAGCATGTAAGGTCAGCAGGTTTGCTGCTGCTTTTAAAATGTAATATGTAAACCGTCCATCGGATTTACAAATACTGTATTTAAGCATATAAGCTCTGTGTTGAAAATAACTGTGAAATCTAAAACTCTGGTGGGGGTAACAAGATTGGTCTTGTTTTTTTTTTTTTGTTTTTTTTGCTGATCCGAAAAATGATCCGAAAAATGATCCGATCCGTGAGTTTTTTGATCCGTTGCACCCCTAGTACAAGTACACCAATTAGCTGCAGGGCCAGGTCATCAAATAGGAGGGAATTATTCTCCAATGAGAATGAATCAAGAGGGTACGTTTGGAATTCTGCTACAGAGATGAATTCGGAGGACAATCCAAGCTTATCTCTAGTTACAAATAAGTGGTCGGGGGGGGGTTTTGATTTCCTTCCACTTCCTGTTGTGTCCCAAAGTCAGGAAGTGAAGGGAGATCTCCCCAGTAGGACACAAATGAATAAGAGTTTTAAAGTGTATGTTCTCCTTATAAAAGGTGAACCCTGTACACCCTTCCCCACTCCCCAGACTGCACTGTACATACCTCTGTGGATGATGAGCTGTCAGTGCCCACGCAACCACTCCATGGATTTGAAACCCCCCATTCTTCGCCCCTTCTTTCTGCAGGGCTTCTGGGATGGATCACACCTATTCTCTGGGCTGGCACTGGCCAATGAGAATCATTCCGATTCAACCTGGAAGTGCTGCACAGAGAAGAGGGAGAAGAGCGGGGATCCCAAATCCCCAGACCCATGTTACGGCAGCATGGAGACTGACAGCTCATCACCAAATTACTTTTATTTTTTCTGACAAGGTGAATCCTTTAACCATTCACTGCTAATACTGCTTTGAATACATTTTAAAGCTGAACTCCAGGTAATTCTAATTACCCTTGCAGTGGGCCACCCCTTCACGGCAAGGGTTAAATATACACTTTGGGCTAGAATACCAGTACAATACAATTTTACTTACCCTGACCCTCGCTGCAAGAGGCTCATTCACTTTGTGCAGCTGGTCTCCTCTGAAGCCGCTTCTCTTCAACTCTGTTGATCGCACTGTGTCATCCATGTATGATGGAAGACCTGCTGTCCTGCATTGTAAGCAAGGATGCCAAGCGCACTCCCAAAACATGGTGCATTGGAGGGAAGAGGGGAGTGCCTGCTGGGGGTTTTGGGGAATGGGGAGGTGGGTTGGGGTCAACAGATACGTGAAGTAAAACTGCTTTTTAACAGCACCCTAGACAAGAATGCATTTAACCCTTGCAGTGCTTGTGGTAACCCCATTGAAAGGGCAGTTTTTACATCTCCTAGAGTTCAGCTTTAAAGTGATACTAAATGATCGTTTTTTTTTTTTTTTTTAAATAACAAACATGTCATACTTACCTCCACTGTGCAGCTCGTTTTGCACAGAGTGGCCCCGAACACCGACTTCTGGGGTCCCTCTGCGGCTCCTCCCCGCATCAGATAACCCCCCTAGGAAAAGCGCTCTCCCAGGGGGGGGGGGGGTTACCTTGCGGGCACGCGTCCATAGACGCCGAATGTATGACTCGGCCCCGGCGCCCGCGTGATTGACAGCAGCAGGAACCAATGGCTGCACTACTATCAATCTATCCAAGCAAGAGCCAGGACCCCGTGGAGAGGCAGAGCGCGTCACCGCCGAGCGAATTCCACGGCTCAGGTAAGTAAAAAAGGGGGTGGGGGCGGCCGTGACTGCCAGAAGTTTTTTCACCCTAATGCATAGGATGCATTAAAGGTGAAAAAACATGACGGTTTACAACCCCTTTAAGATAAAATTCTGTCCAGTTAGGTGTAATAAAAAAATAAAAATAATAATTGGAATATATACAGATCACATATCCAGAAGCCTCAGATCTGCTTTAATAGTCTCATACCCAGCATTATCACTGTCAAACACATTGGTACCTTAGCGTGAGCTTCTTGTTCCCGCACAAAGCTGTCTGCAGACAGTCGGAGTTTGGCGATTCGCGTGTCCCACGTGTCCTTAACAAGCGTCCTGATCTCATCAGCTTTTGGGATGTTGTCTGAGGCACTGCGAACAAAAATGGTGTTTAAAAAAAAAATAGGATTTTTATACTCACCGTAAAATCCGTTTCTCTGACGTCCATGGACCGACGCAGCTCTCATACTGATTACATGTGGGTATATGTCCCTGCTCGCAGGAGAAGACCTAGGCAGAATGTTAGAGGTTAAAACATTCTAGAACAAGCCAGAGCTGAACAGCCCCGCCCAGGGGGGCAGTCCCTCCGGACATTACCCTTCCACCTGCAGCTAATCAGCCTCAGTTCGTAACAAAGCAGTACAAACTTAAAAGGAAGGGTGGGTGCTGCGTCGGTCCATGGACGTCAGAGAAACGGATTTTACGGTGAGTATAAAAATCCTATTTTCTCTTATCGTCCATGGACCGACGCAGCTCTCATACTGATTACATGTGGGACGTCCCAAAGCAGTATAAGAAAAGGGTGGGAGCAAAAAAAGTAAGGAACAACCAAAACTTCACTCCAAACCAGCAGAGCCCCTCAACGGAGGAGTTGCAACATTAGACAGCGGCCTGCAACACTTTGCGGCCGAAGGAAGCATCCGAAGATGCAGCCACATCAACCTTGTAGAACTTTGAAAGGGTATGAACGGACGACCAGGTCGTCGCCTTGCACACTTGTGCAACTGACGCTTGATGTCGGAAGGCCCGGGAAGCACCAATTGCCTTGGTGGAATGCGCCGCAACCGGAAAGGGAGGCGCCCGCCCCTTAAGGGCATAGGCCTGTATGACGGTCTGCCTGATCCACCTAAAGACGGTGGCAGACGACACCGCTCGGCCCTGTTTTGGACCAGACACAGATTTCCGAATGGAAACAGTAGCAGACAGTTACACTCGTAAGGCTTGTACCCATCTTAATGTATGAAGCGCAAACTCTCAGGGAAGCGATGGGTGAGGACACAAGGACGGAAGAACAATGTCCTTCTTAAGGTGAAAGGCCAAGACCATCCTTAGAAAAGAAGGATGGTTGTGGGCGCAACACCAACATATCCTTATGGAGGACCAAGTAAGGCGACTTGCCAGACAAGGCTGCCAACTCAGACACCCGTCTAACCGAAGCAATGGCCAATAAGGCCAACTTCCGGGACAAGGTCAAGAGAGGAATCTCTCTGATATTCTCAAAGGGGCGTTCTTGGAGAACCGAGATGCATCAAAATCAGATCCCAAGTAGGGAGAGGAGGCTTGACAGGGGGGACCACATGGCGAACCCCCTGCCCAAAAGGTGCTAATCAAGGAATGGCCCGGCAGCGGTCGTTGAAAAAGACAGTCCGGGCCGAAATCCGACCCTCAAAAGAAAAAAAAAAAAAAAAAAAAAAAAAAAAAAAGGTATGCAAGGCCAGCTTTTGGGTCACACCACGCTGTAAGAACAGCAAAATCCTGGGAACGGAAAACATCCGAGGATGCCACTCAAGTTCCTCGCACATAGCGATGTAAGCCTTCCAGGTACGGTGAGATATCTTTCTGGAGAAAGATTCCCGTGTCAACAACATAGAAAAGATGACCGAATACGAGAGAACTCAGTCCTTTAGCACCTGGCTTTAAACAGCCATGCCATTAAAGCCAAGGACTGTAAAGCAGGATGAAGTATGCTCTGCGAAGCCGGCGAGGCAACAACAGTAGCAGAGGGTAAGCATATATCAGGCGATACTGCCCCCACGGGCTTCCAACGCGTCTAACGCATCCGCCCAGGGGTCCCTGGACCTGACCACGATCTTGCCACCTTGCGAGTGAGTCGAGAGGCCACAAGGTCCACTTCCGGTGCCCCACCTCCGGTAAAGAAGGTGGAAACACCTCCGGATGCAAGGACCCTTTGCCTGCAATGCACACGGCCGACAGGACCATCTTGCAGCAAGACGTATGAAAATCCCGAAGAGACTCCGCAATGTATCGGAGAAGGGAGGCCCCAGTGTACAGGGTGCCTCAAATGTTGGCCAATAAAGGCAACTTGACGGAACTTCCCTAGAAACTCGGTCAGAGGACTAGTACCTCAGCCTCCACAGGTGGCGCAAACCCACCCCAGGCACAGAGACCCTAAAGGTTAAAGCAGTTGAAGTGCACCTGCTAGACGACTGATGGATGAAGCAGAGGCTTTTGCCCAGTCATTGAGCTACAAAAAATGCCAGAGACGCAGCCACTAACGGGCGCAACGCCAACCCCAGCCTGGTGAACACAGTCCAAGCCAGCGCTTCTGATCACCACTGAAAGCAGGTGGAAAGTGATACCCCTGAAACCAGGGATCCTTGTGTCAATGCTCCATCCAGCAGCTACCCATGGATAGGTGCTGATTGTGCAAACACATAGTTTATACTATGTATTGCGTCAAACGCACAAATGGAGAGTGTGGGAGGAAACCCACCCAGCCACAAAGACCATAATACCACCACATACGGCGTATGTAGTTTAGTATTTGTGGATAAACCTATTAAACGCGTATATACTGTGCCAGCGACAAAGGCGTGCACATCATCGGGGCCTGGACGTAAACCAGCCACGCAGATTGCGTACACAACCGTGTAGGTATGTTAGCCTGCGAATAAACAAATTGCACATGTTTATACTGTGCATAGTGCTGAGAATGCGCACACCATTGGAACGCAGGGGAGAAACCTGAGCACCCGGATGAAACCCATGCAGACTGCATACGCATACCGTGTATGGTATTATAGTATGTGTGCTAAACATTTTGCACAAGCCCATGTGTGCATAGCACCGAAGGCGCGCACACTGTTGGCGCGTGGGAGGAACCGAAGTACCCCACGCATACTCAGAGAATGCAATACCTACAGCTACTGTAAATGTATTTAGTGTAGTGTATAGACATAATGTGTATGTTTACACCGTGTATTGCACCAAAGGCATGCATGTCATGTAGCATGGGCAGAAACCCACGCAGACTGCATACGCATACGGTGTAGGTATTATAGTGTGTGTGCTAAACCTTTTGCACAAGCTCATGTGTGCATAGCACCGAAGGCGCGCACACCGTTGGCGCGTGGGAGGAACCGAAGTACCCCACGCATACTCAGAGAATGCAATACCTACAACTACTGTGAATGTAGTTAGTGTAGTGTATAAACATAATGTGTATGTTTACATCGTGTATTGCACCAAAGGCATGCATGTCATGTAGCGTGGGCGGAAACCCACGCAGACTGCAAAGACATACCGGGTAGGTCCAATCGCACAAATTTAGACTGTGCATAGCGCCGAAGCGCCCACTCGGAAGAACTCCACGCAGACAGCACACAGATACCGTGTAGGAATGATAGCATGTGAATCAACATAATATTGCACATGTTTATGCTGTGCATTTCCATTGGAGCGTGGGGGGAAACCGGAGTACCCGGAGGAACCCCACGCAAACAGTATACCCATACTGTAAACATGTATAATATGTGCAATAAACATATTGAACATGTCTATACTGTGCAGAGAGCCGAAGCGCACATACCATGAGAGTGCGGGAGGACACCGGAGCCCCCGCCAGCCCAGAGAGTATGATACATACATATACTGTGAATGTATCTGGAGTCGTGCATAAACATATTTTGTACGTTTATATCATGTATGGCACTGAAACACAGCATTGGAACGTGGGGACAGCCACGCAGACACAGAGACCAATAACACATACATACACTGTGAATGTATGCAGTGTAGAGGTATAGGATGAGTTTAAATTATGGCGCAGAGGCGCATAATCTTCTCTGTATCATTCCAACCTGCTTGACTGTGATGCTGAAGCAGCATGCAGGTAACAGGTAACCTCTGATCCTCAGACCGTGTGTCTGTCAGAGCTCAAATCATTCCCCAGGAAATGGCGGGAAATGTTACCTCAGGTATCACACACAAGGCTCACAGGGATTAGAGACATAAATGAATAAAGTCCTCCCTCATCCATGCTGCTCTTGAGGCAACGTGTGAGGAAAACAGTGAGGAAACTGTAAAAGAAAAGCTTGTCACAGCAATTTCAGCCTGAGTGTGATTCTCACATCATCAATGAGATCACTTACAAGCGCCCTGTCATTCACTGACACAGAACTGGAGTCTTCCTCACAAGGGAATGTCCTGTTCATAAACATTAAATATTCAGGAGGTAGGGTCCTGAGCCCAATAGCTAGGCCCATATCTGACTCCGAGCACTCCTTCACTAAAGATTTTTGTGGGGGGAGGGGGCTTATAGCTCCTTTTGCTCGCACACCACTTCCATTCTGACAGGAATGATTCCAGGACTGCTGACAACTGGTCCATAAGGACCGCAGGTGCAGGAAACATATGAACATGTTTAACTATGCAGCACTGCCAGTTGCCCCAGGCAATGTGGAGAGCAGGTGTATCAGACTCTCCAAACGCCACCCTCTCAGACCTTATACACTATACAGTGAATATACAGTCCACCCACTGGCTACGCTGAGGAGGGGATACCCGGGAGGGCCCACCAACCCTTAAGGACAGCTCAGTCTGTGAGGAGATTGTGAGGGGATTCGCGCCGCCGCCAGAAATAAATGCGCGTCGGCCACAAGAAAATGGCCGCCGTCCGCAGCTATAACTGTGCCACTGAACGCCAAGATGGCCGCCGAGCGCGAAATTCAAAGCTCTAATGCGCGCCAATGGCGCACGCAATAACCACCTCAAACAGCGCCAATGGCGCACGCAATAATCACCTCACACACCAGAAAAAACTGCAGACATGAGCGCCCAACCAGGCCAGAGTGACCCCCAAGCACCCCACAGCACAGCACCAGCACAGGGTGCAGAGAGCAGCATAACAGGGGGGGGGGGGGACAGGGAGAAACCCCCACACACAGAAACACAGCCAGCATGTACTCACCTGCAGTAGGAGAGACTACTTACCCGTCCCTTTCAGGGACCCACTGGCTTGTTTCAGACAGACCTATCACAGAGTCGTACTGCGTAGCTGTCGGTCCGGTCCACCGCGAGAGATACAGTCAGTCAAGTACTGTTCAATCTTGAGAGGACCGCGGGAGCATGAAAGCAACCCGGCCACCCCTGGAGCCATGGGGTATGTCGTGAACTGAGTCTCACGCACGCAAGGCGAGGATCAGCACGCTCGATGGTCGGACAGGGAAGACTACGAGGATACTAGTGTACCCAACCTGTTGCCCAGCCGACAGTTGATTGAAGGTCTCAAAAATAAAATAATAAAATTCCCAAAGGAATAAAAATCAAAAGTAAAATCTTCCAGGAGACTGGCTCCCGAGAGCCACGTCTTCTCCTTCTGCTAGGCAGAAAAAAACTGAGGCTGATTAGCTGCAGGTGGAAGGGTAATGTCCGGAGGGACTGCCCCCCTGGGCGGGGCTGTTCAGCTCTGGCTTGTTCTAGAATGTTTTAACCTCTAACATTCTGCCTAGGTCTTCTCCTGCGAGCAGGGACATATACCCACATGTAATCAGTATGAGAGCTGCGTCGGTCCATGGACGATAAGAGAAAAAAACATCTCTCCAGGGTATTTTTAGACAGTAAACTTGTTTTAATTGATGTTTACACAAGAATACATTTATTTAAAGCCTGTCAATTTTTTACCTGCTTGTTCAGAGGCTTTTCATGTACAAAGTCAGTAGGCGGCAACTCTCACTGCCGAGTTGCAGACAGCACAGTCACCACCCCCACTAAACAACTGCTGCAATAAACAAATTGCATATAAATTATAGGTAGAGCCAACTAAAAAGGCTTATAAATAGGTAACATCCCGGCCTATAGATTTCTATTGAGCCAATAAAGAGCAGTAAGCCTTGGTTCACACGAGTGTGGCTTTGAAATTGCGCTACTTCAGTGCGATTTCAAAGCCGCAGATCAGTGTAATTTGCACATCCGATTTCTTTGTGGCTTGCGACTTCGTTTAACAGAAATTTATGCAAGTCGCAATGAAATTGGAAAAAAAAGTAGTGCAAGAACCTTTTTCAAAGTCAAGGCAATTTGAAGGGTTCCATTGCTGGCAATGGGGTGCGACTTGTGATTTGATACGATCAAATTGAATGAGAAAAATCGCACAAGTGTGTACGAGGGCTGAAGCACATGTAAATTATATATTACCAGCCCACAAAATATTCAACTTGCCTGCTCGCATTTGGCACGTGTGGAAATTAGATTAGGGAGAGTGTGGGGCAGCCTCGGAGGGAGGGGGGCAGGCGGGCTTGAATGGGAGCCAGCGATCAGCCAGGAAACTGGGGGAAGAGACGGGAGAGGAAGAGGAGAGCTGGCCGGATCACAAAGAGCGGGGATCCCCCCCGCTGTTACACAGCTTGGATTGAAATTGCCCGGCGGCTGCTGCCAAAGTCCTGTCTCCTGGACTCGTATGATAGCGAGCACACTAGTACAATGCCGGGAAATTGGACCAGTGTGCTGTCCATCATAGGTGCCGGGACTTTATTTGCAGCAGCCGCCGGGCAATTCAAATCCAAGCTGCATCAGAGCAGGAGATTCCCACTCTGTGATCTGGCCGTCTTTCATTCCTGGGATCCCCATGCACTGGTGAGGCTGCACTGAGGTTTGAAATTTTGAGCCCCGTTATTATATATTACCTGAAAGTTTCTAAATAAAACCTTACCATTCTTATTACATACAGTGAAAGTATTCATACCCCTTGAAATGTTACAAACAAAAACGTAAATGTATTTTGTTGGGATTTTATGTGTTAGACCAACACAAAGTGGCACATAATTGTGAAGTGGAAGGAAAATGATAAATGGTTTTCAAAATTTCTTATAAATAAATATGCGAAAAGTGGGGGGTACATTTGTATAGCGCCCCCCCTGAGTCAATACTTTGTAGAACCACCTTTCAATGCAATTACAGCTGCAAGTCTTTTTGGGGATGTCTCTACCAGCTTTGCACATCTAGAGAGTGACATTTTTGCACATTCTTCTTTGCCAAATATCTCAAACTCTGTCAGATTAGATGGAGAGCATCTGAACAGCAATTTTCAAGTCTTGCCACAGATTCTCAAGTGGATTTAGGTCTGGGCTTTGAGTGGGCCATTCTAACACATGAATATGCTTTGATCTAAACCATTCCATTGTAGCTCTGGCTGTATCTTTAGGGTTGTTGTCCTGCTGGAAGGTGAACCTCCACCCCAGTCTCAAGTCTTTTGCAGACTCTAACAGGTTTTCTCCTAAGATTGTCCTGTATCTGACCAGAGAACCTTCTTCCACATGTTTGCTGTGTCCCCCACATGGCTTCTCGCAAACTGCAAACGGGACTTCTTATGGCTTTCCTCTTGTCACTCTTCTATAAAAGGTCAGATTTGTGGAGAGCACAACTAATAGTTGTCCTGTGGACAGATTCTCCCACCTGAGCTGTGGATCTCTGCAGCTCCTCCAGAGTTACCATGGGCCTCTTGGCTGCTTCTCCGATTAATGATCTCCTTGCCCGGCCTGTCAGTTTAGGTGGACGGCCATGTCTTGGTAGGTTTGCGGTTGTGTCATACTCGTTCCATTTTTCGGATGATGAATTGAACAGTGCTCTGTGAGATGTTCAAAGCTTGGGATATTTTTCTATTTTGTTTGTTCAAAAAAAAAAAACGTAGTTTCTAATGCACATTATGAGAAGCTCACAGTGTGCGGTGATAGAGTAAGCCATTTTAGTCTAGGAGAGGAGCTGGTACAATTGTGCAAGACTGAAGATCATGGTTTAGCCAGGACAAAATTTGGGGGGGCGGGTTTGACCACTTAGAGTTTTTGGCAGACAGGCTGTGCAGGAGGTATGCAATGGGAAAGGGGTGGCTTTTTAAAAACAGAACTTTGCAGTGTACTGGGGGTGATAAGCATGGGAGATTTTTTTTCCCTTTTTTTTTTAAAGTGCAGAGAGGTGAACTAACCCTTTAAGCTCAATGTAAGGTGGCTGCTAAGCTTCCTTTATCCCAACCGAGAGTCCTTTAAGTTCCCACTGAGATAAATGTACGATTACACATACAATATCACCTTCAAGGTATTATGACCTACTGGTTCAGCAGTAATTTAGTGAGCTCCATGTAATGCAGGTTTGGCATGGGGGTGAAGGTCTCCTCTCGACGTTCGTTGTCCCGGATCTGCTCCAGCTTTTCTGAAAATGGATACATTAAAAGATGAACAAGTGGCTGATGGATGCTGTGCAAACCAACCCCCCCACCCCAGAGCCCCTGAAACGTGTTGGTTTTTTTAAACAAGTTATCTTTGGAATAAACTTGTATCTGTACTGGAATATCACAGACATGCTAACTAGGAAAATAAAAAACATCTAACCGCTATGATTGCTGTCCACTTCAGTTGGAGATCTGTCTACTGGGCTGCAGCCATTCTCTACCAGTGATTTTTGTGATGACAAAATCTTTCTTACCCACATCCATCCACTCCGGGGGGACGATGCGACACTTCTGTCTCTGCTTCAGATTGATGGCCATCCAGAGCGGGACCTGGACAGGCAGACCGGGATTGAATGGACCTAAATCACCCTGGGAAGGGAAAACCAGCAGCGTTAATGGAAATCCAAAAGATTACGGATTGTAAAAAATGTTCAATATGGCCTGCAGCATACACCTGTGTGAGAGCCGCGTTTACCTGCGTGGGGATACACAGGTGTTCCGTGCATCTCATCCCATTCATGTCGGCTGGGACACATCAGCTGCGGCTCAAAATTTGACAGCTGGGTTTCCCCTTTTTACTTGCTTACCTTTGTACCATATTATATTTTTTACCCATTGTCATTCAGCTCTATCTACAGCTGTTATTTTCTATATTTTCCCAACATTGTGCATATTGCCCCAGTGGGGACACTTTGTACTGCCCGGTCTCATCGGTTCGGGATCTGCGATGCGCACTGTGGGTGTTGCTCCTCCCATTGGTGGCCGGGGATGGACGCGCAGTCACACCAACGTGCCGGACGTGCGGCATCCTGGTGACGCTGTTCCAACGGCAGCTTTCCATCTCGCGGACCAGGGTGGGGGAGTGTTGGGGCTGACCGCCGGGCGGGTGCCGGCCTACACGCCCCCTTACCCTGTGCGTGTGACGTTGGGGGTTTGGTTGGCGGCGTCCATTTATGGGCAGCTCCCCTGGCTGGGTCTGGATTGCTCTGAGCCCTCCTGTACACTGCTCCTCACGTCCCTCCTTGGACTAGATTCCTCTTCTCTTCCAAGCACCAGGTACCTAACCTCACCTTCACTCCCCCCCCCCCCCACAGCCACCCGCACCCCCTTCCAATCACCGTCTTACACTTCTCTCACTGCTGCACTTTTGACACCACATCCAGTTCATTTCTCTTATTCACTCTATCCCTTCACTGCAGTCTTAATCACAGTCAAACTCATTCCACATCTTCTATGTTCCCCTCAATAGTGCTCGCTGTACCCAGATCCGCCTTGGGTTCTGTGCGTGATGGGCGCCGCCACTGAGCACGCCCCCTTAGCTCCCGACACCGATTCCCCCTGAGTGGTCCACAGTCCCTGCCATTGTGCCATCTATGGCACATATGTAAGTGATACCCTTCCATCAGTGGGATGGCTGCTTGATTGCACCCATCCCAAGCCAGTTCACTTAGCAATTTTACTCTTTCATTGCAGAAACTTCATATACTTGCTCCTGAAGAGTGGCTTAAAGCCGTGAAACGCGTCGAGCTACCCGCCTACCATGTTATGTGCTAACCTACATTTACAGGGATTAGTAAGACAATAGACAGTGCAGATTTCATGCTTCTAATTTGTTTACCCAATCATGAACATTGGTGGACCCTCTAATCTTATGTGTACATTGTTTACAGACATGTTGCTGCCTGGCATTACCGTGTTAGGAACTGGCATTAACCAGCGTGCAATTCTTTATATAATTCAATGTATTGTAACATGTATTATTAAATATTTTATTGTCCACCATTTTTGTTCTATTTTGTCACCATGAGCTTCATTTCAAGTCCCACCCTCCCCCCCTTTTGTTGCAACTATGCTGCCCAACCGGCTGTCTTCTTGCTTCTTTTTTTATCACTGTAACAAAGTAAAAAAAATAAATAATAATCCCTGATCACCCCTCCAGAATAGCACAGTATCACTACAGTGACAATGATATAAAAAAAATAATAATAATAATAATGAGACAGGCCATCATAGTTTGTAGATTCTATAACTTTAATTTAAACCAATGAATACACACTTACTGGGATTTTTTTTTTTTTTTTTACCAAAGACATGTAGCAGAATACATTCTGCCCTATATTTATGAAGAAATTTGATTTAATTGGATATGTTTTATTGGGGCTTGGAAGATATCAAACAATGGGTGTCAACCAAGCCGGGGGGGGGGGGGAGGTCCGTTGTTTGAGATCTTCCAAGGTACCCTTTACCCTATCGGGGTTGGGTTTGGCGCCACTATTCCCCAGACATAGGATACCTCATAATACTGGGAGGCTTCTGTGGATTGATTGCCCATTGGTTTGAAACCATGGCGGCTGGTGCTCAAAATTTTTAGGGGGTTGAAAACAAACTGAAAAATTCTAATAAAAACTGAAAAAAAACACATCAATGGCAGCCTTACTGTGCTATCAAATGCAGCCACTGTGACCCCCCCCCCCCCCCGCTTGCCATCTGGCCGGCAGATACCCCATCCTGGTGGCGGGTCAGGCAGCGGGTGACGGCGGCGAGCTGTGGGACACGTGACGGCTCCTGCATTCTCTATGGTTCTCTGTCCTCCCGTGCATCATCTTCCAGTTCAGCGCCAATCAGAGTGCCTTCAGCCAATCAGGTGATGGGTATTAGCCCCGCGCCTCCTACACATAGGTGGACTCCGAGCATAATTCTCTGCGGTCCGAGTCCACCTTTTTTTTAAAGCCTATTAAGAGGCTATGGCTCTAATAAAAAAAATCAAACACCCCTGCCGCTGGAATTCAGGCGCTCGGCATCCCAAAATTGGCCGGACGCCTGAATAGGGGGTGGCTACAGCGCCAATGGATAAAATCACGCTATGCATGAATCTATCCATTTTACATAGAGGAGGTGGCGTGACAGAATGGTGCAGCGCCACTAATGGAATCACTGCCACTGTTTTGAAATATAAAAGGGTTAGCCTCAGGTGTGAGAGATATGATGACTATCCACGTTAACTACAAGTAAAATCGTCTATTCGACTCGTCTACCCTTGGCATTTAAGTTTATAGTGATTTATCCCATTTCACTATTATTGGTCCACTTGGTCACTTTAGAGCAGGGATATGCAATTAGCGGACCTCCAGCTGTTGCCAAACTACAAGTCCCATTAGGCATAGCAAGACTGACAGCAGCAAGCATGACACCCAGAGGCAGAGGCATGATGGGACTTGTAGTTTTTCAACAGCTGGAGGTCCGCTAATTGCATATCCATGCTTTATTAGAGGTTGGATTCCTCTTTCCTTTCTCCTGGTCAGGGTGCATCGTATAAGAATTCTAGGTCTTCAACATTTTGAATCTGATCTGTGGATAGATTGAATCGGCTCCCAGTCCTTTTTATGTTGTGTCACCCCATACCTGGTTTTCAAGGCCAAGCAACACCTACCCAGTGTGTCCTGAGGAAGCAATTAATGTTGTGAAACACGTTGGAAAGCTAGCATGGAGGAGATCATGGACCCAACTTATTGATACATATACATTGTTGTTCTGTGCGATTTACGGACATTTACCGTTAAAAGGATCCATGCCTCCACGCTTTGCGATATTGGGTATCTGTTAACCTTGTCAAGTAAAGGGTGTTATCTGTCTGTTGTATGTTTTTAAAACTTTTGTAATAAAAGATACACTTATCATTTATTGCCACATATTATGTCCACAAAGTCCGCAACAGCTCCGTTCCAGTCTCCTATGTAAAATCACAGAAGTGACGTCACTTCCGGTTTACTCGGCTGCCAATGACGCCGATTTTAAAAAAAATACAGCATTCAGAATCGCCGTTTTTGGTGATCTGAATACTTTAAAGTGCAAAGGAGGGATATGGGGGTCTTATAGACCTCCGATCTCTCCATAAAGAGGACCTGTCATCGCGTATTACTGTCACAAGGGATGTTTACATTCCTTGTGACAGCAATAAAAGTGATCAGAATTTTTATTTTATTTTTTTAAAGTGACAAGGAAAAAATAAATAAAAAATTATATTTTAAAGCGAGCTTGCACAGCAAAGAAAGTGAAACCGCATGCGCAAGCCGTGCCCACATATGTAAACGGTGTTCAAATCACACACACGTGAGGTATCGCCGCAATCGTTGGGTGACAGCAATAATTCTAGCACTAGACCTCCTCTAACTCTAACCTGGTAACCGTTCATTTTTTTTTAAAGCATCGCCTATGGAGATTTTTAGGTACTCTCGTTTTTCGCCATTCCACGAGTGTGCGCAATTTCAAAGAATGACATGTTAGGTATCCATTTACTCGGCGTAACATCATATTTCACATTATACAAAAAAATTGGGCTAACTTTAGCGTTCTGTTTTTTTTAAATTTTCAAAAGTGCATTTTTTTCCCTAAAAGTCACTTTGAATGACAATTGCGCAGTCATGCAACACTATACTCAAATGAAAGTTTTATGATTTTTTCCCCCACAAATAGAGCTTTCTTTTGGTGGTATTTGATCACCTCTGCAGTTCTTATTTTTTGCGCTATAAACAAAAGAAAAAGCGATAAGTTTGAAAAAAAATAAATATATTTTTTACTATAATAAAAATATCCCGATAAAAAAAAAAAAAAAAAAAAATCGCAATAAGCATATATTGATTGGTTTGCGCAAAAGTTATAGCTTCTACAAAATAGGGGATATATTTATGGCCTTTTTATTATTTTTTTTACAAGTAATGGCGGCGAGATCGGACACTTTTGACACCATTTTGGAACCAGTGACATTATTACAGCGATCAGTACTATAAAAATGCACCGATTACTGTATAAATGTCACCGGCAGGGAAGTGGTTAACACTAGGGGGCGATCAAGGGGTTAAATGTGTTTCCTAGGGAGTGATTCTTACTGTAGGGGGCGGGGACTCACAAGGGGAGGAGACCGATCGGTGTTCCTCTGTACTGCGAACACACCATCGGTCTCCTCTCACCTAACAGGACGTGGATCTGTGTGTTTATACACCGATCCATGTCCCTGGCTCTGTTGCCGGTAATCGCAGGTGCCTGGTGGATATTGCGGCTCCCGAGTGACACGGTGGGCACGTGCCCCCTAGACGTCCGGTGTCCTGTTGAGATGTGCCCCCTATCGAGAAATGCCCGAGTGGAACTGCGCATGCGCAGTACGGAGCCGCAGAACAGCCGAGTTTAGGATCAGCTGTTGTCTCGCATTGCCAAGGCACGTACATGTAGGTATGGGGTGGATATTTACATGATGGGTAGTGGTGGGGGTGGAATTTTTATCGATGGCCAAACAAATCTGCAAAATAAATCTTTATCTGCTATTCTTTCTGGACACTTGCGGGGCGTGTTTAGTCAATTGAAGGGCGGCTTTTTCTGTAAAGATTTATTTTGTAGATTTGTTTGGCCATCGATAAAAAATTCCACCCCCACCACTGCCCATCATTAAAAAATCCGCCCCCTTCATGTAAATATCTGCCCCTCACCTACATCAACGTGCCTCGGCCACGCGAGACAACAGCTGATCGTCAACTCAGCTGTTCTGCGGCTCCGTGCGGCGCATGCGCAGTTCCACCCGGGCACTATGCGATAGGGGGGCACTTCTCGACAGAACACCAGGAAGCCCAGGACGTCATATCACGCCCGCCCAGGATGGGAGATCCCTCCTGCGGACGTCATATGACTATGGCTGGGAAGTGGTTAAAGACCGCTGCGCAAATACAACTGTGGCATAAAATATTGCAACAATTTCCATTTTATTCTCTAGGGTCTCTGCTAAAAAAAATATATATATAATGTTTGGGGGTTCTAATTATTTTTCTAGCAGAAAACAGGCACAGACCATTCTGTATAGAGGTTACAGGCCTCTATAGCACCTGCATAGTCCATAGCGCTGTATATACTCTGTCTATGCAGGTGCTATAGAGGCCTGTAACCTCTATACAGAATGGTCTGTGCCTGTTTTACCCCCCCCCCCCCTCCCCTCTTGTATATACAGCGCTATGGACTATCTCTTTGAAACATGCACTAGTCAGCCCCATACTTAAAAAGCCCTCTTTGGACCCATCCAATCTTGACAACCTGCGCCCCATCTCTTTGCTCCCCTTTTTATCTAAACTCCTTGAACGTCTGGTGTACAACCGATTGAGCGTCCACCTTGCTGATAATAACCTTCCTGATCCCCTTCAGTCTGGATTTCGTCCTCAGCATTCCACAGAAACTGCCCTCCTAAAATTAACAAATGATATACTAACGGCCAAAACTAAGGGACACTATTCTGTACCCCTTCTCCCGGACCTCTCTGCTGCCTTCGATACGGTTGATCACCCCCTCCTCCTCAAAAAACTCCATGCCTTTGGTCTCCGGGGCCGTACTCGTCGCTGGTTCTCTACCTACTTATCCAACCGCACCCTTAGCGTTACTTACAACTCTACTTCCTCCTCTCCCCTTTTCTCAATTGGGGTCCCCCAAGGCTCTGTTCTTGGACCTCTCCTATTTTCAATCTACACCTCCTCCCTGGGTCAGCTGATAGCCTCCCACGGCTTCCAATACCACCTCTACGCTGACGACACTCAAATCTATTTCTCTGCCCCTCAACTCACTTCTTCATTCGCCTCACGTATCTCTAATTTACTATCAGATATATCAGTTTGGATGTCACACCACTTCCTCAAACTTAATCTATCCAAAACTGAACTGATCATTTTTCCTCCCCTTCGTGCCCCCTCCCCCGATCTCTCTATTAAAATTGATGGCACAACTATCAGCCCGTCCCCACACGCCAAGGTCCTAGGAGTAGTCCTGGACTCTGAATTCTCCTTTAATCCTCACGTCCAATCACTGTCCAAATCTTGCCGCCTCAACCTTCGCAACATCTCCAAAATACGCCCCTTTCTAACCAAAGATACAACAAAGCTCCCAATTCACTCCCTGGTCATTTCTCGCCTCGATTACTGCAACTCCCTCCTCATTGGCTTACCTCGGAAAACTTTAACCCCCCTTCAGTCCATCATGAATGCTGCTGCCAGACTCATCCACCTTACCAACCGCTCTGTGTCTCCTTCCCCTCTCTGTCAATCCCTCCACTGGCTTCCGCTCACCCAACAAATTCAATTCAAAATACTAACAACTACCTAAAAAGCCATCCACAACACTGCCCCCCCAGCTACATCACTGACCTAGTCTCTAAATACCAACCTAATCGTTCTCTTCGTTCTTCTCAAGACCTCCTGCTCTCTAGCTCTCTCATCACCTCCTCCCATGTTCGTCTACAGGACTTTTCCAGAGCCTCTCCAAGCCTATGGAACTCCTTACCCCAATCTATCTCCTTCTCTATTAGCTTTTAGAGGATCCCTAAAAACCCTCCTCTTCAGAGAAGCCTATACTACCATTCTGTCCACCTGATCACCCCCCACAGCCACTACCCTTATTTTGACGTGACCCTCCCTTCTAGACTGTAAGCTCTAACGAGCCGGGCCCTCTGATCCCTCCTGTATTGAATTGTATTGTGATTGTACTGTCTTCCCTAATGTTGTAAAGTGCTGCGCAAACTGTTGGCGCCATATAAATGCTGTATAATAATAATAATATTATACAGGAGGGTGGGGGGGGGGGGGGTGTAAAACAGGCACAGACCATTCTGTATAGGAGGTTACAGGCCTCTATAGCACCTGCATAGTCCATAGCGCTGTATTATACAGGAGAGTGGGGGGTAAAACAGGCACAGACCATTCTGTATAGGAGGTTACAGGCCTCTATAGCACCTGCATAGTCCATAGCGCTGTATATACAGGAGAGTGGGGGGGTAAAACAGGCACAGACCATTCTGTATAGGAGGTTACAGGCCTCTATAGCACCTGCATAGTCCATAGCGCTGTACAAAGTGAGGAACTACAGCCCCCCCCCGTTGCTCCTGGTTACCGCTGGCTTCCATGGCACCAACATACACCATAGCATTGTACAACACGAGGATATACCAGTCTATGTGAGTTCCCAGTATATCATTGCTCCCTGCTGCCTTCTGTAGCGCCAACACTCTCCATAGCGCAGTACAAAGCGAGACCCTACAGAGGAGATCATTAGAATATCATTGCTTCTGGCTATTACTGACCTCTATAGCACCTGCATAGACTGTGGCGCTGTACAAGGGGAGGACACACAATAATTGGGTAGTCATGTTCTTTCTAATTATTAGGCACGCCCCCTATAGCACCTGCACAGTCCATAGCGTTGTACAAAGTGAGGACATGCTGGTCTATGCGGGCTCCCCTTGTAATAGTTGCCTTCTATAGCACCAACACTGTCCGTAGCGCCTATCCTGCCCCCGTCCCCAGCCGGTGACGCTCACCCCGATGAGGTAGACCTTGTCCAGGCTGAAGTTGGGGATGACGGTCACCATCTCCTTCTCCGCCAGGAACTCCACCTCGCAGGCGTCCATCGCACACAGACTTTTTTTTCCCGCGCTCACCTCTCTAGCCAATCACGGGCCGCGTGCGTTCCAGGGCAGAGGGGACTTGGCGAGGCGTGGAACGCAAAAACCCGGAAGCCGGGGAGCCTCGCTGGGCTGTGTCACGTGACTGTGAAGGATACAATGTTGCAGAGTGCTGTTCTATGATCGAGATGTTGGAGAGCAGCAAGGCAATCAATTCCTTACCAGATGAATGATGTCCCCCAACAATGTGTCTTCACCAAGGCAGAACTTTACCCTATTTTTCACACTTTAGATATTATAAAAGTTTTGCCCAAATTTTATAGATTTTTAATAGCTTTTTCTGTCCTGGGGTGACAACGCTCACTAAACTGTATTAATCAGAGGCGGCTGATTTTTTTTTGGGGGGGGGGCGCAAACAAACTGAAAAAAAAAAACATCAAATGCAGCCACTGTACCATCAAACGCAGCTACTGTACCCATCAATTGCCGCCACTGTGCCCATCAAACGCAGCCACTGTGCCATCAAACGCAGCCACTGTGCCATCAAACGCAGCCACTGCGCCCATCAAACGCAGCCACTGTGCCATCAAACACAGCCACTGCGCCCATCAAACGCAGCCACTGCGCCCATCAAACGCAGCCACTGCGCCCATCAAATGCAGCCACTGTGCCCATCAAACACAGCCACTGTGCCATCAAACACAGCCACTGCGCCTATCAAACGCAGCCACTGAGCCCATCAAACGCAGCCACTGCGCCCTTCAAATGCAGCCACTGCGCCCATCAAACGCAGCCACTGCGGCCATCAAACTCAGCCACTGTGCCCATCAAACGCAGCCACTGTGCCATCAAACGCAGCCACTGTGCCATCAAACGCAGCCACTGCGTCTATCAAACGCAGCCACTGTGCCCATCAAACGCAGCCACTGCGCCCATCAAACGCAGCCACTGCGCCCATCAATTGCTGCCACTGTGCCCATCAAAAGCCGCCACTGTGCCCATCAAACGCAGCCACTGTGCCCATCAATTGCTGCCACTGTGCCCATCAATTGCTGCCAGTGTGTATCGCCCGGCACTTACCTCTCTCGCAGCGGGCCAGCGGCGGTGTCCTGCACATCCTCGATGTCTTCTTCCGTCCTCTCTATCAGGCATCCAATCACAGCGCCTGACATTTAAGCCAATAAGTTGATAGGTAACAGACCCGAGCACTTGATTGGCTATGAGGCAGTTCAGTGTTAGGAATGCAAATTCCTTCACTTTGCTAACACAACCCTGAGTGAACAGTGAACACACAGCATGGTGCCCGCTGTTCCCCATTTTGGACGCCTATTAGAGCCTACGGCTCCAATCAGGTGCTTCTAAAAAAACACCCCCGCCGCTGTAATTCAGGTGCCTAGCGCCAGAAAAGGGGCCGTATACCTGAATAGGGGGTGTCAGCGGCGACCATAGATAGATCAATGCAATGCATGAATCTATCTATGGTTATAGAGCGGTGCCAGGAGAGAGGGGGTGGCGCTCATGCACCCTTTATGGACACACCGCCACTGGTATTAATGGAGGCACAGCGTTTTCACCCCAGGACAAGACGTTTATTAGAACCCCTCCTCCTCTCCTCATCTTCATAACATGGGGAGGCGGGGTGTTCTGTAGTCCTTAGAAATAGCCAGGGACATTGTAACTGATAATAGACAGCACAGGAAGTTATCAGCTCAGTGGATTTCTGGCAGGATCATCATATTAAACAGATAAAACAAAATGCTCGCAATGGATTATATAAAGATGAACTAAAGGCATTTTTTTTTTTTTTTTACATTTTGTATAGAGTAATGGAGGGTTATAACCCCTGTCAGGTTTTTTTTTTCCATCTGTGTCACATTAGTGAGACATCCCCTCACTTCCTGTCCCATGCCCAAAACAGGAAGTAAGGCTAAATCCCTGGTTGTCACCAGAACTAGTGTCCCCATTGGAAGATTTCCCCTCTGTTCCTGTTCTGGTGACAACCCAATTTTTGGGGTTTTTCTTTCACTCTCAGCGATAATGGTCACCAGGACAAATAGAGAGGGGGCACAGATAGCAATAAAACCTGGCAGGGGTTCTACTCCATATATGTACCATATATGTACCTATGCCAAGAAAACTCACCGGTCAGGTGCCAATCCCAATAATGAATTTACCGAACAACCGCATATATGTGGCCCTCTTAAAACTACAGGTGACCACTGTGACAGCCAATCACGATGGTCGCATGTAAACCCTGCCCCGCCTCCCGGCATCTAAAACCCCTTAAATGGCCAGGAGGCACCGGCGCCAAGGGGTTACCAGGAAGCAGGTGATGTGACATTAATACATGCAGATGAAGGGCCAGTTCACACCACATGCGGTCCAGTGCATTTTTTTCCTGCATCGATAGGCTAGGTTATATGGCTTACAATGGCATCGTTCACACCAGTGCTGTCAGTTGCAGAAAAAAAGTAGACTATGCTGCATTTTTTTCTGCAGTGGACTGTACTGGAAGGTGGGAAAACGCATTAAAACCGCACTGGGCCCTGGTATAGCGAGAAAAAAAAACAGGAAAAAAAGAAGAAATAAAGCATTTGGAATGCATCCTGATACACATGAAACGCACCAAAAACGAATTAAAAACACGCATGCAGAAACGCATCCGGAACGGATCTGGAGTGCGTTTTTGGGTCAGTTCACCCCGTAGAAACTTAGTCCGAATGCGTTCCAGATGCTTTTCTGCACGTTTTTGACACGTTGATGCATTCCAGTGCGTTTTTGATTCGTTTTTGATGCAGTCCAGTGCATTTTTCCCCCCTCTTTTTTCCTTACCCTTAAATAAGGACAAGTGTGTTCCAGTGCGTTATTGGTGCGTTCCTGTGTGTTTTAGGGCCAGTTCACACCACATGCAGTCCAGTGCGTTTTTTTTCCTGCATATAAAACTCATGGAAAGTAGGTTATATGGTTTTCAATGGCATAGTTCACACCAGTGCTTGCAGTCCCAGTGTGTTCCAGTTCCAGAAAAAAAAGTAGAACATGCTGCATTTTACCTGCACTGGACTGTACTGGAACGCTGTAAAATGCATCAAAAACGCACTGGAACGCACTGGAACGCACCAAAAATGCACTGGTACACACTTGTCCTTATCTAAGGTTAATAAAAAAGAGGGGTGAAAAAAAGCACTGGACTGCATTAAAAACGTACCAAAAACGCACTGGAACGCATCAAAAACGCGTCAAAAACGCGCATGCAAAAAAGCACTGGTGTGAACTATGCCATTGAAAACCATATAACATACTTTCCATGCGTTTTTGATGCAGAAAAAAAACGCACTGGACTGCATGTGGTGTGAACTGACCCTAAAAAAACACACCAGAACGCACCTAAATGCACCAAAAACGCACTTGAACACACTTGTCCTCATCTAAGTTTAATAAAAAAAGAGGGGTGAAAAAAAGCACTGGACTGCATTAAAAAACATACCAAAAACGCACTCAAAAATGCGTCAAAAACACGTATGCAAAAAAGCACCTGGACTGCATCCGGATTGCGTTTCTTTTTTCACCTCTCTTTTTTATTAACCTTAGATGAGGACAAGTGTGTTCCAGTGCGTTTTTGGTGCATTTAGGTGCGTTCTGGTGCATTCCAGTGCATTTTTGATGCGTTTTACAGCGTTCCAGTACAGTCCAGTGCAGGAAAAATGCAGCATGTTCTACTTTTTTTTCTGGAACTGCAAGCACTGGTGTGAACTATGCCATTGAAAACCATATAACCTACTTTTCGTGCGTTTTTGATGCAGAAAAAAAACCGCACTGGACTGCATGTGGTGTGATAAAAAACAGGACAAAGGAAGAAAAAAAAGCACGTAGTATGTATCCAGAAATGCATAAAAAAATCTAAAAAACGCATTAAACACGCACATGCAGAAACACATCTGGAACAGATCTGGAGTGCGTTTTTGTGGCGTGAACCAGCCCTAAGTTCCCTTTCACCCTGAGGCGTATTTCAGGCGTTTTAGCGCTAAAAATAGCGCATAAATAACGCCTGAAATAATCCTGCCCCAGCATTCTCAATGTGAAAGACCGAATATCGCGGCAAATCCGACGGTATAGCGGCGCTAAAAATAGCACCGCTATACCGCCAGCGCACCTCCCCGCCCCAGTGTGAACCAGCCACTGACAGGTCCACTTTAATATACTAGGAGTGGGTTTTATTAGCTCCCCTGTTGCTGGCAGGTCCAGGATCTGGGGGGGTTTGATATGATGTAGTGCCCCTCCCCCCATGAAAACCGCCATAGCTAGTTATAAATAGCGCAGTTTGTCAATTTTTTTATTTCTTTTTTCCCTCGGATTCAAACATATCCCGGCTGATTCTCCAACATCACAATCAGAAAGGGAAAAAAAGACACAATGCAACAGTTGTGACGGGTGCGAGCGAGCCGCCCTCGCAGGATTATTCCGTAGGCGCCGCGCACACACATAACATTGCACAATGATAACGCGCAGTCGGAGATGTGACGAGCTCGCCTGCGAGTGACCCGGCGTACAGCGAACGTTTCTCTTGTCTTTCGCCATCTGCTGTTCTCATCATTAAATCTGAACACCCATCTGCTGCGCAATCTTATCTCGCCGCCGCCTCTGAATTCCCAGCGAACGGCGTCACTCGCTATAATGCGTTCGCTTCATCTCTGCTGTAATTATTATAGACGGGGCGCGGCTGCCACCATCTTCACACGCGGCGCATGACGGATCATCTCCCAGCACTAAAATCCTGAACTGCATTAACCTCTTCAGCTCCAGAAGGTTTTGCCCCCTCATGACAAGGCCATTTATTTTTTTTTGCGATACGGTGCTGCTTAATTTTAACTGACAGTTGCGCGGTCGTGCGACGCTGTACCCAAACAAAATTGATGTCCTTTTTTTTTTACCCACAAATAGCGCTTTCTTTTGGTGGTACTTGATCACCTCTGCGTTTTTTATTTTTTTTGCGCTATAAACAAAAAAAGAGCAAAAATGTTTAAAAAAATATATATTTTTTTTACTTTCTGCTATAAAACATATCCAATTTAAAAAAAAAATCAAAAATCTAATTTCTTCATCAATTTAGGCCAATATGTATTCTGCTACATATTCTTGGTAAAAAAAAAAAAAAAGCTATAGCGTCTACAAACTATGGGATATATTTATGGAATTTTTATTGATTTTTTTATTTCTTTTTTACTAGCAATGGCAGCGATTAGTGACTTTTAAACAAAAAAAAAAATTATAAAATAAGAATATTTTATTACATCAAGTTAAAAAAAGTCAATATTGCAAAAAAAACAACAAAAAACATATCCAATAAATAAAAATAAAAAAATCTAATTTCTTCATCAATTAAGCCCAATATGTATTCTGCTACATATTTTTGGTATAAAAAAAATCCCAAATAAGTGTATATTGATTGATTTGCCCAAACGTTATAGCGTCTACAAACTATGGGATACATTTATGGAATTTTTATTGATTTTCTTTTACTAGCAATGGCGGCGATCAGCGACTTATTTTTTTTATAAAACAGAATTAGAATATTTTATTACATCAAGTTAAAAAAAGTAAATATTGCAAAAAAAAACCCACAAAAAACACATCCAATTAAAAAAAAATAAAAAATCTAATTTCTTCATCAATTTAGGCCAATATGTATTCTGCTACATATTCTTGGTAAAAAAAATCCCAATAAGCGTATACTGATTGGTTTGCGCAAAGTTATAGCGTCTACAAAATAGGGGATATATTTATGGAATTTTTTTTTTTTTTTACTAGTAATGGCGGCGATCAGCGACTTATAGCGGGACTGCGGTATTGCGGCGGACAAAGCGGACACTAAGTGACACTTTTTTGGGGACCAGTGACACCAATACCGTGATCAGTGCTAAACAATATGCACTGTCACTGTACTAATGACACTGGCAGGGAAGGGTTTAGCATCAGGGGCGATCAAAGGGTTAAGTGTGTTCCTAGAGGGTGAGTGCTAACTGTGTGGGGGAGGTGCTTGTACTGTAAAAAGACAGAGATCCGTGTTCCTGCTTAGCAGAAACACAGGATCTCTGTCTCCTCCTGTCACACAACAGCGATCTGCCTGGTTTACATAGGCAGACTGCCGTTCTGTCCACCTTGGGAACGCTTGTGTGGTTCCCGGCGGAGACCAGGTCCAATCACAGCGGAAGCGGGTCCCCGGCAGTGCACGTGCGCGCCCCAGGCCCGGAAGAAATAGGTACGTGGGGCAGTCCTTAAGCGGTTAAAGGAACACTCAGGTCTAGTTTAAAGGGGACCTGTCAGTAACTTCACAAGTCTGTATGAGTAAATTCCTGACATGTCACAATATACAGAAACAGGATCATTGTTCCACCTTTTATCATTAAAAAGTGTCCTTGAGCTCCGGTCAGTGACATTGTCTAGGCTGAGATGATGTCATCAGTTTGCTGCAGGCAGGAGGAAGCATTTCCTCAGTCTCCCCTCCCCCAGTGATCAGACAGTACATCCGTGATTGTCACCTTACGAGCTAAAGGGGACCTCAAATGTGGCCCCCGACATTGCCAAAGGGCCACACGTAATGTTCAATATATGTAATGCTTTTAAGGACCGTCAGAAACTGCACATCTCTCAGAGAATAAATGCAGGTACTCCGCCCTTCTGAGTCACTCCTTGTCTCCGCCCCCTACCCACCTCTGAGCACCGTCCCTTGGTTCCACCCCCTACCCACCTTCCAGTACCGCCCCTTTTAGAGAATACAGAGCTAAGTAAAATTCTGTGGTGCTAAGAAATTTGATAATGATAGCAATAAAAGCAGTAAAATAGATCCCCTGCAGTCAGCAACAATAGACCCCCCAGAACAAAGGACCCACCGTAACAATAAATGCTCTCCCAGGAACAATAGACCCCCCCAGAAACAATAGACCCCAACCAGCAACAAAAGATCCACCCCATCAACAATAGATCCTCTGCAGTCAGCAACAATAGACCCCCAGAACATTGGATCCCCCCAGCAACAATAGACCCACCATAACAATTAATGCCCTCCCAGCAACAACAGACCCCACAAGCAACAATAGACCCACCCCAGCAACAATAGAACTCCCAGAAGCCAGCAACAATAGACCCTAACCTCAACAGTAGATCCCCAGCAACAATTGACCCCCCCATCTGCAAAAATATATCCCCCAGCAGCAGCAATTGATAACCAAGCAATATAAGACACCACCAGCAACAATAGACTCTACTTTGCAACAATAGACCCCCTGCAATAATAGGTCCACCCCAGCAACAATAGACCCCAAATTCAATAGTAGATCTCCAAAGCAACAATTGACCCCCAAAACAACATTTGACCCCAACAGCAACAATAGATCCCCAGCAGCAACAATAGACTCTACTTTGCAATGCTAGACCCCCCCCCCGCACGACAACAGATCCACTCAAGCAACAATAGATCTACCAGTATTCAACAACAATAGACCCCTAATTCAACAGTGGACCCCCCAGCAATGATTGACCCCCACCAGCAATAATAGATCCCCCAGCAGCAACAATTGACAGCCCAGCAATATAAGACCCCAACAGCAACAATAGACTCTACTTTGCACGGCTAGACCCTCCACAACAACAGATCCACCCCAGCAACAATAGATCTCCAAGCATTTTTATGTGTGACTTGCGCATTTTTATACAGCCTCTTTGAGCTTTGGCGTTTTTTTTATTAGACAATAGAGAAAACTGTTATGTGTTGCATCATTTGCTGCTAGGTATTTCAGCGTTTTGAGCTTTTCCTTTAGCTTTTATTTCTTCTTTTTTTATTATTATTTATATATTATTATTTATTTTTTTCGGTTAGAGTTATGCCGCGTACACACGATCATTTTTCCCGTCGAGAAAAATTACATTTTTTCCTTTGGACGAGAAAAACGATCGTCTGTGGGCTTTTTGTCGTTTTTCTCGACGGGAAAAACGGCATTAATCACGACGAGAAAAATTAGAACATGCTCTAATTTTTCTCGTCGTGATTCCCGTCGTTTTTTCCCGCGGCAGTTTTCCCATAGGGAAACACTGCCGGGGAGCCCACACACGGTCGTTTTTTTCGACCAAAAAAAAAAATGTCATTTAAAACGGCCGTGTGTGGGGGGGAACAAGCTGTTCCTCGTTTTTCACGTCGATTTTCTCGACGGTGTTTTCACCGTCTAAATAATCGATCGTGTGTACGCGGCATTAGGGTTAGGATTAGGGGTTAGGGTTATTTTTTTAATTTATTTTTTAGGGTTAGGCTGTTAATAGTACTACTACTACTTCTTCTACTTCTACTAATACTAAGAATAATAATAATAAATTAATACATAAATGTAAACTAAATACACAAATAAATAAAAATAATCATAAATAAATAATAAATAAAATCAATAAATGAATACTAAGTAAAAATAAAGAAATCATTACCCCTAAACCCTAAAAAACAATACGGTAATAATATTATAATAACTAAACACCCTAACCCAAGTAAATAAATAATAATAATAATTATTATTTTATTTATGTTGTTGTTGTTTGAGTATGGGTGTTTATTTATTATTATTATTATTATTATTATTATTATTAATAATAATAATAATTTATATAATATTTTTAAGGTTAGAGATTAATTAATATTTATTTATGTATTATTACATATTATTAACTACTTCACCCCCAGAGGCTGTCATATGACGTCCTCGGGTTTGTGGGGGTATATCTGAATGACAGGCATCATTCAGATATTGCTGGTTTCAGCCAGCGATTTCCTGCACCATGAGAACGATCATAGCGGCTGTTCCGCCGCTTGATCGTTCTTACGGGTAGCGGAAGGGGACGCCCCCCCCTCCCGCCGCCCTCCGGTGCTTCTCCCGACTCACCTGTGCGATCGGTGAGTCGGTGACAGGATCCGCCGGTCCCGGATGTTGATCACAGAGATTTCCGGTGGACCAGATGGTCGCCGGAGTCTCTATGATCGTCGGAGGCGGGGCGCGATGTTATGATGTCATGCCCGACCTCTGCATTAAAAAAAAACGGCGCCGCTTCGGCTTTGAAGCGGTGATCTTTTTTTTTGTTTTTTTTTAGGCTTTCCAGCATAGAGGTGAGATGTGGGGTCTTATTGACCCCACATCTCACTGTAAAGAGGACCTGTCATGTCATATTCCTATTACAAGGGATGTTTACATTCCTTGTAATAGGAATAAAAGTGATCATATATATATATATATTTTTTTTAAAGTGTCAAAATAAAAAAACATAAGTAAAATTAACAATAATAATAATTAAAAAAATTCATTCCACGAGCGTGTGCAAATTTGAAGTGTGACATGTTGGGTATCTATTTACTCGGCGTAACTTCATCTTTCACATTATGCAAAAAAATTGGGCTTACTTTACTGTTTTTTTTTTTTTTAAAAGCATGAAACTGTTTTTTCCCCAAAGAAACGCGTTTGAAAAATTGCTGCGCAAATACCGTGCGAGCTAAAAAGTTGCAATGCCCGCCTTTGCGGTCTTTGCTAAAAAACATATATAGTGTTTGGGGTTCTGTGTAATTTTCTAGCAAAAAAATTATGATTTTTACATGTAGGAGCGAAGTGTCAGAATTGGCCCGGGCCTGAAGTGGTTAATTTATTTTATTTATTCATGATGATTTTTAGTTATTTGTGTATTTATTTGACATTTATTTGTTTATATATTATTACTATTTAATATTTTTTAATTTTTTAATTTGAGCAGAAAATCACACAAAAACGCACGACAAAACGCGCAAATGCGCACAAGAAATTGCAAATGGCGCGCTTCCATTCATTCCTATGAGAAAAAAAAGGGGCAAAAAACACTGAAATCTGCCCAATTCAAGCATCTTGTAGTGGAGATGTGAACCTTAGAGAATAATTGATTTTTTTCTCCTCCATCGTTTTTTGGAGCTTTAAGCTACAAAACGCTGAGGTGTGAATGGGGCCTGACTTGCTGCAGCTTCTAATGCACATTGTGAGAAGCTCAGAGTGTGCAGTGAAATCAGAGGAAGTCATTTCAGTCCAGGAGAGGAGCCGGTACAACTGTGCAAGACTGGAGGGAAGGCCAGAGGTCAGATTTAAGTGGTTAAAAAAAATCAAAGACCAACATTTTTTCTAGTTGTGGATGGAGTGCGTGCAGGTTGGGTATTGCTGTGTCCCCACTTAGGGGACTCTCACTTCCTGTTGTGTCTCTGAGACAGGAAGTGAAGGCGAATCCCCCCAAGGGGGCACATCATTTACACACACACGCATACATATATATATATATATTTTTTTTTTTCCTTGGAAACATTTGTAATGTATGTGAAATAATGGGGGTCTCTTCTCATACACTACATGTGTAGAAATGGATGTTTCTGGGTACCGAACTCTAATCATATTCAGATGGAGTACATTTAACCCCGTGAAGCCAGAAGATCTGTGAGCTATAGATAATATCAATGAGGTCATCTGTGCGCTCAGTGCTGGGAAGGATCCGGAATAATTGTTCTTACATTGCACAATTCCAGTATAAAATTTAGTAACTGTAATGAAATTGTTTGGCACCATCAGATCTCCCAGCGGGGGAGCAACAATCTGCTGCAATGATAAGGAAATTGATTTTTATTCTGATTAAAAATGTTCCTTGTGCAAATTGTCCCTTTATTGAGATAAACGAAGGAGAGAGGGATGGGGGAGAGGAAGGGAGGAAAAAGAGAGGGAAGGAAAGAGAAAGAGAAAAGGGAGGAAAAGAGAGTGAGGAATAGAGAGAGAGGGGGGGGCAAGGGGGGGGGAGAGAGAGAGGGGGGATGGGGGAGAAAGAAGGGAGGAAAGAAAGAAAGAAAGAAAGAAAGAGAGAGAGAAAGGGAGATAGAGAAGTGAGGAAAGGATAGAGGGGGATAGAGAGAGGGGGATAGAGAGAGGGGAGGAAAGAGAGAAGGGGGAGAGAAAGTGAGAAAAGTAAAAGAAGGGAGGGGAGAGAGAGAGAGAGAGAGAGAAAATAGAGAATGGAGGAAAGGAGGGAGGGGGATATAGAGAGAGAGGGGGGAGGAAAGAGAGAAGGTGGAGAGAAAGGGAGAAAAGTAAAAGGGAGGAAAGGAGAGAGTGAGAGATGGGGGGGTGGAGAAAAGAGAGAATGGAGGAAAGGAGGGAGGGGGATAGAGAGAGAGAAGGGGGGTGTATAGAGAAAGAGATAGCAGGAAAGGGAGGAAAGGTAAGGGGGGGATAGAGAGAGGGGGAAGAGAGGAAAGAAATAGAGAAGGAAAGAGAAGAGGAAGGAAAGGAGGGAGGGGGATAGGGAGAGAGGAGGGGGAGAGAGAGAGAGGGATGAGGGAGAGAGAGAGAGAGGGGGGAAGAGAGGAGGAAGGAAAAGAGGGAGGGAGAGAGAGAGGGGGGGAGGATGGAGAGAGAGAGGGGTAGGAAAGGGGGGGGGAGAGAGAGAGAGGGAAAAGGAAGGGAGGAAAAAGAGGGAGGGAAGGAAGGAAGGAGAAAGGTGTATAGAGGGAGGAGGGAAGGAGAGTGATGGATAGAGAGAGAGACAGGAGGAAAGAGTGAGGGAGGGGAGAGAGAGAATGAGAGAGAGGGGGGATGGGGAAGAGGAAGGGAGAAAGAAAGAGAGAAGGAAAGAGAGGAGGGAGGAAAGGAGGGAGGGGGATAGAGAGAGAGAGAGAGAGAGAGAAAGAGATAGCGATAGAAAGG
Organism: Rana muscosa; assembly: GCA_029206835.1. NCBI lineage: Eukaryota > Metazoa > Chordata > Amphibia > Anura > Ranidae > Rana > Rana muscosa. Next base: position 330,816,886 of record CM055119.1, on the reverse strand, counting down.
GATGGGGGAGAGAAAGGGAGGAAAGGGAAATGAAGAAGGGAGGAAAGGAGCGAGAGAGCGCGCGCGCGAGGATGGGGGAGAGAAAGGGAGGAATGAAAAAGAGAAGGAAAAAGAGGAGGGAGGAAATGAGGGGGTAGAGAGAGGGAGAGATAGAGAGAGGGGAAGGATGGAGAGAGAGATGGAGGAAGGTAGGAAAGAGAGAAGGAAGGAAAGAGAAAATGAGAAGGGAGGAAAGGAAAAGGGGGATAGAGAGCGAGAGACAGAGAGAGGGGCAGGGTAGTAAGGGCGGAAAGAGAGAAGGGGCTAGAGAGAGAAGTGGGGGAGAGGAATGAGAGAGGGAATGAGAGAGGAGGGAAGGAAGGGGAGAGAGGGAGATGGAGGAGAAGAAAGAAGGCAAGAGAAAAAGAGGAGGGAGGCACGGGGAGAGGGAGTGAAAGAGAAAATGGTGGATATTTAGAGAAAGAGAGAGGGGGGGAGAGAAAAAGAAGGGAATAGAAACAGATGGGGGTGGAGAGAGTGAGAAATTGGGGGGTGGGGGGGAAGAGAGAGATGAGGGGAGGGGAAATAGAGAGGGAGAGGGAGAGAGAGAAAGGGGAGATAACGAGAGATTGAGCAGAGATGGAGAGAGATGGGGGGGGGGAGAGAGCTGGGAAATAAAGAGAAAAAGGGAGGAGAGAATGATGGTGAGAGTGGGGGAAATAGAGAGATATGGGGGAGAGTGAGGGGGTTGGATACAGAAAGGGAGAGGAGGATTAGAGAAGGAGAGGAGGGTAGAGAGAGAGAGAAAGAGATGGGAGTGAGGAGGGGATAGAGAAGTAGAGAAGTAGAGAAGTAGAGGAGGGTAGAGAGAGAGAGAGAGAGAGAAAGAGATGGGAGTGAGGGGGGGGGTAGAGAATAGGGAGAGAAGTAGAGAAGGAGAGGAGGGTAGAGAGACAGAGAGAGAGAAAGAGATGGGAGTGAGGGGGGGATAGAGAATAGGGAGAGAAGTAGAGAAGTAGAGGAGGGTAGAGAGAGAGAGAGAGAGAGAGAAAGAGATGGGAGTGAGGGGGGGGGATAGAGAATAGGGAGAGACGTAGAGAAGGAGAGGAGGGTAGAGAGAGATAGAGAAATGGAGGGATGGTGGGCAGGAGAAAGAGAGGAAGGAAGAATGGAGGCGATGGGGGGGGGGGGTAGTAGAACATAAGAGAGGGAGGAAGGAGGGATAAAGAGAGACAGATGGGGAGAGAGAGGCGGGGATAGAGAAAGAAAGATGGGAGTGAGAGACATAGGAGGGAGAGAGAGAGATGGGAGAAAAGAAAGAGAGGGATGGGCGGATAGAGATGGAGGTAGACAGTGAGAGATGGAGAGGGGGGGGGGATAAAGAGAGGGGGAACCGGGGAAGCAAGATACAGTGATAGATGGGGGAGGTGGAGACAAAAAGGAGAGGATGGGAACGAAAGACAGAAGGGGAAAGGAAGGGGGGAACAAGTTAGAGCAGCGTTTCTCAACTCCAGTTCTCAAGGTGCCCCAACAGGTCATGTTTTCAGGCTTTTTCATTATTTTGCACAGGTGATTTATTCAGGTTCACTGCCTAAGTAATTACCACAGCCGTTTCATCTGGGGGAAATCCTGAAAACATGACCTGTTAGTGCGCCTTGAGGACTGGAGTTGAGAAACACTGAGTTAGAGAAAGATATGAAGATATGTGGAATAGAGAGATTGGGGAGTGCAAGAAAAAGAGGAGAGAGAGAGATTGGGGGGGGGGGGGAAGGGATGTTGGGGGGGGTAAATTAAACAGGGGAGGGAAAGAAAGGGAACAGTAAAGAGTGAGGTGATAGAGCAGGATAGAGAGAAAGATGGTGGGGAGGAAAAGAGAAAAACAAAGAAAGAAATAGACAACAATGTAATATATTTGATGTCTCACGTTTTATTTTCTTGCATTTCCCCCGTCCCCCATCCCCCGTCCCCCCCAGTACGGAGATTTTTATTATAGGGAAGTGACATTTGTCATCTCATCTGGGAATCTTGTCACATTTCAGATCCCCAACATCCTTCCACTCTGCGATAAAGTGACATCTAAGATTCAGTGCAGCCATGTCACTTAAAGGGGAAGCGCCCCGAGTTTGTATGACATCCGCCCTCCCTTGCAGTGTGCCGACTTCTGAACACACTTCTGACTTCTTAGTGTTCTTCCTTCCTTGTCAGTCATGTAGGAAAAGTTTTTCAAAAGTTTGATTTCTCGTTGCCCGCAGCAACCAATCAGTCTGTGATATCAGATCTGAACTGTCGCCTTTCACATGGTTGTCACCCAGCATAATGATTGTAGTTGTCAGATCAGCAGCAGTTCATGGCGGGGGAAGTGGGTCGCGCCTGCTGAGTGGAGGTCCTGGAGTTCATGGTGCCGGTCGGGGTGGGAGGGGTGATGATTATATCCGGGACCTTCAGGTGTCCAGAGGACGTCTCTTCACCTCTGTGACCGATCTGAAGACCTGCAGACAGGAGACCAGCACAGAGATCACTAGGGGGGTCTATCATGGATACCAATTAATATTACATTGTCTATAACACACCACCAATCTCACCATACAATCTCTGTACAATCAACTTTACATTTACAAAAACTATAATATGAGGACCTACCTGATCTATACATTTATTAATATGTATCCAACCACACAGGTCCTTCCACCACATAGCTGCTCTTATTTTTAAATCTGACCTCCGTCCTTCCCTTCAGTCTTGCACGGTTGTACCGGCTCCTCTCCTGGACTGAAATTGCTTACTCTGATTTCACCGCACACTGTGAGCTTCTCAGCAATTTTTTATTTTTACGTTCAGCTGTCAGCGGGGAACCCCGCTGACAGCTGATGACTCATTGGTTGTTGAGGTGGCGGCTGGCTTTCCTAGCCGCTCCTTAGCATCCAGCTATACACAGGGTGTTAAAGAGAAAAAAAAAATGCAAAATGCATGAAAAAACGCACCGCAAATCGCTCTGGAAAATGCATCAAGCGCCGCCCGCATAGATGTAAACCTAGACTGAAGGTGGACCTGTCATTGGATATACAATATCTTGTCATAATAAGTGGGTAATGTGTCATTGTAACCCTTCCAGGTATTTATTACCGCTCACAGAAATCACAGTACTCCCCCCCCTGACAATACCTTCATCTGCTCCTCTCCTGAGAAGGACAGCACCATTTTTGTTTAGGCATTATCCTGGGGTCGCCATCTGCTACTTCCTAGGCTGAGATGCCAGCGTAGAGAAGGCACAACCAGGTAAATCCTAGCGCCTGTAAAGTTTAAAGCCCCGTACACACGGTAAGACTTTTTGACAACAAACCTCAACATTAACAAGTTTTCAAAAAAATCCTACCGTGTGTGCGCTCCATCGGACAAACTTTTTCGGTTTTCAGCAGACAAAAGTTCGCTCTGAAAACGGACAAACTTTTCGGCAACAAAAGTCCTACGGTGCAAAGTCCTATCGTGTGTACAGAAATCCATCGGACTTTTGTGCGAAGTACAAACACGCATGCCCAGAACCAATGTTAAAATCAACCAACAATAGAAGTTGACCAAAGAGTGGTGGTAAAGAGCAGAAAAACCACGTGATGTTGGGAAAGTTTTGGGAAAGTTTGCAGAAAAGTCCTGCCGTGTGTATGCTAAGGGTGTGTCCGGCCAACTCCCTTCGGACAAAAATCCACAGAAAAGTTTGTTTGAAGTCAGACCGTGTGTACGAGGCTGATACAGATTTGCTACAGTTACAACGTTGAATTCTGATCACTGGGGGGAGGGGAGACTGAGGAAATACTTCCTTCTGCCTGCAGCAGACCGATGAGTCCCCAAACCAGGGTCCACGGGCCACGTCTGGCCCGCTACAAGAATATTTCTAGCCCAGAGCAGGGGTCAGTGGCGTATATTCAATGGACACTGGTTGAGGTCAGCAGAGGCTGCCTATGGTCTCCACGTCTGATGTAAGGGGAGACTCTAATGAGAACCCCGATGCACAGCTCTCAACTTTTTGAGATGGGAACGAGGGACTGCAGGCATAGGACACACCCTCTGCCACGCCCCCTTAAAGGAGAATTATACCCAAAAAATTATTCGTTAAACCCCCAAGTGCTTTTTTTTTTTTTTTACCACTACTATTCCTTTATACTGGCTTTTGACATTTACAAATTCAGCAACTTGGAAAACAGTTTTTGGAAGATAAAAAGTGCATTTTATATACATCTATATAGATCAGACCAAAATGAGGGACAAATGTGGAGGAAAGAGGGACGGAGGGAAATTGTTCCAAATCAGGATAAGTCCCTCGAAATCAGGGACAGTGGGGAGCTATGTCTGATGTAACGGAGGGACTCCTAAGCAGTGTTGTTCATCTTACGTTAAAAAAGTAATTAGTTACAGTTACAAATTACTTCTTCCAAAAAGTAATGGAGTTACTCACTCAGTTACTACATTGAAAAAGTAATTAGTTACTCAGCAAAGTAACTATATTGGTTATATTATATATACACGGGGGCGGGGGCGGGGCGGTAGAAGGATGATATATACGTAATTTTTTCAATGTATAAAAATAATAGGAGGGATAACAATAAATAATATTGGTACTGTGCCTCACTGTGCCCATGCCTCACTGTGCCCCATGCCTCACTGTGCCCCATGCTTCACTGTGCCTCACTGTGCCCCATGCCTCACTGTGCCCATCCCTCACTGTGCCCCATGCCTCACTGTGCCCCATGCCTCACTGTGCCCCATCCCTCACTGTGCCCCATCCCTCACTGTTCCCCATCCCTCACTGTGCCCCATGCCTCACTGTGCCTCACTGTGCCCCATGCCTCACTGTGCCTCACTGTGCCCCATGCCTCACTGTGCCCCATGCTTCACTGTGCCTCACTGTGCCCCATGCCTCACTGTGCCCCATGCCTCACTGTGCCCCATGCCTCACTGTGCCCATCCCTCACTGTGCTTCACTGTGCCCCATGCCTCACTGTGCCCCATGCCTCACTGTGCCCATCCCTCACTGTGCCTCACTGTGCCCCATGCCTCACTGTGCCCCATGCCTCACTGTTCCCCATCCCTCACTGTGCCCCATCCCTCACTGTGCCCCATCCCTCACTGTTCCCCATGCCTCACTGTGCCCCATGCCTCCCTGTGCCCATGCTTCACTGTGCCTCACTGTGCCCCATGCCTCACTGTGCCCCATGCCTCACTGTGCCCCACTGTGCCACATGCCTCACTGTGCCCCATGCCTCACTGTGCCCAATGCCTCAATGTGCCCAAGTCTCACAGTCACTGTGCCCGTTTACAGTACCTCAGATCGGCGGCGACCCGACTCCCGGTGGCCATTCTATTATTTAAAAGCCGCGCCTCCTCCAGTCCTCCTCGTCTGTGATAGGCGGAACACTCAATTTCCCAGCATTCAGTGTTCCACCTATCACGGACATCCGCTCATCCTCATAACACAGTCGAGGATGAGAGGATGTCCGTGATAGGCGGAACACTGCCTGCTGTGAAATTGAGTGTTCCGCCTATCACAGGCGACGAGGACTCGGGAGGCGCGGCTTTTGAAAACTGCAATGGCCGCCGTCTGTCTGCATGACACACTGTTCAGGTAGGCAGACGGCGGCTTGCAGTCAGTTAAATGTTAAATTACATCTACTCGCGGCGGCTGCGGCGAGTAGATGTAATTAGGGTAACGCCGCCCAAGTAATGGGAACGGCGGTGCCACGAGGGTAAGAGCCGGTTCACACCAGGACGGCGCGACGCGGCACGACTTGTGGGGGCGACCTCGGTGGCACGATCTCAAGACGACTTGAGACGCCCGCCGAGGCGATTTGTATAAGACTTCTGTATAGAAGTCAATGCAGGTCGCCTTGGGTCGCCCCCAAAAGTAGTACAGGAACCTTTTTCTAAGTCGGAGCGACCAGAGTCGCTCTTACTTAGAACGGTTCCATTGAAAAGCATGGGACGCGACTTGTCAGGCGACTGAGTCGCCTGACGAGTCGCCCTGGTGTGAACCGGCTCTTAGTGTAATCAGTTAGATTACTCGTTACTCCAAAAAGTGGCTACGTTACCTAACGCCAATTATTTAAACAGCATTAGTTACAACACTGCTCCTAAGGCAGGCTTTGATTTAAGGGGTACTCTGATGGGGAGCTTAATGTAAGAGGGGACTGTGATGGGGACTCTGATGTAAGGGGGGGGCTGTGATGGGGACACTGATGTAAGGAGGGACTGTGATGGGGACCCTGATGTAAGGGGGGACTGTGATGGGGACCCTGATGTAAGGGGGGACTGTGATGGGGGACTGTAATGGGACCCTAATGTAAGGGGGAACTGTGATGGGAACTCTGATGTAAGGGGGGACTGTGATGGGGACCCTGATGTAAGGGGGGACTGTGATGGAGACCCTGATGTAAGGGGGACTGTGATGGGGACCCTGATGTAAGGGGGAACTGTGATGGAGACCCTGATGTAAGGGGGGACTGTGATGGAGACCCTGATGTAAGGGGGGACTCTGATGGGGAACCTGGTGTAATGGGGAAACTGTGATGGGGACCCTGATGTAAGGGGGGGACTGTGATGGGGACCCTGATGTAAGGGGGGGGACTGTGATTGGAAGCTTGATGTAAGGGGGTACTCTGATGTAAGGGGGGACTGTGATGGGGACCCTGATGTAAGGGGGGACTATGATGGAGACCCTGGTGTAATGGGGGAACTGTGATGGACACCCTGATGTAAGAGGGGGGGAACTGTGATGGGGACCCTGATGTAATGCGGGAGACAGGACTATCATGGGGACCCTGATGTAAGGGGAGGACTATAATAAGAACCCTAATGTAAGGGGGACTCTGTTGGGGCCCTGATGTAAGGGGGTAGTCTGATGAAAGGAGGGGACTCTGATGGGGACCCTGGTGTATGAGGGGACTCTGATTGAGACCCTGATGTAAGGGGGGACTCTGATGGGGACCCTGATGTAAGGGGGTAGTCTGATGAAAGGGGGGGACTCTGATGGGGACCCTGATGTATGAGGGGACTCTGATTGAGACCCTGATGTAAGGGGGGACTCTGATGGGGACCCTGATGTAAGGAGTTTGCAGACCCCTGCCTTAGTGCATTGGGGTACCATGTAACGTGAGTTGTTGCACATTATCACAATGCAAAAGTGCAAATGGCCCCTCACTGTAATGAAACCCCTGTATGGCGTCTCTTGGCGCCTCCCCTGAGGGTTTCTCAATGTTATCTCTCACACACCAGCAATAAATTTGCATTGCCAATCTATAAGTGACTGTTGCAGCTTTGCATTAGGACAGCTCAGGCTGGGGACAGGGAGGAACAAAGACAACCGCCCCATAGCTGCTGATAACAATAAGAAATGCCTCCCTGGAGTGTAGCTGACATTATAAGATCCAGCAGCTTCATCACATGGCTCGGTCACATTTATCCCCTTCCAGAACACAATGGTGTGAGCCGGCATTGCACGCCAACCTATTTCCTCTCAGGTTATCATAGAGCGGTGGAGACGAGCAGATTGGGGGAGGGGCAGAAACAATTATTTTTTATTTTTATGTAGCTGGAAATTATTGTATTTCTATTGCGCACTCAGCTAACTATGACTAATCTGGAATTTTTCTTATCGATATTGTGACTTATCGCCAACTTCCTTCCCCCTTCGTTCTGCCAGTGAAGGAGGGGGGGTCCTCTGCTGTGGGCGGGCGGGCAACAAAGGGTCAGCCAGAGATTAAATCTGCGCATCTTCCCTGCTGCAAAGGATTCTGGGTACAGTGACCTGTCATCGGCCCTGTCCGGTGGACACGGCGTGTGACAGATCGTGCTGGATTGTGGCCCATGGGTCGTGCGCGAGGCGTGATCCTCGGAGGATGTCATAGGACGTCTTCCCAGAACAACAATGCTCCCGCCCAGTGGCGGCTGGTGAAGTTTTAGGATGGGGGGGCGCAAGACTCCACCCCTCCACGTTTGCCCCTCCCACTTCTCACAAGCCACACCCCTTATAGCGGCGGCCGGGTGATATAAAAAAATTTTTTTATTGATAAGCGGGTGGGGGTGGTGGGTGCTGTGGCGGCGGCGAGTGTTAGCTGCGGCGGCCGGGTGATCCGATCGTGTGTGCCGATTAGGGATGAGCTTCGTGTTCGAGTCGAACATACGTTCGACTCGAACATCGGCTGTTCGATCGTTCGACGAAGATCGAACGATTTGGGCCGTTCGCGCCAAATTCGAGTGACGCGAACGGCCCACAATGCACTACGCCATCGCAGTGTCATCCAGGCGCTGTGATTGGCCAAGCATGCACTGTGACCCCGCATGCTTGGCCAATCACAGCGCCGGCAGCGAGGAGAGCAATGATTGGCCACAGGCAGGATGCCTGTGGCCAATTATTGCTGAGGGTGTTTAGTACACGCCCCACACTATAAAAGGCCGCCAGCACGGCGGCCTAGTGTAGTGTGTTCCGGAGCAGGGATAGAGCAGCATAGGCAGGGACAGTGACTGTTATTTCTTTCTTGCTTAACCTGGATTCCTTTAGTTTAGGGAAAGAGAAGGATAGGTAGGGAGAGTGTCAGTGTGTTTTGTGCTTGTGCTATAGTGTGCTTAAAAAAAACATTTATTCTAGGGACAGAAAACTGTAGGTAGGGACAGTGTCAGTTTCTTTCACTCTGCAAGTCCTTGTTTCCAGGGACCTGGAAGGACAGTGAGTGAATTGTCCTTGTGCTATATTGTGCTTAAAAAAAACATTTATTCTAGGGACAGAAAACTGTAGGTAGGGAGAGTGTCAGTTTATTTCACTCTGCAAGTCCTTGTTTCCAGGGACCTGGAAGGACAGTGACTGAATTGTCCTTGTGCTATATTGTGATTAAAAAAAACATTTATTCTAGGGACAGAAAACTGTAGGTAGGGAGAGTGTCAGTTTATTTCACTCTGCAAGTCCTTGTTTCCAGGGACCTGGAAGGACAGTGACTGAATTGTCCTTGTGCTATATTGTGATTAAAAAAAACATTTATTCTAGGGACAGAAAACTGTAGGTAGGGAGAGTGTCAGTTTATTTCACTCTGCAAGTCCTTGTTTCCAGGGACCTGGAAGGACAGTGACTGAATTGTCCTTGTGCTATATTGTGATTAAAAAAAACATTTATTCTAGGGACAGAAAACTGTAGGTAGGGAGAGTGTCAGTTTATTTCACTCTGCAAGTCCTTGTTTCCAGGGACCTGGAAGGACAGTGACTGAATTGTCCTTGTGCTATATTGTGATTAAAAAAAACATTTATTCTAGGGACAGAAAACTGTAGGTAGGGAGAGTGTCAGTTTATTTCACTCTGCAAGTCCTTGTTTCCAGGGACCTGGAAGGACAGTGACTGAATTGTCCTTGTGCTATATTGTGATTAAAAAAAACATTTATTCTAGGGACAGAAAACTGTAGGTAGGGAGAGTGTCAGTTTATTTCACTCTGCAAGTCCTTGTTTCCAGGGACCTGGAAGGACAGTGACTGAATTGTCCTTGTGCTATATTGTGATAAAAAAAACATTTATTCTAGGGACAGAAAACTGTAGGTAGGGAGAGTGTCAGTTTATTTCACTCTGCAAGTCCTTGTTTCCAGGGACCTGGAAGGACAGTGAGTGAATTGTCCTTGTGTTATATTGTGATTAAAAAAAACATTTTTTCTAGGGACAGAAAACTGTAGGTAGGGAGAGTGTTTTTTTTCTTTCACTCTGCAAGTCCTTGTTTCCAGGGACCTGTAAGGACAGTGAGTGAATTGTCCTTGTGCTATATTGTGCTTAAAAAAAAATTTATTCTAGGGACAGAAAACTGTAGGTAGGGAGAGTGTCAGTTTATTTCACTCTGCAAGTCCTTGTTTCCAGGGACCTGGAAGGACAGTGACTGAATTGTCCTTGTGCTATATTGTGATTAAAAAAAACATTTATTCTAGGGACAGAAAACTGTAGGTAGGGAGAGTGTCAGTTTATTTCACTCTGCAAGTCCTTGTTTCCAGGGACCTGGAAGGACAGTGACTGAATTGTCCTTGTGCTATATTGTGATTAAAAAAAACATTTATTCTAGGGACAGAAAACTGTAGGTAGGGAGAGTGTCAGTTTATTTCACTCTGCAAGTCCTTGTTTCCAGGGACCTGGAAGGACAGTGACTGAATTGTCCTTGTGCTATATTGTGATTAAAAAAAACATTTATTCTAGGGACAGAAAACTGTAGGTAGGGAGAGTGTCAGTTTATTTCACTCTGCAAGTCCTTGTTTCCAGGGACCTGGAAGGACAGTGACTGAATTGTCCTTGTGCTATATTGTGATTAAAAAAAACATTTATTCTAGGGACAGAAAACTGTAGGTAGGGAGAGTGTCAGTTTATTTCACTCTGCAAGTCCTTGTTTCCAGGGACCTGGAAGGACAGTGACTGAATTGTCCTTGTGCTATATTGTGATTAAAAAAAACATTTATTCTAGGGACAGAAAACTGTAGGTAGGGAGAGTGTCAGTTTATTTCACTCTGCAAGTCCTTGTTTCCAGGGACCTGGAAGGACAGTGACTGAATTGTCCTTGTGCTATATTGTGATTAAAAAAAACATTTATTCTAGGGACAGAAAACTGTAGGTAGGGAGAGTGTCAGTTTATTTCACTCTGCAAGTCCTTGTTTCCAGGGACCTGGAAGGACAGTGACTGAATTGTCCTTGTGCTATATTGTGATTAAAAAAAACATTTATTCTAGGGACAGAAAACTGTAGGTAGGGAGAGTGTCAGTTTATTTCACTCTGCAAGTCCTTGTTTCCAGGGACCTGGAAGGACAGTGACTGAATTGTCCTTGTGCTATATTGTGATTAAAAAAAACATTTATTCTAGGGACAGAAAACTGTAGGTAGGGAGAGTGTCAGTTTATTTCACTCTGCAAGTCCTTGTTTCCAGGGACCTGGAAGGACAGTGACTGAATTGTCCTTGTGCTATATTGTGATTAAAAAAAACATTTATTCTAGGGACAGAAAACTGTAGGTAGGGAGAGTGTCAGTTTATTTCACTCTGCAAGTCCTTGTTTCCAGGGACCTGGAAGGACAGTGAGTGAATTGTCCTTGTGTTATATTGTGATTAAAAAAAACATTTTTTCTAGGGACAGAAAACTGTAGGTAGGGAGAGTGTTTTTTTTCTTTCACTCTGCAAGTCCTTGTTTCCAGGGACCTGTAAGGACAGTGAGTGAATTGTCCTTGTGCTATATTGTGCTTAAAAAAAACATTTATTCTAGGGACAGAAAACTGTAGGTAGGGAGAGTGTCAGTTTATTTCACTCTGCAAGTCCTTGTTTCCAGGGACCTGGAAGGACAGTGACTGAATTGTCCTTGTGCTATATTGTGATTAAAAAAAACATTTATTCTAGGGACAGAAAACTGTAGGTAGGGAGAGTGTCAGTTTATTTCACTCTGCAAGTCCTTGTTTCAAGGGACAGAGAAGGACACCTGAAGGTAGCCCTTATTGCTTTTTTCCCATCTCCCTGCAGGCCATCTATTAGAATGTCTGGAAGGCAAACAAGGAGAGGCAGACAGTCAGGAGGCAATAAAAGAGGGCAAGCAGGCTCTGTGTCTGGGGGAAACAGTGCTGGTCGTGGACGCGGTGCATTGTCATCAGCACATGGCCATGGGACACGCTTGTCCTTCTTTTCGGCAGCTGGACATGTTGAGCCACATCATGCCGAAGACTTGGTAGAGTGGATGACCAAGCCCTCCTCCTCCTCCTCATCCTCTCTCACCCAGGCTCAGGGTACTGGAAAAGCAGCTGCCAAAGCGTCGTCTTCCCTGGTATCAATGTCAGACAAATCATCAGTCACTCCTTCCCTAGACCCACCATGTCCTCCTCCTGAGGAGTCCCCCGAACTGTTTCAGCACAGTGTTGGGTACATGCTCCAGGAGGATGCCCAGCGTTTTGAAGGGTCTGATGATGAAACCCAGCTAGAGGAAGGCAGTAGCGTGAGAGCAGACAGAGGGGATGCTCAAGAAGGACACCAATCTGGCAGTCATGTTCCAGCAGCTGCAGCATACTGCCAGATTGGCTCCAGTGATGAGGAGGGAGGGGATGATGAGGTCACTGACTCCACGTGGGTGCCTAATAGGAGAGAGGAGGAGGAGGAGGATGAGGAGGAGGCACATCTCCAACGAGGCAGGATGCCCTTTGGTGGCCAGCGTAAGGGCAGTACACCGACGGAATCACACCGCAGAGCTCCGCCTGTGCAGGGCGCTGCCTCTGCCCGTCATTCAAAAAGTTCTTTGGTGTGGGCCTTTTTTGAGGCTAGTGCATCAGATCGCACAGCTGCTGTTTGCAACATATGTCTCAAGCGTATATCGCGTGGCCAAAACATCAGCCGCTTGGGTACCACATGCCTGACCAGACATATGTTGACCTGCCATGCAGCTCGTTGGCAAGCCTACCTGAAAGACCCACACCAAAGAACAAAGCGGACCTCTCCTTGCACCGCATCAGCTGGGATCTCCAACCCCACTATAACTTCAGTCCTCTCTGAAACATGCACTGAGAGGAATGAAGGTGTAGAATTAGGTGTGTCACAGCCAAGTACTTGCGCCCACTCTGCTAGCAGTACACCGACGTCCGATTCTAGCAGGCAAATTTCCCTGCCCCAGCTGCTGGACCGTCGAAAGAAGTTCACTCCCAGCCATCCACATGCCCAGCGGTTGAATGCTAGCTTGGCTAAATTGCTAGCGCTTCAACTGCTGCCTTTTCAGTTGGTAGACTCGGCCCCCTTCCGTGAGTTTGTGCAATGTGCAGTTCCTCAGTGGCAGGTTCCCAAACGCCACTTTTTCTCACGGAAGGCTATTCCGGCTCTCTACCGGCATGTGGAAGGCAATGTCTTGGCCTCGCTGGACAGGGCGGTCAGCGGTAAGGTGCATATTACCGCTGACTCATGGTCCAGCAGGCATGGACAGGGACGTTACCTTTCTTTCACGGCCCATTGGGTCACTCTTTTGGCAGCTGGGAAGGATTCAGGACAAGGTGCAGTAGTGTTGGAGGTTGTCCCACCGCCACGCCTCCAAAATGCTACTACTGGTTGTGACACACCTCTCTCCTCCACCCCCTCCTCTTCTTCTTCCTCCATGGCCTCTTCCTGTGGTTTGTCCTATGAACCAGCGGTGCTCCGTAGCCGTTCACGGGGCTACGCAAGTACGCAGGCAAAAAGATGCCATGCCGTGCTTGCGCTGGTGTGTTTGGGGGACAGAAGCCACACTGGGGCAGAGGTCCTGTCTGCTCTGCAGGGCCAGGCCGAGAGGTGGTTGACGCCACGCCAGCTTAAGCCAGGAATGGTGGTTTGCGACAATGGCACCAACCTCCTCTCCGCCCTCCGACAGGGACAACTGACCCATGTGCCCTGTGTGGCTCACGTCCTTAACCTGGTGGTGCAGCGCTTCTTGGGCAGGTACCCGGGCTTACAGGATGTCCTGAGGCAGGCCAGGAAAGTCTGTGTGCATTTCCGCAGATCTTATAATGCCAGTGCTCGCCTGGCTGAGCTGCAAAAGGAGTTGAACCTGCCCAAGAACCGCCTTATATGTGACATGCCCACCAGGTGGAACTCAACGTTGGCCATGCTGCAGCGGCTGCACACGCAGCAGAGGGCCATCAATGAGTACCTGTGCGACTACGGCACCAGGACAGGGTCAGGGGAGCTTGGTTTTTTTTCTCCACGCCAGTGGGGCATGATCAGGGATGCATGCACTGTCCTGGCACCATTTGAGGAGGCCACGAGGATGGTGAGCAGTGACAGTGCATGCATCAGTGACACTGTACCTCTTGTCCACCTGTTGGAGCACACGCTGCGTGGAATAATGGACAGGGCACTTGAGGCAGAACAGAGGCAGGAAGAGGAGGACTTCCTTGCCTCTCAAGGCCCCCTTTACCCAGACAGTGTTCCTTCTGTCCCACCCATCGCACAGGAAGAGGAGGAGGAGGAGGAGGAGGAGGAGGAGGAGGATTGTGTCAGCATGGAGGTGGAGGCTGGCACTCAGCATCATCAGCAGCAGTCTTTTAGGGATGATTTACAGTCCCAAGAAACCAGTGGACTTGTACGTGGCTGGGAGGAGGTGGCTGCGGATCATGTCGTCCTTAGTGACCCAGAGGACTCCGGAGCGAATGCCTCAGCAAACCTACGCTGCATGGCCTCCCTGATCCTGCAAAGTCTGCGGAAGGATCCTCGTATTCTTCGGATCAAGGAGAGGGACCATTACTGGCTGGCCACTCTCCTTGATCCACGGTACAAGGGTAAGGTTGCGGACCTTATGTTACCGTCGCAGAGGGAGCAGAGGATGAGACAACTCCGGGAGGCCTTGCAGAAAGGTCTGTGCAACGCGTTCCCAGAGACTGGGAGGTTGCAAACTCCTGGTCCTGGACAACGAGTTGCTGAGGCTTCGGCCAGTCAAAGAAGGAGCGGTGGGGAAGGTGGCCGTCTGACCGATGCGTTCAGACAATTCTTTAGTCCGCAGCCCCAAAGTATGATCGGTTCCAGCAACCATCGCCAGCGTCTGATAAACATGGTGCAGGAATATCTAGGGGCAAGGTCAGACTTGGACACCTTCCCCACCGAAAATCCTCTGGCTTACTGGGTCTTGAGGATGGATCACTGGCCAGAGCTTGCACAGTATGCAATTGAGCTACTGGCCTGTCCTGCATCCAGCGTTCTTTCGGAACGCACATTCAGTGCTGCTGGAGGATTTGTCACGGATCACAGGGTGCGCCTGTCCACCGACTCGGTTGATCGACTGACTTTCATCAAGATGAACCAGTCTTGGATCACCACCAGCTACCACACACCTGATGCTGATATAACAGACTAATTGATTTTAACATGTCACATCCCTTCAAGACTGATGCTGATGCTGAGTGCCTGTGCTGTTATGTTGACTGGCTATCCTCCTCCTCCGAGTCCTCAATGATACGATTGATGATGATAGCTTGTAAGATCATTTTTGTTTATGGGTGCCGCCACCAGTGCCTAACGCCCAATTTTTCAGCCCCTGTTTAACAGGGGCGTGTAATTACAATTTTTGAAGCAATACTTTGCAACAGGGCTCATTGCTGTGCTCCAAGTACAGTATCTGTGAGGAGTTGCAGTGTTGTGCCACCAGTGCCTAAGGCCCAATTTTTCAGCCCCTGTTTAACAGGGGCGTGTAATTACAATTTTTGAAGCAATACTTTGCAACAGGGCTCATTGCTGTGCTCCAAGTACAGTATCTGTGAGGAGTTGCAGTGTTGTGCCACCAGTGCCTAAGGCCCAATTTTTCAGCCCCTGTTTAACAGGGGCGTGTCATTACAATTTTTGAAGCAATACTTTGCAACAGGGCTCATTGGTGTGCTCCAAGTACAGTATCTGTGAGGAGTTGCAGTGTTGTGCCACCAGTGCCTAAGGCCCAATTTTTCAGCCCCTGTTTAACAGGGGCGTGTCATTACAATTTTTGAAGCAATACTTTGCAACAGGGCTCATTGCTGTGCTCCAAGTACAGTTGCTGTGAGGGGTTGCAGTGTTGTGCCACCAGTGCCTAAGGCCCAATTTTTCAGCCCCTGTTCAACAGGGGCATGTAATTACAATTCTTGATCTAATAATTCACAGCAGGGCCCATTGCTGCACCCACCAAGAGTAACTGTCAGGGCTTACAGTGTTGTGGCACCAGCACCACCATCAAAGGCCCAATTTTTACTACCACTGTTCAACAATTATATGTAATTAAAATTCCTGATATAATAGTTGACAGCAGGGCGTTCCAGCACCAACCAAGAGTAACTGTGAGTGCTTACAGTGTTGTGCCAACACCAACAACTAAGGGGCCTATTTCTGCAGAGTATATACGGCAGGTCCCTACTTTCAAACATCCAACTTACAAACGACTCCTACTTGCAAACGCAAGAAGACAACAGGAAGTGAGAGGAAATCTACCACTAGGAAGGAAAATTCTCTCCTGTAAGAATAAATATGGGAGAAAGGTGTCTCCTCTGTACTGATGCTTTATCAGCAATCCTTGTTTCAAGAAAAACACCACATTTCAAAAACAGTTGTCATTGGGACGGAAAGTGAGGTGAAATGTTCTGAACAGGGGCACAGACAGCAAAACAAATGTTACAGGGGTGATAACCCTTACCTATGTTTTCCAAAAAGTTTAAAAATAGATTTTTGGTCTGGAGCTACACTTCAACAATGTACCTGTTCAAAATTACAAACAGACTCTACATAAGAACAAACCTACAGTCCCTGTCTTGTATGCACCGCCTGTATAGGGCTGTTCAGAGTATATAGGGCCTTTTTTATTTTATGTGCGGGGTTCCCCTTAATATCCATACAAGACCCAAAGGGGCTGGTAATGGGCTGGGGTAGGGGGGGGTCATGGGGTAGCTATGCCATTTTTCTTAAAGAATTTCATCCATATTACCGGGACCAGACATTACATTAAAGCCGCAAGCAGTTTTAAATGGCTTTTTTTTCCTTTAGAAGTGTCATTTTGTGCAGGGACAGTTCTAAACACGGGAAACACGTGGCACTTCACAGACATACTTTAGACACCCCCCAGGTACGATATTTAAAGGAATATTTGATTTTTTTTTTTCACTTTATGCATCATTAAAATGACTGCTCCCGAAAAACGACCGTTTTTAAAACTTCTTTTTGCATTGATACATGTCCCCTGGTGCAGAACCCGGGTTCCCAAACCCTTTTTAGGACAATAACATGCATAATAGTTGTTATAATTAGCACTTTAGAATTCGAACGTTCGCATCCATTGTATTTAATAGGGTTCTAATGTTCGTTCGAACTTTCGGTCCGTTCGCGGGTTCTGGTGCGAACCGAACCCGGGGGTGTTCGGCTCATCACTAGTGCCGATTAAGGGGGGGGGGGGATTTTTCTTGGCGGCCAGGTGACATGAACAAAGGGGTGGTTGCCGCTGCTCCCCCCGCCGAACTCATAATGTACTCTTGAATTACTACACAAGCAGGGGTTTGACTCAGGTGGAATGCATGAAGAGCTCCGACCTCCTCTTGATGAAACGATCCTCTCAGGCGGCACGTTTGGACTTGAAGAATAGGAAGCACCGCCCATGTCCATGCCAGTGATATTCTATGAGGCGTGCACCCGCCCGGCCACTCCGTCGCGCCAGAAGCTGTGGCGGCCTCGGAAGCGCCACAGAGAGCGTTTTTTACTGAATATGAAGTGCCTCGTCTGCAATCTTGTGATTGCACAGACGTGGCATTTCGCATATTGCACTGCGCCCGGCGCCCTGCGCCAGGACCCAGTGCACATAAGGACCTTTAAAAAAAAAATTTTTTTAAAAGGGACATGTTTAAAAAAATGGACGGGCCGCCACTGCTCCCGCCCAACCGTCATTTTACAATAGTCCGGGGCGGGAAGGTGTTAAAAAGCCAGCCTTGACCTCCAGTCAGTAACTTTGCCTAGGCTGAGATGATGTGTCATCAGTATGCTGCAGGCAGGAGGAAGCATTTCCTCAGTCTCCCCCACAGTGATCAGACTGAACATTGTACCTTGTTGCCAGTCACAAGGTGGAAAGCCTCGTACACATGGCTGAGAATCCCATCGTAAAAAAAAAAAACGTTGCTTTTCTGGACGGGATTCTTGTTAAGCTTTCCTTGTGTAGCGGGTATGTATTTTTTTAAACTGGTGAGGACACCAGTGATGCATAGTTCCCTGCGGCCCAGCAGGTGGCGCTGTCACTTTGGGCCGGGGCCGGGGTTGAACCATCGCTGCAGTGCCGTACCATTTGTGACCTCTCGCAGCGGTTGTACGGCGGGGCGAGGAACCTGCCGTGCATCCTGGGGGAGGGTATAAATGGTGCGGACTTCTTCGCCACGAGGTTCGAGTCCCGGGCACCTTCAGCCTGAGGGCTGTGGTTGCGGTTGGTGTCCAGGCGGCCCAGGCCTGGACACCTGGAGTTCGTGTTCCATCCCAGACACCTTCAGTCTGGGGTGAGGTACTCAGCCAGAGGCCTGGGGCCCAGTACCCTCTGCTGGGTCCCGCGAGGGAGGGATTGTCCTAGGGGGCCCCGGGAGTGGGGCACCCGAATCCAGAGGCATAAGGGACCGGAGGAGGGACTCATCTGAAGACCTGGTGCAGCAGATTGCCAGTGCCGGGTGAACCTCTGGAGACCGCCCGGAGGGATATCTTTCCCGAACAGGGGCCAAGTTCATAGAGGAAGTTCAGTCCACGTTCAATGACCGGTGGCAGCGGTCCAGCTAATTCACTCAGGTCAGTGGCAGAGACCTGCAATTAGGTCTGTGGCAGGGGCCTCAACAGTTCATCCGGTCGGTGGCAGCGACCAAAACTCACGGTCGGTGGCAGAGACCGTGCGCCAGGCCTATTCGCTAAAAAGGAATAGGAGAGTTCAGTTGTGCCTGGGCCTACTCGTACCCACACCCCCCATGTTCGTCTGTTATTGGAAGTTCAACTGATTGTGTTACGAGAAATAAAGGAGTGTTGGACTTTCGATTGGTGTGGGGCTCTATTATTGGCAGACACGCTTCCAGGGAACAACTGAGGCTTCGTATGCAGTGGACAGACCCGGGAGGTAAATCAACTAACTTTGCTCAACCCTCTTATACACATAAGGGGAGAGCTTGGCGTAGTGTTCCTGCACTCTCCTCTTCCCGGTACCCCTAGACACAAGCCATTCACAATAACCGAGAGGGAGAGTGAGGTTCCGCTACACTTGCATACACACTGTCAATCCAAAATCTCGTCGTTGTAAAGCGCGGTGACGTACAACACGATAGGACTTCAAACAAACTTTTCCGTGGATTTTTGTCCGAAGGGAGTTGGCCGGGTACATCCATAGCATACACACGCTCTGACTTTTCTGCAAACTTTCCCAAAACGTTCCCAACATCACGTGGTTTTTCTGCTCTTTACCACCACCCTCTGGTCAACTTCTGCTATTGTTGGTTGATTTTAAAGGGGAGTTCCAGCCTTTTTTATGTTTATTAAAAGTCAGCAGCTACAAAAAGTGTAGCTGCTGGCTTTTAATAAAGAGACACTTACCTGTTCCACTGTCCAGCGACGCGGCCGAACAGAGCTTCACTTCGCTCCTCTCCCCCACGGCGCCTCCATTCTAACTGTGGGCACCCGGCCGTGACATCTTTCGGCTTCACGGCCGGGCACTCACTGCATGTGTGCGAGCGGCGCTGCGCTCCCTGAGTGGACAGGCGATTGCCTGGGACCTGTCACGTGTCCCAGGTGATTGCCTACAGGGAGGGGCCGCCAAAAGGCGATATGACGAGTTGCCCAAGCCGTCCCTGGGCGGGAGGAGGAAGTGGGACAGGAAGTCCCACTCCTACTGAAGCCCCCACTCCCCCCAAAAAAATTACATGCCAAATGTGGCATGTAAGGGGGCGAGGAGTGGATTCAGCGGAAGTTCCAATTTTGGGTGGAACTCCGCTTTAACATTGGTTCTGAGCATGCGTGTTTGTACTTCGGACAAAAGTCCGATGGATTTCTGTACACACGATAGGACTTTGCACCGTAGGACTTTTGTTGCCGAAAAGTTTGTCCGTTTGCAGAGCGAACTTTTGTCCGATGAAAACCGAAAAAGTTTGTCCGATGGAGCGTACACACGCTTGGATTTTTTTGAAAACCTGCTCATTTTGAAGTTTGTTGTCAAAAAGTCCGACCGTGTGTATGGGGCTTTAGACACGCTGTACAGGCTCAGGCACGTACGTCGGAATTCAACCTAAATAATTCCAAAATAATATTATTGCTCAAAGGGGAGGGAAAAAGACAGGGCTTAATATCCAAAATTTATGAGATACTGAATAGTAAGTTCAAAAAAAAAAAGTAGTGGTTCCGGCCAGGATACAATGGGAGCGAGACCTGGGCCCACTGTCAGTTGTATGGTGGTCGGAGGCTCTCTCTGCGATCTTAGAGGTCTCACTCTCCACAACCCTAAAATTAACACAATTGTTTATATTACACAGATCATATTATACCCCGGAAAAATGAGAGAGAAATATAAAAATATTAAGTATCAAATAAAGAAAGGAGAAAGTGAAGAGAATTATTATTATTATTTTTTTTTTTAGGGGGGGGAAGGGGTTAATGTATGATGCAATATGTGTATCTGGTTTTTATGAATGTATTATGAATGTAGAAGGCTCTAATTTGTATATGATGTTGTAGAAAAACAATAAAAAAATTACTGAATTTAAAAAAAATAAGTTGCACAGATATAAACGGTACTCATTGGAAATCATGAGGTACGACTTGTCATGCGACTTTGCAGTCCCAAGTTGCAGGACAAGTCGCACAAGTGTGAAAAAGGCCTTAGGCTCTATTCACACTCGTACTCCAAAGTTGCGCTGACTTTGGAGTGCAACATTGGAGCAACTTTGATGCAACTTTGACGCAACTTTGTATGGGTGCAACTTGGCTTTGACCAGTGATAATGGACAACTGCTGCACAACTGTTGCATTGTATAACATTGAGGTGCGACTTGTATGCAACGTTTGAGGGTTTACATTGAAGTCTGTGATAAGCTGCATGAAAGTCGGACCAAAGTAGTGCATGAACTACTATGAAGTTGCTTCAACTTTAAGTCACACATTTATGAATGGTTATCATTGGAAAACATGGGGAACAACTTGTCATGCGACATTGATGTCCAAAATTGCATGACAAGTCGCACAAGTGCGAATGGAGCCTAAGCCACCATAGGAACCAACCACAGAGATCCTAAATGGGTAAAGTGACACGTTTAGAGTTGGTCTGTTGCTTGGAATATGGGGTGTCCCCCGGAATGTTCTGGGAGTTTTATGATTGGTGTCACCTGTGCAGGGATGGTGGGGGTGCATTGTCCCATAGGACTATAAAAGAAGAGCTGCCCATTTTGCATTCCTTTCCCAAACACCTGCCTGTCTCCGCATCTACAGGACATGAGCAGGTAATAATCTGTGATAAAGTTCTTGGCTGTGCCATAGCAGTCTATGGATCGCACGCCGCTGCATTTTACTAACAAATACAAGTGACTGCAAAACAAAACAACTCATTGTCTGCACCCCGATGACTTCACAATTCATCCCATATCCCAAGTAAAAGCAGAAGCTGGAAAGCCTTCATGAAAATGTATTTGTAGACAGCAGCTTTCATTGGAGAGGCCTGCAAAGGCAACTTTCACCTTTTAACCACTTGACCTCCAGGAGGTTTTACCCCCCTTCATAACCAGGCCATTTTTCGCTTTTCAGCGCTGTGCCATTTTAACCACTTGCCTATCGGGCACTTCCACCCCCTTCCTGCCCAGGCCAATTTTCAGCTTTCAGTGCTTTGAAGGACAATTGTGGGGTTAACGAGTTACCAAATGAAAAACAAAGCCTGAGAAATCATATGGGAAAAAAATATGCACCAATACAAAACTCAGGGGAATGTTCACAAATGCCACGAGCCTAGCCAATAAAACGGAGGAACTGGAGCTGCTTTTACACGAGGAGGATGTGGACTTCATGGGAATAACAGAAACTTGGTTTGACAGCTCACATGACTGGCTGGCGAACATCCAAGGGTATTCCTTGTATCAGAGGGACAGGGAGGATAGGAGAGGGGGTGAGATGTGTCTATATATCAGGAATAATTTACGGGTAGAAGAGCGGAATGACATCAGTGATGGGGCAAGGCGTCCATATGGGTTGAACTCCAAAGGGTGGAAGTAAGCAGGAAATTACTGGTGGGGGGGGGGGGTTATGGTACAGGCCCCCTAACCTGAGGGAAGAGGTGGAGTTGGATCTCCTTACACAGTTAGAAATGGCAGCAAGACAGGGGAATGCCATCATAATGGGGGACTTCGACTATCCCAACATCAACTGGGCGGAAGGGACAGCCCACTCATTAAAGGCCCGCCATTTCTTAAATGTTCTACAGGACAAATTCATGTCCCAATTGGTGGATTCCCAGACTAGAAGTAATGCATTGCTAGATCTTTTAATTACAAATGATACAGATCTGATTGCAGATGTGGAAATATGGGACAACTTGGGAACTAGCGACCACAGAATTATTACATTCCACATAAATCATGGGAAAGGGAAGCACAAGGGGAGTACTAGGACACTAAATTTCAAAAGAGCAGACTTTTCTAAACTACACTCAATGCTGCAGGATATTAAGTGGGACCTAATGCTTGAAATAGGGAACACAGAGGAAAAATGGGAATGCTTTAGGAATCTATTAAATAAATGTGTCACTGAGTGCGCATTCTAAGGGGTAATAAATATAGAAGAACAAAGATTAAACCTGGGTGGCTGAACCAAAATGTAAGATATTAAGGACAAGAAAATGGCCTTTAAAAAGTACAAAGCGAGGGGGGGGGGGGTCATTGTCAGCATTCCAACAATACAAGGAATGCAGTGTGAGGTGTAAGAACACAATCAGGATGCCTAAAAAAGACTATGAGAGATACATAGCGGAGGAGAGTAAAAATATGTTTTTTAACCACTTCAGTCCCAGCAGGGGCGGATCCAGGGGGGGGCAACAGGGCAATTGCCCCCCCCCCCCGAGACCATCTGTCACACTCATTTGCTTGCTCTGTTTTTTTTCTTGCGCCTGATCTCCCGAACTTTGGGGACCCGGTACCGGTCGGCCATAGGTCCCCTGGACCCCAAACCTGACACACATGTAGCCCCATGTCTCCTCTACAAGTGTGCAAAGTTTGCTGTCTGGGAGACCTACGGCCGGGGAGAACTGATTTTTCAAACCTGGGTACTCCTTCCATAGACTCCCATGTTAAACATCAGTCTAGTCATGGGCACAGTGAAGCATGGGCACAGTGAGGCAAAGTGAGGCAGAGTGAGGCATGCAGATGGACACCCTAGGCTTATACTCGAGTTAATACGTTTTCCCAGTTTTTGTGGTAAAATTAGGTGCCTCGGCCTATATTTGGGTCGGCTTATACTCGAGTATATACAGTACTTGTTCTGCTGCTGCCGCTGCCTCTCTGAGTCTCTCTCTCAGTTTCTCACATCAGCCGATCAGCGGCGCCGAGAGAGAGACTCGTCTAATGTAGTTACGCGGCGCACTGACACGATACCAGGAGCGGAGGGGGAGGTGGGTGGAGCCTCTTCCCTGCAC
Organism: Rana muscosa; assembly: GCA_029206835.1. Taxonomy (NCBI): domain Eukaryota; kingdom Metazoa; phylum Chordata; class Amphibia; order Anura; family Ranidae; genus Rana; species Rana muscosa. The sequence goes on along the minus strand of CM055119.1, from coordinate 330,793,793 downwards.
TTGTTGCTAACGCCTGGGCCGCTTGGCGTCTAGCAATGAGTGACGTCAGTGAGTCACGTCGGGCCGCTCTGCGGGCAGGTGCGATAGTGTGCGGCTCCACAGACGGGTAAGAAAGCGGTTCGCGGGCAGACCGTGCTGCTCAGTGTGTTGGCAGCGCAGGTGAGAGTGAGAGAGCAGGCTCAGTGTGGCAGTTGGCCAATCAGCTAGCCGGGAGCGGGGGAGCAGAGAGATGAGATCATCTCTCACCGCCCGTGCCTGCCCTGCATTCCTGCAGTGACTTCCGCCCTCACTGTGCAGGCAGCAGAGAGATTACATTATCTCTCTGCTGCCTGACTCTGGGAGTCTGGGACACAGCAAGAGACAACCAAATCTACACCTTAGCAGGCAAGTTAGTGACAATCCGCAAATTGTGTCAGGTGACGTGGCAAGTGACAATCCGCAAATTGTGTCAGGTGACGTGGCAAATGACAATCTGCGTCTGGTGGCAGGCAAGTGACAATCAGCAAGGTGTGGCAGGTGACGTGGCAAGTGACAATCCACAAGGTGTGGCAAGTGACAATCGACAAGATATGGCAGGTGACGTGGCAAGTGACAATCCTCAACGTGTGGCAAGTGACACACTCAGGGCTCCCACTAATTGCAGGCAACGGTGGCAAGTGACACACTCGGGGCTCCCACTGATTCTGCATTGAACTATTTAATTTTATATTACAATGTAATAATAGAAATAATGCGCTTCAATCATCCTGACACCATAACAACCCTGGTGCCGGGATGATTGAATCGCCGACACCAACCATTTCCCCGATAAATTTCCCACAAAAAAAACATATTTTTTGGCAGTGCCCCTCCCGAGAAAAGACTCTGGATCCGCCCCTGAATCCCGGAAGAATTTACCCCCTTCCTGACCAGAGCACTTTTTGCGATACAGCACTGCGTCGTTTTAACTGACAATTACGCGGTCGTGCGACGTGGCTCCCAAACAAAATTGAAGTCCTTTTTTTCCCACAAATAGAGCTTTCGTTTGGTGGTATTTGATCACCTTTGCGGTTTTTATTTTTTGCGCTATAAACAAAAGAAGAGCGACAATTTAAAATATATATATATATTTTTTACTTTTTGATTTAATAAATATCACAATTTAAAAAAAAAAAAAGATTTTTTTCCTCAGTTTAGGCCGATATGTATTCTTCTACATATTTTTGGTATAAAAAAAATCGCAATAAGCGTATATTGATTGGTTTGCGCAAAAGTTATAGCGTCTACAAAATAGGGTATAGATTTATTGCATTTTCTTCTTTTTACTAGTAATGGCAGCGATCTGCGATTTTTATGGTGACCGTAACATTGCGACGGACATATCGGACACTTTTGACACATTTTTGGGACCATTCACATTTATACAGCGATTAGTGCTATAAAACTGCACTGATTACTCTGATTACTGTGTAAATGTGACTGGCAGGGAAGGGGTTAACACTAGGGGCGCATAAGGGGTTAAAGGGGTTGTAAAGGTTTGTTTTTTATTTTCTAAATAGGTTCCTTTAAGCTAGTGCATTGTTGGTTCACCTACCTTTTCCTCTGATTTACCTTCTAAATGTTTTTTTTCTTTGTCTGAATTTCTCACTTCCTGTTTCTCCTCAGTAAACTTCACACCATCATCCGAGTGGTGTGGAGTCAGCCAGAACAGCTTACTGAACAGCTTACTGAGGAGGAACAGGAAGTGAGAAATTCAGACAAAGAAAACAAAGAAAAATAGGATTTTTTACTCACCGTAAAATCCTTTTCTCTGAGTCCATGGACCGACACAGCTTCTCTATTGACAAAGTGGGTATTATCCGTTAATTAGGAGTGACTAGGCAGAAAAACTTGTAAAAAGTGTTGCATCACACCTTCTACAGTACCGCCCAGGGGGCGGACCCTCTGGGTATACCCTCTCAGTCTGCATCTTCGCAGATCAGTTCGTCAAAAAGCAGTACAAACTTAAAAGGAGGGGTGGGTGCTGTGTCGGTCCATGGACTCAGAGAAAAGGATTTTACGGTGAGTAAAAAATCCTATTTACTCTTTCGTCCATGGACCGACACAGCTTCTCTATTGACAAAGTGGGACGTCCCAAAGCAGTGTCAGAGAAAAAACGAGGGGTGGTAACAGCATAAAAATAAACTTCACCCCAAACACAAAACAGCACTCCTCCAACGGAGGAGTTGCAACTCTAAACAGCCGCTTGCAAAACCTTGCGGCCAAAAGAGGCATCCGAAGATGCACCTACATCAATTTTGTAGAATTTTGTGAAAGTGTGAGCGGACGACCAAGTCGCCGCTTTACATAATTGGGAAACAGACGCTTGATGTCGGAAAGCCCAAGAGGCACCTATTGCCCTGGTCGAATGCGCCGTGATAGGAAAGGGGGGCGCCTGACCCTTTAAGGCGTAAGCCTGGATTACTATCTGTCGGATCCACCTAGAGATGGTGGCCGATGAGACTGCTTGGCCCTTCTTGGGACCAGCCACCGAAACAAACAGTGAGTCTGACTTCCGGAACAGGGAAGTAGCAGATATGTATACTCTCAAAGCTCGGACAACGTCCAAGGAATGCAACGCCGACTCCCTAGGATTCGACGGCTGAGGACACAAGGATGGAAGTACAATGTCTTCGTTAAATGAAAAGCCGAAACGACTTTCGGAAGAAAGGAAGGCTGCGGCCGCAGCACCACCTTATCCTTGTGGAAAATCAAATAGGGAGCCTTGCAGGACAAGGCTCCCAGCTCAGAGACTCGTCTAACTGACGTAACAGCCACCAAAAAGACCACTTTCTGAGAAAGTGTCAACAGGGGAATATCTCTGATATTCTCAAACGGTGCCTTCTGAAGCACCGAGAGGACCAGGTTCAAGTCCCACGGAGGTAACGGGGGACGGACCGGAGGGGCCACATGTCGGACCCCCTGCACAAATGTACTCACGAGAGAGTGAGTCGCCAGGGGTCGCTGAAAAAAGACAGCCAGGGCAGATATCTGTCCCTTAAATCGTACTTAGGGCAAGCCCTTGGTCCACCCCATGCTGTAAAAACAGCAGGATTCTGGAAACCAAATAGGTACGCAGATGCCATTTCATTTCCTCACACCTGGAGATGTAGGCCCTCCAAGTGCGGTGATAGACCTTCCTAGAGGACGGTTTTCGAGCACTTCTCATAGTAGAGATTACTGAGTCTGACAGGCCCCGGTCTCTCAGTACCTGGTTCTCAACAGCCATGCCGTTAAAGCCAATGACTGTAAAGCAGGATGGAATATGGGACCTTGCGATAGCAGGTCCTTCCGTAGTGGTAGGCGCCAGGGGACGTCTGCTACCAGACGTACTAGATCGGCGTACCAAGGACGCTGAGGCCAATCTGGAGCGATTAGGATCATTGGAATTCCCTCTGCCTCCACTCTGCGGAGCAGAAGAGGAAGAAGCCTTAAGGGAGGGAAGGCATAGATTAGCCGATACTGACCCCACGATGCTACCAACGCGTCCGTTGCGTCTGCCCATGGGTCTCTTGACCGGGCCACAAATCTCAATACCTTCCGATTGAGTCGGGAAGCCAGAAGATCTACGTCTGGTGTGCCCCATCTTTGGCAGAGGAGTTGGAACACCTCCGGGTGTAAGGACCCTTCTCCCTGGTCCAGCATCTGGCAGCTCAGGTAGTCCGCCTGCCAGTTTTCCACACCCGGAATGTACACGGCCGACAGTGCCGGTACGCTCCTCTCTGCCCACTTCAGGATGCGAGCGATCTCCGATGTTGCAGCTGAGCTTCTTGTTCCTCCTTGATGATTGACATATGCCACTGCTGTGGCGTTGTCTGACTGGATCCTGACTGGACGCCCTTGCAGCCTCTGAGACCATTTGAAGAGGCACAGCCTGATCGCCCAGATTACCAGGACATTGATCGGCAGGAGGGCTTCCTCTGGGGTCCAGCGACCTTGCGCCGACTGAACACCCCAGACTCCCCCCCAACCTGTAAGGCTGGCGTCCGTCGTGATCACTATCCAGTAAACCGGAAGAAATGACTTCCCGGCCATTAGAGCCGGTGCTGTCAGCCACCATACCAGGGATCTCCTGACTATGTGGCTCACTCGGATTTGATAATCCAGAGATGATGGACATCTGTTCCATCTGGACAGAACTTCCTTCTGTAACACTCGAGTGTGGTCTTGAGCATATGGAACCGCCTCGAAGGAGGCTACCCTGAGGCCCAACACTCGCATGCAAAAAACGGAGTGACGACCAATTCCTGGAAGCTAGCTGCCGTACTGCAGCCCGGAGGGTCTGCAACTTCTCCACAGGGAGGAATACCTTTGCCTCTGAAGAATCCAGAATCAACCCCAGGTACCCTAGGCGTTGAGTGGGCACCAATACTGACTTTTGCGTGTTTAGTATCCAACCACAGTCTCGAAGAGTCTGACAGGTAATGGACACGCTTACCTCTAATTCTGAGCTTGAAGGGGCCTTCAGCAGAAGGTCGTATAAGTAGCCTGTGATAGCGATACCCCGCTGTCTTAGAAGTGCCAGAATCGGAGCGAGCACCTTGGTGAACGTCCTGGGTGCTGAGGCAAGGCCCAACGGGAGGGCCACAAACTGGTAGTGGTCCTTCCCGATAGCAAATCGCAGAAACCTCTGGTGTCTGGAGTATATGGGGACATGCAGGTATGCGTCCTTGATGTCCAAGGAGGCCAGAAAGTCCCCCGGATGGAGAGCCGTGACTACAGATCGAACCGACTCCATCCGAAAACTTTGTACCTTCACAAAGCAATTGAGGGCTCTGAGATCCAAGCTTGGACGAACCCCCTCCTTCTTCGGCACAATGAACAGATTTGAGTAAAAACCCTGTTCCAGTTCTGGAACTGGAATAACTACCCCGCGTTCCAGTAGACCCTGGACCGCCCCATACAGGGCCTCCCGACGGGTCGGTAGTAGCTGGAGATTGGAGGTGTTGAATCTGTCCGGTGGACAAGAGAGAAACTCTATCTTGTAGCCTGAGGAGATTACTTCGCAAACCCACCTGTCGGAGATTAGTGCTGTCCACTGAGTCGCGAATTTGCGAAGACGTCTCCCCACCCGAGAGCAGGGTGGGGGTGGACCTTCATGCGGACGCAAATTTGTCCGCAGGCTTATTGGGTATGCGGGACCAGGGACGCTTTTGTCCTTGGGCAGGCGCTTTATCGGCCTGGGGTCTTTTCCCTGTCGCCCTAGGGGGACGAAAAAAACCACTTGTGTGCAGTAAAGGAGGGCCCTTGCCCTTGGCGTGGCCCCTTACCCTTGCTAATTTGGGGAAGCAAAGTGCTTTTACTTCCTGTGGCATCCTTGATGATGTCATCCAGAGAAGCCCCAAAAAAAGTCTGTCGCCCTTAAAAGGCAGATCCAACAGGGCTTTCTTGGAAGTCTGGTCCGCAGACCAGCCTTTTAGCCAGATCAGGCGGCGTATTGCTACTGCATAAACCAAAGTTTTAGACAGCAGGGGAATAGTATTCATGTCTGACTCGCAGACAAACCTAAGGCCCTGGACCAACAGGTCGGCCAATGTTATCTCATCAGGAGGAGCATCTCACTCCTTAACCCCTGGAGTAGCAATCTTGCCCATTCAGTAAGTGTGTGAGACACTAGGGCCCCCGCCAATGCCGGGCGTACTGCCGAGCCTACCACTGAGTATAGGTAGCAAGCGAGTGCTTCAGCCTTCTTATCCACAGGGTCCTTGAAAACAGGAGCCCCTTCTACAGGATTTGTGGTGGCTCTATTAAGTCTGGACACCGGAGGGTCCACTATAGGGGGGAGAGGTCCATTTCTTCAGAAAACTCTCCTCAAAAGGGGTACCATACCGCAAACCTCTTTGGGGCTGTAAAGACCCTCAGTGGGTTCTCCCATTCCTTGTATAAGAGTTTATCAAAAGACACACAAGGGAACACCTTAGCAGTGCGGGCAGGTCTATGAAACCCAAGTGGACCGGAGTCTCTGCTGCTTCTGCAGTATTTTCCAATTTTAGCATATCCCGCACTGCAGTAATAAGGTCAGATACCAAAGCCGTCTCGCGTACTGACCTGGACTTTGAGTCATTCTCACTGTCCGGTCACGGTCTGCAGTCTCTGATGCGTCAGAATCTGGGCCCCGAGCCATAGCTGGACCTGGTTCTGCACCAGAATTATCCCCAGAAGCTTGCAGGGGATGGGGCGTTTACTACCCCCTGTATTCCCGTGTGCTGCTTCCACCCTGGCAGCAAACGTCTCTAGGATTGCAGTCATAGTGTTCATAGACACCTCAGGGGCACCAGCTGCTAAATCTGGTGTTTCAGGGGAGAAGACATCTGGCTCAGATGCCATGCTGACCACACGCTGACACTCACAGGGCTCCAGGCAAGATATCAATAGGCCACCCTCCTGTGCTGCAGAGAGGCCAGGTCACCCAGAGGACTCACCACCCTGGATAGGTACTGCTATGCTGCGCCTGTGATGCTGTCCCCCCTGCTGCTGTGTCAGTCTGCTTCTTTTATCAGCACTTCCTGTGTGAATTTTCGCGCCAGTGTAATGCACCCTAGAGGCCGGAGGCTCTTGAAAAATGGTTGCCAAAAACGTCTGTATGGAAGATAATGTGGGCTCTAAGAAAATGGCCGTCGACAGAAGATAGAGGTCAAGCAGCCATAGCCCACAAAAAGATGGCCGCCGAACGGCAATATCTGCATACAGGGTGGACAAACATGGCCGCCGATCAGCTGATAGGGGCCAGTGGGTGTGGCCGAAACCACAGGAAGATGGCCGCCGGGCAGTCACAAGAGGCCAAACTTGGCATGGACCACCTCAAAATGGCCGCCGACAGCATGGAGGAGGAAGGACACAAACACAGGTAAGAAAAAATGACATTTCTTTTAAATGTTAGTTACAGCCAGCCCCGCTCCAGTGGGACCCCCTAGGTGACCCCCAGCACCCAGCAACCTTTAGCTAGAAGCCCAGGGAGGAGGGAAAGGCAGGGAGAGAGGGAAGAAAGGGGCCACAACCACTTACTTGATCTCTCCAGGAATGTCCAGCTAAATCACCCAGCCGAGGCAGGGGAGTTTTACTTACCTATCCTGCATGTATTCTGCTGGAAGACATTCCAAACAGATCATCATCCGCGCACGGAAGGTGACTGTTGGCCAGGCATGCTGTGATTGGACCCAGAAGGGACGATCATATGTATGCCCTGGAGCATGACGCTCACCGGACAGGCTGCTGCGACTCGGCCGTAAGGTCAGCCGAAGCTGAGCGGTCCGATGCAAGCCTTGGAGCGTAAGCTCACCGGCCAGGCTGCTGCGACTCGGCCGTAAGGTCAGCCGAAGCTGAGCGGTCCGATGCAGGCCCTGGAGCGTAAGCTCACCGGCCACCCGTGGAGCGACGGGCATGTCGTGGAAAACCCAGCGCGTAGCTAGGGTCGGCACACGCTCGATGGCCGAAACTGGGGAGACTACAAGGATCGAGGATCCAGCCTGTCACCCAGTCGGCAGTTGATCGAAGATCGCAGGAAACAACAAATGTAGCAAAAAAAAAAAAATATATATATCTTTTTTCCCCGGACCAATGGGCCCGAAGGGAGCCATGTCCTACTCCTTGCTAGACAGAAAAAAACTGATCTGCGAAGATGCAGACTGAGAGGGTATACCCAGAGGGTCCGCCCCCTGGGCGGTACTGTAGAAGGTGTGATGCAACACTTTTTACAAGTTTTTCTGCCTAGTCACTCCTAATTAACGGATAATACCCACTTTGTCAATAGAGAAGCTGTGTCGGTCCATGGACGAAAGAGTAAAAAACATTTAGAAGGAAAATCTAAGAAAAAGGTAAGTGAACCAACAATGCACTAGCTTAAAGGAACCTATTTAGAAAATAAAAACCGAACCTTTACAACCCCTTTAAATATGTTCCCTAGTGAGTGATTCTAAATGTAGGGGGAGGGGACTCACAAGGGGAGGAGACCGATCTGTGTTCCTCTGTACTGGGAACACACATCGGTCTCCTCACCTCTGACAGGACGTGGATCTGTGTGTTTAAACACACAGATCCACGGTCCTGCCGTAATTGTGGGCAATCGCGGGTGCCCGGCGGACATTGCGGCCACCGGGCACGCGCACCGGGTCCCCAGCGATTCCGCGAGCGGGCGCGATGCCGGCTATGGCACGCACGCGCCCCCTAGACAGCCGAGAAGCCCAGGACGTCATATGACGTCCACCCAGGATAGGAGATCTCATCTGTGGACATCATTTGACTATGGGCGGGATCTGAAGTGGTTAAACATATTAACAGTAAAAAGGCGAGGTCGGAACACATAGGCCCCATAAAGGATGAGGAAGGGAAGGTGGTTACAGATGACAAGGAGAAGGCAGCTGTGCTAAATGCTTTCTTCTTCTCAGTCTTCATACAGGATCTACCTTTGTGGCTAACCGGGGCCGGAGTCGTGAAAGGATTAGAGAAGCTTAACATAAAGAAATCACCAGGACCAAATGGCTTACACCCAGGGCCGGCCCTACCATGGGACCCGGTGGTACCATTGTACCAGGCGGCACATTCAGGGGAGCGGCAAGTTGCCACTATCCAGTTCCGCCCACTCCACTCCCCCTGCACTCAGGGCTGGCGGTACCACTAGGCAGCCGCCTAGGGCGCAGCCATGGCCACTGGTTCCCTATCTCAAAGTGTGACAGTAGTAGTCCTTGCCGCCGCGCAGTCCTGTGGAGGAAGAGGCACTGGGAGCTTGACGCAGCCTCGATCATCCAACAGTTGTTGGGTCAGTAGGTGGATCAATGTGCTCCCCTCCCCCGGCTCCTCCCCTTCTCCCGCGCTCTGCGAATCTCCTACCAAGTACCATGTGCAGAGCGCGGATAATGGCTGCCGCCGCCGCCGCCGCTGCTGAGCAGCTCCTTGAATTCCTCTCCAGGATGGACGGCCGTAGTGTGGAAGACGTAGGTACTGTGAATGACGGTCCGCTGCCCGACACTGACAGCATCCAGTGACGTCACTCCCTGAACGAGGGAGCCCGAACATCCCTGCTACCAGCCGCCCGTGATGACCTCACACACAGCCCTAATGCTATGATGCCATCTACTGTCTCCTGTCATCATCATGCTCCTCGTCATCCCCCTGTTCCTGGCATGATCCCACCACCCTACCTCTGAGGCCTGTCTTACATTTTATCACCCCCTGTCATCTCCATCCTCCCTGTCATCTTCCTACCACCCACCCCTGTCATCTCCATATTCCCTGTCATCTCCATATTCCCTGTCATCTCCATCCTCCCTGTCATCTTCCTACCACCCACCCCTGTCATCTTCATCCTCCCTGTCAGCTTCCTACCACCCACTCCTGTCATCTCCATCCTCCCTGTCAGCTTCCTACCACCCGCCCCTGTCATCTCCATCCTCCCTGTCAGCTTCCTACCACCCACTCCTGTCATCTCCATCCTCCCTGTCAGCTTCCTACCACCCACTCCTGTCATCTCCATCCTCCCTGTCAGCTTCCTACCACCCACCCCTGTCATCTTCATCCTCCCTGTCAGCTTCCTACCACCCACTCCTGTCATCTCCATCCTCCCTGTCAGCTTCCTACCACCCACTCCTGTCATCTCCATCCTCTTTGTCAGCTTCCTACCACCCGCCCCTGTCATCTCCATCCTCCCTGTCAGCTTCCTACCACCCACCCCTGTCGTCTTCATCCTCCCTATCAGCTTCCTACCACCCACCCCTGTCATCTCCATATTCCCTGTCATCTCCATATTCCCTGTCATCTCCATCCTCCCTGTCATCTTCCTACCACCCACCCCTGTCATCTTCATCCTCCCTGTCAGCTTCCTACCACCCACCCCTGTCATCTCTATCCTCCCTGTCAGCTTCCTACCACCCACCCCTGTCATCTTCATCCTCCCTGTCAGCTTCCTACCACCCACTCCTGTCATCTCCATCCTCCCTGTCAGCTTCCTACCACCCACCCCTGTCATCTCTATCCTCTTTGTCAGCTTCCTACCACCCGCCCCTGTCATCTCCATCCTCCCTGTCAGCTTCCTACCACCCACCCCTGTCGTCTTCATCCTCCCTATCAGCTTCCTACCACCCACCCCTGTCATCTCCATCCTCCCTGTCAGCTTCCTACCACCCACTCCTGTCATCTCCATCCTCCCTGTCAGCTTCCTACCACCCACCCCTGTCATCTCCATCCTCCCTGTCAGCTTCCTACCACCCACCCCTGTCATCTTCATCCTCCCTGTCAGCTTCCTACCACCCACTCCTGTCATCTCCATCCTCCCTGTCAGCTTCCTACCACCCACCCCTGTCATCTCTATCCTCTTTGTCAGCTTCCTACCACCCGCCCCTGTCATCTCCATCCTCCCTGTCAGCTTCCTACCACCCACCCCTGTCGTCTTCATCCTCCCTATCAGCTTCCTACCACCCACCCCTGTCATCTCCATCCTCCCTGTCAGCTTCCTACCACCCACTCCTGTCATCTCCATCCTCCCTGTCAGCTTCCTACCACCCACTCCTGTCATCTCCATCCTCCCTGTCAGCTTCCTACCACCCACCCCTGTCATCTTCATCCTCCCTGTCAGCTTCCTACCACCCACTCCTGTCATCTCCATCCTCCCTGTCAGCTTCCTACCACCCACTCCTGTCATCTCCATCCTCCCTGTCAGCTTCCTACCACCCACCCCTGTCATCTCCATCCTCTTTGTCAGCTTCCTACCACCCGCCCCTGTCATCTCCATCCTCCCTGTCAGCTTCCTACCACCCACCCCTGTCGTCTTCATCCTCCCTATCAGCTTCCTACCACCCACCCCTGTCATCTCCATATTCCCTGTCATCTCCATATTCCCTGTCATCTCCATCCTCCCTGTCATCTTCCTACCACCCACCCATGTCATCTTCATCCTCCCTGTCAGCTTCCTACCACCCACCCCTGTCATCTCTATCCTCCCTGTCAGCTTCCTACCACCCGCCCCTGTCATCTCCATCCTCCCTGTCAGCTTCCTACCACCCACCCCTGTCGTCTTCATCCTCCCTATCAGCTTCCTACCACCCACCCCTGTCATCTCCATCCTCCCTGTCAGCTTCCTACCACCCCACTCCTGTCATCTCCATCCTCCCTGTCAGCTTCCTACCACCCACTCCTGTCATCTCCATCCTCCCTGTCAGCTTCCTACCACCCACCCCTGTCATCTTCATCCTCCCTGTCAGCTTCCTACCACCCACTCCTGTCATCTCCATCCTCCCTGTCAGCTTCCTACCACCCGCCCCTGTCATCTCCATCCTCCCTGTCAGCTTCCTACCACCCACCCCTGTCGTCTTCATCCTCCCTATCAGCTTCCTACCACCCACCCCTGTCATCTCCGTCCTCCTGTCAGCTTCCTACCACCCACCCCTGTCATCTCCATCCTCCCTGTCAGCTTCCTACCACCCACCCCTGTCATCTCCATCCTCCCTGTCAGCTTCCTACCACCCACCCCTGTCATCTCCATATTCCCTGTCATCTCCATCCTCCCTGTCAGCTTCCTACCACCCACCCCTGTCATCTCCATCCCCCCTGTCAGCTTCCTACCACCCACCCCTGTCATCTCCATCCTCCCTGTAAGCTTCCTACCACCCACCCCTGTCATCTCCATCCTCCCTGTCATCTTCCTACCACCCCCTGTAATCTTCATCCTCCCTGTCAGCTTCCTACCACCCACCCACCCCTGTCATATTCCTACCACCCCCTGTAATCTTCATCCCCCCCTGCCAGCTTCCTACCACCCCACCCCCTTAATTTACTGGTGCACATCACATATGATGGACGCAGGGACATTTTTTTTTTGGGGGGGGGGGGCGCACATAGCTGGTCTTGCCTAGGGCGCCAAATTGCCTAGCACCGGCCCTGCCTGCACTGTGAGGCAAATTGCCACTGGCCAGCCCGTTCCGCCCGCCAGCACCGTTCTGCCCGCTTCACTCCCCGCTGCACTGTGAGGCAAATTGTCGCCAACTCGTTCCGCCCGCTCCGCGCTTCACTGTGAGGCAAATTGACGCCCGCCTGCCAGCCAGCCTGCTCCGCTCCACCTGTTCTGCCCGCACGCTCAATTCACCTGGGCGTCGGGCCCAGGTAAAAGGAGCGTGCGGGCAGAACAGGGGAACAGTCAGCGGGCGTGACAGTCAGCAGGTGAGCGGGCTTGCTGGCCAATCAGCGGGCGGGGGAGCAGAGAGATGACATCATCTCTCACTGCCCGCCCTGCATCGCTGCAGTTCGGCCCCCACTGTGTGGGCAGCAGAGAGATTACATTATCTCTCTGCTGCCCTCCTTTACTCTGGGACACAGCAAGTGGCAATCCGTTATGTGTGGCAGGTGACGTCATGGCAAGTGACAATCTGCAATGTGTGGCAGATGACGTGGCAAGTGACAATCCGCTATGTGTGGCAGGTGACATTGTGGCAAGTGACAATCCGCAATGTGTGGCAGGTGACGTGGCAAGTGACAATCCGCTACGTGTAGCAGGTGACGTGGCAAGTGACAATCTGCAACATGTGGCATGTGACGTCGTGGCAAGTGAAAATCCGCAATGTGTGGCAGGTGGCGTTGTGGCAAGTGACAATCCCCTACGTGTGGTAGGTGACGTGGCAAGTGACAATCTGCAACGTGTGGCAGGTGACATCATGGCAAGTGGCAATCCGCAATGTGTGACAGGTGGCACGTGACAATCTGCTACATGTGGCAGGTGACGTGGCAAGTGACAATCAGCTACGTGTAGCAGGTGACATCGTGGCAAGTGACAATCCGCAATGTGTGGCAGGTGACAATGTGCATCTGAAGGCAGGTGACGTTGGCAAGTGACACGCTCGGGGCTCCCACTGATTCTGCAATAATGGTGAGTTGAACTATTTTATTTTATATAACAATGTAATAATAGAAATAATGCACTTGAAGCATTTTTATTATTATTATTTTTTTACTAGTAATGGTAGTGATCTGAGATTTTTTTTTTGCGAGACTGCGACATTGCGGTGGACAGGTCGGACACTTTTGACACATTTTTGGGACCATTGACATCTATACAGCGATCTGTGCTATAAAAATGCACTGATTACTGTGTAAATGTCACTGTTAGGGAAGGGGTTAAATGTGTTTCCTGGGAGGTGTTTCTAACAGTGGGGGGGGATGGGAATGACTGGAGGAGGAGAGAAATCTCTGTTCCTAATCACTAGGAACAGCAGATCTGTCTCTCCTCCCCTGTCATAATGGGGATCTGTCTATTTACATTGACAGTTCCCCGTTCTGGCTCTCTGTGGACCGATCGTGGGTGGACGGCTGACATTGCGGCCGCCGGCCAGGCACAGGTCCTTTTATACTCCTATATACATGTATAGAGCCATGACAGGTCCTTTTTATACTCCTACATACATGTATAGAGCCATGACAGGTCCTCTTTATACTCCTACATACATGTATAGAGCCATGACAGGTCCTCTTTATACTTCTACATAGATGTATAGAGCCATGACAGGTCCTCTTTATACTCCTACATACATGTATAGAGCCATGACAGGTCCTCTTTATACTTCTACATAGATGTATAGAGCCATGACAGGTCCTCTTATACTCCTACATACATGTATAGAGCCATGACAGGTCCTCTTTATACTTCTACATACATGTATAGAGCCATGACAGGTCCTTTTTATACTCCTACATACATGTATAGTGCCATGACAGGTCCTCATTATACTTCTATATACACGCATAATGCCATGATGGTCCTCTTTATACACCTATACATGAATAGAGCCATAACAGGTCCATTTTATAGAGCCATGACAGGTCCTCTATATACTCCTTTACATGTATAGAGCCATGACAGTTCCTCTTTATTTATCATATCAAATAATGGATGTGGGGGCATTTCGGTGTGCGTGATTTTTTATTTTATTTGGGGGGGGGGGGGCAGCATTTCATTCTTGGTACCCAGGCAGCACAATGTCTTGGGCCGGCACTGCTTACAACCCGAGAGTCCTTAAAGAACTCAATCAGCTTATAGCCAGACTGCTATTCCTAATCTTCATGGATAGCATACTGACAGGATTGGTAGCAGCTGACTGGAGAAAAGCCCATGTGGTACCAATATAAAAAAAAAAGGACAACGAAAAATCCCTGGAAACTACAGGCCAGTCAGCCTAACATCAATCGTTGGTAAACTATTTGAGGGGATGAAAAGGGACCATATCCAAGAATTTGCTGACTAAAACAGTATCATTAGCAGTAATCAGCATGGGTTTTAGAAAGGTTGTTCTTGCCAAACCAACCTATTAACATTCTAGGAGGAAGTGAGCTGCCATCTGGACAAATGTAGGTCAGTGGATGTGGTATATCTGGATTTTGCAAAAGTATTTGATACAATCCCCTACAAACGCTTAATCTACAAGCTGAGGTCTGTAGGCATGGACCCAGTGCCGGCCCAAGACATTGTGCTGCCTGGTACCAAGAATGAAATGCTGCCCCCCCCCCCCCCAAATAAAATAAAAAATCACGCACACCGAAATGCCCCCACATCCATTATTTGATATGATAAATAAAGAGGAACTGTCATGGCTCTATACATGTAAAGGAGTATATAGAGGACCTGTCATGGCTCTATAAAATGGACCTGTTATGGCTCTATTCATGTATAGGAGTATAAAGAGGACCATCATGGCATTATGCGTGTATATAGAAGTATAATGAGGACCTGTCATGGCACTATACATGTATGTAGGAGTATAAAAAGGACCTGTCATGGCTCTATACATGTATGTAGGAGTATAAAGAGGACCTGTCATGGCTCTATACATCTATGTAGAAGTATAAAGAGGACCTGTCATGGCTCTATACATGTATGTAGGAGTATAAAGAGGACCTGTCATGGCTCTATACATCTATGTAGGAGTATAAAGAGGACCTGTCATGGCTCTATACATGTATGTAGGAGTATAAAGAGGACCTGTCATGGCTCTATACATCTATGTAGAAGTATAAAGAGGACCTGTCATGGCTCTATACATGTATGTAGGAGTATAAAGAGGACCTGTCATGGCTCTATACATGTATGTAGGAGTATAAAAAGGACCTGTCATGGCTCTATACATGTATATAGGAGTATAAAAGGACCTGTGCCTGGCCGGCGGCCGCAATGTCAGCCGTCCACCCACGATCGGTCCACAGAGAGCCAGAACGGGGAACTGTCAATGTAAATAGACAGATCCCCATTCTGACAGGGGAGGAGAGACAGATCTGCTGTTCCTAGTGATTAGGAACAGAGATTTCTCTCCTCCTCCAGTCATTCCCATCCCCCCCCACTGTTAGAAACACCTCCCAGGAAACACATTTAACCCCTTCCCTAACAGTGACATTTACACAGTAATCAGTGCATTTTTATAGCACAGATCGCTGTATAGATGTCAATGGTCCCAAAAATGTGTCAAAAGTGTCCGACCTGTCCACCGCAATGTCGCAGTCTCGCAAAAAAAAAATCTCAGATCACTACCATTACTAGTAAAAAAATAATAATAATAAAAATGCTTCAAGTGCATTATTTCTATTATTACATTGTTATATAAAATAAAATAGTTCAACTCACCATTATTGCAGAATCAGTGGGAGCCCCGAGCGTGTCACTTGCCAACGTCACCTGCCTTCAGATGCACATTGTCACCTGCCACACATTGCGGATTGTCACTTGCCACGATGTCACCTGCTACACGTAGCTGATTGTCACTTGCCACGTCACCTGCCACATGTAGCAGATTGTCACGTGCCACCTGTCACACATTGCGGATTGCCACTTGCCATGATGTCACCTGCCACACGTTGCAGATTGTCACTTGCCACGTCACCTACCACACGTAGGGGATTGTCACTTGCCACAACGCCACCTGCCACACATTGCGGATTTTCACTTGCCACGACGTCACATGCCACATGTTGCAGATTGTCACTTGCCACGTCACCTGCTACACGTAGCGGATTGTCACTTGCCACGTCACCTGCCACACATTGCGGATTGTCACTTGCCACAATGTCACCTGCCACACATAGCGGATTGTCACTTGCCACGTCATCTGCCACACATTGCAGATTGTCACTTGCCATGACGTCACCTGCCACACATAACGGATTGCCACTTGCTGTGTCCCAGAGTAAAGGAGGGCAGCAGAGAGATAATGTAATCTCTCTGCTGCCCACACAGTGGGGGCCGAACTGCAGCGATGCAGGGCGGGCAGTGAGAGATGATGTCATCTCTCTGCTCCCCCGCCCGCTGATTGGCCAGCAAGCCCGCTCACCTGCTGACTGTCACGCCCGCTGACTGTTCCCCTGTTCTGCCCGCACGCTCCTTTTACCTGGGCCCGACGCCCAGGTGAATTGAGCGTGCGGGCAGAACAGGTGGAGCGGAGCAGGCTGGCTGGCAGGCGGGCGTCAATTTGCCTCACAGTGAAGCGCGGAGCGGGCGGAACGAGTTGGCGACAATTTGCCTCACAGTGCAGCGGGGAGTGAAGCGGGCAGAACGGGCTGGCGGGCGGAACGGGCTGGCCAGTGGCAATTTGCCTCACAGTGCAGGCAGGGCCGGTGCTAGGCAATTTGGCGCCCTAGGCAAGACCAGCTATGTGCGCCCCCCCCCCCAAAAAAAAAAATGTCCCTGCGTCCATCATATGTGATGTGCACCAGTAAATTAAGGGGGTGGGGTGGTAGGAAGCTGGCAGGGGGGGATGAAGATTACAGGGGGTGGTAGGAATATGACAGGGGTGGGTGGGTGGTAGGAAGCTGACAGGGAGGATGAAGATTACAGGGGGTGGTAGGAAGATGACAGGGAGGATGGAGATGACAGGGGTGGGTGGTAGGAAGCTTACAGGGAGGATGGAGATGACAGGGGTGGGTGGTAGGAAGCTGACAGGGGGGATGGAGATGACAGGGGTGGGTGGTAGGAAGCTTACAGGGAGGATGGAGATGACAGGGGTGGGTGGTAGGAAGCTGACAGGGGGGATGGAGATGACAGGGGTGGGTGGTAGGAAGCTGACAGGGAGGATGGAGATGACAGGGAATATGGAGATGACAGGGGTGGGTGGTAGGAAGCTGACAGGGAGGATGGAGATGACAGGGGTGGGTGGTAGGAAGCTGACAGGGAGGATGGAGATGACAGGGGTGGGTGGTAGGAAGCTGACAGGGAGGATGGAGATGACAGGGGTGGGTGGTAGGAAGCTGATAGGGAGGATGAAGACGACAGGGGTGGGTGGTAGGAAGCTGACAGGGAGGATGGAGATGACAGGGGCGGGTGGTAGGAAGCTGACAGGGAGGATGGAGATGACAGGAGTGGGTGGTAGGAAGCTGACAGGGAGGATGAAGATGACAGGGGTGGGTGGTAGGAAGCTGACAGGGAGGATGGAGATGACAGGAGTGGGTGGTAGGAAGCTGACAGGGAGGATGGAGATGACAGGAGTGGGTGGTAGGAAGCTGACAGGGAGGATGGAGATGACAGGGGTGGGTGGTAGGAAGCTGATAGGGAGGATGAAGACGACAGGGGTGGGTGGTAGGAAGCTGACAGGGAGGATGGAGATGACAGGGGCGGGTGGTAGGAAGCTGACAAAGAGGATAGAGATGACAGGGGTGGGTGGTAGGAAGCTGACAGGGAGGATGGAGATGACAGGAGTGGGTGGTAGGAAGCTGACAGGGAGGATGAAGATGACAGGGGTGGGTGGTAGGAAGCTGACAGGGAGGATAGAGATGACAGGGGTGGGTGGTAGGAAGCTGACAGGGAGGATGAAGATGACAGGGGTGGGTGGTAGGAAGATGACAGGGAGGATGGAGATGACAGGGAATATGGAGATGACAGGGAATATGGAGATGACAGGGGTGGGTGGTAGGAAGCTGATAGGGAGGATGAAGACGACAGGGGTGGGTGGTAGGAAGCTGACAGGGAGGATGGAGATGACAGGGGCGGGTGGTAGGAAGCTGACAAAGAGGATGGAGATGACAGGGGTGGGTGGTAGGAAGCTGACAGGGAGGATGGAGATGACAGGAGTGGGTGGTAGGAAGCTGACAGGGAGGATGAAGATGACAGGGGTGGGTGGTAGGAAGCTGACAGGGAGGATGGAGATGACAGGAGTGGGTGGTAGGAAGCTGACAGGGAGGATGGAGATGACAGGAGTGGGTGGTAGGAAGCTGACAGGGAGGATGGAGATGACAGGGGCGGGTGGTAGGAAGCTGACAAAGAGGATAGAGATGACAGGGGTGGGTGGTAGGAAGCTGACAGGGAGGATGGAGATGACAGGAGTGGGTGGTAGGAAGCTGACAGGGAGGATGAAGATGACAGGGGTGGGTGGTAGGAAGATGACAGGGAGGATGAAGATGACAGGGGTGGGTGGTAGGAAGCTGACAGGGAGGATGGAGATGACAGGAGTGGGTGGTAGGAAGCTGACAGGGAGGATGGAGATGACAGGAGTGGGTGGTAGGAAGCTGACAGGGAGGATGGAGATGACAGGGGTGGGTGGTAGGAAGCTGATAGGGAGGATGAAGACGACAGGGGTGGGTGGTAGGAAGCTGACAGGGAGGATGGAGATGACAGGGGCGGGTGGTAGGAAGCTGACAAAGAGGATAGAGATGACAGGGGTGGGTGGTAGGAAGCTGACAGGGAGGATGGAGATGACAGGAGTGGGTGGTAGGAAGCTGACAGGGAGGATGAAGATGACAGGGGTGGGTGGTAGGAAGCTGACAGGGAGGATAGAGATGACAGGGGTGGGTGGTAGGAAGCTGACAGGGAGGATGAAGATGACAGGGGTGGGTGGTAGGAAGATGACAGGGAGGATGGAGATGACAGGGAATATGGAGATGACAGGGAATATGGAGATGACAGGGGTGGGTGGTAGGAAGCTGATAGGGAGGATGAAGACGACAGGGGTGGGTGGTAGGAAGCTGACAGGGAGGATGGAGATGACAGGGGCGGGTGGTAGGAAGCTGACAAAGAGGATGGAGATGACAGGGGTGGGTGGTAGGAAGCTGACAGGGAGGATGGAGATGACAGGAGTGGGTGGTAGGAAGCTGACAGGGAGGATGAAGATGACAGGGGTGGGTGGTAGGAAGCTGACAGGGAGGATGGAGATGACAGGAGTGGGTGGTAGGAAGCTGACAGGGAGGATGGAGATGACAGGAGTGGGTGGTAGGAAGCTGACAGGGAGGATGGAGATGACAGGAGTGGGTGGTAGGAAGCTGACAGGGAGGATGGAGATGACAGGGGTGGGTGGTAGGAAGCTGACAGGGAGGATGGAGATGACATGGGTGGGTGGTAGGAAGCTGATAGGGAGGATGAAGACGACAGGGGTGGGTGGTAGGAAGCTGACAGGGAGGATGGAGATGACAGGAGTGGGTGGTAGGAAGCTGACAGGGAGGATGGAGATGACAGGGGTGGGTGGTAGGAAGCTGATAGGGAGGATGAAGACGACAGGGGCGGGTGGTAGGAAGCTGACAAAGAGGATAGAGATGACAGGGGTGGGTGGTAGGAAGCTGACAGGGAGGATGGAGATGACAGGAGTGGGTGGTAGGAAGCTGACAGGGAGGATGAAGATGACAGGGGTGGGTGGTAGGAAGCTGACAGGGAGGATGGAGATGACAGGGGTGGGTGGTAGGAAGATGACAGGGAGGATGGAGATGACAGGGAATATGGAGATGACAGGGAATATGGAGATGACAGGGGTGGGTGGTAGGAAGATGACAGGGAGGATGGAGATGACAGGGGGTGATAAAATGTAAGACAGGCCTCAGAGGTAGGGTGGTGGGATCATGCCAGGAACAGGGGGATGACGAGGAGCATGATGATGACAGGAGACAGTAGATGGCATCATAGCATTAGGGCTGTGTGTGAGGTCATCACGGGCGGCTGGTAGCAGGGATGTTCGGGCTCCCTCGTTCAGGGAGTGACGTCACTGGATGCTGTCAGTGTCGGGCAGCGGACCGTCATTCACAGTACCTACGTCTTCCACACTACGGCCGTCCATCCTGGAGAGGAATTCAAGGAGCTGCTCAGCAGCGGCGGCGGCGGCAGCCATTATCCGCGCTCTGCACATGGTACTTGGTAGGAGATTCGCAGAGCGCGGGAGAAGGGGAGGAGCCGGGGGAGGGGAGCACATTGATCCACCTACTGACCCAACAACTGTTGGATGATCGAGGCTGCGTCAAGCTCCCAGTGCCTCTTCCTCCACAGGACTGCGCGGCGGCAAGGACTACTACTGTCACACATTGAGATAGGGAACCAGTGGCCATGGCTGCGCCCTAGGCGGCTGCCTAGTGGTACCGCCAGCCCTGAGTGCAGGGGGAGTGGAGTGGGCGGAACTGGATAGTGGCAACTTGCCGCTCCCCTGAATGTGCCGCCTGGTACAATGGTACCACCGGGTCCCATGGTAGGGCCGGCCCTGCATGGACCATAGGGTGTGTACCTGGATAGCAAAACTATGGGAGCATGTCCAAAGGGTCGTGATAAATAACGTATATTCAGAATGGCCTAGAGTGGTCAATGGAGTACCCCAAGGCTCTGTCCTGGGACCAATTCTAATGAGGTAGGACTACAAGTGCAAAATGTATTCTCCCTGGAGAAAAGATGTTTGAGAGGAGATAGCGATTTACAAATATCTCAACGGTGATCCCAGCGTAAAGCCACACGGTCTGACTTTTTGCCAACAAACTTTATTTTTGAGCAAGTTTGACAAAAAATCCGACCGTGTGTACGCTCCATCGGACAAACTTTTTTGGTTTTCATCAGACAAAAGTTCGGTCTGCAAACGGACAAACTTCTGGCCAACAAAAGTCCGATGGAGCAAAGTCCGACCGTGTGTACAGAAAACCATAGGACTTTTGTCCGATGGACAAAACAAATAATGTTAAAATTAACCAACAATAGCAGAAGTTGACCAAAGGGTGGCGGTAAAGAGCAGAAAAACCACATGATGTTGGAAAAAGTTTTGGGAAAGTTTGCAGAAAAGTCCTGTGGTGTGTATGCTATGGGTGTTCCCGGCCAATTCCGTTCGGACAAAAATCCACGGAAAAGTCAGATGGAAGTCCGACCGTGTGTATGGGGCTTAAGAGTGAAACTTTCACGATGAGAATGGAACATAAGCGGTTTAACCTTAAGGCTACTTTCATACTGAAGAGCTGGATGCGCTGGTGGTATAGCGGCGCTATTTTTAGCGTCGCTAAACCGTCGTTTTTGCCGCGATTTGCGGGCGCTAGCGGGGTGATTTTAACCCCCGCTAGCGGCCGAAAAAGGGTTAAAAATGCCTGCTAAAACGCCGTTTTGCGGGCGTTTTGGAGGCGCTACACCATTGATTTCAATGGGCAGGGGCGCTATAGGAGCGGTATTTTTACCGCTCCTACCGCGCCTCAAAGATGCGGCTTGCAGGAGTTTTTTGACCCTCCTGCAAGCGCACCGCTCCAGTGTGAAAGCCCTCAGGCTTTCACACTGGATACAATGGAGCGGCTTTTTCAGGGCGCATTGCAGGTGCTATTTTTAGAGCAATAGCGCCTCAGTGTGAAAGGGGCCTTAGCTTCGTAAGGGATTTTTCATTGTCAGAAGGGTAACGATGTGGAACTCTCTTCCACGATTTGTGGTGTCGGCAGGAAATGTGGATAGTTTTAAAAGACTCTTGGACGGGCATCTTAACGTAAACAATATATGGGGATATGGGAAATGATTTTCCTACACAGGTTGAACTGGATAGACTGATGTCTTTATCCAACCTTACCAACATGTAACTATGTAACTATGTATCCATATGACATTTTTATCATTTTTTTCCCACACAAATAGAGCTTTCTTTTGGTGGTATTTAATCACTGGTGGGTTTTTTTCATTTTTTGCTAAACAAATAAAAAAAGTCGGAAAATTTAAAAAAACAAAAACAAATTTTTCTTAGTTTCTGATGTAAAATGTTGTAAATAAGTACTTTTTCTCCTTCACTTATGTGCACTAATTAGGTGGCACTGATTATCAGTGTAGATGTCCCCTGTCAGCATGAGGAGAGGACTGACAATTACTGGCAAATCCTGTTTACACTGTGATCAGCTGTGATTGGACACAGCTGGTCACATGGTAAAGAGCCGCTGGGATTTGCTCTTTTCCCCGATCTGTGATCAGCTGTGTCTGAAGTCATCACAGATCCCCGCTGATGCGTGCGCGCATTTCAGCTAAGTACAAGACTCCGTTCACATCTAAAGTGTTTCTATTTTACAGGTGTTTTTCGGGCGTTTTTTTTTCCCAGGCGTTTTTGTACAGGCGTTTTGAAGTTCAAAGGTCACCAATTTAAAAGCAGTAAAAACGCCTGTAATCTGCCCAAAAAAAAAAGCTTATGTACTTTTCTGAGTGACGGGCATTTTGCTTTAAGCGACAGAACGCTCATATGTGAACAAGGGCCATTGAAATGAATGGGATTTGTCTTGTCGGGCGTTTTTAGGGCTGAGGCTTATGCCGCGTACACACGATCGAAAATTCCGACAACAAAACCGTGGATTTTTTGGCTCAAACTTGTGCTGCATACACACGGTCACACAAATCTTGTCGGAAATTCCGAACGTCAAGAACGCGGTGACGTATAAGACGTACGACGAGCCGAGATCAATGAAGTTCAATAGGCAGTTCGGCTCTTCTGCTTGGTTCTGAGCATGCGTGTTTTTTTTGTGCGTCGGAATTGCATACAGATGATCGGGGGGGGGGGGGCTACTGCATACAGAAGTTTTTTTTTTAATTATAATGCATAGAATGCATTAAGATAAAAAGACCTTCTGACTTTACAATCCCTTTAAGTAAATTTTCATGGCAGAGAGGGACTTTGCAATTAAATCGAAGTTCCACCCAAAAATGGAACTTCCGCTTATCCGGTTCCTCCCCCTCTCTGGTGTCACATTTGGCACTTTTCAGGGGGGAGGGGGGACCAGATACCTGTATAATACAGGTATTTGCTCCCACTTCCGGCGATAGATAACCGCAGATTTGCCATGTCCAGACCTGCCTCCGTCCCCCTGCTGTCTTCTGGGAGACACACAGGTCCCAGAAGACAGCAGGGACCAGTCAGGACGCGCAGCGCGACTCGCGCATGCGCAGTAGGGAACCAGGCTGTGAAGCCGCAAGGCTTCATTTCCTGATTCCCTTACTGAAGATGCTGGCGCCTCCACCCAAGAGCCGAGGGACGGGTAGGCTTCGGGTGAGGACACCGTGGGCGCCCAGGACAGGTAAGTGTTCTTATTTTAAAAGTCAGCAGCTGCAGTATTTGTAGCTGCTGACTTTTAGGCCCTGTACACACGGGCGGGAATCTCGTCGGCAAAAAAAAACGTTGGTTTTCCCGACGAGATTTCTGGCAAGCTTTTCTTGCTCGCCGAGTGTACACACGGCACATTCAAAAGAACCGCCGTTCTTTTGAATGGCAAGAACGTGGTGACATCATCGACTACGACGAGAATGCGCTCGCCACATTCGATGCCGTCGCCGCCATCTTGCTACACCCTACACTACCCTTGTAAGCTACCGCGCATGTGTCGAAGTCTCATTGAGCATACGCGGGCTTACCTGGGGACAGGTAAGCATACAAGCCTCGTACACACGCACGGTTTTCATGTCGGGAAACAGGCCGACGAGAAAAAAAGAGAGCAGGTTCTCTATTTTTCTCGTCGAGATTCCCGGCAGTTTTCCCGACGAGAAACCAAACACACGGCCGGTTTTCTCTGCAAAAAGCTCTCCCAGCAGTTTTCTTGCTGAGAAAACCGGCCGTGTGTACGAGGCTTTATTTTTATTTATTCTCAGCGGAACTCGGATTTAATTGCAATTCATCTGATCCCTCTTCATAACATTCTGCAGTAGATGCAAATCGCCATCATAAAAACGGAGGCAGCCGACTTTGTGAAAATTAATATTTGTATCATTCTCAAAACCTTTGGCCACGGCTGTACAGGTAAGTCTCCCCAGCGGCTGTACAGGTAAGGCTACTTTCACGCTGGATGCGCTGGCGGTATAGCGGCGCTATTTTTTTTAGCGCTGCTATACCGTTTTTTTTCCGCGATTTGCGGGTGCTAGCGGGGGTATTTTAACCTCCGCTAGCAGCCGAAAAAGGGTTAAAAACGCCCGCAATAAGGCCTCTTTGCGGCGTTTTGCGGGCGTTTTGGAGGCGCTACCCCATTGATTTCAATGGGCAGGGGCGCTATAGGAGCGCTATTTTTAGCGCTCCTATTGCGCCTCAAAGATGCGGCTTGCAGGAGTTTTTTGACCCTCCTGCAAGCGCAACGCTCCAGTGTGAAAGCCCTCAGGCTTTCACATTGGATACTATTGAGCGGGTTTTTTGGGGCGCATTGCAGGCGCTATTTTTAGCGCAATAGCGCCTGCAAAGCGCCTCAGTGTGAAAGGGGCCTTAGTCCCCCCAGCGGGGACCCAAACAGATAAAAAAAAAAAAAAAACTAACACAAGGGTATTAACCCTTCCCTACCCAGCCCTAAAAAAAGTTTTTCCCATCCATACAGTATAACGGGAGCGGCAGAGTCAGATCGCGGCCAATCCAAATGAGTCAACACTGATCAACTTTCGCAGTTTTTTTCTTACCTTTTAAACAGGACGCTCTCAGCCCCATGGTGTCATCAGTCCTCATAGTTCAGTCATGTCAAAAAAATAAAAAAATAAATAGCCACCTGTTATTGTAAAAAGAGCGCAGTGTGAGATCATATGACTTGCGTCCGAACGCCTTTTTTTTTTTCTGGTGAAGCGCGGGATCTCTACCTGAGGAGGAGAGGATACAATGTGGCCGGCACACGGTGAGATGCTTCGCTTTACACTCAGATCGGAACTCAGTAGGCGAGTCACACGATAGCAGCGCACGGTGACAGAAAACCGCCGGCTCTGCCGAAAATAAGATTACAACAACCAGCTAAAAAAAAACGAAAAAAACAAAAAAAACAAACAGCTCTGTAACCGCTCGCGCTGCAGAGAGCTGCAAAACTTTTTTTTTTTTGCACGGCAAACTACAAAGTCTCCGTTTCCTGTGACTCTGTTTATTTTTTTCCTCCCAGCGGGCGAAGGGCAGCGCAAATAAAAAAAAAAAGACGATCAGAGAAAGGAACGCAGCAATTCAAATCGTCTTTGTATTTGTTTTATTGACATATGTTGTGTGTCGGAGATGAAAAATAAAATCAATTCTATAAATACTGGATTGATGAAACAAAAATAGAATTTTATTGTAACCTAGGCAACAACAGAATTTATTTTTTGCTTTTATTGATACATCAGTAACCGGCTTATCGCACTCAGAAAGTGACTATACAAATAACGCAATTCCCTTTGGGGTGGGGGGGGGGGGGGAGTCAGAGTTTATTTTATCTTCCTTATTTTATAAATATCATGTTGTTACATTGTTTTTCTGAATTAAAGTGGACCTGACATTATACATACTGTACTGTATATGCTCAGTGATGTGCAGGGCCGGGACAAGGGGTGGGCAGGAGGGGCAGCTGCCCTGGGCATTGTGGTATTGTGTGAGGTGGGGGGGGGCACCACGAGGAGATTTAGGGGAGATTTGCATTAGGAGGAGGAATTTTGGGGGCAACAGGGGAAAATAATTTTTCTAGTAGGGGAAATTTGAGGGGGTGGGGGGTTCTAGGAGTGGTGATTCAGGGGGGTTTGGGTTGTGAGGGGGATGGGAGAAGAGGATTTGTGCTAGGAGGGATGATTGGGGGGGGGGGGGGTTGTGCGAGGATGGGGAATGGGGGGGGATTTGTGCTAGTGGGATGTTGTGCCTCCTGGCTTCAGAGACGGTTCCCTACTGCGCATGCGCCAAGCGTGCTGCGCTTTCTAACTGGCCCAGGGGCGGAGGAAGCAGGAGGGGGGGCCGAACTTCCGAGGGCGCTGTCTCCCAGAAGTGGGGAAGGGTACCTGTTCCCCCCTCCCCCCATGAAAGGCACCGGAGGGGGGAGCAATCAGACAAGCAGGGGTTCCACTTTTCGGTGGAAATCCAATTAAATGTAAAATAGATAACAGGGCCATTGAGTAGTAAATGGATTATTTTTGGAGAATAAGGGTTTTGTTCTGGGTCACTTTAGAGCCCAAATCTGGGCTCTGCACCCCCTTGAAGCCCCCACCCAGTTGTATTTTATTCTTTTTTTACCCAACTTTTTCATGTCTTTTGGACAGTCATGTGACGCTCTGGTTCCTCTTTGGTGGAGATCAGTCCTATATGATACAAAGAGTTCTATCGGTATCACTCCACTGGGAGATCAGGGGGGCGGGGCCATGACACCCTGTACTCACAGTCTGTCCTCAGTCTTCTGGGTTGGGTGATGCTGGGTGTGTACTGTATGTAGTTCAATTCTGTATTTGCCTGTTTTACTAGCATTAATGGTCACACTCCAGTTTGGGGGTGTGGAGTCAGCGTCACGGCGGTGACCCTCTTCCTGGAAGTATACCGGTCTGATATTCCGTAATATTTACTATTGTGGCTGCAATGGAAAGTCTGACAACATTACGTGTTCTGTAACCCCCGAGGAATGCAGCGCAGATCCAAAAATACAGTTAAACTTTAACAGCCCTGAAGGTCTTCAGAGGGCGGATTGTAACACAGCGATACGTGATAACACGTCCTTATCGAGAGGACAAAACATCTGCGGGCCGACCCACTTAAAGGAACCCTGTGCTAGGAGGAGTATGGGGGCTGCCATTGAGCTGCCCCTTCAGAAAATGCTTGCTTTCTGGCAGTCTCTGCCTTCCAAACTTTGAGCTTCTCATCTAGAACAAGCATGCAGCAAGCGAGTCGGCAATCCTGAGCTGCATACAAGTCTTTGTAGAAGGGTGGAAGATGCTATAGCTGCAGAGGTGGGGGTCACAGTCACATCTGATTCTGAGGAAGTCAATAGAGATTCACGAAACGTGTCAAAATAATCAGTCCCAGGGCTAATGTATTGTGCTGCGTATAATTTAATGTAGGGATGGAGGTGCACCAGTATACAGCCAACTTTGATGTCCTATGTCTGTGGTCTCCAAACTGCGGCCCTGGGGCCCGATGCAGCCCTTTGCTTGCCTTTTTCCAGCCCTTGGGTCACTTTTCCTCCCACTGACACCAGTAATGGGATATAATTCCTGTTACTGACATCCACAACAAGGCACTATTTCTCACATTGACACCAACAATGGGGCACTATTCCTCCCACTAATATCAATGATGGGGCACTATTCCTCCCACTAATATCAATGATGGGGCACTATTCCACCCACTGACACAGATGATGGGGCACTATTCCTCCCACTGATATCAATGACAGGGCACTATTCCTCCCACTAATATCAATGATGGGCCACTAATCCTCCCACTGACACAGATGATGGGGCACTATTCCTCCCACTGATATCAATGATGGGCCACTATTGATCTTTTATTGAAAAGAATCAAGCAACCAATTTTTATACAAAAGTAAAAAACAAAACCATAGTACAAAACTTCAACAGAAAACAAAGGAATACACATCCATGTTCAGAATATATACAATATATACATAATCCACTACCAAAACATCCCTAGAAAACTATCTACATAAAGCAGCAGAGAGGGCCTAAGAGGCACAACCCATCACCTATGTACGCAGCCATTTATCAAAAATTCATCAAAAATACTGATAATCTAGGGTGATAAGAGACAGACAGCCACACCCGGGAAAGAGACTCCTGGTAGTCAGGGAGGCTTGAAACCCCTCCACGCCTTCAACCAAGCCCCCTGACCCCGCTTGTCTCTTTCAAGCTCCCGAATCTTCCCCACCTCATGCAAAATGTCACACACCACCACCTCAACAGGAAGGAGTTTTTGCCGAATGCTGACCTGACACCGTGCATTCCAGGTGAAATAACGGACTACTAGGCTAACTAAAAAAAGTGTATCCAAACAAAAAACTCCACCGGTATTGAATGCTCCGTACACCCACTCAGCATAACCCAGCCTGGAGAGGAAAGGGACACCGAGGGCCCGCCCCACCTGTTTGTACACCTCTATGTTAAAAGGGCAATGAAGCAGAAAATGATCCATAGTCTCCTCCTCATCTGCACACTCCTCCCGAGGACAGCTACGATCCATCCCACTGCGGAATTTCAAATTGCCCCGAACATAGAGCTTCCCATGGAAGCACAACCAGGCCAGATCCCTAAATTTAGGGGGTACTCTATCCAAATTAATCAGTCTTAACCCCGCCCTCAAAACTGGGCCCGGGCAATCCCTTAAGGCCAGTGGGTCATGAAAGACTTCGCTCAAGACTCGACTCATAAGGACTTTCCTTGGAACCGATCTGAGATCTTCAGCCGACAATCGCCACTGCCGCAGTAACTTCAGGCATGGAGCGACATAGGCTGGTAGCTGACCACGATGACCCCTGCGATTCTTCACTTGGCCACCTTCTTCCCAAAGTCGTAGAAAAGGCCTAAACCAAGATCTAAATATGCCTACCCATCCAGGAGGTTCCACTGCAAGCATATTACCAATGTTAAACTTTAGAAATAGCAGTGAAAAGAAAAGAACTGGGTTGACCATACCTAAGCCACCCTCCCTCCTGGATAGGTAGGTGACATTCCTCTTGATGGGGTTCAGTCTGTTCCCCCACAGCATCTGGAAGAACACACTACTGACCCTAGCATAGAGAGACACTGGCAAGATGCAGACAAAGCTGACATACAAGAAGATTGGAATCAGGTAAGTCTTAATCAGATCAACCCTTTCCCTCATAGATAACTTCCATCTCTTCCAGCTGACCACCTTAGTATTGGCAATTTCCAGTCTGCCTTCCCAGTTTTTGAGGCCATAATCGCCGGGTCCAAATTCAATGCCTAGTATCTTAATTCTTTCCTGGGGCACTGGAAAGGTGTCCGGGAGATCAAAACCCTCACCATCCTTTCCCATCCAGAAAACTTCAGTCTTTTCCTGATTGATCTTGGAGCCTGATGCTTCAGAATACCGTGATGTCAGAGAGACCACCTCCTCCGCTTCATCCGTCCCAGTGACAATCACCGACACATCATCCGCATAGGCAACAACCCTCAATGGCGGCTCACCCGGGAGCCCCACTGGTACCCCACACAACATGCCGCTCTCTAGCCTCCTGATGAAGGGGTCGATTGCAAACACATAGAGCAGGGGACTCAGGGGACAACCCTGGCGCACCCCGGAGCCAACCCCAAAGGACTGTCCAACCCAACCATTAACAAGAGGGAAGCTTTCTGCCCCCTTATACAAGACTTTCAGCCAATCGACAAAACCACCCGGCAGACCGTACTTACTAAGGAGCAACCACAGGTACTCATGGTTAACACGATCAAAAGCCTTTGCCTGATCCAATGTCAGCAAATACTTTCCCCAGCCTGCAGCCCTGCACCGCTCCAAGGCCTCCCGGACAGCTAAAACCGCTGTGAAGGTGCTCCTACCCTGGACCGAACAGTGCTGATGGCGAGAAAGCAAAGACTCTGCCACTGGCGATAGGCGCCAGAAAAATATCTTTGCCAGTATCTTTCTATCGACATTAAGAAGGCTGATGGGGCGCCAATTCTCAATCATCGAAGGATCTTTACCCTTTGAAAGAAGAATCACAGCCGAGTGCCTCATGGAAGGGGAAAGCACCCCCTCAGCAAGGCAACTGTTAAAAACCTCTACCAAATGCGGGGCCAGAATAGACTTAAAGGCTTTGTAAAACTCAGCCGTCAAGCCATCCGGTCCAGGCGACTTTTTGATGGCAAGCTGTTCAATTGCCCTCATCACCTCTTCGACTGTGATCTCCTCTGTCAAATTCATCAATGGAACATCTCCACCATTTAGACCTGGAGTAGAGTCCAAAAAGCTTTCCATCTTGTCACGATCAAGCTCTTTCCTCCCAAGAAGGTCGGCATAAAAGGACCTCACGACCTCCAGAATCCCTGACCTGGACTTTGTCAAGGAACCTGTACTGTCCTTAAGGCCAACGACCGTTTTAACAGCTACACCTTGTTTGCAGTTCTGGTAAGGGTCAGGCGAGTGGTACTTTCCATAGTCCCTCTCCAGAACCAAAGAGGCATGCCGGTCATATTGACACTTCCTGAGAAGGAGTTTCACTTCGGAGATTGCCCCAGGATCGCCTCCTCTCGAAACAAGAATATCCAGCTTCCTCCGTAAACGTTGGTAGGTCATGTATTTATTAAACTGATTTCTATTGGCTAGGCCCCTGAAGAATCCAGCGATCCTCTTTTTGGTCAGCTCCCACCACTCAGCCTTGCTGCTACAAAAGTCCAGGATGGTCACCTGTGCCTGAAAGAATTCCTCAAAGGATTGTCTAACATGTTCTTCCTTGAGTAGTGTCGAATTTAATCTCCAGATGCCCTTGCCCCTCTGAGGGGCGTCTGAAGCATTCAGTACCACAGATAGCATACAGTGATCAGAGAACTCTACTGCCTGCACCACTGGGGGCGAGAAAGCAGAGGCCTCCTTCAAAAAAAACCTATCTATCCTACTCTGACTATTACCACGATGAAAAGTGAACCCGGTGTCATCTGGGAGGTGCTTAATGTGCACATCCACAAGACCAGCATCCCTAACCATACTATTTAAAAAAACGCTATCATATCCCAGCCTGTCCTTGAAGTCCTTCCTGTCCTTGGGCCTAGTTACTGTATTAAAGTCACCTCCAAAGACCACTTGCCGGGATGTAAAAAGAAATGGCTTGATCCTTGTAAAAAGGCATTTCCTGTCCCACTTTGTGTGCGGCCCATAAACATTGATTAGGCGCAGGTCCTGCCCTCCCACAAGGACGTCTAAGACCATACATCTCCCAATCTCCACCTCAATAACCCGCCGGACAG
This sequence comes from Rana muscosa, assembly GCA_029206835.1. Lineage (NCBI taxonomy): Eukaryota > Metazoa > Chordata > Amphibia > Anura > Ranidae > Rana > Rana muscosa. The sequence goes on along the minus strand of CM055119.1, from coordinate 330,762,949 downwards.
TTACCATGCCGGTTTTAAACAACACCGCCACACCGCCGTAAGGCTCGGCCGCAAGAGAGCAGTAAGATGGACCATACCTCCACTCTCTCTTGGCCATATGAATATCTGCCAAGGAGGTGAGCCTAGTCTCTTGCAAAAATAAAATTTCAGCATCTAATTGGCTGAACAAAAAGAAGGCCATAGAACGAGCTCTTACTGACTTAATGCTGGCGACATTAATTGTCACCACTTTTAACGGAGGGGGAACCGCCATTTGGGTTATTGGGTGGATTGCTTCTTAGCTCCCCTCTGCTGCTCATCACCAGAAGCCTCTCTCTTTCTAGAGGCCGCCTCAAAGTCCATTTCGGAATCGGAACTTCTTTCAGAAGAAGCTCCAGATGAAGAAATATCCCACTTGGAGGACCTATGACGGCTGGAGACAGGAACCGGAGCTTCCCGTCCCCGTTCCGTCCTCACCGCCTGCCTCTTCCGCCTCCCAACCTTCCTTCTCTCTTCCAGGTACCGCAGGTCAGCCTCAGAGATGCCCTCATCTCTTATTTTTTTCTTTAAAGTCTTTCCACAAGACTTCTTTACAGAGGAAGTGGCACCCTTTTTAGTACACGCTGGTGGGGGGGGTGATCCCTTTAAGTCAGACTCGGGAGGGGTAGACTCCTGGGGGGTAACAGACTCGGGGGGCACAGACTTGGAAGGTTCCGACACAAGAGGAGAGGGTACAGTAGGCTGGGGGGACACAGAGACAGAAACAGAAGGAGTACTTACAGACACAGGAGGGGTGGCCACAGGAACTGGAGAGGGATCCTTAGCAGGACCAGGGGAGGGGGTCACCGCAGAGGAGGATGGTACACCAGGGGTCTCACCCTCCATCCTGTCCAGCCTTGACATGTCCTCTACTACCTCCTTCTCCATATTGTGCCAGGCTTCAGGACATCTGCTGTAGGGGTGGCCAAGGCGCAGGCACAGATTGCACCTGATCATCTTAGTGCAGTCCTTAGCCATATGACCCTGACCCCGACACACTGAACACATCAAGGCTGAACAGGAGGAGCTCAAGTGCCCCTTTTCTCCACAGCGGTGACACAGCTTCGGCTGACCAGGGTAGAAAACAGTCATCCTATCCCTCCCTATGAAAGCTGAGGAGGGCAAGTGACGGACAACATTCCCATCCCTGGCCAACCTGACTGTTACCGACCATCCCCCAGTCCAGATGTTACGCTCATCATGGATTTTATTAGGTTTGGTCAAAACTTCCCCATAGTTCCTTAACCAGACCTCTAGATCCCGAGCAGGAACACTCTCATTGGTCAGGATAATGGTTATTTTTTTTACTGTTGACCTCTGAGAAACCGCAACTGGGACCAGACCTTCCCATTCAGGTCTTGACCTGCACCGAGCCTCATATCGCTCCCAGAACAGGTCAAGACCCTCTGGCCTGGTGAAACTAACCGTATAGTCCCTTGTCCCAGCTACGTGTATAAAGGCATACAGGTCATTTGCACCAAAACCCATCTCCAATATCAAGTCCACCACTGCACGCCGTGCTGGAGGGATGGCACCACCTTCCCATTTCAGGATAACTACATTACGTCTTGGACCCCCAGCAGAAGCCAGAGACCCAAGACCAGATCTTGGGGTGCTCAAGGTGGCAGCTTGCAGTGGAAAACCCCGCTTGGGAGCGGGACTACCAGGAGCAGAGTGTGCCACCTGTGCAAAAGTAGGTTTATCAGGGCCAAGGGCTGACACTGAAGCCACATCACTCTGTATATTATTATTATTATTATCAACTGTATGAACTGAAATGGCAGGATCTGTAGCAGGATTGTTCATCACACTGGTACTGGGGTGATTGTTATCAGTCACAGAACTATTCAAATTCCCATCAGGAATAGTCACAGTGGCTGCAATACCAGCTGTCTCCTGATGCTGCACTGTAGAGTCCTCAGCAGCAGTGGGGCAAACAGCTTTAGACTCAGCCAAAGAAGGGTTAATGGGCTGTTCTGACACTTGCAGTCCATCCACAGAAATGAAATTTTTTAAATGTAACTCTTGCTGCATTGCAGCCTCAGCAGGCACAACATTGCTGCACACAGGACTAGCAGCCTGATTGTCATTAGGCACATTGTCAGTCATGATGCTAGATGGTACAAAAACAGTTTTATCCACAACATGGGACTTAGCAGGCTTCACTTTATCAGGTACATCATCAGTAATGTCTTCCTCGTTAAACACCATCTGATCCCCCCGCATAGGAGACTCCATTACCTGGATGGCCCTCAGCATACCTCCTGAATCTTGGGAAGGCATGGGGCTGCTTACCTCTCCCTGGGGGGGCAGGGGGTCAGAACTGGGGGTCTCCTCCTCCTCCACCTCCATCTTTGTCACCCTTCCAAACCTTTTGTCGTTACAAAATTTTTCTTTAATGGGCCCATCTCTGCCTTCCATCATGGCCACGATGGTCTCCTGATGATCCACACGGACCTTGGCCAGCTGGATTTCCGGATCCATGGATCCCCGTTTCTGGCTGTGTAAGCCCTCACGTTGCCTTCGCAGGCGCTTCAACTCCGCTCTCAGCTTGTACAGCTTGTCTCTCTCCCTATTCAGGACCTTAATCCCGGCTACCACTCGCTCCCGAATGGCCTCCGAGCCTTCATCCTCACCAGGGGCAGAGAGATCGGCTTGTGCAGAGGCAGGCAGTTCACCTGATGGCCCAGGAGATGGCTGGGAGCCTCCAGCAGGAGAGGCCCTGCTGGTCTCCATGGCCTCCCCAGAAAGGGGGCCAGGGAGCTGGGATAGATTTCACCACCACTCCCTTCTCACAGAGCAGCTTCAGAGGCACCTTCTTCCTGACACACCTGTGCTCCAATGATGGGCGGGCCACTATTCCACCCACTGACACCAATGACGGGGCACTATTCCTCCCACTAATATCAATGATGGGACACTATTCCACCCACTGACACAGATGATGGGGCACTATTCCTCCCACTAATATCAATGATGGGGCACTATTCCTCCCACTAATATCAATGATGGGGCACTATTCCTCCCACTGACACAGATGACGGGGCACTATTCCTCCCACTAATATCAATGATGGGGCACTATTCCTCCCACTGACACAGATGATGGGGCACTATTCCTCCCACTAATATCAATGATGGGGCACTATTCCTCCCACTGACACAGATGACGGGGCACTATTCCTCCCACTAATATCAATGATGGGGCACTATTCCTCCCACTGACACAGATGATGAGGCACTATTCCTCCCACTAATATCAATGATGGGGCACTATTCCTCCCACTGACACAGATGACGGGGCACTATTCCTCCCACTAATATCAATGATGGGGCACTATTCCTCCCACTGACACAGATGATGGGGCACTATTCCTCCCACTAATATCAATGATGGGGCACTATTCCTCCCACTGACACAGATGACGGGGCACTATTCCTCCCACTAATATCAATGATGGGGCACTATTCCTCCCACTGACACAGATGACGGGGCACTATTCCTCCCACTAATATCAATGATGGGGCACTATTCCTCCCACTGACACAGATGACGGGGCACTATTCCTCCCACTAATATCAATGATGGGGCACTATTCCTCCCACTGACACAGATGATGGGGCACTATTCCTCCCAGTGACACCGATAATGTGGGCACTATTCCTCCCACTGACACAGGTGACGGGGCACTATTCCTCCCACTAATATCAATGATGGGGCACTATTCCACCCACTGACACAGATGATGGGGCACTATTCCTCCCAGTGACGCCAATGATGGGGCACTATTCCTCCCACTAATATCAATGATGGGGCACTATTCCTCCCAGTGACACCGATAATGTGGGCACTATTCCTCCCACTGACACAGGTGACGGGGCACTATTCCTCCCACTAATATCAATGATGGGGCACTATTCCACCCACTGACACAGATGATGGGGCACTATTCCTCCCACTAATATCAATGATGGGGCACTATTCCTCCCACTGACACAGGTGACGGGGCACTATTCCTCCCACTAATATCAATGATGGGGCACTATTCCTCCCACTGACACAGATGACGGGGCACTATTCCTCCCACTAATATCAATGATGGGGCACTATTCCTCCCACTGACACAGGTGACGGGGCACTATTCCTCCCACTAATATCAATGATGGGGCACTATTCCTCCCACTAATATCAATGATGGGGCACTATTCCTCCCACTGACACAGGTGACGGGGCACTATTCCTCCCACTAATATCAATGATGGGGCACTATTCCTCCCACTGACACAGATGATGGGGCACTATTCCTCCCACTAATATCAATGATGGGGCACTATTCCTCCCACTGACACAGGTGACGGGGCACTATTCCTCCCACTAATATCAATGATGGGGCACTATTCCACCCACTGACACAGATGACGGGGCACTATTCCTCCCACTAATATCAATGATGGGGCACTATTCCTCCCACTGACACAGGTGACGGGGCACTATTCCTCCCACTAATATCAATGATGGGGCACTATTCCTCCCACTGACACAGGTGACGGGGCACTATTCCTCCCACTAATATCAATGATGGGGCACTATTCCTCCCACTGACACAGGTGACGGGGCACTATTCCTCCCACTAATATCAATGATGGGGCACTATTCCTCCCACTGACACAGATGACGGGGCACTATTCCTCCCACTAATATCAATGATGGGGCACTATTCCTCCCACTGACACAGGTGACGGGGCACTATTCCTCCCACTAATATCAATGATGGGGCACTATTCCACCCACTGACACAGATGACGGGGCACTATTCCTCCCACTAATATCAATGATGGGGCACTATTCCTCCCACTAATATCAATGATGGGGCACTATTCCTCCCACTAATATCAATGATGGGGCACTATTCCACCCACTGACACAGATGACGGGGCACTATTCCTCCCACTAATATCAATGATGGGGCACTATTCCTCCCACTGACACAGGTGACGGGGCACTATTCCTCCCACTAATATCAATGATGGGGCACTATTCCTCCCACTGACACAGATGACGGGGCACTATTCCTCCCACTAATATCAATGATGGGGCACTATTCCTCCCACTGACACAGGTGACGGGGCACTATTCCTCCCACTAATATCAATGATGGGGCACTATTCCTCCCACTGACACAGGTGACGGGGCACTATTCCACCCACTGACACAGATGACGGGGCACTATTCCTCCCACTAATATCAATGATGGGGCACTATTCCACCCACTGACACAGATGATGGGGCACTATTCCTCCCACTGACACAGATGACGGGGCACTATTCCTCCCACTAATATCAATGATGGGGCACTATTCCACCCACTGACACAGATGATGGGGCACTATTCCTCCCAGTGACGCCAATGATGGGGCACTATTTCAGTGTCAGTGGGAGGAATTCCTCCTCCTAATGCCGAAGATGCGCTGTTTACTCATACTGTCGCCAGGACAATGTCTACTCCTCGATCATTCATCCGATAATCTCATTGTGTGTACCAGGCATAAGACTCACACTCCATTCCACTGCTCCTCTCTATCGAGGATAATAGAAAAGTCTATTGGATGAAGTGGAACTTAGGCACGGCTGCCATGCTTGCTGGACGGGGTTGGCTGTTCACTGATTGGTTTTATTTGCTGCCGCTGTGCCTTCGCACGCTGGCACCCGACTCTCCACACATAGCTGCACGCCGCGCGTAATCTCAGCATGGCTTTTAGGAAACGACGAGTCTGCCAGGAAATCGCAGGCTGGAAAATTAAATATGGGCAGATAAGAGTCAGAGCCCCGATTGTGTACATCCAGAGCCATTGGGACGTTAGACTGAAGTTCCTCCGGGAATAAGAAACTGATCAACCGCGATCAGGAAAATCCTCATTCCGGCCATTCATTGAAATATATTCCTCAATACCCTCAAAGGATATAAATCCACTTTGTGTGCAACAAATCCTTTGTAAACCCAGATATTACCTTGTAAAAGTAGCCCTGATATGGTCGTCACTGTGCTGTACACAGCCTGTGCAGAAAGCAGGGCTGTGGGAGGGGCACTGCAGGCGCCACCCACTACAAATTGCCTGCAGATCACTACAGGAGGGGGTGGAGACAAGACCAGTCCCACCGCACCAGGAGAGAGAGAGCAGTCTTTATTACAGGAAGCTCCTGTACAATTGTACATTTTCCTCTCCTGTACTGATTTTCCTTCCACCATTTACCTTTAATCTGACCTCCGGCCTTCTCTGGACTGAAATGGCTTACTCTGATTTCACTGCACACAGCGAGCTTCTCACCATGTCATTTCATTGCTGGAGGACGTCAAGCTTCATCTAGCTCTTTCCTTCCCAGCTTGACTGTCTCCGGCCCACCCCTTTCATTCTTTGTATTTTAACCACTTCAGCCCTGGAAGAATTTACCCCCCCCCCCCCCCCCCTCCTGACCAAGGCCTTTTTTGCGATACGACACTGCGTCGCTTTAACTGCGACAATGTATCCAAACAAAATTGACGTCCTTTTTTCCCCCCACGAATAGAGCTTTCATTGGTGGTGTTTGATCACCTTTGTGAATTAAATTTTTTGCGCTATAAACAAAAATAGAGCGACAATTAAAAAAAAAAAAAAAAAAGCAATATTTTTTACTTTTTGCTATAATAAATATCCCCAAAAATATATTTATATATAAAAAAATAAAAATGTCTTCAGCAGTTTAGGCCGATACGTATTCTTCTATGTATTTTTGGTAAAAAAAATAAAAAAAAATCACAATAAGTGTATATTGATTGGTTTGCGCAAAAGTTATAGCGTCTACAAAATAGGGGATAAATTTATGGCATTTTTATTATCATTTTTGTTTTTTGTAGTAATTCGCGGCGATCTGCGATTTTTATCATGACATTGCGGCGGACAGATCAGAGACTTTTGACACTATTTTGGGACCAGTGACATTTATACAGCGATCAGTTCTATAAAAATGCACTGATTACTGTATAAATGTCACTGGCAGGGAAGGGGTTAAACACTAGGGGGTGATCAAGGGGTTTAGGGTGTTTCCTCAGTGTGTTCTAACTGTGGGGGGGGGGGGAGGGGATGGTCTCACTACAACATCACAGAGATCACTGCTCCCGATGGCATGGAGCAGTAGATCCCCGTCATGTTGCTAGGCAGAACATGGAAATGCCTTGTTTACATGGGCATCTCCCGTTCTGCCTCTCTGTACCACGATCGCGGGCCACTGGCGGACATCAAATCTGTGGGACCTGCGGCTGGCACACGCCCGCTAGCCGCCAATGACGGAGTGACGTACAGGTACGTCGTTTTCTGCACCCGTGCCACTTTGCTGACGTATATCGGCGTGAGCCGGTCGGCAAGTGGTTAAAGGGGTTGTAATGTTTTTTTTTTTTTAAATAACAAACATGTCATACTTACTTACCTCCTCTGTACAAGGGTATTGCACAGAGCAGCCCTGATCCTCCTCTTCTAGGGTCCCCCAGCGGCACCCCTGGCCCCTCCTCTTCTCAAGTGACCCATTGGAGAGCCGCATTCAATGGGGACACTCGTGCAGGAGCGCTCCAGAGTCCTGCTGCTGCGTCCATCGACACAGACAGCAGGACTCGGGCCCCGCCCTCCAAGTCACTGGATTTGATTGACAGCAACGGGAGCCAATGGCTCCCGCTGCTATCAATCTATCCAATGAGGACCTGAGACAACGGCTGGAGCTGCTGGGCTCGTCCCCGTCGCTGGAACAATCGGGTTAAGGTAAGTAAAATGGGGGCTCTGGGGGGGCAGCTGCACTACAGAAGGTTTTTCACCGTAATGCATATAATGCACTTTAATTCTTTCAATCTTGGAGGATCACCATCTCACATGAGCATTACCTAGGTCAGTGATGGCGAACCTTGGCACCCCAGATGTTTTGGAACTACATTTCCCATGATGCTCAACTACACTGCAGAGTGCATGAGCATCATGGGAAATTTAGTTCCAAAACATCTGGGGTGCCAAGGTTCTCCATCACTGCGCTAGGGCGATCTGCATGGAAATACAGCTTGTGTAGGAACGCCCACTCTTCCAGACGGGCACACAACCATCAAGGCGCTTTGATATTTGCATAACTCCTCCCAAGAGCCAGCCCACTGCTTGCATTATGACTGGGTGCTCTTGAGAGGAGTACTAAGGCCGGGTGCTGGGATGTTTTCAGGAATTTCAGGAAGCCATGTACAGCACCCTGCCGGCTCCTCCCACCAGCCATGATCTGCCTGCATTGAATAGGGAAGTAAATGACCCAGTGATTATGTTAGTGAGTTTAAAATAAGGTATGTAATGAAAACAAAAAGGTTTTGTTAAAAAATTTGGATTTGCATGTTGAAGGAGGGGGGGGGTTGGGGGAACCAAAAAAAGCATAATATATGAAGATTCAAAAGCATTTTAGGGTGCAATGATCATTTAAGCCTAGTACACACGGGCCGATTGATGGGCGACATCGGCGGGTTCAATAAAAATCATCCAACATTCGGCCCGTGTGTATGGCAGCGGGTTAGACAGAAGTTGACCGTTCAGCCTCCTTCTGTCGGACAAGCATGCTGGAAAAACAGCGGCCGACTAGCTCCTGATCAGAGCTCTCAGCCAACGTCAGAACACAATAGAATAGCAGGGCAGAAAGCTGTACTAACATCGGGTTGTTAGTACAACGGCTCCGACTGGAGCTGTCAGTTTATTTTAACCTGGCGGGTTGAAGGAAAAATAACTAATGACGTGTACTAGGCACAAGTCCCAGTTCACACCGGTGTGGCTTTGAAGATGCGCTACTGCACATCAGTGCGATTTGCACTGTTGATTTCATTGTGGCTTGCGACGTCATTTAACAGAAGTCTATGCAAGTCACAATGAAATCATCAAAAAGGAGTGCAGGAACCTTTTTTTTATAATCACTGTAACACAAGTCGCGGCTAAACGAACGTTTCCATTGCCGGAAATAGGCTGCGACTTGCCATGCGACTGTAAAATCGCATTAAAAGTTGCATCTGTGTGAATGGGGGCTAAGTGTTCCCCGAGTATTATGGAATAAAACACAAGTAGCACAGAGGGAAAAAAAAAAAAAGATATATATATATAGCTAGCTATGTATTTATTTTCTATACCCGGGTCACATACTTGCTAGTAGCGTAAATCACAGGACTGTATTCTAAAGAATCACCAGAAGAGGGCAGCAGAGTACATGCCCATTTTTCCAGCAGCTAGACATGTGTGCTGTAGAGTCCAGCATATAAAGGAGGAAGTTTCTGTCTGCATTGTCTTCCTAGGTAAAAAAAAAAAAAAAAATCACCTTTTTAACTATACAGCCGCTCTGAGCTTATTTTTACCTCCACTTATTTTTCCTTTATATGAACTTGTGTAAAAAATAAATATTCTTTTTTCATATAGCATTACCACTTTTGTTTTTCTCATCCAAAGCGTTGATGACAAAAGATTCTAATAATTATTTTCCATTCGAAGGAATCTTTCATGTCTGTATTGTTTTATATAAATTGCTGACACACGATTCAGCATGCTGCACCTAAAGCAGAACTCACATCAAACATTTGTTGTCGGAATTTCCGATCGTGTGTACGCGCAGGCAGGGCCGTCGCAACAGGACAGGCAAAACAAGCAATTGCTTGGGGCCCCGAGCTGGCCTGGGGCCCCAGCCTAGGGTGCCTGCCTGCTGCCTGTCTTTTTCCTGGATTTCTGCCCTAAACCGATCCGCGGCCATAGGAAAGGCCGCGGCTTCGGCCTAGCTCCGGCCATCTTGGTACACCCGGCGGCAGCGGCCGAGGTGAGATAGGGGGAGATGTGGACATTACAGGGGGGAGATGTTGACATTACAGTGGGGGAGATGATGTGGACATTACAGTGGGGGAGATGATGTGGATATTACAGTGGGGGAGATGATGTGGACATTACAGTGGGGGAGATGATGTGGACATTACAGTGGGGGAGATGATGTGGATATTACAGTGGGGGAGATGATGTGGATATTACAGTGCAGAGTAAATCCCACGGTCCCCCTGTCCATCCCACGGTCCCCCTGTCCATAAACAGTCCTAAACAGCATCTTAATGTTAATGTGAGTGTGTATGTGTTTTAAGTATGTTGGATTATATGCAACAGCAGTATTTGCACTGTAAACTTTTTTTATTTATATAAAGTGTGGGCTTAAACTGTATCGCTATGCTGTGGTTCCTGTATGCCGCTGGTGGTCCTACTCCCTCAGCAACTAACTCAACAAGCATCCGCTCCGCTCCTGAGTCCCTCCATACAGTGTCAGAGGCACTGGCGCAGAAGCGGCAGAGGACTGTATCTATTCCTATTATGTAGGAAGGAAAGGAAACATCCGCTGCGCGCCCCTGATCATCACAGTGCCAGTGAGTGTGACCTGTCTCTGTACCCCGTCCACAGTGCGTGGTCACATTGTCACGGTCTCAGATGTTCCTAGCCTGCAGTGCCGCACCGCCCTGGCAGCGGCAGTGAGGGAAAGAAAGCCTGAACAAAGAGAAGTGCCGGCCGGCCAGCCCTGAAGTGCCTGCAGGATATCACGGAACCGGCTGGGGCAAATGAGATGGAAACCCAGGCTGCATGTAAGTTCGGGCTTGGCACAATTTCCTCGCCCTCCTCCTCCTGGACCATCAGGATCGTTTGTGAGGACAGGCAGCAGCGCTGCTCTCCTTGAGCCGGTGACCCCACCACGGCGTTCGCACAGGTAGGGGAAAAACAGGTAGGGGAAAAACAGGCAGCACACTCAGTGCTGCACCCAGTAACCAGAATAAATAAGACCTTTTTCTGCTGTCAAGTTTATATTGCATTATGTACATAGGGGAACAGAGGTGTGGGGGAGGGAGTTACAGAGGTGAGGGGGGGGACAGAGGGGAACATATGTGTGGAGGGTACAGAGGGGAACAGATGTGTGGGGGGGGGGGTACAGAGGGGAACAGATGTGTGTGGGGGGGGTACAGAGGGGAACAGATGTGTGGGGGGGTACAGAGGGGAACAGATGTGTGTGGGGGGTTACAGAGGAGAACAGATGTGTGGGGAGGTACAGAGGAGAACAGATGTGTGGGGGGGTACAGAGGAGAACAGATGTGTGGGGGGGTACAGAGGGGAACAGATGTGTGGGGGGGGTAGAGGGGAACAGATGTGTGGGGGGGGTACAGATGTGTGGGGGGGTACAGTGGGGAACAGATGTGTGTGGGGGGGCACAGAGGGGAACAGATGTGTGGGGGGGGGTACAGATGTGTGTGGGGGGTACAGAGGGGAACAGATGTGTGTGGGGGGTACAGAGGGGAACATATGTGGGGGGGGTGCAGAGGGGAACATATGTGGGGGGGGGTACAGAGGGGAATAGATGTGTGGGGGGGTACAGAGGGGAATAGATGTGTGGGGGGGTTACAGAGGAGAATAGATGTATGGGGGGTACATGTGTGTGTGGGGGGGGGTACAGAGGGGAACATATGTGTGGGGGGGGTAAAGAGGGGAACAGATGTGTGTGGGGGGGGTACAGAGGGGAACATATGTGTGGGGGGGTACAGAGGGGAACAGATGTGTGGGGGGGTACAGAGGGGAACAGATGTGTGGGGGGGTACAGAGGGGAACATATGTGTGGGGAGGTACAGAGGGGAACATATGTGTGGGGGGGGTACAGAGGGGAACAGATGTGTGTGGGGGGGGGGTACAGAGGTGCGGGGGCTGCAGCGGGGAACAGGCGTTCAAGGGACTGATGTATTGGGGTGATCTGAGATGTAGAGGTGGAAGAATTGTGGTGATCTTGCAGGTAAAAATTGTGCATTTATTATTATTTTAGGCATTGTCAGTGTATCTGTCTGCTCGTACGGACAGGTAGTTACACAGTTAGCCTGTCTATATACTACCCTAGCCTGTCCATATACCTGCGTACCACGGCTGGCACGAGAAAGCGAGCTGGTGCCGCCACTATTTGTCTTCAGGCCGGGTCCAGAGGCGCAGGTGTGGGCCTGTAGTTCACGGCTAAAGAAAAGGTGGAGAGGTGTTGCCAAAATGAGGTTTCGCCTAGGGTGTCAAAAATCCTTGCACCAGCCCTGTGTACGCGGCATTAAAGGAGATCCTCCAGCACTGCACAGAAAGGTAAAAAAAAATTGGTTTGCTGTAACTGCAGTGTGTGCTGGAGTTTGGCTTCAATTTGTTAGCTGTACTAGAAGATTTCGATACACGAACAATCCCCCCCCCCCGCCCCCCAGACTGACAATACTGCTGTCTGCTGTGCTCCTTCATCCAGAGTGGGGGAACTTGAATGCAGGAGGTGTGTTACTGGCTAGATCACCAAGTGAAAACAAAAAGAAAACAAAATGCAGTCACCACATCTAATGATTAGTAAGCTGCAATATATTACATTTTTGGTTCTGGATTTATAAACCATAAAACTACAACAGGAGGGCCAAACCAAACTCTAAGGCCCCTTTCACACTGGGGCGGGCAGGTGCAGTGGCGGTGTAGCAGCGCTGCTATACCGTCGTTCTTACCGCGGTATGCGGTCGCTAGGGGGGTGAATTTAACCCCCGCTAGCGGCCGAAAAAGGGTTAATACCGCGGTGTCCCATTGATTTCAATGGGCAGCCGCGGTAAACACACCGCTCCTTTACCGCTGTAAAGAAGCGGCTAGCAGGACTTTTGGAGCGGTCCTGCTAGCGCACCGCTTCAATGTGAAAGCCTTCGGGCTTTCACATTGAAGGCTACAGGGCAGGAATTTTTCATACGGTATAATAGCGCTATTATTAGTGCTAAACCGCATGAAAAACGCCCCAGTGTGAAAGGGGCCTAAGGGCCAGTACACACCAGACGCAGTTCAATACAGTTTTGTGCGCATTTTTTCTGCACTAAAAATGCATGCACAGTGTTTTCCATGTATTCCAATGGCTCTAGTTCACACCATGCAGTCAGTTTCCGGTGCAGAACCGGTTTATACTCCTGTAGGAGAACCACAAGTCCCTGTTTAGACTACAGACACCGTACCTGCAAAAAGGGATAAAAGGAGAACTACAACGGTAAAGGAACAACCGGCTGAGGACATACATGTACAGACCGATCCCGACTAAAAGTCTTGTGGTGATCTCTGCACAAACAGCGGACGAGTGAACAACTCACATCACAGATGTACAGATTGATCCCGACCTAAATCTTCTGGTGATCTCTGCGGACCAGTGAGTAACCCTACACCACTAATTGTATTGCTTAACATCTATTATAGGATTTACCTTCAGGCTTCAGGAATCCCTGTTGTGGTTACACTGGAGGAATCTGTGACTATTGTTCCATACCCCGTGGAGTTTGAGATGATATACACGGTTGTTATGTAGTCGATCTGTGAATGTGAGGACTGCTGGAGAAGTGTCTCATACAAAACTGATACATATTAACCACTTAAGGACCAGCCACTGTATATGTACACATTGGCAGAATGGCTCGTTCAGGCACAATCACGTACCTGTACGTCCCCTTTAACTGCCCAACGTCGGGGTTGCGCGCGCCGCCGCCGGCGTGTTCGCGACCCCCCTGCCTTCCCTGTGAGTTGGGCTGCGGGGATCCCCGCGATCGTCGCATGGAGATGTTGGTGTAAACACAACATCTCCCCGCTCCCCTACTAACAATGTCACCGATCTCCCTTCTGTGTAATCAGAGCGGAGATCGGTCACATGTCACTCGTAGCCACGCCCCCATACAGTAGTAATCACTCCCCTAGGCACACTTAACCCCTTCAGCGCCCCTAGTGGTTAACCCTTTCACTACCAGTGTAATTTTTACAGTAATTAGTGCATTTTTATTGCACTGATCGCTGTAAAAATTACAATGGTCCCAAAAATGCGTCCGCCATAATGTCTCAGTCACGAAAAAAAAAAAAACGCTGATCGCCGCCATTACTAGTAAAAAAAAAAAAAATAATAAAAAAAAATTAATAAAAATGCCATAAAACTATCCCCTATTTTGTAAATGCTGTAACTTTTGCGCAAACCAATCAATAAAAGCCGATTGCGATTTTTTTTTACCAAAAATATGTAGAATACGTATCGGCTTAAACCGAGGAAAAAAAATATTTTTTTATATATTTTTGGGGGATATTTATTATAGCAAAAAGTAAAAAATATTGCATTTTTTTCCAAATTGTCGCTCTATTTTTCTTTATAGCACAAAAAATAAAAACCGCAGAGGTGATCAAATAACACCAAAAGAAAGCTCTATTTGTGGGAAAAAAAGGACGTTAATTTTGTTTGGGAGCCACATCGCACGACCACGCAATTGTCAGTTAAAGCGACGCAGTGCCGAATCGCAAAAAGGGGCCTGGTCTTTATGCTGTGTATTGGTCCGGGGCTTAAGTGGTTAAAACATTGAGGATTAAAATCATTGGCTGGCAATTTGTGCTTATATGATATACACAGACAGATCCATCTTGATTTGTTTTGTGAAGATTTATAAACCAGCTCATTGGAGAAGCAAGTGACACTGCTATGTGTATTATTTATGAATAGCCATAGAAGTTTACCCACGGACTGGGGATTTGCTACATTTATACACACTCCATGAAGTTGCAACAGTGTATTTGATCCTGTTTTGACACACTCGTACTATCTGCCACTGTTCACACAGCAATTTATTTATCCTTGCAGTGTATACCATTCTTGTCTCAGGGTCTGATGAGGAAGCTGCAGCTGTTTACAGGGAACATCTGCGGCTTCATCAGACCTCGAGACACGATTTGTCCAAGTGCCACATATAGAATTACTGCTCATGACGTTTGTGACGATACCTCACATGTGTGGAATGAGCACTGTTTGCATGTGTGCAGGACCAACACGCACGCGGTTTACCGTTACGAACAGCCGATCAAACCCTACCCCGGCTTTGCTTGGTTGTCTGACCAGGCGGCGGACGTGCCAGCTCGTCATTCAGGTCTCCCGATGGGACAGGAGAGCCCAAGAGAGCAACAGGGGGGGGGGGGGGGGAACCACATCCCATCCCGCTGCTTGTAATGGCAATCGAATGGCTAATAAGCCACTCCGATTCCTACAAAAGATGTGACCGCTGGCTCAAAAAGTTACGCTTCAAAAATTTGAATTCATGTAAATTAGCCAGAGAGAGAGAGAAGGGAACATGAAATGGGAGATTAGTTCATTTTATTTTCTAGAAGGAAAACAAACGTGATCGGACGCTCAGTGTAAGACTTGTGTAGGGCTCAGACAGAACAGAACTGCAACAGAGAAGGAAAAAGGGGGACAGAAGGCCGCGATCCTCAACGTCAACACAAAGCTTTATAAATATAACATGGGGGATGATTAAGAATCTGTGGCAGCCAAGTAGTGATATTCTCTCCATATAAAAGACTTTTTTAGAATAGGATTGATGTCGGCCACGTTAAAAGTCCCGGCAGCCTATCTTAAATAAAATGTCTATTTCCGTTTTGTGTAAAATACAACCAAAATTTCAAAAACTCCGAGCCTAGGATCCAATATTAAGACCGTGTGATTACCAGCAGTGAATGATTATTTAAATTCTCATCAATACAAACAGATAATTAAACTACAACATTAGGATTAACTTTGCCTCCTAAACTTCCCGCCTCGGGGAATGGGGAGTTGGGAGAACCCGCTTAAAAATTAAACTTTTTTGGAGATCATAGAAAAATTATATTGAAGTCCTTTAAGAAGTACAGGCTGGTTCTCCGCTCTTTAGGACACGGACGGATGTAAAAAAATTGGGTGGTTTCCTGCCAGTCTGGGGCATTCCCATCTTTTTGCCGTCTGGAGCGGCACCTCCAAATGTGGTAAAGAAGTTCCCTGCGTGACCTTTTCCACATCCCAGCATCACCTTGCATAGCTCGGGCCGACGGATGACCGACTGACCTCAGCATACATGGATGATCGCCTTGTTGATCTCAGGGTTGGCCCAGTCGTTCCGCAAGTCATCAAGATGGCCGTCGAAATCCACTAGAGTCTCGTAGGATCGGCTGTCCATGAGAGAGGCGGTGATCCTCTGAGCTTCTGGCCAGTCCTCAAACACATCCCTGAGAAAGTAGAAGGAAAAAAACTCAACAGCAAGTTGTAAAAAAAATAGAGACACTTACTATTGGTGGTTCTATACAGACTGCAATGAAAGTGCGATTACAATGCAGCACTGGGAGGGGGAGGGGTGTAGGTCAATACTAACTCATGTGTGTCTTTAGCTTTCCATCGGTTGTCGTGATGCTCATACACATTGATTGAAGGGACTAGAGATTCCACTGTGAACTTTGCATTGTCCACCTATTGAGAAAACAGATTTAAAAGGGAGATCAGCTATGGAGAAGGTTTAGTGCAGAAATGTTATGATATATACACACCGGCCACTTTATTTAGGTACGCCTTGCTAGTACCGGGTTGGACCCCCTTTTGCCTTCATCCTTTGGTGGCAGAGATACAACAAGGTGTTGGAAACATTCCTCAGAGATTTTGCTCCATAGTGACATGATAGCATTACACAGTTCCTGCAGGTTTGTTGTCACCACATCCCAAAGGTCTTCTATTGGATGAGATGTGATGAGTGTGGAGGCCATTGGAGGACAGGGACCTCATTGTCCAGTGGTGAGATGATTGGAGCTTTGTGACATGGTGCATTATCCTGCTGGAAGGAGCCATCAGAAGACGGGGACACTGCAGTCATAAAGGGATGGACATGGTCAGCAACAATACTCAGGTAGGTCGTGGTGTTTAATCGATGCTCAATTGGTACTAAGGGGCCCAAAGTGTGCCAAGAAAAATATCCCCCCCCCCCCCACCATTACACCACCACCACCAGCCTGAACCGGTGATACAAGGCAGGATGGATCCATACTTTCATGTAGTTTACACCAAATTCTGATCCTACCATCTGAATGTAGCCGCTGAAATCCAGACTCATCAGATCAGGCAATGTTCTTCCAATCTTTTAGACCCCTTTCACACTGAGGCAGTTTTCAGGTAATTTAGCGCTAAAAATAGCGCCTGAAAACTGCCTCACATTCATTTGAATGGGTGATTTCAGACTGGGGCGGTAGAAAAAGTCATGCAAGCAACATCTTTGGAGCTATGTTAAAAGCGCTTGAAAAACGCCCCTGCCCATTGAAATAAAAAGGCAGCGTTTCCAAATCGCCTTAAAAGCGATTTGAATGCGCCGCAAAGCGGGTTTTTTTTTTATTTTTTAGGTCATGCTGTCACATGAGCTTAAAAAAGCACCTGGCTAGGGCTGCAAAAGCAACGCAAAAACAGGTGCTTTAGTTGCCATTTTAGCAGCGCTTCAGTGTGAAAGCGGTCTTGTCCAATTTTGGTGATCCTGTGCGGATTGTAGCCTCGGTTTCCTGTTCTTAGTTGACAGGAGTGACACCCGGTGTGGTCTTCTGCTGCTATAGCCCATCTGCTTCAAGATTTGATGTGTTGTGCGTTCAGAGATGGTATTTGAGTTACTGTTGCCTTTCTAGCGTTTCGAACCAGTCTGCTCATTCTCCTCTGACCTTTGACATCAACCAGGCATTTTCCTCCACACAACCGCCGCTCACTGGATATTTTCTCTTCTTTTGGACCATTCTCTCTAATCCCGAGAGATGGTTGTGTTTGAAAATCCCAGTAGATCAGCAGTTTTTGAAATACTCAGACCAGCCCGTCTGCCTCCAACAACCATGCCACGTTCAAAGTCACCTTTTTTCCCCATTCTGATGCTCAGTTTAAACTTCGGCAAGTCGTCTTCTACACATCTAGATGATTAAATACACAGAGTTGCTGCCATGTGATTGGCTGATTAGCAATTTGTGTTACCAAGCAATTGAACAGGTGTACCTAATACCTAATAAAGTGGCCGGTGAATAGAGATATCTATCCATACGTGTTCCCATACCTTTAAATAATAACTTTGTATTTTAGGCTTTGGGACAACGGTACATGATATGATCAGTCCTCTTCCGAGTTGCCATAGCCCCCCCCCCCCACCAATGCAGTGCACATAAAAATTGGAGTAGCCAAAGATTTGTATTATCGATACAAAGATGATTTCAGTACCATTATCAGAGCGGCATCACTATAACCCTCAGCGATTCGTGTGGCGATTCTCTCTGCAACCTGGTTAGGACTGAAACACAAAGTTAGCTACTTATTTTCAATGCTGGCAAAAAAAGTGAACAAAATGTTGGGACAATGCGGGTTACTTACTAAAGACAAGTCCAATTTGCACTACAAGTGCACTTGGAAGTGCAGTCGCTGTAAATCTGAGGGGGAGATCTGAAATGAGGGGAAGCTCTGCTGATTTTATTATCCAATCATGTGCAAGCTAAAATGCTGTTTTTTATTTTCCTTGCCTGTCCCCCTCAGATCTACACTGACTGCACTTCCAAATGCACTTGTAGTGCAAAGTGAATTTGCCTTTAGTAAATAAACCCCAATGTTCTATAAAAGAGGTAAAAAGTAGGGAGGGTAGAAGGAGGTAAAGAGGGTGGAGAGCTGAATTCGGACAAACAGAATGCGATTTGAACTCACCTGTTATCTTTGAGACGTTCGTTGCCTTGGTAGTACCCAGCGATCACATAACCGTTCTCATTACACCAAGTATCAATCTACAAATAATAATAACAGACGATCAGAAAGACGAGGTCTCAGCCCGAGTTCACACTGATGCGATGTTAAACATAGCATGCGATTCGCACCGCACTGCTGTGCAGATCACATGTGAGGTCTGTGCGATGAAATTCCAGCCATACAGTTTGTATGGCTGAATAAATTGCACCAAAACTGTGCAAGACTTTTGGTCCGCACTGGAATCTGATCGCATTGGTGTTCGAATGCGATCTGATTCCTGCACCATTTGACAGTTCGCACTGCGATCTGTAAACCGATCTGGGGCGTGTCCACTTTCTAGTTCGCAGGAATTGCGCTGGTTCCCGTATCGCAATAGTGTGAACTGGCACTCAAGAGTTATTTTGAATTCTTGGACTGCTGCACTGGCTGCATGTGCATTGAGAGCTCATCACCCACGGAGGCAAGTATAGCGGGGACCTAAAAAAAAGGAGGATGTTGGGCGCCAGTTCACCTCTTCATTTCAATCTTTCTGAAAAGGTGAACACTAACCACCTCCGCTCCAGACGGTTTTACCCCGGTCATGACCAGTGTATTTTTTTGCTATTCAGCACTGCGTTACTTGCTGGTAACAAGTACCAGCACAAAATGGTAATTGCGCAGTCATGCAACATTGTACATTTTTTTTTCACACAAATAGAGCTTTTTGGTGGTATTTAATCATCACCAAGTTCTGTTTTGAGATATATATATATATATATATATATATATATATATAAAAATATAAATAAATAGACCAAAAATGTAAATGTATTCTATTGGAATTTTGTGATAGACCAACACAAAGTGGCACATAATTGTGAAGTGGAAGGAAAATGATTTTCCAATTTTTCTTACAAATAAATAAATATGTGAAAAGTGTGGCATGTATTTGTATTCAGCCCCTTTTACTCTGATACCCCTAACTAAAATCTAGTGGAACCAATTGCCTTCAGAAGTCACATAATCAGTAAATAGAATCCACCTGTGTGTAATTTAATCTCAGTACAAATACAGCTGTTCTGTGAAGTCATTAGAGAACATTTGTGAACAAACAGCATCATGAAGGCCAAGGAACACACCAGACAGGTCAGGGATAAAGTTGTGCAGAAGTATAAAGCAGGGTTAGGTTATAAAAAAAATACCCCAAGCTTTGAGCATCTTACGGATCTCTGTTCAATCCATCATCTGAAAATGGAAAGAGTATGGCACAACTGCAAACCTACCAAGACATGGCCGTCCACCTAAACTGACAGGCCGGGCAAGGAGAACATTCATCAGAGAAGCAGCCAAGAGGCCCATGGTAACTCTGGAGGAGCTGCAGAGATCCACAGCTCAGGTGGGAGAATCTGTCCACAGGACAACTATTAGTCGTGCTCTCCACAAATCTTGTGCCCAGTTCTTATGCCCCAGTGGAAGGGCACTAGCTTGAAACATGTTGGGTACATTGCCTGCACAAGCTTAATACTTCACTCTTTATCTTTTTATGTGATCACTCTGTACATGCACCCTCCAAGCAGCTTGTAACTTGCCATATACAATTTTATCTTGATTTTAAGCCAATCAAGGCCTTTTTTATACCTCTCATCCTGGAGTCACCTGCACTATGTGGAGCTGTTTTTGTTTCTTTCCATGATATTTTCTTTTTTGGAACATCGTATGCCTTTGTCTGCTGAGACCCGGTTGGTTCCATCTTGCACCTGAGACTGGCAGCATTGGATTGTAACAGCGCTCCTGGAGATGTCCAGAGTTCCGCCGTTACATCATCTTTTGGAAATCCAGCCTAGGAAATCCTGTCTATGCCCGATTGGCACACCGTCGCCGACGTGTGTGCCCTCGACCTCTGGTAAGAGTATTTATTTCTTACCTTTTGCCTCAGATGTTGGATTATACATAAATGCTAACCTCAAGGTGGATACAGTTCTCCTAGCAGGCTCATCATAGCCGCAAAGTAGAGATATCTTCTCTTAATTTTAAGGAATCCACTATTTGAACATACTGGGCACTTGATTATATACCTTACAGTATTGGTGTTTATATCACTGATCTTTATTGCAGGTTTTTGTTCACTTGATTATTTTGATTTTTCTTTCCTCATACACATACCAGCACTACTTACTGGTATTTGGACACTATGGCACCCACAGTGGTTGCGGGACACACTTGTGTTATTATTTGGGGTTACTAACAAGTGCCCCTTCTCACTAGCGCTGCATTTTTTGTGATTTCACTCCACAAATCTGGCCTTTATGGAAGAGTGCCAAGAATAAAGTCATTGTTGAAAGAAAGTCATAAGAAGTCACGTTTGCAGTTTGCGAGAAGCCATGTGGAGGACACAGCAAACATGTGGAAGAAGGAGCTCTGGTCAGATGAGACCAAAATTTAACTTTTTGGCCTAAAAGCAAAACGCTGTGTGTGGCGGAAAACTAACACTGCACATCACCCTGAACACACCATCCCCACTGTGAAACATGGTGGTAGCAGCATCATGTTGTGGGGATGCTTTTCTTCACCAGGGACAGGAAAGCTGGTCAGAGTCACAGACGCTCTCCATCCAATCTGACAGAGCTTGAGCTATTTTGCAAAGAAGAATGGCCAAAAATGTCCCTCTCTAGGATGTGCAAAGCTGGTAGAGACATCCCCAAAAAGATTTGCAGCTGTAATTGCAGTGAAAGGCGGTTCTACAAAGTATTGACTCAGGGGGGCGCCATACAAATGCACACCACACTTGTAAAAAATTTGAAAAAACATTTATTATTTTCCTTCCACTTCACAATTATGTGCCACTTTGTGTTGGTCTATCACATAAAATCCCAATAAAATACATTTACGTTTTTGGTTGTAACATGACAGAATGTGGAAAATTTCAAGAGGTATAAATACGTTTACATCAAAGTCACAAGGTGAGAGGCTGCAACAGGGGGCCGATCTGTATGAAGGAAGGGGCTGTGTAACCGCCGCACATCCATATCATCCCAAGGTATGGTAGTAAGTGGCAACCTCAGCCTGGAGTCCAGTCAGGCCATGCCCACAACACACCAGTCATTGGCTGAGAGCACTGATCAGATGTCGATTGGCAGACCTTTTTCGGTCATGCCCCTTCGTCAGAAGCTGGCTGAACGGCTGGCTTCTGTGGGACCAGCTGCCGTACACATGGGCCAAACGCCACTCGATATTCGGCCCGTGTGTACTAGGCTTAAAGCGATTGTAAACCATCCCCTTATAAAACATCACATCCAGTTTAAAATAGAAATTAAAAGGCAAAACATTTTTGCATAGATAATTATAAATACTTTTTTCCCCCCTTTAATAAGTAATCACATTTAGAGGTCGACCCATACGGGGTTTTCTCTGGCCGATGTTGATATTTAGTAATCGGGGCGGCCGATATGTTATGCCAATTTTTGCGGCCGATTTTTCGAGAGAGAGAGAGAGAGAGAGAGAGAGAGAGAGAGAAGCTGTCAAAATTCAGTTGTGATGTTGGGGGTGGGTGGGGCCCTGCAGCTAACACAAGCCAATGATTGGGCTGCTTAAGAATGGGGGTGGGGCTACATACACGTAGCGGCCCGCCCAGATCCCATCCTATTGGCTGGTGTTTGATAGCTGCTGGGTCTCACCCCCGACATCACTGCTGAATTCTGACAGCTCCTCTCTCTTTGCATTCAGTTACAAACCTCCGTCTCACACACTGAGCGGTAAAACTGCCAGTGGAGTGTGGGGAAGGGAGGAGTGCAGCCAGTAATAGGAAGAATTTGCACAAAATTCGGCCAATGCCCATTTCTTAAAAAAGGACAAATATCGGCCGATATATCAGTCGACCTCTAATCACATTCCCTCAACTCCCCAGTTGCATAAGAGCTGCAGTGAGGAGGAGAAGCAGCAGCACACTGATCTTCCCAGCGAGGCTATGAAGCGGGGGCATCAGGACAAGTTTGATCATTGGAGGAGAGTACACAGTTCCCAGCATAGCTAGAGAACTGACCACAATGTGTTCTCCTGCTTATTGTGGGAAGTTTTTAACCGCTTAAGGACCACCCCATGTACATAAACTGCTTCAGGGCAGCCCTTAAGTGCAAAAAATTGTAAAATGTAAAACTCTGGTGGGTGTAACAAGATGTCCGCTTGCCCCCTTCTCAGTGTATCCTTACTGTGGAGGAGTGGGGGGTGTAGCAAGATGGAGGCAACAAAACGTCACTTCCGCTACACATTCTGACGGGTCGCCTAATCTGACGAAACAACCCTGATGTTAACCCCTTCCCTGCCAGTGACATTTATACAGTGTGCATTTTTAGCAGTGTTTTGGTGTCACTGGTCCCCAAAAATTGTCACTTAGTGTCAAGATTTGTCCACTGCAATCTGGAAGGAAAGAAAGGATTGCTGTCATTACTAGTAAAAAATATAATCCCAATAACCAATACACACTTATTGGGATTTTTTTTACCAAAAATATGTAGCAGAATACACGTTGGCCTAATTTTATGAACACATTAGTATTACATTTTTTTATTAAATATGTTTTATAGCAGAAAGCAAAATACTGCAAGAAATGTGTTTCTTTTTTAATTTCTTTTGGATATTTATTATAGCAAAAAGTAAAAAATATATTTTTTTTTCCTCAAAATTGTCGTTTTTTTTATAGCGCCAAAGAAAAAAAAACTGCAGAGGTGATCAAATACCACCAAAAGAAAGCTCTATTTGTGGGAAAAAAAAAGGATGTCAATTTTATTTGATGACAGTGTCGCACGACCGCGCAATTGTCAGTTAAAGCGACGCAGTGCCGTATCGCAAAAAATGGCCTGGTCAGGAAAAGGGTAAAACCTTCTGGGGCTGAAGTGGCTAATAGGAAAGCAGAGGGACTGGTAGAAACACCGGGGATTTCATACAAAGAGGACATGAGACTCTCATACAAGTACATGGTACAGCAGGCACATGTCAGGGATATGAAATGTTGGGGTAACTAACGCTTTAGTGGAAAGTTGGAAGATTCTCTCTCACCAGGGTTAAGCCACCTCCAGCACCGGGGAGAGCGCGATGGTCCCATGGAAGAGCGGAATGCAGTCACAAACAGGACCTGGTGTTGGCTCTCTCTGCGCCGGAGCTTCTCGGCCACCAGAACGCCGTTCACAGCGCAGGCCGGGTGCTTGGCGCCGTGCAGCATCATCTTGCAGTAGGCTTGCGTCGTCAACTTGAAGTGCGGCATTTTCTGTATGAGCAAAAAAAACGAGTGAAAAGACGCAACTGTAATATCAACCCGACACGAACAGCAACCCCTCCAAAAAAAAAAAAAAAAAAAAAAAAAAAAAAAAAAAAGGATTTTTTTTTTTGTTCAGGCTTTTTAAACATGGGCCGACACTGCAGAGTTTATATGACTGAAGTTGTCCTACAGAAGCAGAATGTCACAATGGTGTTCAGTCTCTGTGGGGGGGGGGGGGGGCTGGAAGGTCATACCAGATGATGACATGAGAGGTGATATGTGGGAAAGAGTCAGGTGACAGGTGATAAAAGGTGACATGAGGAGTGGATACTGGGGGAAGGGGGAAGCTACAGGTGGTATCAGTGATAGGAGATGAAAGATGATATGAGGGAAGTGATATCAGAAGAGGGGGTGCTGACAGGTGACAAGAGGGGTGATACTGAGGAAAGGGTTGAGGTGACAGGTGATATCAGGAGGGGAGATATGATGGCCGATACCAGATGATCTGATCGGTGACATGTGGGGAAAGGGAAGAGGTGATGCATCAGGGAGGGGATGGTCAGAGATGAAAGGCGATTATGAGGGGGGTGGTGAGTGATAGAAGATGGGGAACTGACAGGTGATATTAGATAACATGATATGTGGGGAAAGGTGACAAGTGAAATCAGTGGAGGTGACGAGTGATATCAGCAGGTGATTAGGTGATGGATGATACAAGTTGAGGGTTGATATGATGGGTGAGACTAGATGATATTAACGTGACATGCGGAGGAAGGGGTGAAGCGATTGGCGATATCAGAGAGAGATGAAGGGTGGAGAGAACTGACAGGTGATACCAGAAGACATGACAGGTGGGGAAAAGCGGCTGGTGAAATCAGGTGAAGTGACAGGTGATATCAGGGGGAGGGGAGATATTAGGGTATGGGTAATATGACAGGTGATGAGTAGTATCAGTGATCAGGGGACAGGGAGGTGACAAATGACAGGGGAGGGGATGCAAAGTATCAGGTAAGGAATGATATGACAAGTGAAAAGGGTGAGGTGAGAGATGATGGTGATAGGACAGTAAGGAAAGATATCAGGTGAGGAGTGATAGGACAGGTGATGAATAAGATCAGGTGAGGGGTGATAGGACAGGTGAGGGGTGATAGGACAGGTGAGGGGTGGTATCAGAGTGGGGTGAAAGGACAGGCAATATGGAGGTAAGAGGACAGGTGATAGAAGGGTAAGGTGTTTTATGAGATGGATGATATGAGGGGGTGACAGATGACATCAGATGAGGGGTGATACAAGAGATGATCGGTGGTATTAGGGGTGATGAGTATCACAGGCGGTGAGGGGTTACATGAGAGGTGATGAATGGTATAAGGGGGTGAGTGAGATGACAATTGATATAAGAGGGATTAGTGGATGGGTGATAGGTCCGGGGATATGGGCGATGATAGGAGGTGTGAGATGCCAGGTGAGGAATGATAGGACAGGTGATGGATGGGGTGATATGAGGAGGTGATGAATGATGACAGGTGAGGGGTGATAAGAGGACATTGGATTTAATGAGGGTTGATTCTGGCAGTGGGGGAGGGGAGGCGACAGATGATATGGGGGGGAAAGGGAGGTGACAGATGATATGGGGGGGGAAAGGGAGGCGACAGATGATATAGGGGGAGGTGACAGATGATATGGGGGGAAGGGAGGCGACAGATGATATGGGGGGAAGTGACAGATGATATGGGAGGGGAGGTGACAGATGATATGGGAGGGGAGGTGACAGATGATATGGGAGGGGAGGTGACAGATGATATGGGGGGAGGGGAGGTGACAGATGATATGAGGGGAAGGGCGGTGACAGCATGATATGAGGGGAAGGGAGGTGACAGATGATATGAGGGGACAGGGACCAGATGATATGGGGGGATTGGAACCCTCCAGCCGGTAATAATGGCCGGGGCTCTGACCTGCTCCCTCTCCCGGTGTAGTACACGATGAGTCCTCTCAGTGGCGCCCCTCCCCCGGTGTCCCCGCTCTCGCTTTCTCACTAACCTCGGGTCTCTCCGGCTCTCCCGGCAGCCTCTGCCACACTCAGCCGTACAGCGAGCCGCTGGCTGTCGCAATTCCTTCTTAATCACGTGACCAGTCAGTTTCACTCACCCGCCATATTGACTGAGGGCAACCCGAGCATAGGAGCAGCCAAACGCCTCCCATTGCCAGGCTTCCGCTGTATGGAAAGGATACGTTCCCATATGTGTACATAGGACATGTATATCTCACCCACTCCGCTCACGTCACCCTCAAGGGCGCCCCTAGGTGCTTTGGGGAGGAGAGGGCGGGACCTCTAGACTGAGGGGCGGAGCCTCAGAGTGTGGCGATAAAGCCGTATATAGCTCCTCTCCTCCAGCCGCATCCCAGCGTGCAGTGCGCGGGCTGGAAGTGGGCGGGACTTCCTTTCTATCCAGCTTCGGGCTCTCTGGTTCCGTTGTCCTCTCTGCTCTTGTCAGGCGGCTGCTGGAGAGGTGAGTGGGGGCGGGATGGGGCTGAGCGGGTGAAGGGACCCCCCTGTAACCAGAATAGGGGGCTCTGTGTGCCCTGTACACCCGGGAGAGGCCTTCCCCCCCCAACCCTCAGAGTGTTTCCTCCTGTTTATAGCTCCAACCTATACCGCAGTGCTGTACAGAGAACGCTGAGCCAATCGCATCATTCCCTGCACCAGAGGAGCTTGCACTCTAATGTCATCTTCCTGCTTGTTCCAGACAATAGAGCGGAGAGGGATTAGAGCCCTTGTCGGGTTTTTATTGCTCTGTCCCCATTAGGGAGATTTACCTTCTATATTTGTCCTGGAGACCGCCATTACTAAGTGAAAGGAAACTACAAATTTGGATTGTCACTGGAACAGGAATAGAAGGGGGGAACCTAATGGGGACACTAGTTCTGGTGACAACACAGGGATTCCCTCGCCGTGAAGGGATTTCCTCTCACTTCCTGTTGTGTTTATGGGACAGGAAGTGAAGGGACACTGAGGGCAAACAAAAAGCCTGACAAGGGGTTATTATGACCTCTTAATCCAATCAGTATTCCCCTTGCAGTACCTGTTTGTGCCTGGAGGTGTGGGGGAAGACTTGTCCTTGGTCCCTCTAGTGGTGTGGCGGGTCCGGTGAAGCCTTCCCTGTAAGTCGAGGCTCCTGACAAATTGGCTTAGAATTTATGAGCCAGTTAAAGTTAGGTGCCATTTTTTTTATTTAATCATCTGCCCAGATCTGCATGTGTGGGGCATTGGGCAATAAGAATTGCTCACCTCTGGTGCCAAACTAAAGACCGAAAATTTGTTATAAGCTTTTGCGAGGAAGTCATTTTTCTCCTTCACTGACGGGGGCGTTGCTGACGGTGTTCACTGACGGGCCGTCCACTCAGCGGCACTAAGGAAATGACGACCGATCAAGCCCGCAACCTCTTTGGGAGGTGGGGTGGTGAGAGCAGCAAGCTGTGTTCATCGCAGCAACGCCCACCAGATGAGGGAGTCTGTTCACACAAAGGACCTTCAGCAAGCCCCAACCTCAATTATTGGCTAAGCCTACCTTAGTCCATGCATGGGGGGGGGGGGGTCTGGGTGACACATGGAAGGAATCCAGACTGCTGCTGTGGTGTAGCCCAGGATGCAATTTCCAGTCGCCACATTGCAACTTGGTGTCTGGGATTTGTGGAGCTCCTGGCTGCAGTCGCACACCTGCCTCCTCCATGTACAATGCAGGGCTAAGAGCCCTTTGTTGTATGCGATGACGCTGAAGGACTGCCCAGAGGGAAAGGGGGAATATTACAGGAGGTAAAGGAGTGGGGGTAGATGGGAGGGAAATGCAAGTTAGTCTGCCCCCCCCCAATAAAAAAAAGTTTAGCCGCACCTCCACACATGCATGCACATTGGGGGGGCCCCCCCACACAAAAACATTGCTTGCTATGCCCACTGGCATGATGAATAACTAAAATGATGACCTATGAGGGGCCTGTAAAGTGTCACCAATGGAAAACATGGTTGCGCTATAAATGTATTTATTTTTATTCCCCCCCCCCCCCCCATCTGAATGACTGCTGTTTCTGGATCGGTAACCCCTGATGTGCACCTCGGGGACCATTCCCAGACCGGCCTGTTATGTTGCTTAAGACGCTCAGCTTGGTACGTAGTGCAATGTGTGAAGTTGGTTGTACGGTGCTCTATATGTCCATGGTCATTCCTATGGCCCCCAGACTCTTGTTGAAATGGTGAACAAACACTACGCCCCCCCCCTCAGTCCTCGCTGTACTTGCTTCTGTGGGTGATGAGCTGTCAGTTCCAGTGCAACAGTCCAGGAATTTAACATGAGCTTAAAGCAAAACTATCTGAGCACCACAAACTGAAAACACGATTTTAATTTATTTTTTGAGGAAAAACGCAGTCCTTGAATTGCTAGTCGTGGCCATGTTGAGTAAGGGCAGAGAGTCATGTAGCATTTACTTCCTGGAATCCTTCTGCCCTTAGATGGCAGGAGGGTGTTCTTGGCTGAGCAAACACCCCTCCTCCTCTCCTTCAGATGAAAGGGGATTTTTTTTTTTTCCCCCCCCTGAGATTCAAAAGTGCTTTTTAATCGCTCAGTTCTCACTGCAGAGGTGTGTGTGTGTACTAGTTTAAGTATTAACCACTTGCCGCCTGTAGGATGTCTTGGTAGTGGTTATACTGAGATGATGCACCTGCAGGCATCATCCCGGTATGAGAATTTTCAGCAGAAGTGATTACAGTTGTTGAACAGCCATCGATCACTTCTGTGGCTGGCAGAAGGGGGGCCTTTCCCGGGCTCTGCCATCTGATCGTGGAGTGATCTGACCTTCAGCAATGGCTGTACAAAACAGAGAGGGAGGAACTGACGCTGTTCCGCCCTCTGTGACCCCGGAAACAGGAAGTGGTGAGTATGTCATCACTTCTGTTTACCTGGCTGTTGGCAGCCAGTCAGACTAACCTGTGTTTAGAGCTGCATGATTAATCGCCAAGAATCGTTATCGTGATTTTTTTTTTTTTTTCTCGTTGCGATCTTGACAAAGTATTTCCTGATCTTTCTATGCAATGAATTCTCTCTGCTCTGCTGATGACACAGCTGTAAAATCTGGGCAGTCTGCCAAGAATCAGAACATTCTTTATCAGTGGAAAGTTAAGTCTAAACATTGTTAAAATTTGTGTTTTACATCAAAGGAATGAACTTCTGTATGTAAATTAGGAAAGTTTAACCACTTAAACACCAAACCTTTTTCTGACATTTGTTACTATATATCTATCTAATTTTTAGTAGAGACTCGCGTTATATCACACTGTATTTGCGCAGCGGTCTTTCAAATGGAATTTTGTTTTGGAACAAAAATTTACTTTAACCACTTAACGACCGCCCACTGTAAATATACGTCGGCAGAATGGCACCGACAGGCAGAATCACGTATATGTACGTGATTGCCTTTGTATAGTTGGGGGGGGGGTCCGATCGGACCCCCCTTCTTTACAGTGAGCGGTCGTTTTACCTTCGGGAGCGATCCGGCATGAGGGGACGGCCGTTCGATTCCGGCCACCCCCTCTCGATCGCTCCCGGCGAATGAGAGCTTCCCCTGCCTGTGTACTTGTTTACACAGGCTGGAGGAAGTGATGTCATCTCTCCTGCGGCGCTCACATATACCGAGCGCCGTACAGGAGAAGATGCAGGTTAGTGCACACAACACTACACTGACACCAGGACACATAGGCACATAAATCGCCCCCCCCCCCCAGACACCCCCAGATCAGCCCCCAGTCAGTGTCACTGATTGCAGTGACCATTTATTTAGTGATCACTGCAATCAGTGACATTTGTGACTGTAAAAGTGTCAGTACATTTAGTTTTAGGTCTAGTGTAGCCCCCTAATAAAGGTTTAACCCCCTGATCACCCCCCAGATAACCCTTTCACCCCCTAGTACCGCCGTCGCTAAGCGATCATTTTTCTGATCGATGTCTTAGCGTCGGTGATGCTGATCGGTAGCCAGCCTTTTTTTTTTTTTTAGGTTCGCCGCAGGTTTTTATAGCGTCGGGTACCCCCATATATTACCTAATAAAGGTTTAACCCCCTAATTGCCCCTAGTTAACCCTTTCACCAGTAATCACCATATAAGTGTTACGGGTGACGCTGGTTAGTTAGTTTGCTTTTTATAGTGTCAGGGCACCCGCCGTATATAACCCAATAAAGGTTTAACCCCCTGATCGCCCGGCGGGTGATATCAATTAGGTTTTAGCGTCAGAGAGGGTCTGCGTCACACCCCAGGCAGCGTCAGGTTAGTGCCAGTAGCGCTAACACCCACGCGTGAAGCATACACCCCCCTTAGTGGTATAGTATCTGAACAGATCAATATCTGATCTGATCAGATCTATACTAGCGTCCCCAGCAGTTTAGGGTTCCCAAAAATGCAGTGTTAGCGGATTCAGCCCAGATACCTGCTAGCACCTGCGTTTTGCCCCTCCGTCCAGCCCAGGCCACCCAAGTGCAGTATCGATCGATCACTGTCACTTACAAAACAAAAACACACATAACTGCAGCGTTCGCAGAGACAGGCCTGATCCCTGCGACTCCAGTGCTGTAGGAGGTGATTTCGCCACCACAGTTAAAAAAAAAAACGCATATATGCCAAAGCATTGGGGCAGCAGGGGCGGAGGAGCGATTTTGCTCCTAATGCCGCGTACATACAGTCGAAATTCCGACGGAGGCTTGCCCGTGGAAAAGTCTGACCATGTGTACGCGGCATAACTTTTGCGGGAAGATGCCCCCATGCTTCGGCATATATAAATGGTGCATGTATGCCCATCATTAGAAGTGGGTGGATGAAGGGCGGTATTCTAATGGTGGGCATACCCACTGATCTTTTTTTTTCGTTCAGCCAACTGGCTGCATGAAATAAAAAGATTACAATACATGTCCAACAAGGACCAGCAACGTACTGGTATGTTGCTGGACTTTGAATGTTTATACCAGAATGATGCCTGCGGGTTTAGGTATCATCTTGGTATCATTCTTTTCAGCCAGCGGCCGGCTTTCATGTAAAAGCAATCCTAGTGGCTAATTAGCCTCTGGACTGCTTTTACAAGCAGTGGGAGGGAATGACCCCCCCCCCCCCCCCGGATATAAAAAGCGCCATTGGGAAAGCATTTTATCACACCGATCTTGGTGTGGTCAGATGCTTTGAGGGCAGAGGAAAGATCTAGGGTCCAATAGACCCCAGTTTTTTCAAAAAAGAGTACCTGTCATTACCTATTGCTATCACAGGGGATATTTACATTCCCTGAGATAACAATAAAAATGATAAAAAATAAAAAATAAAAATGGAAGCAACAGTTTAAAAATAAAATAAAAAAGCAAAATTAATAAAAAAAAAAGCACCCCTGTCCTGCCCTGCTCTTGCCCAATGGCGAACGCAAGCGTCGGTCTGGCGTCATATGTAAACAGCAATTGCACCATGCATGTGAGGTATCACCGCGAAGGTCAGATCGAGGGCAGTAATTTTAGCAGTAGACCTCCTCTGTAAATCAAACAGGGTAACCTGTAAAGGCTTTTAAAGGCTTTTAAAAATGTATGTAGTTTGTCGCCAATGCGCGTTTGTGCGAAATTTTAAAGCATGTCGTGTTTGGTATCTATGTACTCGGCCTAAGATCATCTTTTTTATTTCATCAAACATTTGGGCAATATAGTGTGTTTTAGTGCATTAAAATTAAAAAAAGTGTGTTTTTTTCCCCAAAAAATGCGTTTGAAAAATCGCTGCGCAAATACTGTGTAGAAAAAAAAAATGCAACACCCACCATTTTATTCTGTAGGGCCTTTGCTTTAAAAATATATATAATGTTTGGGGGTTCAACATAATTTTCTTGCAAAAAAAAAAAATGTTTTCATGTAAACAAAGTGTCAAAAAGGGCTTTGTCTTCAAGTGGTTAGAAGAGTGGATGTAAGCTTCCTAATGTTGTGTATAAAATGCCAGAACAGTTCAAAACCCCCCCAAATGACCCCATTTTGGAAAGTAGACACCCCAAGCTATTTGCTGAGAGGTATTGTGAGTATTTTGCAGATCTCGCTTTTTGTCACAAAGTTTTGAAAATTGGGGGGAAAAAAAAAAGTTCTTTCTTTTTCAAAAAAAAATGAGAGCTGTAAAATACTCACCATGCCTCTCAGCAAACAGCTTGGGGTGTCTACTTTCCAAAATGGGGTCATTTGGGGGGGTTTTGTGCTATTTTGGCATTTTATGGCCTTCGAAACTGTGATAGGTAGTGAGGAGTCAAATCAAAAATTTGTGCCTAGAAATCCTGAAGGCGGTGATTGGTTTTTGGGGTCCCGTACGCGGCTAGGCTCCTAAAAAGTCCCACACATGTGGTATCCCCGTACTCAGGAGAAGCAGCAAAATTTATTTTGGGGTGCAATTCCACATATAACCATGGCATGTGTGAGCAATATATCATTTAGTGACAACTTTTTGTATTTTTTTTTTTTTTTTGTCATTATTCAATCACTTGGGACAAAAAAAAAAATTCAATGGGCTCAACATGCCTCTCAGCAATTTCCTTGGGGTGTCTACTTTCTAAAATGGGGTCATTTGGGGGGGGGTTTGTACTGCCCTGCCATTTTAGCACCTCAAGAAATGAGATAGGCAGTCATAAATTTAAAGCTGTGTAAATTCCAGAAAATGTACCCTAGTTTGTAAACTCTAACTTTTGCGCAAACCGATAAATATACGCTTATTGACTTTTTTTACTAAAGACATGTGGCTGAATACATTTTGGCCTAAATGTATGACTAAAATTGAGTTTATTCGATTTTTCTTATAACAAAAAGTAGAAAATATCATTTTTTTTTTTTTCAAAATTTTCGGTCTTTTTCCGTTTATCGCAAAAAAAAAAAAATCGCAGAGGCAATCAAATACCATTAAAAGAAAGCTCTTTGTGGGAAGAAAAGGACGCAAATTTCATTTGGGTACAACATTGCATGTCTGCGCAATTTACAGTTAAAGCAGCGCAGTGCAAAATTCTGAATTCACCTCTGGTCCTTTAGCTACCAAATGGTCCGGGGCTTAAGTGGTTAATGAATAAAAAAAAAAAAAAAAATAAAAAAAACTAACCAGTAAAGTTAGCCCAATTTTTTTTTTTTTTTTTTTTTTTTTGTATAATGTGAAAGATTTTACGCCACGAGAATTGAGATCTTTATTCTAAGCAAAAAAATTGCGTTTCTCATTTTGGCCAGAATCGTGCAGCTCTAAATTCAGCTGCATTGGAGGCCAGAGGAGAGATTTGGTGTCTATAAGACCCCAAATCTCTTCATAAAGAGGACCTGTCACAAGGGATATTCATCCTATTTGATGGCAATAAAGTTAATACAAAAAAAGAGCCATTTTCTAAAACTCTTATACCGGTTTTTTTCTTATCCCCGATCAGCGGTCACGTGGCCACCCAGTCTTTTGATGTTTGTATTAGAGGGTGATCACGTGACCGCCTGGCAGATGTCAGATGGAGACCTCAGTCCCTCCCTCTGTAATACAAACCTAGGTGGAACCCTGTGCTGGGTGGTCATGTGACCGCTGATCGGAATTAAGAAAAATGGTCATTAGATGGAGAATTTTAGAACATGGCATATTATTAGGGCTGGGATATATATATATATATATATATATATATATATATATATATATATATATATATATATATATATATATATAATTATTCGATTATTTATTTTTTTATATATTAAAGTGCATCAACAAACAAAATTGCAAAGGCAAACCCTTTCTCTAACTGCAAAGTCAGTGTGCAACAAAGATTGTTAAACAGCCAAATTATTAATACTGTATTTGGATTCAGCTAATAAAACAACAAAAAATCCTGAGGTTACTCTTAGTTGAATTGAACTGTGCCCATGCTTCAATCACTGTGCCTGTGTCTCACTGTGCCCATGCTTCAATCACTGTGCCCGTACCTGATGCAGATTTTCATGGGCTACGGATTTTACTGCTACACCGGCGGCCATTCTAGTATTCAAAAGCCGTGCCTCCTCCTCGTCCGTGATAGGCTGAACACTCACTGCCTACTGTGAAATTGAGTGTTCCGCCTATCACAGACGACGAGGACTCGGGAGGCATGGCTTTTGAACACTGCAATGGCCGCCGTCTGTTTGCATGACACGCTGATCAGGTAGGCAGACGGCGGCTTGCGGTTAGTTAGTGTTCCATTACATCTACTCGCTTCGAGTAGATATAATTGGGGTAATGCCGCCCAGTGCCATTCCAGACACGCCCCCTGCAGCCCTGCTACGGAAACTCTGAAGGAAAAAAATAAAAATCTAAAATCGATTTTCTTCAAATCTGAATCAATTTGAACTCAAAACTCACTTTCAAGATTAAAATCGTTTTTTTTCCCCCAGCCCTACATATAGTATATACAACATGTAATCCTAGCAGGGGGGCTGGCAGTGGCTGTGTGCACTGCCTTAACAACCCCCCCCCCCCTTTAACAACCCCTTTACTGTATGTAACCTCGGCTACATACAGTATACATCGCTCTGTTCCAGCGGTGGGATGGGGACTTCCTGTCTCGTTCCTGAACCAGAGTTGGGCTAAGCTCTGCTCAGCCCTTCAGAGAAAGCTTTGTATTCTATGAATGAATACAAAGCTTCCTCTGATTGGCTGAGGCAGAGTTTGTGATGTCACCTCAACCATCTATGTATCCTTGTGGAAGTATTTCCCTACAATGAGATGTTTTGTGTGGTTTGTCTTTAATTTTCTCTATCTTGTCTCTTTTGACAGATTGCACAATGTTGTCTTCTCAAGTTCTGCGTTTTGTCGGCAAAAGAGCCCTGTCTACCTCTGTCTGTCTGCAGGGACATGGTGAGTACCAGTCTAATAGCTGGAGTACAAAACTCTGTACTCCATGTTTGTGTAACTGGCTTTCTTTCACATGTTGATATTGTAATAATACACATTGCATTCTGTCCAACTTGAGCTGTGTGGCATCTCGTTCCAAGTGCTGGTTGCCATGACAGTGTATGTCGCATTATAAGGGAGGCTCTGCATCAAAAGTAGAGGTGGTGCTGTACGTTAAGTGCATCCTCCCAAGAAAAAAAAAAACTCTAGCAATACACACCAATCTGAGCATGTGCAGAGTGGCTCTGTACTATCAGGAGATGGATTGGGGACAGTGGAAGAAGAGGAGGAAGACAGAACCAAACTGCCTTTTTACACAATGCGGAAGATTAGTTCTTTAGGCTCCACAGGGAGTATAGCCAGCATGCTTTTCTGAATATACAGACTGATTTTACTAGGGATGCACCGAATGGTGTGTTTTTTTTTTTTTTTTTCTTTTTTTGGGTGCCGATACCGAAAATAAAAATTTCAGGATCCCGAAAACCAAAATGGCACCGATCCCGAAAATGACTGTTTGTTTTTTTTAAATATTTTTATACAGGAGATGGTCAGACTGGGGACACGGTACAGGAGATCAATGCAGCCTCACCGGTGTCCATCAAATGCAGCCTCACCAATGCCAGTGCCCATGAGGTGCAGCCTGCCAGTGCCTGGTAATGTGATGTCACGCTATGTCAGAGGCTGAGCTGGAGTTTCATCCTGGCGCGCCCCTCAGTCTCCCCTCCTCCTTCTCACTCCTGTCATACACAGCCTCCCCAGTGCCTGATAATGCATGTCATGCTGTGTGACAGATCTGAATCGCCGTGCAGCGGCTGTAACGATGTCCCGCCTCCTAGACCGCCTCTTGTGATAGACGGCACTCTGATCCAATGCTAGGAATCATGTGCTGTGTGTCATAGGAGGCGGGGACATTGGCTCCACGGCGATTCAGATCTGGCACACAGCGTGATATGCATTACCAGGCACTGAG
Source organism: Rana muscosa (assembly GCA_029206835.1). Classification (NCBI taxonomy): domain Eukaryota; kingdom Metazoa; phylum Chordata; class Amphibia; order Anura; family Ranidae; genus Rana; species Rana muscosa. Next base: position 330,727,198 of record CM055119.1, on the reverse strand, counting down.
GAGGCTGTGTATGACAGGAGTGAGAAGAGGAGGGGAGACTCTGAGGGGTGCGTCAGGATGAAACATGTGCGGCACCCGGCGAGATGGCCCCGCACCATTATCGGCATGAATTCTATTTTGGCATTTTGCCGAAAAGGCCATTTTCAGCCGATATGTTTCGACGGCCGAATTTTCGGTGCATCCCTAGATTTTACTTTTGTGGGTTTAGTAACACTTTGAGATAGTTGCTGCAGTCTGGTAATGGTCATCCACATAATTCATATGTGCAGTAGCAAAGAGGGAGAACTTTAATGGAGAAGTACAGCCAAAGCTTTTTCTTTTTTAAGCCATGCTTCTCCTATAAATCACAGTCCAGTTCCTTCTGCACACCTGTGACCCATTTTTAGCTGACAGCGGGCTAAAGCTTGTGGGCTGAGGGGGTAAAAAAATGTCAAGGGAGAAAACACACTAGACAGGTTTTTAAGGTAACTTTATTAGACGGCTTCGGAGGTCTTCTTCCGACTTTGGGGCTCTCTTCCGGCTCTCTGGTGCTTTCTGCCTTCTGCCAGCTCTTTTGCTAGCGGTGGCCGGTCTTCTTCGACGTCTTCTTCCTTTTTTTTCTTGAGAATGGTACACGACGCTCTCTCCCGCTGTAATGCCGTGTGCGCAATGATTTATATAGGCATGGGGTGTGGTCACCGGGTGATGTGACCCCACCCCCTTATAATGTCAGTCCCATCATGCCCCAGGATTGCGACGTCATAAGGGGGTGGGGTCACCGGGTGACCATGCCCCATGTCTATATAAATCATTGCGCACACGGCATTACAGCAGGAGAGATCGTCGTGTCAACATCTCGAGAAGCGGGAAGAAAGCGTTTAAGACCGGGCCACTGCTAGCAAAAGAGCTGGCAGAAGGCAGAGAGCATGAAGACCCCCGAAGTCGGAAGAAGACCCCCCCCGGAGCTGCCTAAATACTTTTAAAACCTGTCTAGTGTGTGGGGTTTTTTTTGTTTTTTTTTTTTTTTTTTTTTTTTTTTACGATGTACCCCCATACTCATTCACATAGGGTGGGGGATCTGGGGGCTCCCGGATTCTGATAAGCCTGCAGACCCCAACGGCCAGGGTTGTCGGGAAGAGGCCCCTTGTCATCAACATGGGGGGGGGGGGGGTGGGTGCTTTGGGGTGGGGGCCCCAAAGCACCCACCCCCCCAACATGTTGAGGGCATGCGGCCTGGTACGGTTCAGGGGGGGGTCGGCGCTCGCTCGTCCCCACCCCCCTTCCTGACTGGCCAGGCTGCGTGCTCAGATAAGGGTCTGGTATGGATTTTGGGAGTCCGGTATGCTCTTGGATGGGGAACCCATGCTTGTTTTTTATTTAAAATTTGGCGTGGAGTTTCCCCTCAAGATCACCAGAGCACAAGTCTCATGCCAAAGTCGGAGCATGAAAGACAGCATTCCGACTTTGATCCGATAGTCAATGGGCTGAAGTAGGATCAAAGTCGGACCAAAGTAGTACAGGGAGCATTTTCAAAGTCGGACCGACATGTGTCGGACCAGTTAAGACGGCTCTCATAGGGAAACATTGATTTTCACACGTCATGCGACATGAGCTCCCAATGTCGGAGCGTTTGTCGCACCACTGTGAACCCGGCCTAAGACTTGAGAGCTGAGCAATCAGTGTTCATCCCTCAGTTCTGGATCTTAGAGGCGGCAGAGAACAGCTGCAGCTGGGATTGGTGCGACAACAATCTAGGTGAGTATAATTTTTTTATTTACTTTTTCTCAAGTCGTCTTCCAGGACGGCACAATGAGAGATGACTGGCTCCACCTGACAGGAAACCCAATCCATTCAAAGAGGTTAAAGCACCCGCCCCTCCCCGTGCTCCTCAGTTCTTGATTGTGTTTCCCCACAGCGAAACTGTTTATTTTTTTTCCACAGACTGAAGGCCTGAGCCGCATGCCTGGGAAGCCTCTGGGCCTAGCAGGACTCTATTTGTCCGTCCTGGGGGGTATCCCATTCCTTCTCAGGGAGGGCAGTTGAAGAGCCTCCCTGAGCACTGAAGCCCCCTAGGTGCGGGACTGTACCCGGGACTTCAGGGGCCAGATATCCTCCTTCCTCCCTCCTACCTGTTTGGGTGTCCATCCTGGAGTGGGGGGCTGGCAGGTTCCTCCGTCCGCTCGCGCGGTCCGTTTGCTTAGGGCGCCGCTCTATGCAGGTGCATAGCATTGCGGCGCCATTTTCCTGGCGTCTAGGACATTCGTCCTCTAGCGTCAAGGATGACGCCATCGCGTGCCGCGTCATTTCCGGTCTCCGGCAAAATGGCGGAGGCCGGCGTCTGTTACCGCATTCAAAAACGGAGGGATGCCAGGAAGGAGGCGCCCTTTTTTTTTTTTTTTTTTTTTTTTTTTTTTTTTCTCCTCCAGTGGAACTGCGATCGGGAGCAGAGCATCTCACCTACATGGAGCATGAGGAGAGGCCGACTATGGCCGCGGCTACAGAGGAGACCACAGGGGGTGAGTCAACCCAGCCAGCAGGGGTCATGATGGGGGATGGTACCCCGACTCTTTCCCCTTGCCTGTCACAGGGTTCTTTTTGGTTGTTAATGTATTCCTGTGTACCCTTACATTGCAGGAGAGGACGTCACTGCCCAGGGGGTTGCCAGTCGTTCCTCTAGAACCCCTGCCCGCTCCAAAAGATGCGGTTACTGTGACGAGAAATTACCCTCAACCCATTCCAAGCCCTTCTGCTTCAAATGTATCCAGAAGCTGGCTGGGAAGGAAACATCTCAGGTGATGAGAGACTTTCTCTCTGTCCAAACCCAGATGCTTGCCACCCTTAAGGATTTTCAAGCCTCCCTTAAAGCTAAGGAACCAGAGCCCCAGACAAGCAGGGAGGGTCCTTCCTCACAGGAGTTTTTCTCCTCAACCAGGGGGAGAGGACACCCAGAATCCCTGAGATCCCTCCTGTCTCAGGACTCAGAGGCAGAAGAGGATTTGGAGATCCCTGATCAGGGACTATCCGATGAGGGCCTGATAGTCAGGCTGAGGAAGAAGGCTCTAGGTCAGGAAGACGCATCTTCTCAGCTGACGACATGGAAAGGCCTCCTTGGTGCAATCTACGCCTCTGAAGAAATTCAGGAGCCGACGGAACAGGTATCCGCACAGGATAGATTGTACCGAGGCTTGGTAAGGGCCCAACCCAGAACCATCCTGGTTCACCAGGCTCTCCATGATGTGATTCTTAGAGTGGAAGGAACCTGAGAGGAAGCTTCTGAAATATAAAACTTTGAAGCGTAGGTGCCCCTTTAAGGGGGAGGATGAGGAGAAACTCTTTAAGATTCCCAGATTGGACGCCTCTTTGGCACAGGTGTCAAAGCAATCCGACCTCTCCTTCGAGGACGCAGGTAATATCAAGGATCCTATGGATCGCCGTACTGAGACGACCTTGCGTAGAGCCTGGGAAGCCAATGCGGCAGCAATGAGCCTCGCGTTGGCTTCAGCTTGTATAGCTAGGAATGCGGATACATGGATAACCAAACTAATAGAACATGTTTCCCGTGTGTCCAAGTCCAGGGAAGTCCTAGACTCTCTACAGGTAATAGGTAGCGCAGTGGCATACCTAGCAGATGCTGCAGTTGAGACCGTGCGAACCACCGCAAAAACGGGTGCCCTCGTAAACTCGGCTCGCAGAGCCGTATGGGTCAAAACATGGGATGGGGATAACGCATCCAAGACCCGCTTATGTGGACTCCCATTTGAGGGCTCACTCCTTTTTGGTACAGGGCTGGACCAAGCCCTGTCAAGATCTACCGAAAAGGGCAAAAAATTCCCCACTAAACCTAAAAGGGACCAAAAAAGATTTTTTTCGAGGCCCCCAGGGTAGAAACCGTTTCTCGAGCAAGAAGCCTGCCGGTAATAGGAAGTGGGGCGTTGGAAAGGATAAGCAAAAAGGAGGTATCCTCTTTTCCAACCAAAAATCAAATGAAAAAGACTTTAAGTGACGTAAGGGTAGGGGGAAGACTTTCCCAATTCCTTTCCAGGTGGGAGAGTATTACCCAGAACCCTCATATTCTCAACATTATAAAGGAGGGCTACAGGCTGGAGTTTCTTCATCCCCCCCCCCCCCTCAAAGTTCCTATTAACGCATCTCCCCAGGGACCCCCTCAAGGCAGCAGGTCTTCTGCAAAACATTTCAGAACTAGCAGAGCAGGGAGTTGTAGTCCCGGTACCTGCGGGACAACGCGGACTGGGGGTCTACTCCCACATCTTCGTTGTCCCAAAGCCGTCAGGCAAGTACCGGTTGATAATAAACCTGAGACCCCTGAATACCTCCTTGCGTCACAAGAAATTTCGCATGGAAAGCATATACACCAGGGATATGCAATTAGCGGCCCTCCAGCTGTTGCCAAACTACAAGTCCCATCATGCCTCTGCCTCTGGGTGTCATGCTTGATGCTGTCAGGGTCTCGCTATGCCTCATGGGACTTGTAGTTTGGCAACAGCTGGAGGTCCGCTAATTGCATATCCCTGATATACACCCTCAGACTCCTTCTGAAGGAGGTATACATGGTAACGATCGACTTAAAGGACGCCTACCTTCACGTCCTGATCTTTCCAGGACATCAAGCCTTCCTCAGATTCGCAATCGGGTCTCCTCAGGGGATTCAACACTGGCAGTTTGCTGCCCTCCCCTTTGGACTGGCTTCCAGCCCAAGGGTATTTACAAAAATCGTAGCAGAGGTGGTTGCCTTCCTACACCTAGAGGGTATAACGATAGTCCCTTATCTCGACGACCTTTTACTTTACAACCAGAGTCAAGATCTCCTCCTCGCAGACCTGGCCAAGGTTGTGAGTACCTTGGAATCCCTGGGTTGGATCATCAACCGAGAGAAGTCCTCGATGATCCCGGACCAAAGAAAGATTTACCTGGGTTTCCTGATAGACTCCTTACAAAGGAAGCTTTGTTTACCCCAGGAGAAGGTCCAGGGCCTCATGACAGCGGTCAGGTCTCTGTTGGAGGTAAGGGAGTCCTCTTTCAGAGGCATCATGAGGGTACTGGGTCTAATGACCTCTTGTATACCTGTGGTTCCGTGGGCTCAGCTCCACTCCAGACCCCTCCAACAATTCCTCTTATCCTCCTGGGACGGAACAAGAGGAACATTAGACCACAGAATCTCCATCCCAGAGGTAGTAAAGGACTCTCTGAGCTGGTGGCTTCTTCCTCAGAAGTTGCAGGTGGGTCATCTATGGCGGATTCTCCAGGGGGAATGGGAGCTGAACCCAGAGGTGTTCAACCTGGTGTGCCAACATTTTGGAAGGCCAGAAATAGACCTCTTTGCCCGCAAGGAGAACAGGAGAGTAAGAAGATTCTTTTCCCTGTCCCGGGAGTGGGGCTCAGGGGGGGTGGATGCACTGGCTCAGGTATGGAGTTTTCACCTGGCTTATGCTTTTCCCCCTCTGAGTCTCATTCCAAGAGTCCTACAAAAACTAGGTCTCTCAGAGACCAGACTCATTCTAATTGCTCCTTGGTGGCCCAAGAGAGCCTGGTTTCCCGCTCTACAGAACTGGTCCGTAGCACCTCCCCTCCATCTACCAGTTCGGGTGGACCTTCTTCGGCAGGGACCAGTCTTTCACCCAGATCCCAGCTTCTTCAAGCGGACGGCCTGGTGCTTGAGAGGCAGAACCTGCGGGAGAGGGGATGTTCCGAGAGAGTGATTAACACTCTCCTCTCAAGTAGAAAAGAAGTCACCAGACGTATCTACAGGAAGGTGTGGGGAATCTTCTCTCACTGGTGTCTAGTGAGAAAGGTATCCCAGCAAGAAACCTCGGTCATCCTGGACTTTCTCCAGGATGGCGCCGACTTAGGTCTCGCTACCAAGACTAAGAGTACAGGTAGCAGCCTTATCGTATTTTTTGGACAAAAAGTTATCACTGGACCCTCTAGTTAAAAGATTTCTAATGGCCAGGGATAGATTGTCCCCGGTACGGATCTCTAGAGTCCCGCCCTGGGACCTTACGTTAGTTTTGGAACAATTAACTAAGGCTCCGTTTGAGCCACTAGAAGATATTTCAGTTAAATTACTGACATTTAAGTTTGCTTTTCTTCTGGCAATTACTACAGCCAGAAGAATAGGCGACATGCAGGCTCTGACGATTAAAGAGCCTTTCTTTAGTTTATTTGAGGACCGAGTTATTCTTAGGCAGGACCCCCTGTACCTCCCTAAGGTAGTGTCAAAGTTTCATAGATCACAAGAAATTATTCTTCCTTTTTGTTCAAATCCACAAAATGAAAGAGAGGCCTCCTTTCATTGTCTGGATGTCAGATGGTGTCTGCTAGCTTATCTGGATAGAGTGGGTGAATTTAGGAAATCCAGCCATTTACAAATTAATTTTTTTGGACAGAAAAAGGGCCAACAGGCATCTAGAGCATCCATATCTAGATGGATCAGACAGACAATCTCCATAGCTTATGACCAGGCTGGTAAGACAGCCCCGAAAGTTGAAGCTCATTCTACTCGCTCTTTGGCAACCTTCTGGGCAGAAAGAGAGCCGGAGCTTCGGTGGAACAGATCTGTAAAGCTGCGACTTGGTCAAGCCAGAATACATTCCTAAGGCATTACAGAGTGGAGTTGCTGTCACCTCAGGACCTGTCCTTTGGTAAAAAAGGTCCTGCAAGCAGTCGTCCCACCCTAAGGTAGGCCTGAAGCTACTTGCTTCTCTCTCATTGTGCCGTCCTGGAAGACGACTTGAGAAAGTGACCAGTTACACTTACCGGTAACGGTGTTTCTGGGAAGTCTTCCAGGACGGCAGGCCTACTTCCCACCGCTTTGGTTGATACATTGGTTTGTATAGAGTTATTTGGGTGTGTGTGTTTTCTCTCTCGTGCACTGGTGTGGGTCTGTACTTCCTCATAACTGAGGAGCACGGGGAGGGGCGGGTGCTTTAACCTCTTTGAATTGATTGTGTTTCCTGTCAGGTGGAGCTAGTCATCTCTCATTGTGCCGTCCTGGAAGACTTCCCAGAAACACCGTTCCCGGTAAGTGTAACTGGTCACTTTTTTTTTTTTCCCAATTCATCTATGGGTGGCGCAGGTTTCTGTGCCAAGAATGTGCTCCCAGCACAGGGTCTGAACTGTCAAAGCCCTCTGTCTGTGTAAACAATTGGGGACCGACTGCTGCTCATGTGACCACTGGCAGCCATGCATGCCATTGGCTGGTGAACGGGTCGGGGGGGATGTTCAGAGTCTGCCCTCAGCCTCCCTTTACAGCACAGACCACGGTCGCCCCTCACCACCTGCTGTGTGGCCCAATAATCAACAGGCCCGGGGGTTGGGACCTCTGAGTTGAGGGATGTTGTGGTTTGGAAGTGGCCGACAGGGTCACTCACTGAGTGAATTCTAACCAGTTCATCAGGAAGCTGACAATATTCTCAGTGTATGGACAGCCCAATGTAAGGGACCTCACAGTCATGAGGACTTCAAGCTGCAGCAAGTTGGAGCCCCCAACCTTTCCTGTCTAAAGGATGTCCAGCATCATCTAGCTCTTTTATAATAAGGTATGTTAAACAGGGTCGGAAGGTACCAGGGAAGGCAAAAAATAAGATTCAACTTTAATACAAAATCAAAGGGCAATCAGGAATTTCTTAATAAACACTCCAGTAATTATGTTTTTAATGAAAATCCTTTCTTGGTAAACTTGAATTCATGTGTGTGTCAAAATGAACTGTCAAAATATGCTGCAAAGTGGAAGACACTTTGGGGTTGAAGTGCAAATCTGGTGTAGCTCTGCTAAAAAAAAATATAAATACTTCCATTATTTGTCAATTCTTAATTGAACAAACTGAAGTTAGAAGCTGGCTACCATTCACAGCTGCACCAGAATTTGCACTCCCCAGTTTTAGTAAATCAACCCCTTTGTGATGACAGAGCAGCCCCGATCCTCCTCTTCTCGGGTACCCAGCTGGCGCTCCTGTCTCCTCCCTCCGGTGTGTGTGTCCAGAAGCCCCGCAGGACCTCTGTGCATGTGCGAAATCTGGGAGGGATTTTAGGTAATTTGACCTTGGCAAGAATGGCAGTAGGGGCAGGACCACTGCCAAAATTAATACAAAAAATGGCACCCAAGGGGTGGTGACGGTTGTTCGGAGCCCCAAGATATGTCGGTTTTTTTTTTTTTAATGAATGCTTAGTTTCCTTTTGGACTCATTTTGTGGTCTGGTGCTTTTTCTCATTCTGGGTACCCTAGTTGGGGTGACTCTCTGGCAAGAGTGGCCTCACCAGGGGCTATTGATCTTTAGAAATCATTTTTACCTCCTGCAGTATCACACCACTGACTATCGGTATTCAAAGCGTCTCTTCAATAGTGATCTGGACAGAAAAACCATCTGTTGATTTAATCTTTGTACACGTAAAAAAAGGGGCTGGGAATCCTGAATTGAGAGGTATGAGTCATTTCAAGTGGATGGACTTGCACATGTGTGTAGGGGCTTTCTAAAACTAATTACAGTTCTTATTGATTTTTATTTGTTTTTTGGTGATGTTTTTTCTCTTTTTAAATTGTATCCAAACCCAAGAACTAAATTGTAATATTGCAGCTTACCAGTCCTTGGGTATTTCTAGCAGGATCAGCAGAAAATTCTTCCGTGGAATGATCTGAATATCAATGTTGGCTTTTCCAGCTTCTGTAAACTACAAACGCCTCTTTATGTAGGGTAAAATTAAAATATTTACTGTTTGCATAGCATGCCATTGTCCATAGAGCAACTGGAGACGGGACAGAGCTCATCCACGCTCCCCATAGAAGGCTGAATTGCACACATGTTGGCATTTTCATGAAACTTCATTGTTCTTGGCTATGCACACTGGAATCCCTATTGGAGAGACCCCCCCCCCCAATGTCTTTCGCAGTATAGCTTGACAAAGTCCATCTTTTAAGGTAAAACGCATCTGATAAGCAGGGCTTCCAGTGTGTACACCGGGAAGAAAGAAATTGATTGAAATCAGTGTGATTATGCAACCTCCTGCCTATTTAACTGAGATGCAGGGCTACAAAAAAGCCTCATAGGTGCTCAACCTGCGGCCCTCCAGCTGTTGCAGAACTACATGTCCCATGAGGCATTGCAAGGCTGACGGGTACAAGCATGACTCCCAAAGGCAGAGGCATGATGGGACTTGAAGTTTCACAATAGCCACAGGTTGAGCACCCATGTTCTAATGCTTTTCTTGTAGATAGCATACAGTAAGGGAGAGTTGTCGCCTTTAGGATGAAAAGTGCTACTGGCAGCATCACCAGGTGAAAAATAAAAACGAATGCAGCCACCACATCTAGGGACTGGTGGGTTATAATCTATTACATCTGTTCTTGGGTTTGGATAAACTTTAGTTCACACTTGTAATTTTGTACCTAGTCTTTAATTTAATCCGTCCTGTTTTTTTCTTTTGAAGGGAGCGTGGCCACCCCAGCATACACCCTCCCCACATACCAAGACCACAGGGCCATGCCCCTCCCGGAGATCAATTATGTAGCTGACCTGACCCCCGAGCAAAATCTCTTGAAGGAAAAGGAGAAGGGAGCTTGGAGGTCTCTAAGTGCCAGCGAGAAAGTAGAACGTAAGTCCCATCAGGTGTCTATCTGTGGAAGGAACGCTCAGCTGCACCCCTCGTTTACATGATTTAGCCTGCTGAACCCCAGCTGGGTTATGGCAAGTCAATGGTCTAGTACTACAGACTTTCTGAATTCTACAATGACCGCTTTTTTGAAGTTTTTTTTTTTTTCCATTTTTTTATTTTTCGTCTATTAAGGGACACAGGAAGTCATATACTGTTCTGCCAACTACAAGAGGGTTGGCCACTAGCAAACATCTTTAGTCAACCATAGGACTATTCCCAGCATGTCTATGTAGTAATAGAGTCCTAAGGCTACTTTAACACCAGAGATTTAGGGCTGGTGTGAATAGTAGCGGCAGAATGGCGTTTCCTTCTGCGGCTTTGAGTGGTTAGGTGCAACCCGCTGGCCCCGTTGACTACAAAAACAGGTCTCTGGTGGCCACAGGTAGTTGCTGGCTGTGCAGAGAGCTGCGCATAGCTGCAGCCGCCAGGTGACACTGCTGTAGTGAATGGGGTCATAGCCCGCAGCGGGCATCTGATTCCTGCCGCTACTATTCGCACCAGCCCTAATTGTCAATGCAGCCTTGTCTTATAGCTGACCAGTTGTTGCCTTTTTTTTTTGTCTTTTGGGGTCAACAGGAGTGAGATTTCTCCACTATACTTTGTTCCCCTGCTGATTTTGTATGTTTGCCCACTGACAAAGAAATGATCAGTCTAATTTTAATAGGTTTATTTTAGCGTTGCACCGATACGACTTTTTAAGACCGAGTACAAATACCGATACTTTTTATTTGTATATGTGACAATGGCACTGATGAGGTATGTATGTGTATATAAGCATTTTTTATATTTGCCCTGTTAGGGGGGCTTTGGTGAGATATCGGGTCTAAACAGAACCCTGACATCTCCCCTTTGAGACAAGAAAAGGGACTGAGGACATATTCCCCACTCTTTCTCAGCAGCCTCATCTGTGCTGAAAATGAATGGAGAGGAGACAGCGGCTCCTCCATTCATAAACTGAAGCATTGTAAACACCATTTACGATGCTCAGATTATGAATGGGCAGAGTCCGTGAAAACTGACTCTGCTCCTTCAGAAAAGGAAGGAGCTGGTAAATGACATATTTACCGTCTCCATCCTAACAGATCTGGGGGGAAGCTGAAGTGTCACGCATGCATATGATAAATCCCCTTTGTCACCCAATGAAATGACCTTTTTCAATCAAATCATTCTGTTTTCAAGAATTGCTTCTTTTAAAGTAAAATCATCCGATGGGCCATTTCTGCTGTCCTTTTTTTTTTTTTTTTTCTCTGTAGTAAGATCAAGCTTGGTGGGAGGGGCTGGCAGGCACCTGGTAACCTTACCAAACCATGCCTTTAAGCGTTGTATAAAAGAACACATCCCTTTTTAGATTTGCCTATAAAACAAAGGCCGGCATCCTCCCATTTAGAATCCTTGATTCAACATAAGCACCCATGGGAATTGTTCCCACCAAATGGTATGCAGCAACAGCCTTGAAGTGTTGGCTTGATGTGTATGTTGCTATTTTTTTTTTTTTTTTTTTTTAAGCCAAGTCTAAATGCTGAAACTACCTTGAGGTCGCACAGAAAAGGCAGCAGCCCAATCCGCTAGTGCCCATCACCCTCATCCATCCCTGGGCGCTATCCGTTGGGAAGGCATTCCTTCCTTTTTGCCCACTCGGGACCAGTCCAGCACAGTCTCCTAATACAAGCTGGCATCTCTTTTTAGAATTGCATCCCTGCTGGCCATTGGGTGCTGAAGACTGTAGCTGTGCAATCTGCTGATTCGTTTCTTGATTACACTCTTATTAGAGTGATCAGCAGATTGTACAGCTAGAGTCTGCAGCATCCTGTGGCTGGCAGAGACTCGTGTCCAAATTGATGTCAGGGATGCATGAGGCACAGTGCTCTGTTATGCTATGAAGTTTACAGAAACCTGCTGGCCCCTCCCACCTAACTTACTACAGGGCAAAGACCAACAGACACACCCAATGATGACATCACTGGGTCGCAAGAGATTTCTTGAAGATGACCTTTAATAGAAAATGTTTAATTGCTTTAAAATCCAGAATGGGTGGGGAGAAGAGGGTGTTACATGCCCCCAACTCTAAAACCTGTCATCTGCCTTTTTTTTTTTTTTTCTAATTTTGGAAATAAAAAATGTCGGTCTCTTGTCTAGTGGGGCTTTCTCTACTTAACCGTCCGGCAGCCCCATGCTGCTCTCTGCACATAATGGCAGCGTGCGCCATAGCGTGCCAGAAGTAGTAGAGGCGGTGTGTTTCCATAGCCAGTAGGGGGGCAGTATACTGAATACTTAAGTGTTGCTGCTTGCACCTCTGATAACTTTGTTCTGCTCTCTTTTTCAGTGTATCGCATCAAGTTCAATGACACCTATGCTGACATGAACAAGGGATCAAGCGAATGGAAGAGTGTAGTGGGCGGTACTCTCTTCTTTGTTGGCTTCGCAGCATTTATTATTATGTGGCAGAGGAAATACGGTAAGCTGGAAAACCTGCAATGAGTAGATCTGTCTCTGGGGCCACCTACTGATATATGGGTCATACAAATGACTTGTCACCTATGGTAAAGATGACAAAGGAAGCCTGTACAGAGCTACCATGTCTGACAGCCCTCTAAAGCTCGTGCACATGGGCCGAATGTTGGGGCAACATCGGCTGGTTCAATAAAAACTGGCTGACAATCGGCCCATCTGTATGGCAGCCGGTCCGAAAGACAACGGAAACCAGCAGCTGACCAGCTCCCAAGCGTCCCCCTGTCAGAACAAAATAGCACAGCAGGGGAGATCACTGTATTAACATCAGATTGTTAGTACAGCGGCTGTGAGCTACTTGCCTATTTTTTTCTTTTTTTATGAAAAGAAATTGTGTGTTTCTTAATACCAGCTGTCTCCTGGCTTCAGTATTTCGCGTCACCAACCCAGAACAGCATGCGGTTTACCAACATGATGTGAAATTGGAACCCCTAATCTGTGTGTGTGTGTATGTAGATAGAGAGATAGATAGATAGAACAACCATGAGATTAGCAGCAGAAGGAGAACCTGTTCGCTTGAGAATGATTTCCCTTTGCAGGGACATAAATTCCATCCCTTCTGATTGGCGTTCTGTCTCTCTGATGATCGGTGGGTGTTGGTGGAAATCGGTTGCCTTGCACCTGCCGATTGGCTTCGGATGTATGTAATCACACCAGAAAAGTGCATGCTTGCCCCCTAACAAGTGTTGGATTGTGTGTGGGTGTATGTGATCCAATGCACAGGTGCCGCCCTGTAGCAGTAAAAATGCTATAGTGTGGACCTAAAGTGGTTAATAACAAGTTTATCAACTTGAATGCTGTTTTCTCTTTCCAATCTGCGCAGTGTTCGGTGAGCTTCCTCATACTCTGTCCGACGAATGGATAGCCATGCAGACAAAGAGAATGCTGGACATGAGGATCAACCCCATTGAGGGATTCTCTTCCAAATGGGACTATGACAATAACGAATGGAAGAAGTAAGATGGACGACTGTGGTGACTCCTCCCGACCAGAACAACCTCAATTTTTTCACAGCGGTCCACTTGCAATGTTACCTCATTGTTTGCTTTACTGGAATGTCATTCCTCCTTTACCAATAAAGTGCTGGTTTACTTGAACCCCCCCCCTGCCATGGCTGAGTCTCTGACTTTTTTTTTGTTTTTAGATTCTCATTTATTTTCTTTAATTTACTAGGCTATACAAATCTTATTCTACACAATGGGAGAAAGGGAAGGATGAGAACAAATAAAGTATATCTCCAGGATTTGATTTCCTTTTGTCCCTTTCCTAATAAAAAAAATTGCTACTCGCCCCCCTCCATTGTCCAGCACTACCCTGACTTCCTCCTTGGTCCCTCCTGCAGGCATAACAAGACTTTCATCCTTCCTGTTTTCTGTGAGCCCAGCCTGTGTACATGCCTCCCTAGGGGGTGTGTCATAGTGCAGGCTGGGCAGGAGGTACTTCAGGCAGATGTTTTGGTGATGTCACCAGATTGGCAAGAACACCCCCCCCCCATGACCAGAGCATTTATGCTATTTAGCGCTATGTTACTTTAACTGGCAATTGCGTGGTCATGCAATACAGTGCACATTAAGAAAAAAAAATCACACACATGGTGCTTACTTTTGGTCACTTTTTTTTTTTTTTTTTTCCCCTCTACTCTTTGCCATTATAAATTGGGGGGAACAATATTTTCTACTTTGCCATAAAACATATATCCAATAAAATGTAACTTCTTCCTAAAATGTAGTTTAAAATGCATCTAATTTCTCAACAGTTTGCTTGGTGTTTTACAATGTAGAGGGGACATTACAATAAAGTTCAATACAAAAGGGATGGGAGGTCCCTGCTTGTGGAGCTTACAATCTAAAAGGAGGGGGAGGTGGTAATGGATGCGGGGATTATCTGATGTGGGTGGGCTAGGCTTCCCTAAATTAGTTTTCGGTGAACGCCTAAAGGTGGACAGGGTAGGGGGCTGACCGGACATACTGCGGTAGGGAGTTCCAAAGGATGGGAGATGCTCTGGAGAGATCCTGGAGGCAAGCATGGGAGGAGGTCTTGAGAGAAGCGGAGAGGACTTGGTGATGTAGCTGGTGGCAATGTTATGGATGGCCTTGTATGTTGTGGTTAATATATAGAATTTTGTACGATGGGGTAGGGGAAGCCAGTGACGAGATTGGCAGAGGGGCAGCAGTCACGGATCATTTAGTAAGGTGTTTAAAGCTTCGTACACATGCTTCGATTTTTGTACGACTAAACGTGTTTTTTTTTTTTTTTTTTTTTGTACGACAGAATGCAATGTCAGAAGTGGTATAATGTGTTGAATAGTTTTTGTATGTGTTTTGTTTCTGAGCATGCGTAGTTTTGCGCTTACTATTTTTTTTTTTTTTTTTCGAATGAAAATCGGACGTTGAGTTCACATCCGACAAATTTTATAGTCTGCACATTCAGCTTTTGTCTGACGAAAAAGCGGAATCGGCTGTCAACACCGTACTAACAATCTGAAAGTCAACACAGCTAGTCGTACAATTTTTTTTCATCCGATTTTTTTTTTTTTTTTTTCGGATCGTGTGTAAGGCAGATGGCCTATGTAAAGGTCAACCAGTGCGGGGAGAGTTGCAGTAGTCGAGGCGGGAAATAACCTAGGAGTGAATACGTGTGTGTGTGTGTTTTTTATTTTTTATTTTAAAGCTTTCAGTGCTGTCGCACTTTGACAATTGTGCGGTCATGCAACCACTGTACCCAAATTAATTTTTTTTATATATATAATTTTTTTTTTCACACAAATAGAGCTTTCTTTTGGTGGTATTTAGTCACCACTGGGTTTTTTTATTTTTTGTTAAACAAATGAAGAGACTGAAAGGGGTTGTAAAGGTTCAGGGTTTTGAAAAAAATGTCATACTTTACCACCTCATTGCAGTTGGTTTTGCACAGAGCGGCCCCGATCCTTCAGCGGGGCACCTTGCTCCTTAAGTGCCCTGTCAGAAAAGCGCTCTCCTTCAGGATGCCTGTGTGGGCGTGCTCCAATGTCCTGCATCGGCATCTATTGACTCAAAGCAGAATTTGGCCCCGCCCCTGCACCACTGGATTTGACTGACTGCAGCAGGAGCCAATGGCTGCACTGCTATCAATCTATCCAATCGAGACACTGGCCAGAGCTGGTGTGCTCGTTCCCGTCATGGGAAACACAGGGCTCAGGTAAGTATAATGGGGACTCGGGGGGGGTCTTGGTTGCTGAGTGACCGTTTTTTCACCTTAATGCATTAGGGTGAAAAACCTTGAGCATTATGGTGGACACTGTTGGGTCTGCACTGATAATCCGTGCCCTGGTTATCAGTGTTGATGTCCCTTTTAACAAAAGCCAGTTATCTGCTCTCTTCTCATGCTATCAGCGTGAGGGAAGGAATGCCAATAACCGGCTTGTGTTGACATCCGTGATCAGCTGTCATTGGACACAGCTGGTCATGTGGTAGAGGGTCGCTATGATTGGCCTTTTACCCCCCCCAATCTGATCTGCTGAGTCCGAAGGACTTGGTGGTCAGGGGGGTGTGCGCAATCATGAAAGGACGTCAATAGATGTCCTCCTGTGAGAATAAGTGAAAATAAGTCCACATTGTAGCCGTCATTTGGCTATAGCATGGATGGGGAGGGGTTAAACTTTTTTAACCACTTGCCGTCTGCGCTATAGCCAAATGACGGCTACAGCGGGGACCTGAATTTCAGGGAGGCCGTCAATAGACGTCCTTCCCTTTTGCATGCGGCCCGCACGCCCTGTGATCACTGAGACTCGGGTGATCACAGATCCGAGTAAGGGGCCGGTCCCGGCCCCTTCCCATGTGATCAGCTGTCAGCCAATGACAGCTGATCACGTGATGTAAACAAAGCTCGGTAATCGTTCTCACGCTGTCAGCGTGAGGAGAAAAAAAAGCCCATCACTGGCTCTTGTGTAAGGGACATCGGTCCCCAGTGGAAGAGGCACATCCACCTCATCAGTGATCACCAGTGCAAAATAGTGCCACCTATCAATGCCCACCAGTGTTGCCAATCAGTCTCACCTACCAGTGCTGATCACTGCCGCTTCTCAGTGCCGCCCATCAGTGTCACCTCATCAGTAGGAGAAAAATTACCCAAAATTTTATAACAAAATATAAAACGGTTTTGTATTTTTTTTTTTTATTCGGTCTTTTTTTTATTTATTTTTTTAACAAAAAATACAAATCGCAGAGGTGATCAAATACCACCAAAAAAAAGCTCTATTTGTGGGGGAAAAAAAAAAGGAATTTGGGTACAGTGTTGTATGACCGCACAATTGTCATTCAAAGAGAGAGCGCTGAAAGCTGCAAATTGGTCTGGGCAGGAAGGGGGGGTTAAGTGCCCAGTAAGACCCCTTTCACACTGGCACCTGCAAACCGACCTGAAACAGCCGTTTCGGTTTCTCCAGTGTGAAAGCCCCCGAGGGCTTTCACACGAGCGGTGCGCTAGCAGGACGGAAAAAAAAGTCCTGCTAGCCGCATCTTTGGAGCGGTGAAGGAGAGGTGTGTTTACAGCTCCTGCCCATTGAAAGCGGAGGTGCTTTGCGTGGTTTTTAACCCTTTTTCGCCCGCTAGCGCCCAAATACCACCGCAAATCCGACGCACCTCCTGCCCCAGTGTGAAATTGGCCTAAGCAAGTGGTAAATGTAATTTTTTTTTTAAGGGGGGGTTGACAGGGGATCAAATCCTCCCCCTCACTGTATATTATGTATATGTGCAGCTTTTTTTTAATTGTTTTTCCTAAATGTGCCTGGAGTAGACGTTTTTGTAAAGTGAGTTGTCAAATGAATGCTGCGCCCACAATATACCAACAGTAGAATGCATGCTTCCCTGCTAACCTACCATGTGTGCTACACCTCAGCCAAGGCTGGTGCCAATGACCAGACCACACCCCCTAGGAACATCTTATCCTCCAAACATCCATCAATCAAGGCGTTTTGGATATTTTGCATAACTCCTCCCAAGAACTGGCCCTCTGCTGTCATCCTCGTGAGAGGAGTACTGAGGCCAGGGGGTGGTTGAGGTTTTAAAATGGCTATATACAGCACCCTGCTGGTTCCTCCCACCAGCCATTATCAGCCTGCATTGCATTGAGAAGCACAGTGGGCCTGAATCTAAAATAAGGTATGTAATAAAAATGGGAAAGATTTATAAAAAAAAAAAAAAAAAAATGTCACTAACATGTTGATAGAGGGGAGGGAGGACAAAATATAAGCAGATTAAACTTCAGATTTAATAGAATTGTGCATTTACCTATACAGATCTATACATTGGATCTTTAACAGTAGAGCTGAGTTGTATACAGAGACCCCCCCCCCCCACCCTATGTAAACAGCAGGACAATTCTCTCTGTGTTTTCGCCTGACACCAGTCAGATCTGGGTTTCGCTGTCACCAAGGGTGTGAGATCTGTCCTGGTAATCCGATTCCTCCATGGCTCAGACTCCTGTCATATGCTGGACCATTCCTGAGGAGCTCAGATCTGCCCTGTACAGCCTGGAGTCTGATCACCTTCATCACCAGTAAGAGAACCTGTCCCCCATCTATCCCCCTGTCCCCCATCTATCTCCTGTCCCCCATCCATCCCCTGTCCCTGATCCATCGTCACCCATCCATCCCCTATCCCCTGTCCCCCATCCATCCCCTGTCCCTGATCCATCGTCACCCATCCATTCCCTGTACCCCATCCCCTGGCCCACATCCTTCCCCTGTCCCCTATCCATCCCCTGTCCCCCATCCATCCCCTATCCCCTGTCCCCCATCCATCCCCTGTCCCCCATCCATCCCCTGTCCCCCATCCCCTGTCCCCTATCCATCCCCTGTCCCCCATCCATCCCCTGTCCCCCATCCATCCCCTATCCCCTGTCCCCCATCCATCCCCTGTCCCTGATCCATCGTCACCCATCCATCCCCTGTCACCCATCCATCGTCACCCATCCATTCCCTGTACCCCATCCCCTGGCCCACATCCTTCCCCTGTCCCCTATCCATCCCCTGTCCCCCATCCATCCCCTATCCCCTGTCCCCCATCCATCCCCTGTCCCCCATCCATCCCCTGTCCCCCATCCATCCCCTGTCCCCCATCCCCTGTCCCCCATCCATCCCCTGTCCCCCATCCATCCCCTATCCCCTGTCCCCCATCCATCCCCTGTCCCTGATCCATCGTCACCCATCCATCCCCTATCCCCTGTCCCCCATCCATCCCCTGTCACCCATCCATCACCTGTCCCCCATCTATCCCCTGTCCCCTATCCATCCCCTGTCCCCCATCCATCCCCTATCCCCTGTCCCCCATCCATCCCCTGTCCCCCATCTATCTCCTGTCCCCCATCTATCTCCTGTCCCCCATCCATCCCCTGTCCCTGATCCATCGTCACCCATCCATCCCCTATCCCCTGTCCCCCATCCATCCCCTGTCCCCCATCCATCGTCACCCATCCATTCCCTGTACCCCATCCCCTGGCCCACATCCTTCCCCTGTCCCCCATCCATCCCCTGTCCCCCATCCATCCCCTGTCCCCCATCCATCCCCTGTCCCCCATCCCCTGTCCCCCATCCATCCCCTGTCCCCTATCCATCCCCTGTCCCCTATCCATCCCCTGTCCCCCATCCATCCCCTGTCCCCCATCCATCCCCTATCCCCTGTCCCCCATCCATCCCCTGTCCCTGATCCATCGTCACCCATCCATCCCCTGTCACCCATCCATCGTCACCCATCCATTCCCTGTACCCCATCCCCTGGCCCACATCCTTCCCCTGTCCCCTATCCATCCCCTGTCCCCCATCCATCCCCTGTCCCCCATCCATCGTCACCCATCCATTCCCTGTACCCCATCCCCTGGCCCACATCCTTCCCCTGTCCCCTATCCATCCCCTGTCCCCCATCCATCCCCTATCCCCTGTCCCCCATCCATCCCCTGTCCCCCATCCCCTGTCCCCCATCCATCCCCTGTCCCCCATCCCCTGTCCCCTATCCATCCCCTGTCCCCCATCCATCCCCTGTCCCCCATCCATCCCCTATCCCCTGTCCCCCATCCATCCCCTGTCCCTGATCCATCGTCACCCATCCATCCCCTATCCCCTGTCCCCCATCCATCCCCTGTCACCCATCCATCACCTGTCCCCCATCTATCCCCTGTCCCCTATCCATCCCCTGTCCCCCATCCATCCCCTATCCCCTGTCCCCCATCCATCCCCTGTCCCCCATCCATCCCCTGTCCCCCATCCATCCCCTGTCCCCTATCCATCCCCTGTCCCCTATCCATCCCCTGTCCCCCATCCATCCCCTGTCCCCCATCCATCCCCTATCCCCTGTCCCCCATCCATCCCCTGTCCCTGATCCATCGTCACCCATCCATCCCCTATCCCCTGTCCCCCATCCATCCCCTGTCACCCATCCATCACCTGTCCCCCATCTATCCCCTGTCCCCCCATCCATCGTCACCCATCCATTCCCTGTACCCCATCCCCTGGCCCACATCCTTCCCCTGTCCCCTATCCATCCCCTATCCCCTGTCCCCCATCCATCCCCTATCCCCTGTCCCCCATCCATCCCCTGTCCCCTGTCCCCCATCCATCCCCTGTCCCCCATCCATCCCCTGTCCCCTATCCATCCCCTGTCCCCTATCCATCCCCTATCCACTGTCCCCCATCCATCCCCTATCCCCTGTCCCCCATCCATCCCCTATCCCCTGTCCCCCATCCATCCCCTGTCCCCCATCCATCCCCTGTCCCTGATCCATCGTCACCCATCCATCCCCTATCCCCTGTCCCCCATCCATCCCCTGTCACCCATCCATCACCTGTCCCCCATCTATCCCCTGTCCCCCCATCCATCGTCACCCATCCATTCCCTGTACCCCATCCCCTGGCCCACATCCTTCCCCTGTCCCCTATCCATCCCCTATCCCCTGTCCCCCATCCATCCCCTATCCCCTGTCCCCCATCCATCCCCTATCCCCTGTCACCCATCCATCCCCTGTCCCCCATCCATCCCCTGTCCCCCATCCCCTGTCCCCTATCCATCCCCTGTCCCCTATCCATCCCCTGTCCCCCATCCATCCCCTGTCCCCTATCCACTGTCACCCATCCATCCCCTGTCACCCATCCGTCCCCCATCCACTGTCACCCATCCATCCCCTGTCCCCCATCCGTCCCCCATCCACTGTCACCCATCCATCCCCTGTCCCCTATCCACTGTCACCCATCCATCCCCTGTCCCCTATCCACTGTCACCCATCCATCCCCTGTCCCCCATCCGTCCCCCATCCACTGTCACCCATCCATCCCCTGTCCCCCATCCGTCCCCCATCCACTGTCACCCATCCATCCACTGTCCCCTATCCACTGTCACCCATCCATCCCCTGTCCCCCATCCACTGTCACCCATCCATCCCCTGTCCCCCATCCGTCCCCCATCCACTGTCACCCATCCATCCCCTGTCCCCTATCCACTGTCACCCATCCATCCCCTGTCCCCCATCCACTGTCACCCATCCGTCCCCTGTCACCCCCTTTGCTCATACATCCTCAGCTGATCAAGGAGTTTTTCTACTTTGTCTTTTGCTGGGTGACTCTTTAGTCACTTTGTATCGGTTGTTGCTGTGAAGTTCTCCCTGCAGGCATTCCCCCTTCCTCCTCTGCCTTGTGTTTGTTTGCAGCTCCTGGTAACCAACCCCGGAGACAGCCATGGGTGGAGGAATGAGCCAGGTAAGCACTGTGTGTGCATTCTACCACACGTCTCTACTTTCTATGTATTTCTCTTCATACACTTAATTTAGAAAAGGCAAAACTTTTTTAGTTTTAGTTGTGAAGAGAGATTAGAACACCTGTAGGGTTTCTTTTTTCTGTCTGTGTCCCCGTTAGGGAGATTCACCCTCTCTGTTTGTCCTGCTACTATTACCACTGAAAGTAAAAGAAAATCCTGATTTTTGGGTTGTCCCCAGAGAAGTAATAGGGGGGAAATCTTCCAGTGAGGACACTAATTCTGGTGACCCCAAGGGATTCCCTTTGCAGCGATTTACTCTCGCTTCCTGTTTTGGCTATGGGACAGGAAATAAAGGTAAATCTCTCATATGAGACACAGATGGCAAAAAAAAAACAACTGACGGGATATAGTCTAAAATTAAAGGAAAAAGGTTTTGCCTGTACTTCTACTTTAATGTAGATGTCCGTCCAAAAAGTAATTTTTTTAGCTTTCCCTCCTTCCCCCCTCATCAATAGGATACTATTTTTAATTAGTACATCAGTAGCGGCCTGTCCGTTAGGGGCACAGGGGTGCTGTCCCCCCTATCCATGCGTCCTGCCCCCTAATCTACATTCGGGGTGTCGGATGCATGGATTCCAATGGGGGGGGGGGGGTTTGAAGCACATGATTAGAGCCAGAGAGTCTAATAGGCTTCACAATAGGGTGGGCTTCACTGCACTCTGAGCCCACCCAGTTGTGTGAGAATAGCAAATGAATATTCGCTATTCTCACACTGATCCTCCTTCCGGGCCAATCAGTCATTTCAGCCAATCACCCCATTGGCTGAAAGGACAGGCGATCCTATTGGACGCCTAAGAGGAGGAGGGATGAGACGCACGGTGAAAGCCGCCGTGATGCAGAGGAGGAGGAGACGCCCACCCGTCGCCCGTTGCAGTGCCCGCCCAGATGGGGTAAGTGTAAGTGCTGGGTGACTGACTGCCAAGCCCCCAGGGGGGATGCGGCAGGTGACCTGACTGGTGGGAGCCGTCGACTAGGGGGGTGGATGTTTGCCACCCCCCCTACAGCTCAGACTGGGGAAGGAAGAAGCAGCACAACGAGCCAATCAGTTCATGTTCTGACAAGGACCATGCTTATAGGAGGAGAGAGCAGAGTGTAAGGCTGGCCATACATTATACAATTATCTTGTACAACTTTACTTTAGATTTACCAAAACCATATAATGTAAGGTCACACCTAAACACTTTCAATTTGTATAACATAAGGCAGGCCCTTCCACTACATAGTATAAGGTAAATCTAAAGAAGATTGAATAAGAAAATTGTATGGTGTATGGCCAGCTTAAATGGGTTGTAAAGGTTCGTTTTTTTTCACCTTAATGCATCCTATGCATTAAGGTGAAAAAAAACCTGGCAAGGACGGCCCCCCCAGCCCCCGTTTTACTTACCTGAGCCCGTTCACCTGCTGCACTTGCCCCCAACGTCCTCTTCGCCACTCAGTCTGGCCGTTGATTGGCTAGATTGGATGGGTTGATAGCAGCGCAGCCATTGGCTCGCCCTGCTGTCAATCACATCCAATGACGTGGCGCGCCGGGGGGGGGGGCGGGGCCAAGTAATACAGTCTGCGGCTATAGCAGGAGCGTGCCCGCAAACTAACCCCGTGAGAGCTCCCATGAAGGGGGTTAGTTCTTGCGGGGAGGAGCCGAGACAGCCGCCGAGGGACCCCAGAAGAGGAGGATCGGGGACACTGTGTGCAAAACGAGCTGCACAGTGGAGGTAAGTATGATATGTTTGTTATTTTTATTTTTTATTTTTAAACGGAAACCTTTAGTGTCCCTTTAAGAGGCATCACTGTACTGCTTCTTTTTTCACTGTCCAGTCACAGTCTGTGGGGCGCATCCAGGATGACCTGGGCTCATAGTAAGTGGGCTGTATTATGCTGGACCTCATAATGAGGACATCTAGTGGCAAAAAAAAGTACTGCAGGGAAAATGTCTATTTTATCTTTTAATGGGCTATTAATATTTTATATTTATTATTATTTTGGGCTGGAGTTCTAGCACGCCACAATACATGAAAACATGTGCGTCAATGCAATGCGTAGCACAAATGTTCCCCAGATTGCCCCTGAACCTCGCAGGATGTGGCCGCACACAACCTTAGAACAGAACGCCTTCTCCGCTCCCCGGGAATTGGAGATTTCAGGGACCTGGCTGGTGAGATTTTCAGATTCCAGATGATGCGTTTGGATAAATCCCTCCAGAGATTCGGGAATGTTTTTGCCGGAATTGGATTCGGTAGATCCGTACTGCGATCGGCATATTCACGTGACGTCTGTTTGGATAGTGTGCGCAGGAGATCGATTACTAATGGGAAAGGTTATACGGCGGCCTAAGCGGGGATCAACTAAAATTAGATTTGCGGCGGCGAGCAGCTGTTGTCGCCGGGGAAGACATTACTCAGAGGGATAAGCTGGCGGAGGGAGGCCGTGTCATTAACCCTTTAATCCTCTGAACGTTTTTTTTTTTTGCCAAATGGGGTCACCAAAGACAAAGCCCATTGTTCTACCTGTAATGAGTACCTATAAAATATCCCCATTGGGGACCTAGAACAGGAAATCTCGTTCTTTTCCTCGCCATTCCAGCTGGAAAGTTGAGGACAGTTTTCTGTGCATTGGGAAAGTACACGGTTTTGCGCACGTTTGCGACACGCACTGATGTAAACGTAGCCCTATGTTTCCCCTTTGCACATTTCTTCTCTGTAACATGTGGTCCTTCATTTTTTTTTTTCCTGTTGACCGCTTTTACCGTTTGCGGCGTTGTTGCCCTGCTCACCCTCCTTTTACTGGCTGGGTGGTTTGTACACATGAGATTTCCTCTGTGTGCTGAACAATATGCGGCTGTTTCTTATTCTGGATTCACCAAGTCTGCCAGTCATGCATTGAGCAGTTTACAGCAGCTTCAGAAAGGATAGAGCCATAGGCGAGCGCAGGGGGTGTGCCAGGTGCGCCTGGGCACACCCTAATCACTACGTGCAGTGCAGATTCCCCCCAGTGCCTGGGATTCCTGCGTGTTGCCCCTGCCCCGGCCCTTCAGTGCTTTTGGCTTTCCTCCCCTCCTATCGGCTGCTGCGGGGGATATTTCAATTTGGAAAGCAGGGGAGGGGCTAGTAAATATGTAATTTACCGGCCCCTTCCTTTTCTAAATGAACACAGTGAACACACTTGCTCACTGTGTTCATTCATAACTGAAGCATTGTAAACTGGGTTTAATATACTTCAATTGGTGAATGAACAGGAAGCCGTTCAGCACAGATTACTTCCCATTCATTCACTGTCCAGTGCAGCTGAGGCTGCAGAGAAAGGCATGGGTGTGTTTGAGCTTTGGGGTGCACACCCTAATGCAATAGGCTGCGCACATCTATGGATAGAGCCCAGGAAGGCTGATTATAGGCAAAAAACAAGCAGAAGAGGTCGCCAACATCTAAGTGTAGCAAAAGAGGACGCCAGCATCTAAGTGTAGCAGAAGAGGGCGCAACCATCAAAGTGCTTTTTATGGTATGTGCATTATGTGACCCAGGACCTGGTTCAGAGGAGCAGCAACCATCTCCAGTAGTGACTGCCATTGATTTTTAACCCTTTCCACCCCCAATCTGTAGCTCGTATCCTATACCAAGTGGTCCATCAGCACCAGAGTTTTTTATATTGATTACATAGGCAGGCTATGCTTCCTGCTCCAAGGTTATACTTCACTCTACCTCTACATGCCTCTGAGTCTGGGCAGACTGATTGATAACGATGAGCAATCTATGCGGCGAAAGCTGCCCATTTAATTGATTGCTTGATTTACTGCTACAGGGCGGCAGCTGTGTGCCAGATCCAGTATATTTATGTGATCCTGCACTTCCACCTGCAGGGGGCATAAACTACACAGAACAGGGATCTGCCTATGTGAACAAGGCAGATCCCCATTTGGGAAGAAATGGATTCTGTGTTCCTGCAAAGCATGGAAAATGGATCAATGCCTTCCCCTAGTAAAAGCACCTCCGCCACAGTTAGAAAACACTGGCTAGGCACACGTTTAACCCTTTGATTGCCCCTGATGTTTAACCCCTTCCCAGCCAGTGTCATTAGTACAGTGACAGTGCATATTTTTTTAGCACCAACTGGTTACGGCAAAGTGTCAGTTAGTATCCGATTGACCGCCGCAATCTTGCAGTCCCGCTTATAGTCGTTGATCGGCGCTAGTGTAAATTTTTTTTTCAATTCCATAAATATATTCCATATTTTGTAGGCGCTATAACGCTTATTACACTTATTGTGATTTTTTATTTATTTTTTACCAGCAACATGTAGCAGAATACATATTGGCCTAAATTTATGAAGAAATTTGATTTTTTTATTTGGATATGTTTTGTTTCATAGCAGAAAGTCAAAAAATATATAATTTTTTTCAAAATTGTCGTTTTTTTTTGTTTATGGCGCAAAAAAATAAAACCGCAAAGGTGATCAAATACCACCAAAAGAAAGCTCTATTTGTGGGAAAAAAAAGAAAACCAATTTTGTTTGGGTACAACGCCACACGACCGCGCAATTGTCAGTTAAAGTAACGCTTAGCCGTATCGCCAAAAAATGGCCCAGTCAGGAAAGGGAGTAAATCCTTCCGGAGGTCAATCAAAATTTGTCTGGTTTAGCAGGGACCGGTCAAATTTTGATCTATGTATGGGCACTGTGGTTGAACAGAAGTCAATCTACCCATCACCTTCTCTACAACTGCCTTGGAAAACTTCCGCTCGATCAGCACTGCTGGCTATAATCTGCAGTGGTGATCAGTGTATTCTGAGGGAAGGGAAGTCTCCTTGCTGTCAGAGTACAAAAAAACACAGCGGGGAGTATTCCGCCATCCGCCTTGAATGTGTGGATAGAACCTAGAGGGGAATTGGGACTTTAGGTTCTACCTAAAGTCCCCGATCGTGCGATGTTGTACCCAAACAAAATTGATGTCCTTTTTTTTCCCACAAATAGAGCTTTCTTTTGGTGTTATTTAATCACCTCTGCGGTTTTATTTTTTTGTGCTATAAACAAAAAAAAAAAAAAACAACAATTATATATTTTTTACTTTCTGCTATAAAACATAGCCAAATAAAAAAATCGAATTTCTTCATAAATTTAGGCCAATGTGTATTCTGCTACATATTTCTGGTAAAAAAAATAAAAAAATCACAATAAATGTAATAAACGTTATAGCGCCTACAAACTATGGAATATATTTATGGAATTTTTCTTTTTTTTTAAACTAGTAATGGCGGTGATCAACGACTATAAGCGGGACTGCAAGATTGCAGCGGACAATCGGATACTAACTGACATTTTGCCAGAACCAGTGACACTAATACCTTGTAAGAAAAGAAATGGCTGCACATCCAGCAATTCCGATTGCCTTTTATTGTTCAAAGTGATAACATGAAAGACACCAACACGAGGTCAAGTAGACACATTTCACACAAACATCTTGTGCTTAATCATTAGGATTAAGCACAAGATGTTTGTGTGAAACGCGTCTACGTGACCTCGTGTTGGTGTCATCACTTTGAACAATAAAAGGCAATCGGAATTCCTGGATGTGCAGCTATTTCTTTTCTTACAAGTTTCCCACGGAGGTGGGCCGGGGCTGGCACTCTACGAGACATACCACCTCAGGTTATCATCATACACCTGGAGCAGCGGCTCTTTTTCTTTGTATAGCGACACTAATACCGCGTCATATAAAGTCCCAAATTCCCCCATTTCTTTGAATGTGTGGATGGCAGGATCTGATTTGACCCGCTGGCCGAACGAAAAAAAAAAAAAATGGTCTCATCTATGACCAGCTTAACTGAGCTTACATTATCTCTGCAGCAGTCATTTAGCGAGGGCGCTCATTGCATTCTCTGCTGTATGAGTAGATGAAGCAAGTGTAGAAAACATGGACAAAACACGCAAACACGCAACAATGTGACAGTTGTTCTCAGAGGCGGCTCTTTAATTAGGCAAATTAGGCGGTCGCCTAAGGCCTCGCACCCACAGGGGCCTCGCGCCCGTCTAATTTGCCTATGATTAATCACCAGGATGGTGTGCCACCCCCCCCCCCCCGTCCGGCGCTGGTCTGTGTTTTCTGTTCCCTGCTGTCATCTTGCTGGGTCCCAGATGATATATTGGCTGCATATATCTGATGGGTGAGGAGGATGCTGATCACCAGTGTGCTAGATCCGTGCATCTCTCTGCAGCCATTTTACTTGCTGGAATTTTTTTCCCATTTTGGGGATTTGAGTGGGTCCTCATGTCCAAATTCTGCCTAAAGCCTCACAAAGCCTAGAGCTGCCTCTGGTTGTTCTTAGAGATACCTCTTTGCTACGGTGATAATTGTCAGGAGTCCCCCTTTAAAGGGACAGTTCACCCTCATCAGTTATACGAACCGGTTAAAATCTCGGTGAAGCCATGGGAAGGCAGTTTATAAATAGGTACGGCTTGGGATAAACACAGCATGAAAATAGCCGGCGGATGACGATGTTTCTATCTGGCAGAGTCTTCATCGAGGATAAACATTATCTGTCTGCTGTGTGGATACTCCGTACATCGATCAATGCCTGGGTGGTCCAGATCCACCACCATCCATATGAACAGCAACACTCGCTGTCCCACCGCCGATGCCGCCGCCGCCGCCACCTGACTAAAAGTGAAGATTTATCCTCAAAATCTATCCTATCTATCTATACAGTACTGTGCAAAAGTTTTAGGCATGTGTGAAGAAGGGCTGTAAAGTAAGAATGCTTTAAAAAAATCTATATTTACAATATGCTAAGTAAATGAACAGAAGAAAAATCGAATGGCCGCGTACACGTGATCGGATTTTCCGTCTGAAAAACCTTGGATGCTTTTTCCGACGGAATTCTGCTCAAGCTTGGCTTGCATACGCACGGTCACACAAACGTTCTCTGAACTTTCGACCGTCAAGAACGCAGCGGTGACGTACAACACCACGACGAGCTGAGAAAATGAAGTTCGATGCTTCCGAGCATGCGTCGAATTGTTTCTGAGCATGCGTCAGAAGTTTTGCGTGTCGGAATTGCTACAGACGATCGGATTTTCCGATAGGAATTCTTTCCGTCGGAAAAATTTGAGAACCAGCTCTCAATCTCTTGCTGGCGGAAATTCCAACAGCAAAAGTCCGAAGGAGCCTACACACGGTCGGAATTTCTGACCAAAAGCTCCCATCGGACTTTTTGCTGGCGGAATTTCTGACCGTGTGTACGTGGCATCAGTCAAATCAATTTTTTGGTGTGACCCACCCCCCCTTTGGCTTCAAACCATCATCAGTTCTTACACTTGCACAAAGTCAGGGATCTTGTAGGATTAGATTCAGGTGTATGATTAACCAATTATACCAAGCAGATGCTAATGATCATCAATTTCATATGTATGATGAAAAACAGTCATTAGCTGAAACAGAAACAGATGTGTGGGAGGCTTAAAAACTGGGTGAGGAACAGCCAATCTATGCTACCAGTGGCGGTGCGTCCATTAACCACTTGCCGACCGCCGCACAAGTTTATACGTCGACAGAATGGCATGGCTGCGCAAATATGCGTATATATACACGTCCCCTTAAACTTTCCGCCGTGTGGTCGCGCGTGCCACCGGTGGCGTGCTCGCGACCCTGTCGCGAGCTCTGTGACCGTGCCCGCAGGACCCGCGGACTCGATGTCCGCCGGTGTCCCGCGATCGCGTCACAGAGCTGAAGAACGGGGAGTTGTCAGTGTAAACACAACATCTCCCCGTTCTACCTAGTGACATGTCACTGATTGTCTGTTCCCTGTCATCGGGAACAGCGACATGTCACTCGTAGCCACGCCCCCTAACAGTTAGAATCACTCACCAGGTCACACTTAACCCCTTCAGCGCTCCCTACTGGTTAACCCCTTCACTGCCAGTGTCATTTTTACAGTAATCAGTGCATTTTTATAGCACTGTTCGCTGTAAAAATGACAATGGTCCCAAAATGGCGTCAAAAGTGTCCGATGTGTCCGCCATAATGTCGCAGTCACAATAAAAATCGCTGATCGCGGCCATTACTAGTAAAAAAAAAAAATATTAATAAAAATGCCATAAAACTATCCCCCATTTTGTAGACGCTATAACTGTTGCACAAACCAATCAATACGCGCTTATTGCGATTTTTTTTTACCAAAAATATGTAGAAGAATACGTATCGGCCTAAACTGAGGAAAAAATTATTTTATTTATATATTTTTTGGGGATATTTATTATAGCAAAAAGTAAAAAATATTGCATTTTATTTCAAAATTGTCGCTCTACTTTTGTTTATAGCGCAAAAAATAAAAACCGCAGAGGTGATCAAATACCACCAAAAGAAAGCTCTATTTGTGGGAAAAAAAGGACGTCAATTTTGTTTGGGAGCCACGTCGCACGACCGCGCAATTGTCAGTTAAAGCGACGCAGTGCTGAATCGCAAAAAGGGGCCTGGTCTTTTAGCTGCAAAATGGTTCCGGGGCTGAAGTGGTTAAAGCGACTCATGGGCGCCGCCCCCTCTGTCATGCCCCCCCCCTTTGTGTAGAATGGATAGATTTATGCATAGGATGAATCTCTCCATGGGTGCTGTATAATTATTAAGTGATACCTCCAGCCAAAACTGTTTTTTGGGCGCATTTCCAGTAATTTATTTCATTAACACAAATGTCCTTATTTAAGGGTAAGAAAAAAAAAGTGTGGGGGTGGGGGAAGCACTGGAACGCATCAAAAACGCGCATGCAGAAAAGCATCTGGAACGCATTCCTCTCTACGTTTCTATGCTGTGAACTGGCCCTGAGGGTGATCTCTATAAAGCAGTGAATGTGACATTCACCAAACATTCTCTGCCTGTGAATCTTCCAGGTTCATGTGTTTTAGATATGATAGGAAAATCATATCTAAATCACATGAACCTGGAAGATTCACAGGCAGAGAATGTTTGGTGAATGTCACATTCACTGCTTTAA
This sequence comes from Rana muscosa, assembly GCA_029206835.1. Lineage (NCBI taxonomy): Eukaryota > Metazoa > Chordata > Amphibia > Anura > Ranidae > Rana > Rana muscosa. Next base: position 330,697,299 of record CM055119.1, on the reverse strand, counting down.
AAAATTTTCAGTGTTTTTGTTTTAGATCCTTGCTATAACTCAGTGGATGTTTTTCTCCTGCAGATCCTGGATGGGTTCTACCTGGGCAATATAAGAGGTGAGAGCAAATCCACACTTTAATATACATTATATACACTCACCGGCCACTTTATTAGGTACACCTTGCTAGTAGCGGGTTGGACCCCCTTTTGCCTTCATTCTTGGTGGCATAGATACAACAAGGTGTTGGAAACATTCCTCAGAGATTTTGTTCCATAGTGACATGATAGCAACACACAATTGTTGCAGATTTGTCGGCTGCACATCCATGATGGGAATCTCCCATTCTACCACATCCCAAAGGTGCTCTATTGGATGAGATGTGGTGACTGTGGAGGCCATTGGAGGACAGGGACCTCATTGTCCAGTGGTGAGATGATTGGAGCTTTGTGACATGGTGACATTATCCTGCTGGAAGGAGCCATCAGAAGATGGGGACACTGCAGTCATAAAGGGATGGACATGGTCAGCAACAATACTCAGGTAGGTCGTGGTGTTTAATCGATGCTCAATTAGTACTAAGGGGTCCAAAGTGTGCCAAGAAAATATCCCCCCCCCCACCATTACACCACCACCACCAGCCTGACCCGGTGATACAAGGCAGGATGGATCTATACTTTCATGTCATTTACACCAAATTCTGACCCCACCATCTGAATGTCACAGCTGAAATGGAGACTCATCAGACCAGGCAACATTTCTTTTTCATACATCACGGGACACAGAGCGACATAGTCATTACTAATGGGTTATATAGTTACCGTCAGGTGCTGGCACTGGCAACTTCCAAAACCGGAAGTACCCTCCCCTATATAAGCCCCTCCCATCCGGGAGCACCTCAGTTTTTTGCCAGTGTCTAAGGTGTTGGCCAAGAAGAAACATGTGTTTTTCACTGAGCTTGCGTACAGGTTCTTTTGGGCCTCAGTAAGCTATTCCGGATCCGACCAAAAAAGCTTCATAGCTAAACGGTCGGTACCCGGGCCTTGCAGAGAAGAGCAAGGTTTTGCCTGTAATGCTTCTCTTAGGAGAGCTGGACCCTGGGATCCAGAGCTCTGGTCATACCCACGACCAAGATGTTTTCTGTGCAGGGTGCTATACAGGTCCAGGGGAGTGGAATCCTTGGGAACCCGGTCCCTGAAGGTTTGATTACAATGCCTGCCGTGATAGGTGAAGTTTGGGCTTTTGTGGACCAAAGTCCTGCGGCGGGGAACAGGTAAGTGGGGGCCCCCAGGAACTTGGTTCTATTGGGGGACCCCCAAGCCTAATTTGTCTTTCTGTCTGTTACCTAACGGTATTCCCGCTAATATCTGTGCATGCCTGTAACTACTAAAAAAATGTAATAATTTTTAATGGTGGTCAAGAAAAAAAAAAAAAAAAGGAATGTTTTTTTATATATGTTTAGTATATTAAACTGCGGTACCTGTGTTTGTCCACTAGAGGCCGCTGTGGAATGTTTTTCTTGTCATATGGACTAGTTTCTTCTCAGAGAACAAAGTCCAGGCAGCTGGTGAGTTCTCCTACAGGAAACTGTTTCCTCTGCCATGTTGCAGTGTTCGTCTATCCCCCGGCCTGCGGCAAAGGGGGCCCTGGCTCCTGTCCCTGGTTTCCATGTTTGAAAATTAGCGCCGAGGCGCACGTGGCCGCGCGCGTGCGCGTGCACGCGCCTCTATATATAGAGGTGGCCGGAAAAAGGGGCGGGGCCTGGGGGATGACGCTCTGTGCGCGCCGCAGCGCTTCTGCGCATGTGCGGGCGTCCCAGCAGGTTTTTAAAAAGCCACATTATTGCAGTAAGCTGGCTATGAAGTACAGAGACAGAGCTGGCAACATTTAAAGGCATACAGCAAGCGGTTGATACAGGCATCCCCTAGAAAGGCACATTAGTAGACACCAACTGTGATATAGCAGCAATTGTGCTAGACTATTCTCAGTAAAAGTGGTGTATTACGGCTGGAATACCTCAGCTTTAGGCTTAGGAATATGCCGTCCAGAAGCTCCGGAACTGAATCTTCCAGGAAGCGAAGGGGGTCTCATCGGGCTCTGAGGATCTTGGGCATACTCCTGCTGCACCAGTCTCCCCTGAAGTTCAGAGGTAAGTGACCGTAGAGACCCCGCAGGGGTACTTGGTACTGTGGCTGTCCTCAGTCACCTGCTCCTGTGTATGTAACAGAGGAGGTTTTTTCCTCAGCTCTGGGAGGATTAGAGAGAGATTGTCAAAATTTATCGCTGCCTCCCTGTCAGGGAAAGCACGCCCGATCTCCGTCTCCTCCTTCAGAGTGCCTGTTAGCAGAGCAACAGTCCCATACAGGGATCGACCTGCCTGAAGGGGATCAGGATAAGGTTGATTCTGTTATAGAGGAATCAACAGTGGGGGAACCTTTTCTCAGCATCTCAAGCTGAAAGATTATGGGTTCAGTCTCTGACTAACATGGTCCGATCAGCATTTAAAAATGCACCTTGCGGAACCATCAACCACTACTGTATCCTCGTTGGGGTCGCTAGAAGCCCCCAGACTGTTTGTTCTTTTCCACTTCACCCTTTACTGAAAGGGCTCATTTACCAGGATTGGGAATGTCCTGAGAAAATATTTATTCCCCCAAGAGATTTCCGGTGGTCTATCCCATGGAGGATAAGTTCATCAAAAAAAAAAAAAAAAAAAAAAAATGGAAGGTCCCTACAGTGGACGCAGCCATCTCTTGTATGTATAAATCACTGACATGTCCAGTGGATAATGTCCAAATGTTCAAGAACCCAATAGATAAAAGATTGGAGTCCTTATGAAAATCTGCTTGGTGATACAACCAGCAGTAGCAGCTATTGGGGTCTGCTAAGCAGTGAAGGATCAGTTGAAACAGGTCTTGAGGGACTTGACAGATCAGCAGGCTTTGCCCTAGCTGATCTACCTAGAGCCTTAGGCTTTGCGGTTGACGCCATAGAGGATTCAGTCCATCAGGCCTCCCGCCTTACGCTGTCTATAGTACATATGCGTAGGCTCCTATGGCTCAGAAACTGGTCTGCTGAAGCTCCCTGTAAAGAATGGCTGGTTAGCGTCCCATTTCATGGTGAACGCTTATTCAGGGAAAACCTGGACAAATATATCCAGAAAATTTCCAGCGGTAAAAATACGCTCTTGCCGGTTAAAAGCAGAGTTAGAGGTCCCTCTTTAAGAGGCCTGCTTCTCCAGTCCCTGGGGCATCGGCTGTGTAACAGTTCCGACGGCCTCCTCGGTCAAATCCCGGGGGTAAAAAAACAGGGACAATAGCAGGGTAATGAGAAACCCTGGGTCAGGGGAGGTACAAAACCTCCCCCAAAGTTAAATTCATTGAAGGGGCCCCCACTCAGTCGGGTGGGGGGAGGACTCCAGTTGTTCGCAAAGAGACCTGGCGGGACACGATCAAGACAGATAGGTGCTCTCCGCAGTAGGTTTGGGATACAGTTTGGAGTTAAAAGACTCTCCTCCTTCCCATTTTGAGGTCAAACGTGCCAAGGGATCCCCGGAAGAGAGAGTCCCTCCTGTTGGCACTAGAACAACTATTGCTCCAAGGAGTAATTATGGAGGTTCCCCTGGAAGAATGAGGGTTCGGGTTTTACTCAAACCTCTTTACAGTCCCGAAGCAAACGCGGACGGGAGGCCCATATTAATTCTAAAAAGGGCTATACAAATTCCTGTATATCAGGACTTTCCGATGGAGTCGATCCGATCGGTGGCCACTGCCCTACAAGGGGAGGATTGGTTAGCCACGATCGACATCAAAAATGCTTATTTGCACATTCCCATCTTTCCAGTCCACCAAAAATTTCTACGCTTTGCAGTAGAAGGGCGCCATTTTCAGTTCAGAGCCTTACCCTTCGGTTTGGCCACAGCACCAAGAGTGTTCACAAAAATTCTGGCCCTTTATTGGCCAATCTAAGAACACAAGGTGTAATGATAATGGCATATCTGGATGACTTGTTGCTGATAGACCACTCAGTGAAAAAACTAGACGTGGTCGTTCACAAGACGATCAAGTATCTGGAATCTCACGGTTGGATTATCAACCGAGACAAGTCAGCCCTAAAAACCAGTCAAAAGTCTGGAATACTTGGGGCTAAGGTTGGATTCAGGCCAGAGAAAAATATTCTTGCCTCGAGGAAAGGTGTTGTCTTTGAAAGATTTGATCCACTTAGTGGGTACAAAAAAGACAGCCGTCCATACGCCTGTATATGAGGCTGCTGGGAAAAATGGTGGCATCATTCGAAGCAGTACCCTACGGTCAATTCCATTCAAGGAATTTGCAAGGGGCCATACTGTCAGCCTGGAACAAAAAAGTTCAGGCCCTAGACTTACAATGTCCTTGTCCCCTTCCGTTCGCAAGAGCCTCCGTTAGTGGTTGGTTCCCCAGAATCTGGAAAAAAGGAAATCCTTCAGTCCGATTTCTTGGAAGGTGGTCACTACAGATGCCAGCCTTATAGGCTGGGGAGCAGTACTGGAGCAATAGTCTCTCCAGGGCAGATGGTCGGATGCAGAAAAGGCCCTGCCCATCAATCTCTTAGAGATACGAGCAGCCCGGTATGCCCTAGTAGCATGGACATCCAAACTCCAAGGGTCCCCTGTCAGAATTCAATCAGACAATGCCACAGCAGTGGCATATATCAATCATCAGGGGGGCACCAGGAGTCGTGTAGCCCAGAGGGAAGTAAATTACATCCTGAAATGGGCAGAAAAATATGTCCCAGCCATATCTAAGCGGTATTCATTCCAGGAGTGGAGAATTGGAAGGCGGACTTTCTAAGTCGCCAGCAATTAGGCCCAGAGGAAGGGTCCCTTCACCCCGAGGTTTTCTGGACAATATGTCAGCGGTGGGGAACATCGGATGTAGATCTTCTAGCATCCAGATTCAACGCAAAGGGGGACAGGGTTGTCTCTCGGACAAGGGATCCCCTAGCTTGCGGCTCGGATGCCCTAGTGTTCCCTTGGGATCAGTTCAAGCTGATATATGCATTCACACCGCCAATGGTTACCTCGATTACTCCGCAGAATCAGGGTAGAAAAGAAACCAGTGATTCCGGTGGCTCCAGCGTGGCCCCGAAGAGCGTGGTACGCGGAGATTGTAAAATTTCAGTGGGGAGTCCTTGGACTCTCCCACGTCGTCCGGCTTTCGCAAGGACCGATATGCCACCCTTCCTTACCAGCCCTAGGTTTGACGGCCTGGCTATTGAAGCCCACATTCTAAAAAAGAGAGGGCTCTCTAATGCTGTGGTATCTACCATGATCAATGCCAGGAAGCCGGTATCCAGGCAGATCTACTATAGAATCTGGAAGGCGTACATCGCGTGGTGTGAGGCCAAGAAATGGCATCCACATAAGTACGTAATAGGTAGGATTCTGGACTTCCTACAATGGGCTGTAGATAGGAAGCTTGCCTTGAGTACTATCAAGGGTCAGATTTCGGCCTTGTCAATATTTTTTCAAAGGCCCTTGGCTTCGCATTCACTAGTCAAAGCCTTTATACAAGGAGTGATGCGTATTAGCCCTCCGGTTAATATTCCCATATGTCCATGGGATCTAAACTTGGTTCTGTCGGTTCTACAGAAACAACCATTTGAACCATTACAGCATATTTCCTTGGTGCTTCTCAACAGGAAATTGATTTTTCTAGTAGCCATTTGTTCGGCTAAAAGAGTATCGGAATTAGCCGCCTTGTCCTGTAAGGAGCCATATCTGGTTGTCCATAAGGACAGAGTAGTGTTACGTCCTCATCCAGCCTTTCTTCCTAGGGTGGTATCGAGGTTTCATTTGAACCAAGATGTGGTTCTTCCTTCTTTTTTCCCCAAACCTACTTCGGTAGAGGAAAAGTTATTGCATTCTTTGGATGTAGTAAGAGCAGTTCAAGCTTATCTAAAAGCCACTGCTCAGATTCGCAGAACGGATACTTTGTTTATTCTGCCGGAAGGCCCCAGAAAGGGTCAGGCAGCGTCAAAATCTACTTTAGCCAAGTGGATTCGACAGGTCATAATACAAGCCTATGGCTTGAGAAGGAGACCGCCTCCGTTCAAAGTTAGAGCGCACTCCACGAGAGCAGTGGGAACTTCATGGGCAGTGCATCACCAGGCCTCCCTGGCTCAAATCTGTAAGGCCGCAACATGGTCTTCAGTTCACACGTTTACTAGGTTCTACCAGGTGGACGTTAGAAGTCAGGAGGATGTCGCCTTTGGGCGCAGTGTGTTGCAGGCCGCAAAAGATCCTCATGTCTGATAGCGCTCAGCTTATATATGGTGTATCCCCCCCCTCATTTGGCATTGCTTTAGGACATCCCATTAGTAATGACTATGTCGCTCTGTGTCCCGTGATGTACGAAAAAGAAAATAGGATTTTTATAACAGCTTACCTGTAAAATCCTTTTCTTGGAGTACATCACGGGACACAGAGCTCCCGCCCCTCTTTTGGGGACACTTATTGCTTTGCTACAAAACTGAGGTGCTCCCGGATGGGAGGGGCTTATATAGGGGAGGGTACTTCCGGTTTTGGAAGTTGCCAGTGCCAGCACCTGACGGTAACTATATAACCCATTAGTAATGACTATGTCGCTCTGTGTCCCGTGATGTACTCCAAGAAAAGGATTTTACAGGTAAGCTGTTATAAAAATCCTATTTTTTCCAATCTTCTATTGTCCAAATTTGGTGATCCTGTGCGAATTGTAGCCTCAGTTTCCTGTTCTTAGCTGACAGGAGTGGCACCCGGTGTGGTCTTCTGCTGCTGTAGCCCATCTGCTTCAAGGTTGGATGTGCTGTGCATTCAGAGATGGTATTCTGCATACCTTGGGTGTAACGAGGGGTTATTTGAGTTACTGTGTGTCAAGAAAAAGGTTGAGCGGGGTGGGACTTTATATGTGCCTCAGTGGAGTAACTAAATATAGAAATACCAGAATATATAGAAAAATAAACAACTTTTATTTTCCTGCCTTGTGGCAGTGATATAAAAAGTATTATCTTACAAAAATATATGAAGTAAAATCACATTTACAGTTCAGACAATCAAATAACGGGATGTGCAATTCCCATTCAAGAAGAAAGTAAGGGCCTACGCGTTTCGCGGATTTCCGCTTCGTCAGGGCCTTTGAACTGTAAATGTGATTTTACCTCATATATATTTTTGTAAGATAATACTTTTTATATCACTGCCACAAGGCAGGAAAATAAAAGTTGTTTATTTTTCTATATATTCTGGTATTTCTATATTTATTTACTCCACTGAGGCACATATAAAGTCCCACCCCGCTCAACCTTTTTCTTGACACACAGTCGCATATTCTTCAGGGATGGTGCCTCAGTAGGAGTTTCATGGTATCTCGCATACACCCCAACCCCTACACAATTATTTGAGTTACTATTGCCTTTCTATCATCTCCAACCAGTCTGCCCATTCTCCTCTGACATCAACAAGGAATTTTTTCCGCCACACAACTGCTGCTCACTGGATATTTTCTCTTTTCCAGACCATTATCTGTAATCCCAAGAGATGGTTGTGTGTGAAAATCCCAGTAGATCAGCAGTTTTTGAAATACTCAGACCGGCCCGTCTGCCACCAACAACCATGCCAGGTTCAAAGTCATTTAAATTCCCTTTTCTTCCCCTATTCTGATGCTTAGTTTAAACTTCAGCAAGTGGTCTTCACCTCGTCTAGATGCCTAAATGCATTGAGTTGCTGCCATGTGATTGGCTGATTAGCAATTTGTGTTACCAAGCAATAGAACAGGTGTACCTAATAAAGGGGCCGGTGAGTGTATGTCTACAGTCCAATCACTAAAATGTCATTTGATTTTCAATCCTGATAAATCTGCAGCTTTCATTAAAACAATACAGTGGAAATTGTTGTTTAGGCACTTCCTGTTATAGGGTGACAACCCTCTGTCCCTGTCTTCCAACTGGGCTCCTGTGTTGTCACCCGGTCACCTGCCCCCTGGTGGAGAGTACAAGTGGCTGCACTGACACACATTGCCCAAGCATGGTTCACCATTGTCACTGTTGTGGTCCAGAGCTATGCTGTGCATGTAGGTAGGAAGCGGCTGATAAAGGCTGCAGGAGATCCGCAGTTCTGAAATAGGGAAAAAAAAAGAAAACACACAGCAAACTAAATGTCATCCAGTGGGGTTCACATCTTCAATTGCTCATCATTATCAGTCTGGTCCGTTCTATATGTATGTGACTTACTTCTAATGGTCTCTCCCTAGATGCCGAGGACACAACATCACTGAGCAGGAATGGTGTCACCCACATCGTGTCCATCCACAACAATGCAAAGCCCCTCTTACCGGTGAGTAGTGGAGACACCAACACTCCCATTATATGCAGCCGCCTGGCAGGAACATCCTCTGTCAGAAGATGCTAGTTTCCTGGCTGTTGTTCAGATGTGGAGTAAGCATGCAACAAGTGAAATAACAATGTCAGAACTACAGATCTGTATGTTACTTCTAGCCCAGGTAATCAGCAGGAAGTGAAGACAGGGGATCAATATAACAGTTATGGATCCAACAACAGCTGATTTCTGCCAGGACAGGTCCTCTTTGGAGAAAAAAAAGGTTTGGCCTTATAAAAACATTCCCCCCCCCCAAACAACTCCCCAGTAAGGTTTGGTCTGAAACGAGTACTCCTCAAGGCACTAAAGACCCATCAGTAATCTGCATAGAATATCGAATTGTTGACGATCGATCCGATTATCCCATTACTAATAATTACAGGATCACATGATCTGATCTTTTTATGTAAAATAAAATGAAATTTAGGATCCCTGAAATATTTTCTGTATATGATGTGTTAGAATTACCATGGCTGTACATTTCATTCTAAACACCAGGGGGCAGCATTACACCATGATGGACAATGGGGACTTGAATAAGACACTACTTTTGAAAAGATTGTGAATGGAATTAGTTTACCGACTATGAGACTTCCTAATATGATAGATCAGTGGTCTCCAAACTGCGGCCTGGGGGCCAGGTACGGCCCCTTGCTCGCCATTATCCGGCCCTTGGAGCACTTTTCTTCCAACTAATACAAGACACTATGGGGTTGGTTTACTAGAACTAGAGAGTGCCAAATTCAGTGCAGCTCTGCATAGAAACCAATCAGCTTCCAGGTTTGTCTGTTAAAGCTTAACTGAACAAGCCAAAGCTAGCAGCTGATTGGCTACCATGCCCAGCTGCACCAGATTTTGCACTCTTCAGTTTTGGTAAATCAACCTGTATTTCTTCCATTGACACCAACCATGGGGCACTATTCCTCCCATTAACTCCAGCGATGGGGCACTATTCCTCCCATTAACACCAGCAATGGGGCACTATTCCTCCTATTAACACCAGCGATGGGGCACTATTCCTCCCATTAACACCAACGATGGGGCACTATTCCTTCCATTAACTCCAACGATGGGGCACTATTCCTCCCATTAACACCAACGATGGGGCACTATTCCCCCCATTAACTCCAACGATGGGGTAATATTCCTCCCATTAACACCAGCGATGGGGCACTATTCCTCCCATTAACACCAGCGATGGGGCACTATTCCTCCCATTAACACCGATAATGGGGCAATATTCCTCCCATTAACACCAACGATGGGGCACTATTCCTCCCATTAACACCAACGATGGGGCACTATTCCTCCCATTAACTCCAACAATGGGGCACTATTCCTCCCATTAACTCCAACGATGGGGCACTATTCCTCCCATTAACACCAACGATGGGGCACTATTCCTCCCATTAACACCAACGATGGGGCACTATTTCTCCTATTGACACCAATGATGGGACACTATTCCTCCTATTGACACCAATGATGGGACACTATTCCTCCTATTGACACCAACGATGGGTCACTATTCCTCCCATTGAGTCCAATGATGGGGGCACTATTCCCCCCATTGACACCAATGATGGGGCACTATTCCTCCTATTGACACCAATGATGGGGCACTATTCCTCCCACTGACACCAATGATGGGACACTATTCCTCCCACTGACACCAATGATGGGACACTATTCCTCCCACTGACACCAATGATGGGGCACTATTCCTCCCACTGACATCAATGATGGGGCACTATTCCTCCCACTGACACCAATGATGGGGCATTGTTGTCAGGATGCCAGGACCATTTCTACTCCCACTGGCCACAGTTTGGCCCCTCTAAAGTCTAAAGACAGTAAACTGGCCCTTTGTTTAGAAAGTTTGGAGACTGCTGAGATAGATAGATAGATAGATAGATAGATAGAAAGATAGATAATTTTAAAGGGAAATTATAATCTTTTATCTAAACATGCCAGTGAAAATTGATCCATTTCAAGCCGACCTTTTACTAACTTTACAAGTTTCAATGTCAGAATATACAGCACCAATATCATTGTTCAGATAAGCAGCTCCACCTTTTATCATTAAAAAGCTGTCATTGAGCTCCAGTTAGTGACTTTACCTGGGCTGAGATGATGTCATCAGTCTGCTGCAACAAGGAGGAAGCATTTCCTCAGTCTCCCTTTCCCCAGTGATTAGGCTGTACATTGGAACTTTGTAGCAAGTCACAAGATGAGAGGCTGCAGCAAGGGGCTGATCAGTAATTTGTGATCAAGAACTGCACAGACACCGCGATTTACATGGCTGTGCCATCTCTAAGGCGGCATCTCAGTCCAGGAAGTAGATGGTGACCCTGGATGATGCCTGAGCAAAGACGGCGCTGTCCTTCTGGAGAGAAAAGTAGATGCAGACCTTGTTAGATAAATACCTGGAAGGGTTACACTGACACATTACTGAGCATGCAGTCTGTTTCCTGACTATTATGGCGCACACTAGATGTACCGTACTTGTCTGATAAAAAACAATGGATTTTCTCCAGGTGAGATTTTATTCCAGGATTTGTTGAACTGACTGACTGCAATGACCTCCTGTCAGCCACTAGAGGGAGCACCTATGCTGCTCTAGTTCAGTGGTTGCCAGGTTGTGATATATAGGGGACCTCAGGGGTGGCCCCCTGAGGTCCCTGAAGGGCCATATATTTTATTGGGTATATGTAATGCTGTAGGAGACTTTACAAAATCCTCTCTCCCACTGCTGACCAAGGGCTGCAGGTTGGGCACCACCAGGGACACAAACATGAAATATGGAACAGCAAAGGTGTTAACATGCGATGGTCCCATAAAAACAGTGATTATCGAAAATGAATTTGTTTTCCTAAGTGCTGCAGATGGGGGCCCTGAGGGATAAAAATACACCCATCGCGTCTTACATCACACCCCCCAGTGTGGCACAGAGAAGGAGGAACAGGAAAGGCATGGCGGGTTGTGTAACACTCTGAGCACAGATTGAGCTGTGCCCGTTGTCTGCAGATGGTTCTGCTGAGGGACCAGCAGGAAGGAAACAGCTGCAGCAGCTCCATCTCACAGAAGATGCTCCAGACCGCAGAATAGGCGCTGGCACTCCCCCCATGACAACTGACAGACCCCCCAACTATCCTCCAAATCACGACTGACAAAGGCACCGCCGGAGCTTTAATTATTCCTTAAAGGGTCAGTCCATCGAAAAACGTGTCTGAGCTGCTCCCTGCTGAAATTCCCAGCTCTGTTTCATTTCTTCTCTTACATCTTTCATAATATAAATAAAATAAAATATATAGCAGGGATGGTGGGAACTCCTCATAATGGGCACAGCAGGTGTAGAGACCCGGGAACTCAGCACAGGGATGGTGGGAACCCCTCATAATGGGCACAGCAGGTGTAGAGACCCAGGAACTCAGCACAGGGATGATTGGATCCCCTCATAATGGGCACAGCAGGTGTACAGGACCAGGAACTCAGCACAGGGATGGAGGGAACTCCTCATAATGGGCACAGCAGGTGTACAGACCCGGGAACTCAGCACAGGGATGATTGGATCCCCTCATAATGGGCACAGCAGGTGTAGAGACCCGGGAACTCAGCACATGGATGGTGGGAACCCCTCATAATGGGCACAGCAGGTGTAGAGACCTGGGAACTCAGCACAGGGATGATTGGATCCCCTCATAATGGGCACAGCAGGTGTACAGACCCAGGAACTCAGCACAGGGATGGTGGGAACCCCTCATAATGGGCACAGCAGGTGTAGAGACCCAGAACTCAGCACAGGGATGGTGGGAACCCCTCATAATGGGCACAGCAGGTGTACAAACCCGGGTACTCAGCACAGAGATGGTGGGAACCCCTCATAATGGGCACAGCAGGTGTACAAACCCAGGTACTCAGCACAGGGATGGTGGGAACTCCTCATAATGGGCACAGCAGGTGTACAGACCCGGGAACTCAGCACAGCGATGGTGGGAGACCCTCATAATTGGCACAAAGAAATGTACAGACCCAGGAACTCAGCACAGGGATGGTGGGAACCCCTCATAATGGGCACAGCAGGTGTAGAGACCCAGAACTCAGCACAGGGATGGTGGGAACCCCTCATAATGGGCACAGCAGGTGTAGAGACCCAGAACTCGGCACAGGGATGGTGGGAACCCCTCATAATGGGCACAGCAAGTGTACAGACCCAGAACTCAGCACAGGGATGGTGGGAACCCCTCATAATGGGCACAGCAGGTGTAGAGACCCAGAACTCAGCACAGGGATGGTGGGAATCCCTCATAATGGGCACAGCAGGTGTACAGACCCAGGAACTCAGCACAGGGATGGTGGGAACCCCTCATAATGGGCACAGCAGGTGTAGAGACCCAGAACTCAGCACAGGGATGGTGGGAACCCCTCATAATGGGCACAGCAGGTGTAGAGACCCAGAACTCAGCACAGGGATGGTGGGAACCCCTCATAATGGGCACAGCAAGTGTACAGACCCAGAACTCAGCACAGGGATGGTGGGAACCCCTCATAATGGGCACAGCAGGTGTAGAGACCCAGGAACTCAGCACAGGGATGATTGGATCCCCTCATAATGGGCACAGCAGGTGTACAGGACCAGGAACTCAGCACAGGGATGGAGGGAACTCCTCATAATGGGCACAGCAGGTGTACAGACCCGGGAACTCAGCACAGGGATGATTGGATCCCCTCATAATGGGCACAGCAGGTGTAGAGACCCGGGAACTCAGCACATGGATGGTGGGAACCCCTCATAATGGGCACAGCAGGTGTAGAGACCTGGGAACTCAGCACAGGGATGGTGGGAACCCCTCATAATGGGCACAGCAGGTGTACAGACCCAGGAACTCAGCACAGGGATGGTGGGAACCCCTCATAATGGGCACAGCAGGTGTAGAGACCCAGAACTCAGCACAGGGATGGTGGGAACCCCTCATAATGGGCACAGCAGGTGTACAAACCCGGGTACTCAGCACAGAGATGGTGGGAACCCCTCATAATGGGCACAGCAGGTGTACAAACCCAGGTACTCAGCACAGGGATGGTGGGAACTCCTCATAATGGGCACAGCAGGTGTACAGACCCGGGAACTCAGCACAGCGATGGTGGGAGACCCTCATAATTGGCACAAAGAAATGTACAGACCCAGGAACTCAGCACAGGGATGGTGGGAACCCCTCATAATGGGCACAGCAGGTGTAGAGACCCAGAACTCAGCACAGGGATGGTGGGAATCCCTCATAATGGGCACAGCAGGTGTACAGACCCAGGAACTCAGCACAGGGATGGTGGGAACCCCTCATAATGGGCACAGCAGGTGTAGAGACCCAGAACTCAGCACAGGGATGGTGGGAACCCCTCATAATGGGCACAGCAGGTGTAGAGACCCAGAACTCAGCACAGGGATGGTGGGAACCCCTCATAATGGGCACAGCAAGTGTACAGACCCAGAACTCAGCACAGGGATGGTGGGAATCCCTCATAATGGGCACAGCAGATGTACAGACCCGGGAACTCAGCACAGCGATGGTGGGAGACCCTCATAATTGGCACAAAGAAATGTACAGACCCGGGAACTCTCTAATAGTGTCCCCAAGAGTTAAAAAAAAAAGACTGTCTCTGTGTTTTACTCTCCAGCATCCACAAAACACTACATATTATTTCTGGGTGGAGTGGACCTTTAAAAAAAAAAAACAGACGGGAGAGAGTGGTACCTCCTCAGAATGATTGTGGCTGGAGGTCTCACTCACTTTGTGGAATAATGTCATTTATCACCATTAGAGGTGAAGGAAGTCAATGGGTAACAAAGCCCCTCAGCACTCCACCAGTAACTGAATATCACTTTTGGGTGGACACCATCCCTTCAGTCCCTTCAGTCCCTTCGGTCCCTCCAGCTCATGGCTGCATTCCCCTTAGGAATGTCTGTACATACTGGGGATATGATTATCTGTAGACTTCCCAGCCCTCCCGTGGGTCACAGTCGCCCCCTCCTGGCTGTGTTGTGTAATACAATATGATGAAGGTGTTTGTGTGCGCTTCCTATCAAGCTTACTAATGCTGGAGTCACTTATGGTCCATGACAGTTCTTCTCCCGGTGTCATTTATAACTGCATACTGCTGTGACACCATAATGAGCAAACTAAAGTCCTGGGCCACAGAGCTGACACTCAGGATGAGAAATTGGCAGAAGGGGTTGACCTGGCAGGAGTTACTTTTTTTTTTTTTTTTCACAGAGACTGACAATGATAAGAGGAAATATTTTTCTTCCTTTGTTCCTCCCTGCCAACACATCAACATAATAATGAAATTACAATATAAAACCTTTTAATTTTCATTCCTTATTTCACACCCAGAGATGTCCTCACCGGGACTCCGTGCTTCTCTATGCACAGCAGGCAGATCATGGCTGGTGGGAGGGGCCAGCCCGGCAGGGTGCTGTAGATAGCTTCCTGGAAATATTACAGCATCCTACCTCAGTCCTGACACAAGCAGTGGGAGGAGTTATGCAAATATTATAATGCCTTGGTGGGTGGGTGTCAGTCTGGAGGAGTGGACGTTCCTAGGCAGGCTGTATTTGCATGCAGGTCATCCCCTAGGTAATGCCCACATGTGACGCTGAGGCTCCATAATTGGAATACAATGAAAGGGGCGGGCCAGGGACAGTCAGGCTGGGGAGGAAAGGGCTAGATGGTGCTGGACGTCCTCCAGCCAGGAAATGAGGCGGAGCTCTATCTGAGTTCCTGAAGCTTCCAATGCACATTATGAGAAGCTCACAGTGTGCGGTGAAATCAGAGGAAGCCATTTCAGTCCAGGAGAGGAGCCGGTAGAACTGTGTATGACTGAAGGGAAGGCCGAAGGTCAGGGACAGATCATTGTCACCCTATAACAGGAAGCGCCTGTACAAGGACCCTTCATGGCAGGATCACCAGGAATGAAAGCTGTAGATTTACAATGATTGAAAATTGCTTTTGAAATGACATTGATATGTTAAAGCTTTTATGGGAGTTCTCCCCCCGCTCAGCTCTGACGCCCCCTATCTGTGTCTTGCAGGAGAAGACCTACCTGTGTATTGCAGCCTCAGACAGCAGCAGCCAGAACCTGTAAGTAGTCATTCTCATTACACTGTACAGAAATGAGGCGAGTCCAGAACTGAAGCTCCACACTATGCTATTCAAGTCCAGATACATGTTTATAAAGCTGATACGTTTCGGGGCTGTGACTCCGCCCCCTTCATCAAGACTTAAAGCGGAGCCTTCAGTCACTTTTTCAACTTTCCATCTATTAAATCTTCTGCCCTTGTTGTTCTTCTAACTTTGGATAGTAATTTTTTTTTTCTGCTTATACAGCCCACTTCCTGTTTCTTGTCTGGTCATTAGCCTAGGCTTATCACATCATGCACAGCTCTCGCTCTCACTCTTGTGGAAGTTTGCCAGGAAGGGAGGGGGGCGAGTCATAAGAGGGCCAATGAGAGCTGCAGGGCTGGAGGTGTACCTCTGTGTAAATCCAGGAAGTGAACAGGCAGCAGCTTCAGCTGCCCACAGTTAAAATGGCTGCAGCCAGACTCGGTGGAGGGAGATTTCTGCAGCATATTTGGCAAGTACAGAATCACAGTATATAGAAAATAACATGCAAAGTGGTGGGGGGGAAGCTTCAGAATGGCAAAGATGTTTTTATTACAAATTATGTGAGAGGACTGCAGTTCCTCTTTAAAAGCAGAACAAATATTATAACAAAATAAAATAAAATAATACAATATATATATATATATATATATATATATATACATACACATCATTGTAGCATACGATTCTAAAAAGCTTGAAAACAAGGTTCCAGGGTAAAGATTTATTAGATTGTAAGCTCCTGGAGCAGGGCCCTCTTACCCCTCTTGTATTTCATTGTATTATAACTGTATTGTCTCCCTTTTATATTGTAAAGCACTGCGTAAACTGTTGGCGCTATATAAATCCTGTATAATAATAATAAAGATTGTCAGCCTGCAGGACTGGCTTCCAATCATGTGACCACAAATTTGAGAACCAGCTCTCAAATTTTTGTTGTCGGAAATTCCAAATGTCCGATGGAGCATACACACGGTTGGATTTTCCGACAACAGGCTCACATCGAACATTTGTTGTCGGAAATTCCGACCGTGTGTACATTGTGTCATTAGAATGACAAATGCGCGGTCATACAACGCTGTACCCATATGATTTTTTTTTCCCACACGAATAGAGCTTTCTTTTGGTGGTATTTAATCACTGCTGTTTTTTTTTTATTTTTTGCTAAACAAACGAAAAAAGACTGAAAATGTTGAAAATAAAGAAAAAAATGTTTTCATAGTTTGTTATAAAATTTTGCAAATGGGTAATTTTTTTCCTTCGCTGATGTGCGCTGATGAGGCTGCACTGATGGGCACTGATAGGCTGCACTGATGGTTACTAATGAGGCGGCACTAATGGCCCTTGATAGGTGGCACTGATGAGGCAGCACTGATAGGCAGCACTGCTGATCTCTGATAGGTGGCACTAGTAGGTGCAACTGATAGGCAGCACTGATAGGTGACACTGATTGGCAGCACTGATTGGTAGCACTGGTGGACACTGATTGGCGGCACTGATTTGCAGCCCTGGTGGGCACTGTTGGGGCGACACTGATAATCAGGACACTGATAATCAGTGCCGATGTCCCTGTAACACAAGCTGGTTATCGGCTCTCTTCTTCTCTCCTTACGCTGTCAGCATGAGGAAAGAAAAGCCGATAACCGGTTTGTGTTTACATCTGTGATCAGCTGTTGTCGGACACTGCTCACGTGGCAAAGGGCCTCTGTGATTGGCCCTTTATCCTGATCTGTGATCAGCTGAGTCCAGGCAGCGCGATGATGGGAGGATGGCAATAGATGCCCTCCCAGCAAAGTAAGCCCACACATTCGGCTATATCGAGGGCAAGGAAGGGGTTAATGAAGTTTGAATGCTGAATCCGATACCTACTGAAGTCAATGGGAGCAGTGATTTTAGTAAAGCTTAAAGTGAAACAAATGCATCATTTCTTTGTACAACCTACTACAGCAACACTGACAATTACAAGGAGAATGGCCATTTAAATTCTCAGCCAATGACAGCTCCCGGCTGTTCCCTTCTGTCTGTAAACAAAGTAGCCGGGAGTTCCCTTCGTCTATATCAGACCAGAAAGGTGTGAGGTTCCCCCTAAAAATACACACCAGACTTTTGGGTGACAGAGTTGTGATTCAGACTTGGAGACCATTTTTGGGTGGATTGACTTCCAGCCAGATTCATGATTCTGAATTATAAAAATAAATAAAAAAACAAACTTTTGTCATAAGATTGTATCGTTATTTTTCTCTTTATACTGTTTTTCAAAAGTGGGAAATCCTGTTATTTACAAGGGGGATCCTAAAAATAACAGAAATATAAAGATTATCTGTAAATGTCCAGATGTATACATCAGACCTAAAAGAGGAACTACTGGGTGGTAAAGAGGGACAGAGGGACTTGGGTGCAAAAGAGGGACAAAGAGACTTGGTGTAAAGAGGGACTTGGGTGCAGAACTGGAACAGCGAGACATGGGTGCAGAAGAGGGACCATTGTGGGGTAAAGAGGGACAGAGAAACTTGGGTGGAGAAGAGAAGAGTAAAAGGGGTAAAGAGACTTGGGTACAGAAGAGGGATTATTATTGTGGAGTAAAGAGGGACTGAGGGAATTAGGAGCAGAACTGGGACCACTGTAGGGTAAAGAGGGACAAAGATACTTGGATGCAGAAGAGGAATCATTGTGGGGGAATATAGGACAGAGGGATTTGGGTGCAGAACAGGAACCATTGTACAGTAAAACGGGATTATGGGTCTTGGGTGCGAAAGAGGGACTATTGTGGGATAAAGAGGGACAGAGAGACGTGGATGCAGAAGAGGGACCATTGTGGTGTAAAGAGGGACAGACAAACTTGGGTACTGAAGAGGGACAATTTTGATGTAAAGAGGGACTTGGGTGTAGAACTGGAACAGAGAGACATGGGTGCAGAAGAGGGACCATTGTGGGGTAAAGAGAGGCAGAGAAACTTGGGTGGAGAAGAGAAGAGGAACCATTGTGGGGTAAAAAGGGACAGAGGCATTTGGGTTAAAAAGAGGGACCCTTGTGAGGTAAAGAAGAGACAGGGAGACTTGGGTGCAGAACGGGCACCATTGTGGGGTAAAAAGGGACAGAGAAACTTGGGTACTAAAGAGGGACACTTTTGGTGTAAAGAAGGACAGAGAAACTTGGGTGTAGAAGAGGAACCATTGTGGGGTAAAAAGAGACAGAGGGATTTGGGTTCAAAAGAGGGACCATTGTGGGGTAAAGAAGGGACAGGACGACGTGGGTGCAGAACGGGGACCATTGTGGGGTAAAAAGGGACAGAGACATTTGGGTGCAGAAGAGGGACCATTGTGGGGTAAAGAGGGACAGAGAAACTTGTGTACTAAAGAGGGACACTTTTGGTGTTAGGAAGGACGGAGAAACTTGGGTGGAGAAGAGAAACCATTGTGAGGTAAAGAAGGGACAGGAAGACTTGGGTGCAGAACGGGGACCATTGTGGTGTAAAAAGGGACAGAGGCATTTGGGTGCAGAAGAGGGACCATTGTGGGGTAAAGAAGGGACAGCGAGACTTTGGTGCAGAACGGGGACCATTGTGGTGTAAAAAGGGACAGAGGCATTTGGGTGCAGAAGAGGGACCATTGTGGGGTAAAGAAGGGACAGGGAGACTTTGGTGCAGAACAGGGACCATTGTGGGATAAAGAGGGACACAGTGACTTGAATCCAGAAGGGACTTGGGTGTAGAGGATAAACTGGTGTGGGTTAACGAGGGACAGGGGGACTTGGGGAGAAGAGGGACCATTGTAACGTGAAGAGGGACTTGCTTGCAGAAGGGTATAAAGAGGGACAGAAGGGCAGAGGAAGCACTTTTGTATGGTACATAAGGACAGAGGGACTTGGGTAGACAACAGGGACAGAGGAGGGACCACTGTATGGTAAAGAGGGGCAGAAAAGGCACCACTGTAGTGCCTGTAAGGGACTGGTGTATATACAACTGTGGCAATCCTGCCAAGTTTCGTTTCTGTCCCCCTGTGTGGGTAGTTGGTGACGTGTCACGTGGAAGCGCTGTGGCTGGGTGACCGTTATGCTCTGAGGCTGCGACATTTTCAGGGGAACTCAGAGCATCTGTGTCAGTTCTTCACCCAAAATACCGACACCATTTCCTGCTATGTATAGCCCAGAGAGCTGCACTGTCTTCATTTCACCACCAGGGGGAATTGTGAAGTATGAAAATGAGAAAATCATTAAAAAAACTCTAAATTCCCCCAAATATAATTGTTTGTAATTTCAGAGTTCTCGGTACAGCACTGCCGCATATGTTAGCGCTATATAACTGTATAATAATAATAGTGTGTGACTGTGGGGGGACATTAGAGTGTAAGCTCCTCTGGTGCAGAGACTGATGTGACTGGCTCAGTGTTCTCTGTACAGCACTGCGGTATATGTCAGAGCTATATAAATATATAGTGAAATAAAGTGGGTGCCGTTTGTCCAAGTAGGTAAGTTCTCCTGATAAATGATATCTGGGTATAATTCTGGGTTTCACTGTCATGGCCGCCGTCTCGCCATTGTGCGCTCTGTCTGTATGTCCTATGTGTGAAATCGTGTTCCTTCTCACATTCACACTTTGTTTCTCACACGTCTCGTTGTCTCTTTGCATTGGCTCGCTTTGTGGTAATGTACTATAAAAAAAAAAATCACACTTAATGGGGGATTCGAGCAACATTTAGAAAGTCTTAAAACCTGACTCTAGCCAAAACTGTACTTAGAGTTCTGGATAAAATAGGGAAGGATTGGAACCTCTGTTAAGTTGACATTACTGTGTTCCAGTGTGGGGAAATTTCCACTAACTTCCTGTCATGGTGACACTAGGAAGTGAATTGTGGGGAGAGTTTATCACTTGGACAGGAAGTCACTGTCAGGAAAAACCAGTAGAGCACATGTGCTTACCTCCCAACATTCTGAGATGCGAAAGAGAGACACAGGTGTGAAGGAAAAGGACACACCCCCTGCCACGCCCCCAGTTAGGTAGACCATAAAGAATGAGTACGTAGAAAATATTTGGGTAAACACACAAGTCCTTTTACTGCTAATCCTCCTTCACAGTGGGTGTTCAAAACAACAAATGTAAGAATTTAGAGAATGGATGAAAGATTTGTATAACTAGGGCTATACCTGTAGGAAAGGAGTCTACAAACTACGGCCCGATTTTATCTGACCGTCTGATGTAAGAAGGGACTCTAAAGGGGACTCACATGTAAGTGGGGCTCTGATGTAAAAGGGACTTTGATAGGGGCTCTAATTTAAGGCGGGTCTTGATAGGGACTTTTATTAAGGAGGACTTTTATGTAATAGGGAATCTGATGTAAGGGGGACTTTGATAGGGACTCTGATGTAAGGGAGACTTTGAAAGGGACTCTGATGTAAAGGGACACTAATGGGGACTCTTATGTAAGGGAGGACTCTGATGTAAGGGAGACTCTGATGTAAGAGGGACTTCAATAGGGACTCTGATGCAAGGGGGGCTCTGATGGGGACTCTGTTGTAAGCGGGAATCCTATGTAAGGGGGACTTTAATAGAGACTCTGATGTAAAGGGGCTCTAATGGAGACACTTACGTAAGGGAGGACTCTGATGTAAGGAGGAATCTGTGGTAAAGGGGACTTTGATAGGGACTGTGATGTAAGGGGGTCTCTGCTGTAAGGGGGAATTTTATAGGGACTTTTATTAAGGAGACTCTTATGTAAGGGGGAATAATATGTAAGGGGGACTTTGTTAGGGACTCTGATGTAAGGGGACTCAGATGTAATGCGGAATCCTATGTAAAGGGGACTCTGATAGGGACTCTGATGTAAGGGGGGCTCTGATGGGGGACTCTGATATAAGGGGGTCTTTGATGGGGGACTCTGATGTAAGGAGGTCACTGATGAAAGGAGGAATTTGATAGGGACTTTTATTAAGAAGACTCTTATGTAAGGGGGTCTTTAATAAGAATTCTTATGTAAAGGGGCTCTGATGTAGACAGTTATGTAAGGGAGGACTCTGATGTAAGGGGAAATCTGATGTAAAGGGGACTTTGATAGGGAGCGCGATGTAAGGGGGTATTTGATAGGGACTTTTATTAAGGAGACTCTTATGTAAGGGGGAATCCTATGTAAAGGGGACTTTGTTAGGGACTCTGATGTAAGGGGACTCAGATGTAATGGGCAATCCTATGTAAGGGAGACTTTGATAGAGACTCTGATATATAGGGGCTCTAATGGTGACTCTTATGTAAGGGAGGGCTGTGATGTAAGGGAGACTCTGATGTAAGGGGGGGGGGGCTTTGATGGGGACACTAATTGTAAGTGGGGCTCTAATGTAAGGGGAAATTTTATGGGGACTTTTATTAAGGAGACTCTTGTGTAAGGGGGAATCCTTTGTAAGGGGGTCTTTAATAGGAACTCTGATATATATATATTTTTTCTTTACTATCCCTTGTTTCTCTCCCAGGTACAAACCCATCCTGATCGTTTTCTATCAGCCCTGACATAAGAGGTTTTAATCTTTCAGCCAATATCTTCAAATAAATCTTTATCTTCTAGGGACTCTGATATAAAGGAGCTCTGATGGAGACACTTATGTAAGGGAGGACTCTGATATAAGGGGGAATCTGATGTAAAGGGGACTTTGATAGACTCTGATATAAGGGGGAATCTGATGTAAAGGGGACTTTAATAGACTCTGATATAAGGGGGAATCTGATGTAAAGGGGACTTTGATAGACTCTGATATAAGGGGGAATCTGATGTAAAGGGGACTTTGATAGACTCTGATATAAGGGGGAATCTGATGTAAAGGGGACTTTGATAGACTCTGATATAAGGGGGAATCTGATGTAAAGGGGACTTTAATAGACTCTGATATAAGGGGGAATCTGATGTAAAGGGGACTTTGATAGACTCTGATATAAGGGGGAATCTGATGTAAAGGGGACTTTGATAGACTCTGATATAAGGGGGAATCTGATGTAAAGGGGACTTTAATAGACTCTGATATAAGGGGGAATCTGATGTAAAGGGGACTTTGATAGACTCTGATATAAGGGGGAATCTGATGTAAAGGGGACTTTAATAGACTCTGATATAAGGGGGAATCTGATGTAAAGGGGACTTTGATAGACTCTGATATAAGGGGGAATCTGATGTAAAGGGGACTTTGATAGACTCTGATATAAAGGGGCTCTGATGGAGACTCTGAAGTAGGGGGAACTCTAATGGGTTAATTTTTTTGATTGGAATGATTTGCTTTGTTTTGTGGATTTGTTTTAGTTGTCCTCACGCCTATCATGGTGATTCCAGAAGTAATCCTGTGAATATTAGTATAATATACATAAGGACAGAGGGACTTGGGTACACAACAGGGACAGAGGAGGGACCACTGTATGGTGAAGAGGGGCAGAAAAGGCACCACTGTAGTGCCTGTAAGGTCTGGTCCGGGTGTAATGGGGACAATGAGGAGGACGGAGGGATTAACACACATTCCCTCCTATTCTTTCATTGTCACAATGACATTATTGCTACAATGTAACACTGCAGTCCCTGTGGTTGGGGTCTTTGTGACTCCATGCAGCTAGGGGGTCCACTAATTATCTCCAATGTATCAATCAGCTGACTCTCCCCTGCTGATCCCTATGGTGCAATGAGTTTGAAAAGCAAAACCAATTTCTACATTGTTTCAATCTTCTCTATAACTCTGAGGTTTTTCCGGACATGACAAGTCCTGTTATATCCAGCAGGGCTGCGGATTGGGTCGGCTCTGGCCGGTAACGTGGTCTCGGCCCCCCGTGTCCTCTTCTGTGAACCGAGTGCCAGTTCTGTGAAGGCTCACTTCCTCCCTTCTCCCTCGAATCAACTGGCCGGGGAATCTGAAACCACTTCCCTTCTCCGAAATACCCCAATCAGCTGGGGGTCATGCGCGGAGAACATTGTTATCCAATTACTATTATCCAATGACCGTCTCACTCCCGACCTCAGATCTTTTATATCTGGAGTCTTAGACCCCATACACACTATTAGATTTTCTGCAGATTTACTCAAAACCATGTAGTACCAGGGCCTGCCTGATTGCATACAAATTGAAACACTTAAAGTGGTAGTAAACTCTGTACTACCACTTTTACCTACAGGTAAGCCTATAATAAGGCCTATAATAAGGCTTACCTGTAGGTAAAAAGAATATCTCCTAAACCTGTACGGTTTAGGAGATATTCTCCTCGCAATGAGCCGCTGACTGCAGCGGCGCATGCGCAGCGGGGATTCTCGGCTAAAGGCCGGCAGTCGTCAGACCTCGCCGGAAAGAAGTCTCCCGCGCGCATGCAAGCGGGAGTGACAACATCGCCGCTCCAGCCACTCACAGCGCTGGAGCGGCGATACCCAGAAGACACGCTGAGGCAAAATTACATCTCCCTCGACGTGGACCAGGTAAGTTACCGACGCCTCCTTCTAAGGTAAGTATTTCATAATGAGCTAGTATGCGCTGCATACTAGCTCATTATGCCTTTTGCCTTTGAGGTATGTTAAGAAAAAAAAAAAAAAGCAGCAGCGGGTTTACTACCGCTTTAAGGTTTGACCTCATATTATATGGTTTTGGTAAATCTGAAGACAAAAATCTGCAGAAAATCTAATAGTGTGTGTATGGGGCTTTATCAGGTGACATAAATCACATCACAAGACAAAAATCTACACATATTGTATATGAAAAAATAATAAAAATAAATAAATATAAATATATATATATATATATATAAATCCAGATTTACCCCCCCCCCCCCCTTCCTGACCAGGCCATTTTTTACAATACGGCACTTACAACAACACTTAAAAGAGGACCTGTCAGCATCAAATATGAAATCTGAAATGTTTTTAAAGGTGAAGGCTTTGGGTCTGTCACCCCAATCTTGTTTTTACCACCTAGTGAGTTTTCAGATGTCACTGGTTGCATGCTTGTTAGTCATTAATCTTGTAGTGAAGCCGGTCTGTTCTCACCCATGCCCACTCTGGGGCCCATTTCCCTTATGCAGAGATCCCAACTGTCTTTGATTTTGAGGGATTGTCCCTGATTTGGAAAGTTCCTCTGCCCCTCTTTCCTCCTCCTTTGTCCCTCATTTTGGTCTGATCTATATTAGTGGCAGCCAGTGGGGGCTGCTGGAATTTTTTTTGTTGGTGGGGGGGGGGGCAGCAAACCGTATGCCACACTTTAAAGGGCCCCCCCAACCCTGGTTGGTTGGTAGCATTTACCCCATCACTGGCGACTTCCCCCTGCTCGGCGGCTTCCCGTTCTCCTGCTCTCCATGGCAGCGGCAGCTTCCGTTTCCCCCTCCTTCAATCGGGAGTCTTCTTTTTTCGGCCAATCGGAAAACAGGTCTCACACCCGCTTCTGATTGGCCGGATTGAGGATCAGTGTTTCAACAGCGAATATTCATTCGCTGTTTTAACACACCTGGGTGGGCTCCAGGTCGCATGCTCTGCCCACCTTATTTTGAAGCCCATTTGTGCCTATGGCTCTAATCAGGTGCTTCAAAAAAATCCCCTGGCTGCTGTAATTCAGGCGCCCGGTGACTCGAAAGGGGCCGGACGCATGAATAGGGGCTGGCTGCGGCGGCCATGGATAAATTCATGCTATGCATGAATCTATCCATTACCATTAAAGGGGGTGGCCTGGAGAGAGGGGGCGGTGCCCCTAATGGACGGGCCGCCACTGGCGGTAGCTTGTGCAAAACTTTTAGGGGGTGCGCCACCCACCCCCCCCAGGTCTGCCCCAAACACTCAGCCTCTTAATTGTGATGGTTCCCCCCCTCCACGGTGACAGACTCACCCCTCCACGGCTTCCTTGGCTTCCCCTCCCGGCCAACCCGATCCTCCTCCTGTCCTGATTGGCCAGGAGGAGAAGCCAAAAGACAATAGGGAACATTAATTCCCTATTGTAACAAGTGGGTGGAGCCCAAACGTTTTCAAGCCAATTAGAGCCTCGGGCTCTAACCATGTGGCTTGAAAAAAAAAAACTCATACAAAGGTATGAGTCCGGGGCACTGCAGGGGGGCGGCGCCCCTGCGCCCCTAATAGACCGTCCGCTCCTGATCTATATTGTTGTATAAAAAAATCACTTTTTACCTTTACAAAAATATTTCCCAGTGCTAAACCTTTCATCCGATTTCTAAATTGCTGCATTTGTAAATTTCAAGAGCCAATATAAAGGAATAGTAGTGGTAAAAAAAATAAAAAGCACTTGTGGGTTTAAGTAATATTTTTTTGGGAAAAGCCTCTTTTAAGGGGGTGTGGCAAGGGGTGTGTCCTATGCCTACATACTTTTGCTAATGGGTGTCCCTTGTTCCCATCTCAAAATGTTGGGAGATATGCGTAAGTGTTGCGTTAAAGCATGCACTGCTGCATTGCATTGCAGGCTACGCATTTTGAATGGCACCCCAACACACAAAGGCTACATTTACATGTGTGACAAAATTGGAACATTACAGGTGTTTTTCAGAGGCTGTAGACAGGCAGTGGGGAGGCGATATGATGCCTTCTCACTGCCTGTTTTTTAGGCCCCTTTCACACTGATGTGGTGCGGTTTGGGTGTAGCGCAGTGTACCAGCGGTTATAGTTGGGCAAACAGTTTGAGCCGAGCAAAAGTTTGATCCAAACATTGCCTGTTCGCCCGTTCAGGGAACACCCGGATTTGCGGAGAGCACGGTGGAATGTTCGGTTGGTGACATCACACGGGGCGGTGCCACCAGGCACTCTTACCTATTTAAGAACTGTCAAACGGCAGAGCAGGCATTCGGCGGTTAGCCTTCGTTGTGGGCAGAGGGTTTTTTTTCTGAGTCCAGTGGTGCAGCAGGCGTCGTGAGTGACGATGGATCTACGTAAAGGAATGGTCAAAAACTGCCTCCTGTCTTTATTTATTTTTGACACTTTTTTTCCATGAATGAATAGGGGTACAATGTTCACATAGGGAATGAGTATTGTTAAAGGGGGCTTCCAGATTCCGATAAGCCCCCTGCCCCTAGACCCCCACAGCCCTGGGTTGTCGGGAAGAGGCCCTTGTCCCCATCAAAAAGTAACCCCCCCCATGTTGAGGGCATGTGGCCTGATATAGTTCGGGGAGGGGGGGTGCTCGCTCAACCCCCTCCTTTCCTGATCTGCCAGGCTGCTTGCTCGGATAAGAGTCTGGTATGGATTTTGGGGGGGGACCCCAAGCCATATTTTTTTTACATTTTTGTATGGCAGGCAATGGTATTGTATTGCTGGAGATTTAAATGTAATTTTAGTTTTTTTTTATAAATGTCAGTTTTGCTGCAACAGGTTCTATACATGGTACGGGTGCGCCACTTTACAGGCAGACTAAGGGGACCCCCAGGCACTATATTTAAAAAAAAAAAAATTTATTGTGATCTTTTAAATGATCTTCTTTTAAAAAAAAATTGCAAACCCATAGGTACACTGTGCTACACTTGCCTTGCATCCAAACCGCACCACATTTGTGTGAAAGTGGTGTAAGTGCTGCACCAATGCACTGCACACAATTTAGACGCATCCCCGTTCGCTTGAATGGGTGGCCCTTGGTAGCGGTACTGCCAACGCTGTATCCTGGCCTAGGCCAACAAGGCCCAGGCCTAGGGCAGCACTTTTGCAGGCGGGCAGCACGGAAAGGGTCCCCGCCGGCTTGTACTACACTGTTAGTATAGCACCAGTCTTATGGGGCGGACTGGGCAAAGAGGCAAATTAGTCTAGCGCCCCCATAAAGCGGCCGCACTGCTTCCGGTATGCTTTTCAGGGCGGGTCTTAAACAGCAAGGGGTGTGGCCTTGACAGGAAGGGGTGGGTCATAATTAAATTAGGGGGTGCATGAGTTTAGTCAGGCCTAGGGCAGCACAAAACCTGAATACACTACTGGGTACTGCCCACCAAAAGCGACAGAGGGATACATTTTGCAGCAGATATGAAGCAAAGCATCGTGACCATGGCATATAAACACTCCCATCTGCTGCCTTTGCAGCTTAAAGGGGGCAGTTGAGGGGCGTTAAAAACATGAGCCTTAAAGTGTTCCTAAACCCAGGACCCTGCATTCACTACCATATATCTGGTACACAGAACACAGAAATACAATTATTTTAGTAAATATAAAAATGCTAAATACCTTTTCTCATCAGCAGTATATAGCAGTCTTGGGACTTCTATCAGTGTGTGGTACAGTGTCTGGTGCATTGCAGCGCACCACAATGCATAGTAACGCACCACCATGCGTTGGCTACCACCATGGTGCTCTGCATTGCCAAAAATGGTGCATGACCATATTTTGGGATGTTTTGGTGCATTGCCAGCCCATTCATTTGGATGTTTTTTCGACGGAATTCCGCTCAAGCTTGGCTTGCATACACACGGTCACACAAAAGTTATCTGAACTTTCGACCGTTGAGAACGCGGTGACCTACAACATTATGACGAGCCGAGAAAATGAAGTTCAATGCTTCCGAGCATGCATCAAATTGTTTCCGAGCATGCATCGGAATTTTTTCCGTCGGAAAATTTGAGAACCAGCTCTTAAATTTTTGCTGGCAGAAATTCCGACAGGAAAAGTCCGATGGAGCATACACACGGTTGGAATTTCCGACCAAAAGCTCACATCGGACTTTATTTGTCGGAAAATCCGACCGTGTGTACGGGGCATCACACTTTGACGCAGGGTAAAACGCACATTAGCGAAGTAAATGGACCCTTAGGAAAGCGCTGACACTTTGAAAATGAGAGATATCAGTCTGGGCCCCACCCCTCCCCAGGCAGGGAACACTCCTGCTGCATCACGGGAACTGAGTTCTTTCCTTCCCGGGTCAGACCTGGCATGCCGAGGAAGAGAATTGGCCACACCCAGGAATCGAAAAGAGATTCACACATATTGTTCCTATATATGAGCATTGCGGTAAATATCGTATCTAAGAATAGTTTATTGTGTATGTTATACTATTTATAGAACAGTTTGCATTTTTTTTATGATGGCGGGTTTCTGCCTTTTATTTTATAATAAATGGGCGTCGCAGGTTTTCCAGTCCATCGGTAATCACCCGATGGACTGGAAACCTTTTGTCACCCAATTTTTGTCACCCGAGTCTCTTCCTGGAAAGGCATTCGCACACGAGGACGCCATTGATGAGGAGTTTGTCACTGCCAGCAGCTCTGCCAGGAAGTGGCTTTCTCACCTAAGGCGCACCTCGGCTTTAGAGGGCCTTTTCATGTTCTTTAAGTACAGGAAATTGAAAATATCTGATGAATACCAGACCAGCTGCTCGACTTATTTTTCCTGTTTTATAAGCAACAAAAACATAATAAGATAATTGCATGACCAGGGAAGAGAACCATTGTTATTTATTCATCATTGGATAAAGTTGTATATAATTGTTTGCTTTTGTGGCAGCGTGTGTGTTGCTAAAACAAAGAAAACTTA
The DNA here is from genome assembly GCA_029206835.1 of Rana muscosa. Lineage (NCBI taxonomy): Eukaryota > Metazoa > Chordata > Amphibia > Anura > Ranidae > Rana > Rana muscosa. The sequence continues at coordinate 330,668,323 of CM055119.1, read as the reverse complement.
AAGGTTAACTCCATTCAGAATTCATATTTCAGTTTTGTGTGGGCACTGGTGGGTTGAATCTGCTAATAGATGCTTATATCCCTTGGAGATCCCAGTGATGAGTTTTCCCTGCAGTTGGTTGTGTCTGTGCCCCTCCCACAATAGTGAGATTTCCCTGCAGTAGTTTGTGTCTGTGCCCCTCCCACAATAGGGAGGTTTCCTGCAGTAGTTTGTGTCTCTGCCCCTCCCACAATGGTGAGATTTCCTGCAGTAGTTTGTGTCCCTGCTCCTCCCACAATGATGAGATTTCCCTGCAGTAGTTTGTGTCTCTGCCCCTCCCACAATAGTGAGATTTCCCTGCAGTAGTTTGTGTCTGTGCCCCTCCCACAATAGGGAGGTTTCCTGCAGTAGTTTGTGTCTCTGCCCCTCCCACAATGGTGAGATTTCCTGCAGTAGTTTGTGTCCCTGCTCCTCCCACAATGGTGAGATTTCCGGCAGTAGTTTGTGTCTCTGCCCCTCCCACAATGGTGAGATTTCCGGCAGTAGTTTGTGTCTCCGCCCCTCCCACAATAGTGAGATTTCCTGCAGTAGTTTGTGTCTGTGCCCCTCCCACAATGGTGAGATTTCCCTGCAGTAGTTTGTGTCTCCGCCCCTCCCACAATAGTGAGATTTCCCTGCAGTAGTTTGTGTCTCTGCCCCTCCCACAATAGTGAGATTTCCGGCAGTAGTTTGTGTCTGTGCCCCTCCCACAATGGTGAGATTTCCTGCAGTAGTTTGTGTCTCTGCCCCTCCCACAATGGTGAAATTTCCGGCAGTAGTTTGTGTCTGTGCCCCTCCCACAATAGTGAGATTTCCCTGCAGTAGTTTGTGTCTCTGCCCCTCCCACAATAGCGAGATTTCCCTGCAGTAGTTTGTGTCTGTGCCCCTCCCACAATAGTGAGATTTCCCTGCAGTAGTTTGTGTCTCTGCCCCTCCCACAATAGTGAGATTTCCCTGCAGTAGTTTGTGTCTCTGCCCCTCCCACAATAGTGAGATTTCCCTGCAGTAGTTTGTGTCTCTGCCCCTCCCACATCACCATGATAAAGTGGGGGAGGGTATCACCATCATTTGGCATTGTAATGGCTGCAGCAGAACTGAACCATTGCCAGGTGGTCAATCCTAAAACCAATCCCATGTCTGAAGAGACATGGCAGAAAAAAACAGTTGCTTGCTTCCTGGGGGTCCGGGTCCGGGGGTCTCCCCCCCCAGACCCCCAGCAGACACACCGGGGGGGGGGGACCTCACCGTCTACACTCTTCAGCTTCATCTTCTGGCTGACTTCCTGTCCCCGCCGAGCCTCTCCACCACAACCAATCGCTTTTCATGCTCGCCACATCCTGCACCCCGGCAAATGTCAGACTGCAGCTCCCATACAGCTAAAAACCAGACCCACCGGGGATCCCCGTGTGCCGAAATGGTAAGAAATCACATGACCTGTTCTTTTATCATGTCAGAAAATCGTCATGGATGGAGCTGACGGAGACAATGATACCGAAAACAATATGCAGCGCGCTCGCAGTTTAAGGTCACAAGAACACAAAACGCCTTTTCTCCTATAGGAAAAAAATCTGCAGAAAAAAAACCACGTGTTTTTGCGTGTTGACGCGTTTGGCGTTAATGCATTCTATTGGCCGGAATATTAATTTATTCATTTATTCTGCCCATCAGAATGTATTAAAGAGCGAACGAACGTGCATAAACATGCCTAGTGTAAATGTGCGTTTTGTTTAGCCCAAATGCTCCTCTTTAGGATGCGCAAGTGATGTTCTTTTTCTGCCTCTAAGTCCCGGTTCACACTGCTGCGATGCGGGAAACCCTGCGATTCAGTGGCGGTTCCCGCATCGCACCTGAATGGCACACCGGTTCACACTGACATCTGTGTAGCGCTGGGGGGTGTCAATGTAACGTTAATGTCACCCCCAGATCAGTTTGCAGTGCGAACTGTGAAATGGTGCAGGAATCGGATCGCATAGGTGTGAACACCCATGTAATCTGATTCCAGTGCGGACCTTAAAAAAAGGGTCCTGCGCCATTTTGGGGCGAATGCAATGCGATTTCAGCCATACAGTTTGTGTGGCTGAATTTGTATCGCACAGACATTGCATGTGATCTGTAAAGCAATGCGGTGCGAATCACATCGTTACATAGTTACATAGTAGGTGAGGTTGAAAAAAGACACAAGTCCATTAAGTCACATGTACTTATGTGTGCGTTTAACGCCATTTACTTCTGTGTGCGTTACTGCCAGTTTAACGCCATTTACTTCTGTGTGCAATACTGCCAGTTTAATGCCATTTACTTCTGTGTGCGTTACTGCCAGTTTAACGCCATTTACTTTTGTGTGCAATACTGCCAGTTTAACGCCATTTACTTCTGTGTGCGTTACTGCCAGTTTAACGCCATTTACTTCTGTGTGCGTTACTGCCAGTTTAACGCAATTTACTTCTGTGTGCAATACTGCCAGTTTAACGCCATTTACTTCTGTGTGCGTTACTGCCAGTTTAACGCCATTTACTTCTGTGTGCGTTACTGCCAGTTTAACGCAATTTACTTCTGTGTGCAATACTGCCAGTTTAACGCCATTTACTTCTGTGTGCGTTACTGCCAGTTTAACGCCATTTACTTCTGTGTGCGTTACTGCCAGTTTAACGCCATTTACTTTTGTGTGCGTTACTGACAGTTTAACGCCATATAGTTTTGTGTCCACATGCGATGTCTGTGATCGCACAAGTGTGAACCCAGCCTGAACGCCACACCACTAAGCTCCTGTAAATGCCTGGACACAGACTGTTACATGGAGGGACGTTTAGAGTCAGAGAAAAAAAGTCAAACGCTCATAAAACTGTGACCTTAAGTATGCATGAGGTCTAAAGTGGTTCGAAAGGCTCAAGGTTTTTTACCTTCATACATTTTATCCAAGAAGGTAAAAAACCTTGAGCCTTTAGAACCACTTTAGACCTCATGCCCCCCCCCCCATACTTACCTGAGCACCATCGCAATCCAGCACAAGAGTCTCGGCTCTTTGGGACTCACCCTCCTCATTGGCTGAGATAGCAGTGGAAGCAGTTACTGGTCGGGGTCATGTGATATGGGGCAGATGGTAGCGAAGGAGTCACATGATTCAGGGCAGTTCCTGGTGGGGGTCATGTGATATGGGGAAGATGATAGCGGAGGAGTCCCATTATACAGGGTAGTTACTGGCTGGGGTTAGGAGATATGGGCAGATGATAATGGAGGAGTGCCATGATACAGGGCAGTTACTGGTGTGAGGGTCATGTGATATGGGGCAGATGATAGTCGAGGAGTCACATGATACAGGGCAGTTACTGGTGGGGGTCAGGTGATATGGGGCAGATGATAGTGGAGGAGTCACATGATTCAGGGCAGTTACTGGTGGAGGTCAGGTGATATGGGGTGGCTATTAGTGGAGGAGTCACATGAGTCAAGGCAGTTACCGGTGGGGGTCATGTGATATGGGGCAGATGATAGTGGAGGAGTCACAGGATACAGGGCAGTTACTGGTGGGGTTATTGGTAATATGGGGTAGATGATAGTGGGGAAGTCCCATGATTCAGGGCAGTTACTGGTGGGAGTCAGGTGATATGGGGCAGATGATAGTGGAGGAGTCACATGATTCAGGGCAGTTACTGGTGGGGGTCAGGTGATATGGGGCAGATGGTAGTGGGGAAGTACCATCAACAGGGCAGTTCCTGGTGGGGGCCATATGATATGGGGCAGATGATAGTGGAGGAGTCACATGATCCAGGGCAAATTCAGGGCAGTTCCTGGTCGGGGTCATGTGATATGGGGCAGATAATAGTGGAGGAGTCACATGATACAGGGCAGTTACTGATGGGGGTCATGTGATATGGGACAGATAATAGTGGAGGAGTCACATGATACAGGGCAGTTACTGGTGGGGGTCATGTGATATGGGACAGATAATAGTGGAGGAGTCACATGATACAGGGCAGTTACTGGTGGGGGTCATGTGATATGGGGCAGATGATAGTGGAGGAGTCACATGATTCAGGGCAGTTACTGGTGGGGGTCATGTGATATGGGACAGATAATAGTGGAGGAGTCACATGATACAGGGCAGTTACTGGTGGGGGTCATGTGATATGGGACAGATAATAGTGGAGGAGTCACATGATACAGGGCAGTTACTGGTGGGGTTCAGGTGATATGGGGCAGATGATAGTGGAGGAGTCACATGATTCAGGGCAGTTCCTGGTGGGGGTCATGTGATATGGGGCAGATGATAGTGGGGAAGTCCCATTCTACAGGGCAGTTCCTGGTCGGGGTCATGTGATATGGGGCAGATAATAGTGGAGGAGTCACATGATTCAGGGCAGTTCCTGGTGGGGGTCATGTGATATGGGGCAGATGATAGTGGGGAAGTCCCATTCTACAGGGCAGTTCCTGGTCGGGGTCATGTGATATGGGGCAGATAATAGTGGAGGAGTCACATGATTCAGGGCAGTTCCTGGTGGGGGTCATGTGATATGGGGCAGATGATAGTGGGGAAGTCCCATTCTACAGGGCAGTTCCTGGTCGGGGTCATGTGATATGGGGCAGATAATAGTGGAGGAGTCACATGATTCAGGGCAGTTCCTGGTGGGGGTCATGTGATATGGGGCAGATAATAGTGGAGGAGTCACATGATTCAGGGCAGTTCCTGGTGGGGGTTATGTGATATGGGGCAGACAGTCTTGTTGTCTTAAGCAGCAATCACTGTCACATTTATTGGAGGAATGATTTCTCGGGAAATTTTGAAGCTGTCAGCAAACCAGAGACTCAGCTGACGCCAACTTCCTGAAATTCGGAGAGAATGGCCGCATACAAATAATACCAATGTCTGAGGTTACGTGACCCATAGACCAGAATCTACCCATGTCTCCGATAGTAAGAAGGAGCACAGCACAGCCCCCATGATGGTCCCTTGTCCTCCTGCAGGAAAGTCATAGCTTATTCCTCTACTAAAAAATGAAAGTAAAATCTGTGAAATGTAGAATAAAATGTCTGACACAGATCAGCCCCTCACCTTGTGACTTGCTACAAAGTTATCATGTACACTACAGTCTGATTATATGAGGAGGGGAGACTGAGGAAATGCTTCCTCCTGCCTGCAGCAAACTGAAAACATCATCTCAGACTAGACAAAGTCACTGAGTGTGTGAAGTGTGTAAGATAGAGCAGACTGCGGGGAACAAGGACAAATGATATATAGATAGAAATACATATAGTAATGATATAATATATATATATATATATATATACAATGCTGTATCCTGGCCTAGGCCAACAAGGCCCTATCCTAGGGCAGCACTTTGCAGGGGGGCAGCATGGAAAGAGTCCCCACCGGCTTTCTCTACACTGTTACTATACGCAACTATAGGAAACACTTTTTTTTTTCATTTTGGATAGAGTAAGGGAGGGTTATAGCCCCTGTCAGATTATTTTTTACCATCCCTGTCCCATTGCAGAGATTTCCTTTCACTTCCTGCCCCATAGCCAAACAGGAAGTGAGAGGAAATCTGGGGAAATTAAGGGAATCCATTGCCCCCCCCCAGGCCCTCAGAACTAGTGTCCCCAATCAAAAATTTCAGGGTGGGGCTTAAACAGAAAGGGGTGTGGCCTTGACAGGAAGGGGTGGGTCATATTTAAATTAGGGGGTGCATGAGTTTAGTCAGGCCTAGGGCAGCACAAAACCTAAATACACTACTGTGTATATATATATATATACATATTGATGATATTTATCCAGTCAAATGGAGAAAAAAAGGCAAATTGTGGGGATTGTGAGTTGTAATTTTAGTGCCCTCATTGATGAGAAGCCAGATATCTCATGTCATGTAACCAGACAGACTTCATTTCTCTAATCATCTCTCTATCTTATTCTGTTTTCTTTGGTAGAATTCAACATTTTAAAAAATGCATCAAATTCATCCATGAGTGTCGTCTGCACGGAGGAGGATGCCTGGTACACTGGTCAGTATCCACACCAAACTGTTCATTCACAGCGGAGAGGAGCTCCATGAATGTATAATAATAATAGTGTGTGACTGTGGGGGGGGACATTAGAGTGTAAGCTCCCCTGGTGCAGAGACTGATGTGACTGGCTCAGCATTATCTCTACAGCAACGTGGTATATGTTAGAGCTATATAAGTGTATAATATTAATAGTGTGGGACCAGTGGCGGTGTGTCCATAAGGGGCGCACGGGCGCGCCCCGTCTCTCCTGCCACCTGTCTATCACTATAGATAGATAGATTCATGCATTGCATGAATCTATCTATGGTTGCTGCTGCCACCCCCTATTCAGGTGCCTGACCCCTTTTCGGGTGCCGGGCACCTGAATTACAGCGGCGGGGTATTTTTTGGAAGCACCTGATTAGAGCCTTTGGCTCTAATAGGTGTCCAAAAAGGTAATCAGCGGGCGCCATGCTGGGCGCTCGCTGTTCACTCAGCGTTGTGTTAGGAAAGCGAATAAATATTCGCTTTCCTAACACTAAACCGCCTCTCAGCCAATCAAGTGCTCAGGTCTGTTACCTGTCACCTGATTGGCTGAAACGACAGGTGCTGTGATTGGACGCCGCCTATCAGGCGTCCAATCATAGCAGAGGACGGGAAGAGAGGACGGGAGAAGACATAGAGGAGCATGGAGGACATCACCGCCGTGACCCGCTGCCCCACCGAGACAAGGTTAGTGCTGGGCGGGGGATGCACTCTGGCAGCATTTGATGGGCACAGTAGCGGCAATAGATGGGCACAGTGTCAGAAATTGATGGGTACAGTAGCTGCGTTTGATGGCACAGTGGCGGCAATTGATGAGTACAGTGGCTGCGTTTAATGGGCACAGTGGCTGCGTTTGATGGCACAGTGGCGGCAATTGATGGGTACAGTGGCTGCGTTTGATGGGCACAGTGGCGCCAATTTATGGGCACAGTGGCTGCGTTTGATGGGCACAGTGGCTGCGTTTGATGGGCACAGTGGCGCCAATTTATGGGCACAGTGGCTGCGTTTGATGGGCACAGTGGCTGCAATTGATGTTTTTTTATTTTCAGTTTGTTTGCGCACCCCCAAAAATTTTAAGCACCAGCTGCCACTGTGTGTGACTGTGGGGGACATTAGATTGTAAGCTCTTCTGGTGCAGAGACTGATAAGATTGGCTCAGTGTTCTCCGTACAACACTGCAGTATATGTCAGAACTATAAAAATGTACGATAATAATAGTGTGAGACTGTAGGGGGGACATTAGAGTGTAAGGTCCTCTGGTGCAGAGACTGATGTGACTGATTCAGTGGCTAGAGGCTGAATGTATGACAATAATAGTGATATTATAATGAATTTATCCCCCATATATTAGGGACGGAATGTTAGGTCGTCTCTCTTTGTGTTCTCCACTATTGGACAAAAACCAGACTAACATGCAGAAAAAACCCATTGATATAACGCAGTCCCTTCGATGAGTTAGCGATTACACATTGCCACAAATATTTACTGTACTATAGCTGGCACTACTGATGATGATGTGAGTAGTAGTCCCCCCCCCCCCCCCCATATAGTGACACAGATCACAGTGATGATAAGAGTGATATTGGCCAGGAGAGCCTCTGGAAAGCACTGTGTGTGTGTGTCAGCTGTGCGCAGACAGTGTGTCACCTGACGCTCCCCCTGTGGTCGGACATGACGGGGGTTTCTGCTGGGGGGTCTCTGAATTCACTGACTTGCTGTCATCCTGGATTATATTTTTAAGGGAAATTTTAAGCAGCAGTTAACCTAAAACATAAAGTCAATATCATCAATGTTGTTATCATTTTTGGGCATTTAGGCTGCTTTCACACTGAGGCGCTTTGCAGGCGCTATTGCGCTAAAAACAGCGCCTGCAAAGCGGCCTAAAAGAGCCGCTCCTTTATATCCAGTGTGAAAGTTTGAGGGCTTTCACACTGGAGCGTTGCGCTGGCAGGACGCTAAAAAAAAGTCCTGCCAGCCACATCTTTGAGGCGCTGTAGGAGCGGTGAATATGCCGCTCCTATAGCGCCCCTGCCCATTGAAATCAATGGGGTAGCGCCTCCAAACCACCCGCAAAACGCCGCAAAGCGGCATTTTTGCGGTCGGGTTTAACCCTTTTTTGGGCGCTAGCGGGGGTTGAAACCGCACCGCTAGCGGACGAAAATCGCGGGAAAAACGACGGTAAAGGGACGCACTTTACTGCCGACGCACCCAGCACTTCAGTGTGAAAGTACCCTAACTATATTAAAAGGTGGGAATAAAAATGTACAGTGGGTACAGAAAGTATTCAGACCCCCTTAAATTTTTCACTCTTTGTTATAATGCAGCCATTTGCTAAAATAATTTAAATTCCTCATTAATGTACACACAGCACCCCATATTGACAGAAAAACACAGAATTGTTGACATTTTTGCAGATTTATTAAAAAAGAAAAACTGAACTATCACATGGTCCTAAGTATTCAGACCCTTTGCTGTGACACTCATATATTTAACTCAGGTGCTGTCCATTTCTTCTGATCATTCTTGAGATGGTTCTACACCTTCATTTGAGTCCAGCTGTGTTTGATTATACTGATTGGACTTGATTAGGAAAGCCACACACCTGTCTATATAAGACCTTACAGCTCACAGTGCATGTCAGAGCAAATGAGAATCATGAGGTCAAAGGAACTGCCTGAAGAGCTCAGAGACAGAATTGTGGCAAGGCACAGATCTGGCCAAGGTTACAAAAAAAAAATTCTCCTGCACTTAAGGTTCCTAAGAGCACAGTGGCCTCCATAATCCTTAAATGGAAGACATTTGGAACGACCAGAACCCTTCCTAGAGCTGGTTGTCCGGACAAACGGAGCTATCGGGGGAGAAGAGCCTTGGTGAGAGAGGTAAAGAAGAACCCAAAGATCACTGTGGCTGAGCTCCAGACATGCAGTCGGGAGATGGGAGAAAGTTGTAGAAAGTCAACCATCACTGCAGCCCTCCACCAGTCGGGGCTTTACGGCAGAGTGGCCCGATGGAAGCCTCTCCTCAGTGCAAGACACATGAAAGCCCGAAAACACCTGAAGGACTCCAAGATGGTGAGAAATAAGATTCTCTGGTCTGATGAGACCAAGATAGAACTTTTTGGCCTTAATTCTAAGCGGTATGTGTGGAGAAAACCAGGTACTGTTCATCACCTGCCCAATACAGTCCCAACAGTAAAGCATGGTGGTGGCAGCATCATGCTGTGGGGGTGTATTTCAGATGCAGGGACAGGACGACTGGTTGCAATTGAGGGAAAGATGAGTGCGGCCAAGTACAGGGATATCCTGGATGAAAACCTTCTCCAGAGTGCTCAGGACCTCAGACTGAGCCGAAGGTTTACCTTCCAACAAGACAATGACCCTAAGCACACAGCTAAATTAACGAAGGAGTGGCTTCACAACAACTCCGTGACTGTTCTTGAATGGCCCAGCCAGAGCCCTGACTTAAACCCAATTGAGCATCTCTGGAGAGACCTAAAAATGGCCGTCCACCAACGTTTACCATCCAACCTGACAGAACTGGAGAGGATCTGCAAGAAGGAATGGCAGAGGATCCCCAAATCCAGGTGTGAAAAACTTGCTGCATCTTTCCCAAAAAGACTCATGGCTGTATTAGATCAAACGGGTGCAAATACTAAATACTGAGCAAAGGGTCTGAATACTTAGGACCATGTGATATTTCAGTTTTTCTTTTTTTAATAAATCTGCAAAAATGTCAACAATTCTGTGTTTTTCTGTCAATATGGGGTGCTGTGTGTACATTAATGAGGAAAAAAAATGAACTTAAATGATTTTAGCAAATGGCTGCAATATAACAAAGAGTGAAAAATTTAAGGGGGTCTGAATACTTTCCGTACCCACTGTATATAAAGCCCCAATGGCATGCACATACAACATATTCCTGAAAGCATCTCGCATTTGGAAAATGCATAGAAGCATCAGCGTTTACATGGGCACAGGGCCGCGTTTTTTATGTTAATCATTTTTTAATGCCTGGAACAATCTGTGTTCATGTAGTCTTGTTCTGTATCAAATGGCGCGCTATGCGCTGACATTCCTCCGTAGACCCAGTCTGTCCTGACAATATAGTCACCTGCTGAATTGGCACCATCAATACAAATGCACGCCACACTTTTCAGATATTTATTTGTAAAAAAAAAAAAAAAAAAAAGTGCAACTTTGTGTTGTTCTATCACATAAAATCCCAATTAAATATTTTGGTTGTAACATGACAAAATGTGGAAATTTTCAAGGGGTATGAATACTTTTTCAAGGCACTATATAAAGCTGCTCTGGTCCATTTCTGGCCAAAGCAGAAAACAAAAATGTAACAAAGTCTACTTTATAGACGGATTTGGTGAATATTGCCAAATGATGCCGTCCTAGCCCGAAAAATCCAGCGGAGGAAGCGGGAGAAGGAACTTTATCACTGTCTTGTCCTTTGTTAAATATTTTTGTGGCATTTCATTATTTTTATGCTACATTGCAACATCGATTCTGTCCATGAGAATCTTTATATAAACTGCAGGAAATCCGCTGAAGCAGCAAATTGGGAGAAAAGCAATTGTCACAGCAATTATTTTTGCTGATTTTTTATAAATAGGCCCCTTAATGGTGTTCACAGCTCAACTTGTTAAAGGAAATCTCCACTTTTGCTAAAATGTTATAATATGATATAATATAAGTTGACAATGTCACTTTACCCTGAATGGACAGTGGGGTTGTTTTATTAAAGGAGAGGAGCATGTTCACTTTAAAAAGGATTTTTCACTTCGCAGCATGAAGTTTTTCCTATCTGATGCCGCGTACACACGACCGCTTTTCTCGACGAGAAAAACGGCATTTTTTTTTTTCGCCGTGAAAAACGATCGTCTGTGGGCTTTATGTCGTTTTTCTCGTTGAGAAAAACGGCATAAAAAACGACGAGAAAAATTAGAACATGTTCTAAATTTTCTCATCGTTTTTTCCATCATTTTTTTCCGCGGCAGTTTTCCCATAGGGAGACACTGCCGCGGAGCCAACAGACGGTCGTTTTTCTCGTCAAGAGAAAAAATGACGGGAAAAACGACCGTGTGTAGGGAACCAAGCGGTTCCCTCGTTTTTCCTGTCATTATTCACGGCGGTTTTTTAACCGCCGTGAATAATGATCGTGTGTACGCGGCATAAGGGCTAGTTCACTTGTGCGGCTAGACTGCCGTCTGTCTGAAAAATTATCCATGGTGAATCGCTTTTCAGAGGGCGTTTGACAGGTGCTGAGGAGGTAATATGTCACTTGCTCACTGCCTACTTTAAAGGGGTGTTCCAGGCAACCCCGGGCAAAAAAATAATAATTAAAAGCCAGCAGCTACACATACTGCAGCTGCTGGCTTTTAATAAATGGAGACTTATGCCCCATACACACGATCGTTTTTCATGCCGTTAAAAATGCCAATTTTAAAAATGGGCATTAAAACCGATCGTGTGTAGGCTCCAGAGCATTTTTAACGACGTGAAAAACGGCCATTAAAAATTTCGAACATGCTCTATTTTTTCACGTCGTTTTTCATGTCGTTTTTTTAACGACGTGAAAAACGATAGTGTGTATGCTTTTACGAGGTGAAAAAAAACGCGCATGCTCAGAATCAAGTATGAGACGGGAGCGCTCGTTCTAGTAAAACTAGCGTTCGTAATGGAGATAGCACATTCGTCACGCTGTAACGGACTGAAAAGCACGAGGATAAAAAGCGCGAATCGTCACTCAACAAACTTTACTAACATGAAGGGTGGCGCCATCCGAACGGAACTTCCCCTTTATAGTGCCGTCGTACGTGTTGTACGCCACCGCGCTTTGCTTGAACGTTTTTTAAAATGATCGTGTGTACGCAAGACAGTCTTGAGAGGAAACATGAAAAAAAACGACGAGAAAAACGTCGGTTTAAAAAATAGCATGAAAAACGATCGTGTGTACGCCGCATTACCTGTCCTGGTGTCCCTCGATGTTGGCAACGCAGCTGATGTTTCACATCAGCTGTCGGGTGCTGCCGTCGCCATTGCGGGTAAGGGAACCCGGCAGTGAAGCCTTTCGGCTTCACGCCGGGAACCCTACTGCGCATGCGCGAGACCCCGCTCCTCTCTCCTATTAGCCCGGCGGCCAGGGGAGGAGGAGGAGGGAGCCCCGCGGTGACGTCACGGCCACTTCCTCCAGGAAGTGGGAAAGGATACCTGTCTTTGATGGGTATCCTCCCCCCCCCTCCCCTCCGAAAGGTGCCAATTGTGGCACCGGAGGGGGGGGGGGGAGGAATCCGATGAGCGGAAGTTCCACTTTAGGGTGGAGCTCCGCTTTAAACTTCAAAATACTGAACCACCTTGCTGCAACTATGTGCATTGCACGCAATTGCGGGGCAGCCCTGTTCGCCGGAATGGGATGTGTTTGACGGCTGTACCGCCTGCTGAATGTGGTGTGCCGTTTAACTCATGCCGCAGCTCATGGCACAGCCCTGAGTGGATTGGGTGGTTGGGGGGCAGCAAAACCGAGACACAGCCACCTTCTTTTACTGCTCCCCTGGCCACCTGTGTGAATAATGTAAAGCAAAATGAAAATTTACTTTGCAAAGAATATCCAACCATACGCAAGGACAATTTTATTGCTTGCACATGATTGGATGAATGAAGTCTGACCTTGTTCACTAAGATAAGTGAATTTCCTGCAGATCTATCTATCTATCTATCCATCTATCTATCTATCTATCTACTGTGTTTCCCCGAAAATAAGACCTAGTGCTATTTTCCAGGGCGGCTGAAATATAAGCCCTACCCCGAAAATAAGCCCTTGTTTAAAATGCTTGTAAAATCATATAATCCACTCTATTACAGTAGTATATAATGTACAATGTGTGCGTTTCTGTAATATAAGTGCGGGGAAGAGAGCTCCGGCGGGTCACAAAAGCGCAGAGCGGCGCTATAAAGAAGTTATTTGGCACAATTATATTACAGAAACATACACATTGTACATTATATACTGTAATAGAGTGGATTATAGGATTTTACAAGCATTTTAACTCAGTTTAACCTGGGGATTCCTGACAGGCAGGGAGACGGGAGGGGGAGAGAAGACATCACATTACATAGTAAGACCTACCCTGAAAATAAGCCCTACTGTGTCTTTTGTTGCCAAAATTAATATAAGACCCAGGCTTATTTTCAGGGAAACACGGTATCTATCTATCTATCTATCTATCTATCGATCGTACCGGGCAAAAGTTTTAGGCAGCTGTAAATGAAGAATGCTTTCAGAGATAGAAGTGTTAATAGTTTATTTTTATCAATTACCAAACTGGAAAGTATAATGAGTATAATGAGTATAATGAGTATAACAGAAGAGAAATCCAAATCAAATCAATATTTGGTGTCACCTCCCTTTTCCTTCAACTCCGCATCAATTCTTCTAGGTACACTTACACACAGCTTTTGAAGGAACTCGGCAGGTAGGTTGTTCCAAACTTCTTGGAGAACTAAGCACAGATCTTCTGTGGATGTCGTCTGCCTCAAATCCTTCCGTCTCTTTATGTAATCCCAGACAGACTCCATTAAGGGACCAATCGCACGCCTCCCTGATGGTATGACATGATGGATAAATATCTGTCTGTATTTCTCAGCATTGAGGACACCATTAATCCTGACCAAATATTCAACTCTATTAGCAGAAATGCAGCCCCAAATTTGCAAGGAAACTCCACCATGTTTCACAGTTGCCTGCTGACACTCATTATTGTACCGCTCTCCAGCCCTTCACCAACAAACTGCCTCCTGCTACAGCCAAATATTTCATATTGTGACTCATCAGTCCTGCTGCCATTTTTCTGCACCCCAGTTCCTATGTTTTACTGCATAGGTGAGTCGCTTAGCCTTGTTTCCACATCGGAGGTATAGCTTTTTGGCCACAATCCTTCCATGAAGATCTCTTCTGGCCAGACTTCTCCAGACAGTAGATGGTAGGGTGACCACGTGTCCCGGATTGCCCGGGACATTCCCGCATTTTGCAGGTCTGTCCCGGGCACATTCATTCCAGGACAATACAGTGTCCCGGAATGGAACTGACACAGCCACCCCTCAGGCCAATCTGATGCCCCCAAAAAAGGCCGCCACATCACTGCTTTACTCACTGACAGTACTTGCCCATGCCGGGAATGCCTGGAGGAGCACAATCCCGCCCCCTGCTTGTGATTGGAGAAATCATAAATTCCCGCCTCTTGTGTCCAATCACTGTGCTGTGATTCGTTACAGCACAAGCTGATTTTTGGGAAGGGAGGGTGTCCCTGAATGGTAGTTTGGAAATGTGGTCACCCTAGTAGATGGGTGTACCTGGGTCCCACTGGCTTCCACCAGTTCTGTGCTGATGGCACTGCTGGATGTCTTCCGATGGGGAAAGGAAGTACTGTAAGCATGATGTGTCTTTCATCTGCTGCATGAAGTTTCCTTGGCCGACCACTGTATCTACGGTCCTCAATGTTTCCCATTTCTTTGTGCTTCTTCAAACGGCCTTGAACAGGACATCTTGAAACCCCAGTCTGATTTGAAACCTTTGCCTGGGAAAGACCTTACTGATGCAATATAACTACCTTGTGTCTTGTTGCTGTCCTCAGTCTTGCCATGGTGTATGAACATGAAACCGTCTTCCACAACTTCACCTTAGTAGCAGAATTTGGCTGTTCCTCACTCAGTTTCTTAAGGGATTGTAAACCCTTGCTGCTGCATCACAAACCTCTTGTGATGTAGCAGCCCCCCTTTTACTTACCTGAACCCGGTATTTCCAGCGACGGGGACGAGCACACCAGCCCCAGCTGGTGTCTCGGGTCCTAATTGGATAGACAAATAGATTGATAGCAGCGCAGCCATTGGCTCCCGTGGCTGTCAATCAAATCCAATGACGTGGGGGGCGGGGCCGAGTCCTGCTGTGTGTGTCAATAGACGCAGCAGCAGGACAGGGGAGCGCGCCCGCATGAGTGCCCCAAGGGAGAGCGGCTCTCCAATGGGGCACTCGAGAAGAGCAGGAGCGCCGCTGAGGGACCCCAGAAGAGGAGGCAAAACCAACTGCACAGAGGAGGTAAGTATGACATGTTTTTTATTTTCTAAATAGGTTCCTTTAAGCTAGTGCATTGTTGGTTCACTTACCTTTTCCTTCAATTTCCCGTCTAAATGTTTTTTTCTTTGTCTGAATTTCTCACTTCCTGTAAGCTTGCCCCCATCATCCGGGCCGTTCTGGCTGGGAGTTAGTCAGCGTGCTCGCCCCCTCCCTTGGAACTACATCCCTGCGGGGAGACGCTGTGAACGTTCATGTAGTCCCAAGGGAGGGGGCGAGCACAGTGACTAACCCCCAGCCAGAACGTCTCGGATGATGGGGGTGTAGTGTCATATTTTGCTCCCCATCACAGATTGCTCCGGAAGTGACGTTCCCCCGCCGCCATCTTGCTACACCCCACACTCCTGCACAGTAATGATAGAGTGAGAAGGGGGCAAGCGGACATCTTGTTACACCCACCGGAGTTTTCGATTTCACGGTTGTTTTCAGCACAAAACGGAGCTTATCAGCTTAAATACAGTATTTGGAAATCGGACGGACTGTTTAGATGTTAAATTTTAAAAGCAGAGGTGTTCTGTCACAGTAGCAACCATGTGAGGTCAGCAGGTTTGCTGCTGCTTTTAAAATTTAACATCTAAACAGTCCATCCGATTTCCAAATACTGTATTTAACCACTTCAGCCCTGGAAGAATTTACCCCCTTCCTGACCAGAGCACTTTTTGCGATGCAGCACTGCGTCGCTTTAACTGACAATTGCGCGGTCGTGCGACGTTGAACCTATCCAAAATTGACGTCCTTTTTCCCCCACAAATAGAGCTTTCTTTTGGTGGTATTTGATCACCTCTGCGGTTTTTATTTTTTGTGCTATAAACAAAAGAAGAGCGACATATTTGAAAAAAATGCAATATTTTTTACTTTTTGATTTAATAAATATCACAATTTTTTTTTTCTAAAACAATTTTTTTTCTAAGTTTAGACCGATACGTATTCTACATATTTTTGGTAATTTTTTTTTGCAATAAGCGTATATTGATTGGTTTGCGCAAAAGTTATAGCGTCTACATAATAGGGGATAGATTTATGGCATTTTTATTTTTTTTATTTTTTTTACTAGTAATAGCGGCGATCTGCGATTTTTATTGTGACCGTGACATTGCGGCAGACACATCGGACACTATTGGCGCGTTTTTGGGACCATTCACATTTATACAGCGATTAGTGCTATAAAACTGCACTAATTACTGTGTAAATGTGACTGGCAGGGAAAGGGTTAACACTAGGGGGCGATCAAGGGGTTAATATGTTCCCTATTGAGTGATTGTAACTGTAGGGGGAGGGGACTCACAAGGGGAGGAGACCGATCTGTGTTCCTCTGTACTGGGAACACACATCGGTCTCCTCACCTCTGACAGGAGGTGGATCTGTGTGTTTACACACACAGATCCACACTTCTGCCGTGATCGTGGGCAATCGCGGGTGCCCAGCGGACATCGCGACCGCCGGGCACACTCACCGGGTCACGAGCGTTGCCGCGGGTGCGCGCGCGCGGGTGCGCGCGCGCGCGCGCCCCATAGACGGCCGGGAAAAAAGGACGTCATATGACGTCCGCCCGGAGGGAGGGAGGGTTCCTGCCGGCGTCATATGTCTATGACCCGGTAGGAAGTGGTTAAGCATATAAGCTCCGTTTTGTGCTGAAAACAACCGTGAAATCGAAAACTCCGGTGGGTGTAACAAGATGTCCGCTTGCCCCCTTCTCACTCTATCATTACTGTGCAGGAGTGTGGGGTGTAGCAAGATGGCGGCGGGGGAACGTCACTTCCGGAGCAATCTGTGATGGGGAGCAAAATATGACACTCCAGGGGCAAGCTTACAGGAAGTGAGAAATTCAGACAAAGAAATGAAACATTTAGAAGGGAAATCGAAGGAAAAGGTAAGTGAACCAACAATGCACTAGCTTAAAGGAAACTATTTAGAAAATAAAAAACGAACCTTTACAACCCCTTTTAGGCCCCTTTCACACTGGGGCGGTTTGCAGGCGCTATTTTGCTAAAAATAGCGCCTGCAAACCGAGCCTAAACAGCGGCTCCTTTCTCTCCAATGTGAAATCCCTGAGGGCTTTCACACTGGAGCGGTGCGCTAACAGGACGTGAAAAAAAGTCCTGCTAGCCTCATCTTTGGAGCGGTGAGAGGAGCGGTGTGTTTACCGCTCCTACACCGCTCCTTCCCATTGAAATGAATGGGATACCGCGGTAATACCGCCCGCAAACCGCGGCTGTGGCCGCGGTTTGCGGGTGGTATTAACCCTTTTTCGGCCACTAGCAGGGGTTAAAACCGCACCGCTAGCGGCCGAATACCTCTGCAATCCCGACGGTATAGCACTGCTAAAAATAGCGGCGCTATACCGCCCCCACCGCCCCAGTGTGAAACCAGCCTAACTTTTAGACAGCTGTTTCTGTATCCGTTAATGACTGTTTCCACCTACATATGAAATTGATAATCATTAGCACCTACTTTGTTTAATTGGTTATTCATACACCTGACTGTAAACCTACAAAATTTCTAACTTTGTGCAAGTGTACCAAGTGTGCAAGTGTGCAAGTGTAAGAATTGATGCCGATGTGAAGCCAAAGGGGGGGGGGGGGCACATCAAATATTGGTTTGATTTTAGATTTTTCTTTTGTTCGCTCACATTGCATTTTGTAAATCGATACAAATAAACAATTAAAATATATATTTTTTTGAAAGCATTCTTACTTTACAGCATTTCTTCAAACCTGCCTAAAACTTTTATATATATATATATATAAAGTATCTAGACATTGTTTTAAGCTTGTAGCCATTCGTTACTTTTTTTTTTTTCCGGTTCTTACACCTCGTCTTTCTATGGTATTATCCTAAATCACAGATATTTGCTGACCGTATTGTGAATAACACCGACAGTTGCGCATGTAAGAAGAGTTCCCACGCTGCTGCGGAAAATGCGATGTTCATAGATGAACGCAGAAAGGTCGGCTCGGTTATTTGTCATAAAATGCACAAGAGGAAAAGATGAGTCACGGCCCTCCATCAAAAACAATGGGCTCGGCGTTTCCTCTGATAGCGACTTTCATTCAGAAGTTTATTTATTTCATTTTTTTTTTTTAAAGTGGAACTTCACCTCCATGATGTCTTCTCCCCCATGTGGTAGAATTGCTAGGCTCCTAATTGATGTTCTCACCCCTGGGATCTGTAGATTGTCGGCCTCCCCACAGTGTTCCCGGCATTGCTGGGCTAATCCCAGACCCCGTCATTGGTGTTTGCTATTGACTCCTAATTACAAATGAGCAAACAGTGCTTGCCGAGACAGCAAAATGCATTGGAGTCAGACGTAGAATTACTGTAATTTGATGACTCTATAAAGCGGTAGTAAACTGAACCTTTAAAAAAAAAAAAAACAACCCTGAAAGACAATGACATAATGTGCTAGTATGCATCACATACTAGCACATTATGAATACTTACCTTAGAAAGAAGCCCTCCAGTGGCACGCTGTCACCGCTGACAGGGCTTCCATCTTCACCCGGTCTTCCTTCCGCGTTTGTGTGCTCTGGCCATCTGATTGGCCGAACAGCGATGAGTCATGTCCGGCGCTCCCTCACCTCTGGCCACATGCGGTACTGCACATCCCAGGGGCTTGAATCCTGCTCGTCTTGCGAGATAACGCTTGCAAATCGAGGAAGGTTTTTGTTTTAAAAACAGCGTGTATTGCGAAACGCTCGTAAACCGCGTTACTCGCAATCCAAGATTTTACTGTACTGTAAAATAAAGTGTATCTAGAGCCCAAAGTTTTTCTTTTAGATGGAGTGGTAAGAGGTTAGGAACCCTGTAAGTTGTTTTTTATTGCAGTCCACATTGGAGATAAGTCTCTCTTTTTGTTCTGATGACCACTGTCATCTGGATTGAAAGTAAGAGAAAATGGCTAAACTTTGAGTTGTCACCAGGACAGGAATAGAGGGGAAATCTTCCAATGGGGACACCTGATCCAGCAAGAACTGTTTACAAGGGGAAGTCTCTAATTTTCCTCTCACTTCCTGTTGTGTCTACAGGACAGGAAGTGAAGGGAAGTCTCTCCAATGGGACACAGATGGCAAAAAATAAACAAACAAACATGAGTTTTTTTAGCCTTCCCTAGTCGATCCAAAATAAAATGTTTTAGCTTTATAAATAGATATATTTGCTCTTGAGGTTTTTTGTGTTTTTTTTAACCACTTCCGGAACCCCGCACGACTATATATTTACGTTGGCACTTTGAAGAGGGATATTTCTGTTATGGCCATAACCCAGATATCCTCGTCTTCAGCCGGCAGTCCGGTTTCTGATAATAGTGGTCTCTGCGGCGGGTTCGCCGCAAAATCACCGTTATCGGCGGCAGGAGAGGGGCCCCCCTCCCGCCGCTCTCCTGTGCCCTCCGCTGCTTACCGAAGCTGTCGGTAGCGGCGGAGGCGATCGGGTCCTTGTCGTGGCTGGGTATGGAGATGAGTGAGGGGAAGGTGGCCTCCACCCGTCTCCATACCATAGCAGGGCGGAAGCGACGTCAAAACTTTTTACTTTTTTTTTTATTGCATTTTAGTGTAAATATGGGATACGAGGTCTTTTTGACCCCAGATCTCATATTTAGGAGGACCTGTCATGCTTTTTTCTATTACAAGGGATGTTTACATTCCTTTTAATAGGAATAAAAGTGACACATTTAAAAAAAAAAAAAAGAACAGTGTAAAAAAATAAAATAAAAGGTAAAATAAATAAGACATATTTTTTTTTTTAAATGTGTCCCGTCCCGCCGAGCTCCCGTGCAGAAGCGACTGCATACGTGAGTAGCGCCCGCATATGAAAACGGTGTTTAAACCACACATGTGAGGTATCGCCATGATTGTTAGAGCGAGAGCAATAATTCTAGCCCTAGACCTTCTCTGTAACTCAAAACATGCAACCTGTAGAATTTTTTAAACGTCGCCTATGGAGATTTTGTAAGGGTAAAAGTTTGTCGCCATTCCTCGAGCGGGCACAATTTTGAAGCGTGACATATTGGGTATCAATTTTCTCGGCGTGACATTATCTTTCACAATCTAAAAAAAAATTGGGCTAACTTTACTGTTGTCTTATTTTTTAATTAAAAAAAAGTGTATTTTTTCCAAAAAAAGTGCGCCTGTAAGGCTGCTGTGCAAATACGGTGTGACATAAAGTATTGCAATGACCGCCATTTTATTTTCTAGGGTGTTAGAAAAAAAATGTATAATGTTTGGGGACTCTAAGTAATTTTCTAGCAAAAAAAATGTTTTTAAACAACATATCTGAAAAAGAGGCTCGGTCCTTAAGTGGTTAAATAATATTTTATAGTGTATTTTGTTATTTTTAATGTTTTTTTTCACAGTAAGGAAAAAAAAAGAGGCAATAGTAGTAACATAAACAGTTTTAAAGAGACGGTACAGCAGAATGTATTTTGTTGATCCTTCAAACAAGAGCTTACCATCTAAATTATAAGGCCAGCTCTGGACTAAACACTGAGTGTTCTCTTTGGTTTCCTTGGCACAGCTTGGCCGGGGTGTCCCGGAGTACGACTGTTGTGGTCGCCTATCTGATGACAGTGACGACCTTTGGCTGGGAAGATTGTCTGAACGCTGTGAAGGCGGTCCGATCGTACGCAGACCCCAACCTCAGCTTCCAGCAGCAGCTGCAGGAGTATGAGATGACATTGGTGAAGGAGGTGAGCGAGACCTGAACGCTACCAAAATCCAAACTGGTCACATGACATGCAGCCAGAGTGCAACAATGTAACTCCCTCAACTTCCATATAATATTATTACACATTTACAGTATCTTATGACAGTGAGTACACTCCTCACATTTTTGTAAATATTTTATTACATCTTTTCATGTAAAAACACTGAAGAAATGACACTTCCTCTCAAAATAACTCAACACACAGCCATTAATGTCTAAACCGCTGGCAACAAAAGCGAGTACATCCCTAAGTGAAAATGTCCAAATTGGGCCCAATTAGCCATTTTCCCTACCCAGTGTCATGTGGCTCGTTAGTGTTACAAGGTCTCAGGTGTGAATGGGGAGCAGGTGTGTTAAATTTGGTGTTATCGCTCTCACTCTCTCATACTGGTCACTGGAAGTTCAACATGGCACCTCATGGCAAAGAACTCTCTGAGGATCCGAAAAAAAAGAATTGTTGCTCTACATGAAGATGGCCTAGGCTATAAGAAGATTGCCAAGACCCTGAAACTGATCTGCAGCACGGTGGCCAAGACCATACAGCGGTATAACAGGACAGATTCCACTCAGAACAGACCTCGCCATGGTCCACCAGAGAAGTTGAGTGCACGTGCTCAGCGTCATATCCAGAGGTTGTCTTTGGGAAATAGACATATGAGTGCTGCCAGCATTGCTGCAGAGGTTGAAGGGGTGGGGGGTCAGCCTGTCAGTGCTCAAACCATACGCCGCACACTGCATCAAATTGGTCTACATGGCTGTCATTCCATAAGGAAGCCTCTTCTAAAGATGATGCACAAGAAAGCCTGCAAACAGTTTGCTGAAGACAAGCAATCTAAGAACATGGATTACTGGAACCATGTCCTGTGGTCTGATGAGACCAAGATAAACTTATTTGGTGTCAGATGGTGACAAGCGTGTGTGGCGGCAACCAGGTGAGGAGTATAAAGACAAGTGTGTCTTGCCTTCAGTCAGGCATGGTGGTGGGAGTGTCATGGTCTGGGGCTGCATGAGTGCTGCCGGCACTGGGAAGCTACAGTTCATTGAGGGAACCATGAATGCCAACATGTACTGTGACATACTGAAGCAGAGCATGATCCCCTCCCTTCAGAGACTGGGCCGCAGGGCAGTATTCCAACATGATAATGACCCCAATCACACCTCCAAGATGACCACTGCCTTGCTAAAGAAGCTGAGGGTAAAGGTGATGGACTGGCCAAGCATGTCTCCAGACCTAAACCCTATTGAGCATCTGTGGGACATCGGAAGATGGAGGAGCGCAAGGTCTCCAATATCCACCAGCTCTGTGATGTCATCATGGAGGAGGGGAAGAGAACTCCAGTGGCAACCTGTGAAGCTCTGGTGACCTCCATGCCCAAGAGGGTTAAGGCAGTGCTGGAAAATTATGGTGGCCACACAAAATATTGACACTTTGGGCCCAATTTGGACATTTTCACTTAGGGGTGTACTCACTTTTGTTGCCAGCGGTTTAGACATTAATGGCTGTGTGTTGAGTTATTTTGAGGGGACAGCAAATTTACACTGTTATACAAGCTGTACACTCACTACTTTACATTGTAGCAAAGTGTCATTTCTTCAGTGTTGTCACATGAAAAGATAGAAGAAAATATTTACAGAAATGTGAGGGGTGTACTTACTTTTGTGAGATATTGTATATAGCTCTGAAATATACCGCAGTGCTGTACAGAGAACACTGAGCCAGTCCCATCAGTCTCTGTACCAGAGGAGCTTACACTCTAATGGCCCCTCACAGTCACACACTATTATTATTATACATTTATATAGCTCTGACATATACCGCAGTGTTGTACAGAGAACAATGAGCCAATCGCATCAGTCTTCACACATGATATTGTATTATTGTTTAATGCTGAATACGCCGTTTATTTTACATTCTGTATTTATAATATAAAATATTTTTCCTCCCGTATCACATGACACCTGACAGTCCCGGGTTTAGCGGGTCTGATGACTCATTTATTGTCTAGCAATCATTGTAAACATTCTGCTTTTGTTTACTTTGTATGATTTTTATACATCTCTCCTATGAATTTTAATATAAGTTCTGTAAGGTCACGGCCTTCTGATTCATCAGTCCCCCCCCCCCCCCCCCCCCGATCGGCGGTGTGACTGGTGCACACGTTCTCCGACCTTCTCATGATCTGCACATTGCATTAAGAATCATATAAAAAAAATCACATGGATGGTGAAAAGCAGATTCTGCTCCCTTCCCCCACATTGCACAACATACCGTGGGATTTCCCTGCACTGACACTGCGTTGGGATTGGCTAGAAAGACGCCAACAAAGAACTACAAATCCCAGCATCTCAAGCAGAAAGCCAAATTTCCCCTAAATCACGGCTCTTGCTAAATAATAAAACAACCAACCAAAACAGAGCCAGAGAAAAAAGTCAGTAAATTACCAGCGTGTACAGGCTGGCAGATTAAAGTGGACCTGTCAGTAACTTTTCACGTCTCCAGGAATAAACCTGTGACCAGTCCCAATACTCAGCAACAGGATCATTTCTCATGCCGCGTACACACAATCACTTTTCTCATCTGGAAAAATGTCATTTTTTCTCTTGGACGAGAAAAACAGCCATGTGTAGGCTCTCCAGCATTTTTCCCGATGAGAAAAACGGCGAGAATCACGACGAGAAAAATTAGAACATGCTCTAATTTTTCTCATCGCGAATCACGGCATTCTTTTCCTCGGCAGTTTTCCCATAGGGAAACACTGCTAGGGAGCCTACACATGGCCGGTTTTCTCGACCAAGAGAAAACATGTCGTGAAAAACGGCCGTGTGTAGGGGACCAAGCCGGTCCCCGTTTTTCCCGTCGGGTTTCACGGCGGTGTTTTCACCGCCGTGAAACTCGATCGTGTGTACGCGGCATTAGACAAGCTCAACCTTCGTGCCTCAGGGAAAAACAAATATTAATGCCTAAGCACAATTTTGCAACTTTGATATGTGTTATGTAACAAACGTACAGATGATCACAACTACTTTGTGCATCCAGGTGGATTATACCGCGTTTAATTTTTAAGGACAAGTTGGGCTTCCATTTGGTGGTAAATGGTAATGGTTATCTCCTGATTTTTTTTTTTTATTATCAGAGAAAAACAGTAAAAAAATTTATTTTTAAATGTAGCTGTAAATTTCTTGCTATTACTATAACTTTCCACCAAAGAACAACCTAAGATAAATTCTCCTGCTCCTTACGATCGCAGCGATACCACATATGTGGTTGTTAGTTGTTGTTTGTACCCGTAGTACAGCCCAGAAATAATAGTGCGCATTTTGCTTTTTTTTTTTTTATCCTACCTAAAACACACTAATTGACACTGATATTAATAAAAGAAAAAATTCTGTAAAAAAATACTGACCCTAAACTTTGACCCTGACCTTGACACTAACACTGGCACTGAGATGGAACTTAGATTAAACCTTGATCTAGGCATTTTTTGTATTTTTTATTTAACTTTTTTCAATTTTATTTTATTATTATTATTAAAGTGGATGTAAACCCAATTTTTTTTTTTTTGCTGTCACAATGTAGAGTATAAGATTTCCTATCATCTGTGCCCAGTCTATCCACAAAGAGTAAATCCAGCTCTGAGCAATCCTCTTTTCTTTTTTCAGTAAGATAAACGGACAAACAGGAGAACTATTGTCCGTTCTGCCCCCTTGCTGTGAGTGACAGGTTATTTACATATCTCGTGCACTAGCTTTAGACAGGCATTATTTTTTAATTCCCACCCCCCACTCCTTTTCTGAAGTCATGTGGTTACTTTTCTGAATTTTGACTGGATGTTAGTGATCATAGCAGAAGGAATACACAGGAGAAAATGCATGTTGACAAGGGGAGTGTAGAGGAGGGCAGGGAGTCTACTGACATCACGACTCCACCCACCGAGCTCCAGACAACAGATCCACCCACAGAATCTGCAGTTTTTCAGTTCTTATAAAACAGACAGAGGGGAGACATTTGACAGATAAGGATACATGCAGGAGGCATCTATATCCTTATAGATCAGCACTATGGCAGTAGTTTAGAAAGGATGAGAGTGGGTTTACATTCACTTTAAGAGGGTGAAATACTTATGCGCTACTAGAAATGTTGGCGATTGAAGTAGTGTGAAACAAAGTGTATGTAGCTGCTGAACTTCTGAAGTGTCACCACCAGCACCAATAGATATATAAATAGTAAAGTGATTTATATTATTATTATTATTTTTTTTTTTTTTTTTTATTTAATTTTTATTTTGCACACATTTTTTTTTCTCTCTGCAAGGAAAGAGGGAGATATAATGTATCTCTCTCCTCCATTCACAGAGAGAGAAAACATAGGGGCGGGCTTCACAGTAACTGATTGATTACTGTGGTAGCTAATCAGAGACTATCACAGCGATCAGGTGACCCAGAATCTGGTGTTCCAGGTCCTTATTGTTAGTATGGGGTCCAGGGTTCTGGGTGCCAAGGTCTCTGGTCTGCCAGGTTTCTGTGCTAAGAGCACACCATGCGGCACGCTCCCAGCACAAAGGGAGATATGCAAAAATATGGCCCCTCGGAAAAAAAAACAGTCCAGTGGGGCCACATAATAGGCGTGCGCATGGGGTGTGCCCGATATGCCTGGGTACACCCTGATCACCTCATGCAGCACTGATTCTCCCTGCTGTATTGGTACTGATCACTCTCTGTGTTCATTCATAACTGAAGCATAGTAAACGGTGTTTACTATGCTTCAGTTTGTGAATGAATAGGAGGCCGCTCTGCACAGAGCACTTCCCATTCATTCACTGTCAAGTGCAGCTGAGGCTGCAGAGAAAGGGGCTGGGGAATCTCTGTCTTCAATCTTTTTCTGTTTAGACTCATGATATTTCACCAAAGGCCCCCAAGGGGGCTCCTAAAAAATAGTAAAAAAGAAAAATTACAATTTTTGTAAAAAATGCAAAAAAAATTGTAAGAAACAATTTAAAAAAAATTGTGCTTGAAAGACTGCTGCGCAAATACAGTGTGACATAAAATATTGCAATGGCCACCATTTTATTCTCTAGGGTCTCTGCTTAAAAAAAAAAAATACTGTATATACTCGAGTATAAGCCGAGTTTTTCAGCACATTTTTTTGTGCTGAAAATGCCCCCCTCGGCTTATACTCGAGTCACCTTTTTGCGCCTGATCTCCCGGAATTTGGGGACCAGGTACTGGCCGCCCCTAGGTCCTCTGGACCCCAAACTTGGCACACATGTAGCCCCACTCTTCCTCTACAATTGTGCAAAGTTTGTTGTCCGGAGGACCTACGGCCGGGGAGCACCGATTTTTCAAAGCCGGGCACCCCTTCCATAGACTCCCATGTTAAACGGTAATTTCTCCGGTAACTTTGGGGACCCGGTACCGGCCGGCCGTAGGTCCCCTGGACCCAAAACCTGGCACACATGTAGCTGCAGTTCTCCTCTACAAGTGTACAAAGTATGGGGAGCACCGATTTTTCAAAGCCGGGCACCCCTTCCATAGACTCCCATGTTAAACCTAAGTCTAGTCAAGGACACAGTGAGGCATGGTCACAGTGAGGCATGGTCACAGTGAGGCATGGGCACAGTGAGGCATGGGCACAGTAAGACATGGGCACAGTGAGGCATGGGCACAGTGAGGCATGGGCACAGTGAGGCATGGTCACAGTGAGGCATGGGCACAGTGAGGCATGGGCACAGTAAGACATGGGCACAGTGAGGCATGGGCACAGTGAGGCATGGGCACAGTGAGGCATGGGCACAGTAAGACATGGGCACAGTGAGGCATGCACATGGACACCCTAGGCTTATACTCAAGTCAATAAGTTTTCCCAGTTTTTTGTGGTAAAATTAGGTGCCTCGGCTTATATTCGGGTCGGCTTATACTCGAGTATATTCAGTAAATATATTATGTTTTGGGGGTTCTAAGTAATTTTCTGGCAAAAAATACTAATTTAAACTTGTAAACAAAAAGTTCCAGAAAAGTCCTGGTCAGCCTATTCTATGGTTGGGGGGTGACAGTTCCTCTTTCTCCATAAATCCGGCACATTGGAGGAATCTTTTTGGAATGCAGAGATTTTTATTTACTTTTTGCAAATAAAAAGATTTTAGTGGTCGGGTCCAGGTGACATGGCACACGGCACGTCTTCTATCTGCAGGGGAAGTTGCGATCCTTTTGCTTCCCTTTCCTGTCCGTCTCTACTCATCGCGTGAGAGGTGCTCAGCGCACAGACCAGAGTCATGCCTGTGGTTCACCGATGGCTGAGCACTGAGACAGGAAAGAAAACCTCCATGGTATTTTTTTGTGAATTAGTGGGAGGGGGGGTCAAGTACAACTCCAAAAAATAAATACAAATCTGCTCCAGCAAGGACATTATTACAGATTCTTGCCTGCTTATGCTTTGTAGATGCCCACAAACATTAACGAATATATAGACAAAAATATTCTTCCTCTTGTCGATAAATTTAGGCAACAAGGTAAAACTTGGTGCAAATTCCCATTGACTATTGTAGGCAGAGCAAATCTGGTGGAAATGGTTTGGCTACCCCAGCTGTTATATCTACTGCACAATTGCCCAGTTTGGTTGACATTAGGACTATTCAGGACAATAGATGCAACTTTTAGAGACCTTATATGGAAACGTGGAAAACCAAGAATCAAACTTGAAACCCTGCAACAAGCAAAGGATAGAGGAGGGATAGCTGTCCCCAACTCAAGATTATATTTTATGGCAGCACAACTACAACATTGGTGTGGATGGGAGGAGGTAGATAATCAAGACCCCATACAGAATCTAATAATGACCCAATTTAACCTCTTGCCTACTGGCCACTTTCACCCCCTTCCTGCCCAAGGCATTTTTCAGCTTTCAGCGCTGTCACATTTTGAATGACAATTGCGTGGTCATGCAACACTGTACCCAAATGACATTTTTATAATTTTTTCCCCACAAATAGAGCTTTCCTTTGGTGGTATTTGATCACCTCTGTGGTTTTTATTTTTTGCGCTATAAACAAAAATAGAGTGAGAATTTTGAAAAAGATGCAATATTTTTTACTTTTTGCTAAAATAAATAACAGTTTGTATATGTACCTCCCACTTTTTAAGGGACCAAAAGTAATGGGACAATTGGCTGCTCAGCTGTTCCATGGCCAGGTGTGTGTTATTCCCTCATTATCCCATTTACAAGGAGCAGATAAAAGGTCCAGAGTTCATTTCAAGTGTGCCATTTGCATTTGGAATCTGTTGCTGTCAACTCTCAATATGAGATCCAAAGAGCTGTCACTTTCAGTGAAGCAAGCCATCATTAGGCTGAAAAAACAAAACAAACCCATCAGAGAGATAGCAAAAACATTAGGTGCGGCCAAATCAACTGTTTGGAACATCCTTAAAAAGAAAGAACGCCCCAGTGAGCTCAACAACACCAAAAGACCCAGAAGACCACGGAAAACTACTGTGGTGGATGAGCGAAGAATTCTTTCCCTGGTGAAGAAAACACCCTTCACAACAGTTGGCCAGATGAAGAACACTCTCCAGGAGGTAGGTATATGTGTGTCAGATGAAGAACACTCTCCAGGAGGTAGGTGTATGTGTGTCAGATGAAGAACACTCTCCAGGAGGTAGGTGTATGTGTGTCAGATAAAGAACACTCTCCAGGAGGTAGGTATATGTGTGTCAAAGTCAACAATCAAGAGAAGACTTCACCAGAGTGAATACAGAGGGTTCACCACAAGATGTAAACCATTGGTGAGCCTCAAAAGCAGGAAGGTCAGATTAGAGTTTGCCAAACAACATCTAAAAAAGCCTTCACAGTTCTGGAACAACATCCTATGGACAGATGAGACCAAGATCAACTTGTACCAGAGTGATGGGAAGAGAAGAGTATGGAGAAGGAAAGGAACTGCTCATGATCCAAAGCATACCACCTCATCAGTGAAGCATGGTGGTGGTAGTGTCATGGCGTGGGCATGTATGGCTGCCAATGGAACTGGTTCTCTTGTATTTATTGATGATGTGACTGCTGACAAAAGCAGCAGGATGAATTCTGAAGTGTTTCGGGCAATATTATTATCGGCTCATATTCAGCCAAATGCTTCAGAACTCATTGGACGGCACTTCACAGTGCAGATGGACAATGACCCGAAGCATACTGCGAAAGCAACCAAAGAGTTTTTTAAGGGAAAGAAGTGGAATGTTATGCAATGGCCAAGTCAATCACCTGACCTGAATCCGATTGATCATGCATTTCACTTGCTGAAGACAAAACTGAAGGGAAAATTCCCCAAGAACAAACAGGAACTGAAGAGAGTTGCA
This sequence comes from Rana muscosa, assembly GCA_029206835.1. Taxonomy (NCBI): domain Eukaryota; kingdom Metazoa; phylum Chordata; class Amphibia; order Anura; family Ranidae; genus Rana; species Rana muscosa. The sequence goes on along the minus strand of CM055119.1, from coordinate 330,639,106 downwards.
GTAGAGGCCTGGCAGAGCATCACCAGGGATGAAACCCAGCGTCTGGTGATGTCATCGCGTTCCAGACTTCAGGCTGTAATTGACTGCAAAGGATTTGCAACCAAGTATTAAAAAGTGAAAATTTGATTGATGATTCTTAATCTGTCCCATAACATTTGGTCCCTTAAAAAGTGGGAGGCACATATAGAAACTGTTGTAATTCCTACACCGTTCACCTGATTTGGATGTAAATAAAAGCTGAAGGTCTGCAGTTAAAGCACATCTTGTTTGTTTCATTTCAAATCTATTGTGGTGGTGTATAAAGCCAAAAGGGTTAGAATTGTGTCGATGTCCCAATATTTATGGACCTGACTGTAGATACTGGGAGAAAGTGTTTTTGACCTTGAATACAATATGCTTGAGAGAAATAACAAATACCCCTAAATTAGCCATTCTGGGTATAATTCCAGATGGAGCTTTACCTGTTGAGATTTATACAATGTGGACCAGATCTCTCTATTTAGCCCGCAAACTTATCTTACAAAAGTGGATTGATACTAAGACCCCATTCACACAGGGGTGACTCAGCCGCCTGACAAGTCACGTCCAGTTCTGTACAATGGAACGGTTCTAATAGGAGCGACTCAAGTCGCTCCGACTTAGAAAAAGGTTCCTGTACTACTTCAAGACGACTTCAGGGCGACTTCCATTGACTTCAATACAGAAGTAATTTTTGAAGTCACCTCTGAAGTCGTGTTAAGATCGCCCGGCACAGTCGCGGGACAAGTGTCGTGCCGCCCCTGTGTGAATGGGCTCTAACCCAACCAAATCATAAACAATGAGGTAATAAAATAAATTCTATATTAAAAAGAGAAAAATTGGCATATAAGCACAGAGGAGCTTCCCAAAAATGTTATAAAATTTGGTCCTATTGGCTGAACACCAGCAATTTAATGTATGATGGTTCTTGTGGAGAGGAAGAGAGGGGGAAGGAGGGAAGAGACGGGAGGGACGAGGAGACTGATACATCTGGAAATCAAGAGGAGGAGAATGGTGCAATCCGAGACTAAATTAGAGATGTGTGTTTGTCTTTTGTATGTCTTGTTTGATGTTTTATGTATGTAGCGGGTATTTGAATTTAGGGGAAGCATCTGGGTGGTAGTGTAACCCAGATGCACTGATTGCTAGGGGATCCGAGACCCTTTTATGGTTCTTGGAGGACTCTGGTGGTGTGAGGTTCCCTGTGGCCTACAGATGGCGTTGTCGCCCTGGCCGGAGTTGAACCCACACCGCAAGACTGTGCCTTTTTGTCCTTTCCTGGCGCTGGTACAGCGGGGTGGGGAACCTGCTGGAACGCAAAAGGAGAGGGGATAAAAGAGGCGGACGCCCTGACCTTGGGGTTCAGAGTCGGAGGACGCGGCCGCACCCAGGCACCTTCAGCTTGGGTGCTGGCGTCCCGGAGTTCCGGGCCCAGGTGCCCTTGACCTGGCCGGAGAGAGAGATGGAGTCCATCTCAGGCACCTTTAGCCTGGGGATGAGGTACTATGGCGGACGCCTGGGGCTCAGTACCTTCGACTGAGTTCCGCGAGGGTGGAGGAATCCGAGGGGGGCCCTAATTCCTTGGGTGCCCGTGTCTGAGTTCGTGAGGACTGGTGAGCGGAACTTCTCTGGAGAGTCCGGCGCAGCATCGCTGGTGACAGAGAGGTGACAGAGAGGCCTCCGGTGACTCCCTTGGGCGGATATCCTTCCCCTGACAGGGGCTGTGCTAGCGAAGGTAATTCATGTTCTACCTCATATAGTCAGTGGCAGTGACTATTCGCCACTGGTGACACCACAGTGGTTAGCGATACTTTAAAGGATTGTGCCTTGACCTACTCCCATTAATACTGAACTGTTGCAAAGGTCCCAACTTGACTGTGCTGTATGTTTATTCGCTGAGAAGAATAAAACTGTGTTGGACCTATTCAGTGTGTGGAACTCTGGTTACTGGGAGCAAAGGGAGAGTCAAGGACGGAGGAAAGGATTTGACTCTAGGACACATACACAAAGCCCGATCTTTCTGGCCTTCACCTCTTCACTATGGAGGACATGGGCCGTGGTGTATCTCATCCCTCCCCCCGGTACTGACACCCCTAGACAGAGACAGACAAGCCGAGAATGAGAAGGGGTGAGAGGGGTGAGGCCGCTACATGTAGATTACTTAAATCTTACAGTGTGGGATTTACTTATTACCCTTTTGTATATACTTAGAAACGAAATGAAATGATTGTATTTTTCCTCATACGATTAACCTTTTCTGTTTTGAAATTTTTTGTATGGAATAAGCAATAACAAAAAAAATAAAAATAAAAAATACTTGATTTAAAAAAGATACCCACATCACCCACATCAAAGAGTTTACATTTTTAAACACTTGCTTTACTGCTACAGTGTGGGCCGGCTGCCCAGAATCACACATACAGTGCATCCGGAAAGTATTCACAGCGCTTCACTTTTTCCACATTTTTATGTTACAGCCTTATTCCAAAATGGATTAAATTTGTTATTTTCCTCAAAAATCCTACAGACAATACCCCATAATGACAATATGAAAGAAGTTTGTTTGAAATCTTTGCAAATTTATTAAGAATAAAAAAGGAAAAAAATCCCATGTACATAAATATTCTCAGTCTTTGCTCAATACTCTGATGAAGCTCCTTTGGCACCAATTACAGCCTCAAGTCTTTGTGAGTATGATGCTACAAGCTCGGCACACCTATTTTTGGGCAATTTCTCCCATTCTTCTTTGCAGGACCTCTCAAGCTCCATCAGGTTGGATGGGGAGCGTCGGTGCAAAGCCATTTTCAGATCTCTCCAGAGATGTTCAATCGGGTTCAGGTCTGGGCTTGTCTGTCCCGTAGCCACTCCTTTGTTATCTTGGCTGTGTGCTCAGGGTCGTTGTCCTGTTGGAAGATGAACCTTCATCCCAGTCTGAGGTCCAGAGCGCTCTGGAGCAGGTTTTCACTAAGGATCTCTCTGTACATTGCTGCATTCATCTTTCCCTCAATCCTGACTAGTCTCCAAGTTCCTGCCGCTGAAAAACATCCCCACAGCATGATGCTGCCACCACCATGCTTCACTGTAGGGATGGTATTGGCCAGGTGATGAGCGGTGCCTGGTTTCCTCAAAATCACATTGAATAATTTTTTTTTACAAAATCGAATTTCTCCATAAATTTAGGCCAATATGTATTCTGCTACATATTTTGGTTAAAAAAATCCCAATAAGTGTATATTGATTGGTTTGCGCAAAAGTTATAGCGTCTACAAACTATGGGATATATACTGGAATTTTTAATTCATTTAATTTTTTATGCTAATAATGGCAGCACTTAGCAACTTATAGCGGCACTGTGATATTGTGGCAAGCAGTCTGACACTAACTGACACTTTGTGGGAACCAGTGACACTAAAGCCCTGTACACACGATCGGATTTCCTATGGTTTTTAAACCGATGGATTTTTCCATCGGAAAACCGATGAAGCTGACTGCCATCAGTCTTTGCCTACACACCATCAGTCAAAAAATCGATCGTTTCAAACGCAGTGACGTAAATCACTCCGATGAGCCGAGAAAAAAGGAAGTTCAATGCTTCTGAGCATGCGTCGACTTGATTCTGAGCATGCGTGGGTTTTTTAACCAATGGACTTGCCTATAGACGATCGGAATTTGCTCTCGGTTTTAAAAAAAAAAAAGACCGATGGGGCCCACACACGATCGGTTTGCCCGATGAAAAAAATCCATCGGACTGTTTTCATCCGTAAAACCGATCGTGTGTACGCGGCTTAACCACTTAACGACCACTCACTGTATATATACGTCGGCACAATGGCACCGACAGGCACAATCACGTAGAGCATACGTGATTGCCTCTGTACAGTTGGGGGGTCCAATCGGACACCCCTTCTGTACAGTGAGCGGTCAGAATTCGCCTGGGAGCGATCCGACATGAGGGGACGGCCATTCGATTCCGGCCACCCCCCCGCGATCGCTCCCGGCGAATGGAAATGCCCCCTCTGTCTGTGTAATGTACACACAGGCAGAGGAAGCAGGAGAAAGTGATGTCATCTCTTGTGCGGCGCTCACATATACCGGGCGCCGTACAAGAGAAGACACACAGGTTAGTGCACAAACACTACACTAACACCAGCACACATAGGCACATAAATCGCCCCCCCAGGCCCCCCCAGATCACCCCCCAGCCCCCAGTCACAGTGTCACTGATTGCAGTGACCATTTATTTACTGATCACTCAGTGACATTTGTGACTGTAAAAGTGTCACTACAGTTTAGTTTTAGGTCCAGTGTAGCCCCCTAACCCCCCCCTAATAAAGGTTTAACCCCTTGATCACCCCCCAGATAACCCTTTCACCCCCTAGCACCGCCGTCGCTAAGCGATCATTTTTCTGATCGCTGTCTTAGCGTCGGTGATGCAGATCGGTAGCCAGTAATTTTTTTTAGGTTCGCCGCAGGTTTTTATAGCGTCGGGTACCCCCATAAATTATCGAATAAAGGTTTAACCCCCTTGATCGTCCCCCAGGTAACCCATTCACCCCCTATCACCACTGTCGCTAAGCGATCATTTTTCTGATCGCTGTCTTAGCGTCGGTGATGCAGATCGGTAGCCAGTATTTTTTTTTTAGGTTCGCCGCAGGTTTTTATAGCGTCAGGTACCCCCATAAATTATCTAATAAAGGTTTAACCCCCTTGATTGCCCCCCAGGTAACCCTTTCACCCCCTATCACCACTGTCGCTAAGCGATCATTTTTCTGATCGCTGTCTTAGCGTCGGTGATGCAGATCGGTAGCCAGTATTTTTTTTTTAGGTTCGCCGCAGGTTTTTATAGCGTCAGGTACCCCCATAAATTATCTAATAAAGGTTTAACCCCCTTGATCGCCCCCAGGTAACCCTTTCACCCCCTATCACCACTGTCGCAAAGCAATCATTTTTCTGATCGCTGTCTTAGCGTCGGTGATGCAGATCGGTAGCCAGTAATTTTTTTTAGGTTCGCCGCAGGTTTTTATATAGCGTCAGGTACCCCCATAAATTATCTAATAAAGGTTTAACCCCCTTGATCGCCCCCCAGGTAACCCTTTCACCCCCTATCACCACTGTCGCTAAGCGATCATTTTTCTGATCGCTGTCTTAGCGTCGGTGATGCAGATCGGTAGCCAGTAATTTTTTTTAGGTTCGCCGCAGGTTTTTATAGCGTCAGGTACCCCCATATATTATCTAATAAAGGTTTAACCCCCTTGATCGCCCCCCAGGTAACCCTTTCACCCCCTATCACCACTGTCGCTAAGCGATAATTTTTCTGATCGCTGTCTTAGCATCGGTGATGAAGATCGGTAGCCAGTAATTTTTTTTAGGTTCGCCGTCAGGTTTTTATAGCGTCAGGTACCCCCATATATTATCTAATAAAGGTTTTAACCCCCTAATTGCCCCTAGTTAACCCTTTCACCAGTGATCATCATATAAGTGTTACGGGTGACGCTGGTTAGTTAGTTTGCTTTTTATAGTGTCAGGGCACCCGCCGTATATAACCCAATAAAGGTTTAACCCCCTGATCGCCCGGCGGGTGATATCAATTAGGTTTTAGCGTCAGAGAGGGTCTGCGTCACACCCCAGGCAGCGTCAGGTTAGTGCCAGTAGCGCTAACACCCACGCGTTAAGCATACACCCCCCTTAGTGGTATAGTATCTGAACAGATCAATATCTGATCTGATCAGATCTATACTAGCGTCCCCAGCAGTTTAGGGTTCCCAAAAACGCAGTGTTAGCGGGATCAGCCCAGATACCTGCTAGCACCTGCGTTTTGCCCCTCCGTCCAGCCCAGGCCACCCAAGTGCAGTATCGATCGATCACTGTCACTTACAAAACACAACACACATAACTGCAGCGTTCGCAGAGACAGGCCTGATCCCTGCGACTCCAGTGCTGTAGGAGGTGATTTCACCACCACAGTTAAAAAAAAAAAGCAAATATGCCGAAGCATTGGGGCAGCAGGGGCGGAGGAGCGATTTTGCTCCTAATGCCGCGTACATACGGTCGAAATTCCGACGGAGGCTTGCCCGTGGAAAAGTCCGACCATGTGTGTGCGGCATAACTTTTTTGCGGGAGGATGCCCCCATGCTTCGGCATATATAAATGGTGCATGTATGCCCATCATTAGAAGTGGGTGGATGAAGGGCGGTATTCTAATGGTGGGCATACCCACCGATCAATCTCTTTTTTCATTCAGCCAACTGGCTGCATGAAAAAAAAAGATTACAATACATGTCCAACAAGGACCAGCAACGTACTGGTATGTTGCTGGACTTTGAATGGTTATACCAGAATGATGCCTGCGGGTTTAGGTATCATCTTGGTATCATTCTTTTCAGCCAGCGGCCGGCTTTCATGTAAAAGCAATCCTAGTGGCTAATTAGCCTCTGGACTGCTTTTACAAGTAGTGGGAGGGAATGTCCCCCCCCCCCCCGGATATAAAAAGCGCCATTGGGAAATTGGGAAAGCATTTTATCACACCGATCTTGGTGTGGTCAGATGCTTTGAGGGCAGAGGAAAGATCTAGGGTCTAGACCCCAGTTTTTTCAAAAAAAGAGTACCTGTCACTACCTATTGCTATCATAGGGGATATTTACATTCCCTGAGATAACAATAAAAATGATAAAAAAATAAAATATGGAAGGAACAATTTAAAAATAAAATAAAAAAGCAAAATTAATAAAAAAAAAAAAAAAAAAAAAAAGCACCCCTGTCCTGCCCTGCTCTTGCCCAATGGCGAATGCAAGTGTCGGTCTGGCGTCATATGTAAACAGCAATTGCACCATGCATGTGAGGTATCACCGCGAAGGTCAGATCGAGGGCAGTAATTTTAGCAGTAGACCTCCTCTGTAAATCAAACAGGGTAACCTGTAAAGGCTTTTAAAGGCTTTTAAAAATGTATGTAGTTTGTCGCCAATGTGCGTTTGTGCGAAATTTTAAAGCATGTCGTGTTTGGTATCTATGTACTCGGCCTAAGATCATCTTTTTTATTTCATCAAACATTTGGGCAATATAGTGTGTTTTAGTGCATTAAAATTAAAAAAAGTGTATTTTTTCCCAAAAAATGCGTTTGAAAAATCGCTGCGCAAATACTGTATAGAAAAAAAAAATGCAACACCCACCATTTTATTCTGTAGGGCCTTTGCTTTAAAAATATATATAATGTTTGGGGGTTCAACATAATTTTCTTGCAAAAAAAATATGTTTTCATGTAAACAAAAAGTGTCAAAGAAGAGTGGATGTAAGCTTCCTAATGTTGTGTATAAAATGCCAGAACAGTTCAAAACCCCCCCAAATGACCCCATTTTGGAAAGTAGACCACCCCAAGCTATATACTGAGAGGCATGTCGAGTCCATGGAATATTTTATATGTTGACACAAGTTGCGGAAAAAAGACAATTTTTTTTTTTTGCACAAAGTTGTCACTAAATGATATATTGCTCAAACATGCCATGGGCATATGTGGAATTACACCCCAAAATACATTCTGTTGCTTCTCCTGAGTACGGAGATACCACATGTGTGAGACTTTTTGGGAGCCTAGCCGCGTACGGGACCCCAAAAACCAAGCACCGCCTTCAGGCTTTCTAAGGGTGTAAATGTTTGATTTCACTTCTCACTGCCTATCACAGTTTCGGAGGCCATGGAATGCCCAGATGGCACAAAACCCCCCCAAATGACCCTATTTTGGAAAGTAGACACCCCAAGCTATTTGCTGAGAGGTATTGTGAGTATTTTGCAGATCTCGCTTTTTGTCACAAAGTTTTGAAAATTGAAAAAAAAAAAAGAAAAAAAAATTTCTTTCTTTATTTTCAAAAACAAATGAGAGCTGTAAAATACTCACCATGCCTCTCAGCAAACAGCTTGGGGTGTCTACTTTCCAAAATGGGGTCATTTGGGGGGGTTTTGTGCTATTTTGGCATTTTATGGCCTTCGAAACTGTGATAGGTAGTGAGGAGTCAAATCAAAAATTTGTGCCTAGAAATCCTGAAGGCGGTGCTTGGTTTTCGGGGTCCCGTACGCGGCTAGGCTCCTAAAAAGTCCCACACATGTGGTATCCCCGTACTCAGGAGAAGCAGCAAAATGTATTTTGGGGTGCAATTTTACATATAACCATGGCATGTGTGAGCAATATATAATTTAGTGACAACTTTTTGTAATTTTTATTTTTTTTGTCATTATTCAATCACTTGGGACAAAAAAAAAATATTCAATGGGCTCAACAGGCCTCTCAGCAATTTCCTTGGGGTGTCTACTTTCTAAAATGGGGTCATTTGGGGGGGGGGGTTTTGTGCTATTTTGGCATTTTATGGCCTTCAAAACTGTGATAGGTAGTGAGGAGTGAAATCCAAAATTTGCGCCCTTAGAAATCCTGAAGACGGTGCTTGGTTTCCGGGGTCCCGTACGTGGCTAGGCTCCTAAAAAGTCCCACACATGTGGTATCCCCGTACTCAGGAGAAGCAGCAGAATGTATTTTGGGGTGCAATTCCACATATAACCATGGCATGTGTGAGTAATATATCATTAAGTGACAACTTTTTGTAATTTTTTTTTTTTTTTGTCATTATTCAATCACTTGGGACAAAAAAAAAATATTCAATGGGCTCAACATGCCTCTCAGCAATTTCCTTGGGGTGTCTACTTTCCAAAATGGGGTCATTTGGGGGGGGGGGGGTTTGTACTGCCCTGCCATTTTAGCACCTCAAGAAATGAGATAGGCAGTCATAAATTTAAAGCTGTGTAAATTCCAGAAAATGTACCCTAGTTTGTAAACTCTATAACTTTTGCGCAAACCAATAAATATACGCTTATTGACATTTTTTTTACTAAAGACATGTGGCTGAATACATTTTGGCCTAAATGTATGACTAAAATTGAGTTTATTCGATTTTTCTTATAACAAAAAGAAAATATCATTTTTTTTCAAAATTTTCGGTATTTTTCCATTTATATCGCAAAAAATAAAAATCGCAGAGGCAATCAAATACCATTAAAAGAAAGCTCTATTTGTGGGAAGAAAAGGACGCAAATTTCGTTTGGGTACAACATTGCATGTCCGCACAATTTACAGTTAAAGCAGCACAGTGCAAAATTCTGAAATCACCTTTGGTCCTTTAGCTACCAAATGGTCCGGGGCTTAAGTGGTTAATACAGTAATCAGTGCTAAAAATATACACTGTCACTGTACTAATGACACTGGCTGGGAAGGTGTTAACATCTAGGGCGATCCAATGGTTAAATGTGTGCCTAACCAGTGTTTATGTGTGTTCTATGTGTGCTGCTTTTACTAGGGGATGTTCTGGTTTTTATACCCTGCTTTGCAGACAAACAAAAACTGGCACATTCAAAAATAAATATGAAAAAATCCCATGTACATAAAAGTATTCACAGCCTTTGCTATGACATTAAAAATTGAGCTCATGTGCATCCTGTTTCCACTGATCATCCTTGAGATGTTTCTACAACTTGATTGGAGTCCACCTGTGGTAAATTCAGTTCACTGGACATAATTAGGAAAGTCACACACCTGTCTATATAAGGTCCCACAGTTACCAGTGCATGTCAGAGCACAAACCAAGCCAGTCCAAGGAATTGTCTGTAGACCTCCGAGACAGGATTGTATGGAGTCACAGATCTGGGGAAGGGTACAGAAAAATGTCTGCAGCATTGAAGGTCCCAATGAGCACAGTGGCCTCCATCATCCGTAAATGGAAGAAGTTTGGAACCAGCAGGACTCTTTCTAGAGCGGGCCGCCCGGCCAAACCGAGCGATCGGGGGAGAAGAGCCTTAGTCAGCGAGGAGAGAAGAACCCGATGGTCACTCTGCAGAGCTCCAGCATTTCTCTATGGAGAGAGGAGAACCTTCCAGAAGAACAACCATCTCTGCAGCACTCCACCAATCAGGCCTGTATGGTAGATTAGCTAGATAGAAGCCACTCCTCAGTTAATAGTTATATGACAGCCCGCCTGGAGTTTGCCAAAAGACACCTGAAGGACTCTCAGACCTCGAGAAAAAAATTCTCTGGTGTAATGAAACAAAGATTCAACTCTTTGGCGATCGTCATGTCTTGCTGTATTTTCACCACTATATACAGATTAATAGATTATCCAGCGGTTGTGTAATATCCTTGCTGATCAGCAGCTGAGACGAAATCATTTGGTAACAGAAATAGTCTGTGGTTTATATTCAATCTGATAAAACAGACACTGAGAAGAGAAGATGATGAACAGCAGGGCGCTGAGGTCAGTATCAGATAAAATTCATTTTTTTTTTTTTAAATGAATGCATGCAAAAAGAGGGCAAAGCCCCTGGAAACGCATCATGCACACCCCCTCCCCTGATATTCACCAGGTAATTAGGCAGCTGTCTTGTGCGGCTGAGAACGCTGCTGCTACTATCCATACCTTGAGCTGACTGACGCCCTGTCATCCTCGGTCTATGTTTGCTTAGTGATGCCTACAGCCTCACACTGATCACAGCTGCTTGGTCTCAGGTGCTCCCTATCCATGCTGTTTCATGCTATTTTCAATGTAAGTGTGCTGCTTATTTTAATAAAGTAAATTTTATTTGATACTGACCTCAGCGCCCTGCTTTTGATTTTCTTCTACATTGAGGTGATCCTACCCCAGATCCTCTGTGGGAGCTGCAAAGGTTCCAGTGTCAGTCCCATCTCCTGCTCAGCCATCCATCCATCCATCGATTACTCTCTCATCCATCCAGTTGCCTCATCCCTTCCTCTACTCTGTTGATGGTCTACAGATGCAGATGAAGGTTCCTAATGGACTAAGGCTGTCCATACATGGTTGAATTTCGAAATAATTTTCTTTTGAAAATCAGAAAATTTGTGCGTTTTGTGATCCGATGGTGCCGCCATTGATTTCAAAATTCGACCAACCAAACCTTCAATTTCACCTCACGTTCTTACTGAAAAGAATTTTCGTGTCTGGGAATCTTCTTTTCTTTCTGGGAATTTTCTTTTCTTGCACATGCGCATTTCTTTTCCAATTACATTTCTCGCACGATTCTCCCGTCATTGATTAGAAAATCGTTTGTTTTTCCAAAAATTTCCAACATGTCCGATTATTAAAATTCGATGGCCGCACGAAAATCGGCTGTTGCTGCAGCCCACTAATGGTGCGAAATAAGAGCGAAAATTCTTAGATAAGATTTTCTAAAGAAAATTCTTTAGAAATTCGACCCATGAATGGCCTGCCTAAGTGACTCTCCTAGGAGCGCCATATGTACTCTGTACTTGGACACTTTTTTGGATTTGTTACAATGAGAGGCGGAAGAGTATAACACAAACACCGTTCATCACTGTTGAGCGGAGAAGAGGCTGGATATGTATGGAGCATATATACTCACCGCCCACTTTATTAGGTACTGACACCAATGATGGGGTACTATTCCACCCACTGAATCCAATGACGGGGCACTATTCCTCCCACTGACACCAATGACGGGGCACTATTCCTTCCACTGACACCAATGAAGAGGGCACTATTCCTCCCACTGACACCAATGAAGAGGGTACTATTCCTCCCACTGACACCAATGAAGAGGGTACTATTCCTCCCACTGACACCAATGAAGAGGGCACTATTCCTCCCACTGACACCAATGAAGAGGGTACTATTCCTCCCACTGACACCAATGAAGAGGGTACTATTCCTCCCACTGACACCAATGATGGACCACTATTCCACCCACTGAATCCAATGACGGGGTACTATTCCTCCCACTGACACCAATGATGGGGGCACTATTCCACCCACTGAATCCAATGACGGGGTACTATTCCTCCCACTGACACCAATGATGGACCACTATTCCACCCACTGAATCCAATGACGGGGTACTATTCCTCCCACTGACACCAATGATGGACCACTATTCCACCCACTGAATCCAATGACGGGGTACTATTCCTCCCACTGACACCAATGATGGGGGCACTATTCCTCCCACTGACACCAATGATGGGGCACTATTCCTCCCACTGATATTAATGATGGGCCACTATTCCTCCCACTGACACCAATGATGGGCCACTATTCCTCCCACTGACACCAATGATGGGCCACTATTCCTCCCACTGACACCAATGATGGGGCACTATTCCTCCCACTGACACCAATTATGAGTAACTATTCCTTCCACTGACACAAATTATGGGGCACTATTCCACCCACAGACACCAATGTTGGGGTACCATTCCTCCCACTGATATTAATGATGGGCCACTATTCCTCCCACTGACACCAATGATGGGCCACTATTCCTCCCACTGACACCAAAGATGGGCCACTATTCCTCCCACTGACACCAATGATGGGGCACTATTCCTCACACTGACACCAATGGTAGGGCACAATTCCTCCCACTAACACCAATGATGGGGCACTATTCCTTCCACTGACATGAATGATAGGGCACTATTCCACCCACTGACACCAATGATGGGCTACTATTACTCCAACTGATACCAATGATAGGGCACTATTCCTCCCACTGACACCAATGATGGGGTACTATGTACTATTCTTCCCACTGATACGAATTATGGGGCACTTTTCCTTCCACTGACACCAATTATGGGGCACTACCCCCCTCCCCCACTGACACCAATGATGGGGCACTATTCCTCTCACTGATACCAATGATGGGGCACTATTCCTCCCACTGACACCAATGATGGGCTCTATTTCTTCCTGTGCTACTCTCGTACTTATGTTATTGAGGTGCTTGCTTACTATGTTACTATATTACTATCTTACCATGTTACTTTGTAGATAAATTTACATGTAGCATGTATTCCCCTTCAATGACCTGATCTGTGATTTTGTTCCTCTTGCAGTACCGATCTTGGCTGCGGCAGGAATACGGGCGGAATCCTTTCAATGATCAGGACAGAGTGGAGAAATTATTATCAGAACGTGCGCAGAAGGTGAGTGTGAGGGAGACGCAGAACCGGTGGATTAACCAGCCCGATACCGGATACATCTTACCGTACAAAGCCTACGGAGGAAGCACCAGGTGGACCAACTGATAAGACATCCGTGACAATGCCATCAACGTTAATGAGAAAAATCAAGGAGCCTATAAAACCAACTGGTGTTCTGCCCATATGACTGTGTTTTCTGTAATTTGGCTATGGAATTTGGCTGTTGGTCTGCAGCCTCTTGTTATAGGACTCTTACCACTGCTGACTTCTTCTCTGGGCCCTTTGGATGGGGTGAAGCTGTGTTGGGTTCAGTGGGGGGCGGGGCTAGAACCAGGGAACACACTGGATAGAATTTGCTCAGACAGATGGAGAAGGTAAACATCTTAAAGGATGAATTAGAGGAAGAGACTCTCCACGGGAAGGTTAGATCCCCAAAGGTAGATTGATTGAATGAAAAATGTTCTGGTGTGACTGAAGTGCAGCTTTAAATAAAGCCAAATTCATATGTAACACTGGAGATAATGCTATGCTGCCCGTGTACAGTACTAGAAAAAAAATATATTTCATTTTAAATTGGTGACTTGTATTTTAATTAAATTTTTTAATAAACTGTCAGAACATTAGGATTGTGATCCAGTTGTAAGCAAATATCTTCAATATATGTCTCTTAATACACAATGTGCATGTGCCTTTGTGGATGTGTTACATTTATATCTGGAGAGTAGTGATGAGCCGAACACCCCCGGGTTCGGTTCGCACCAGAACCCGCGAACGGACCGAAAGTTTGCACGAACATTAGAACCCTATTAAATACAATGGATGTGAACGTTCGAATTCTAAAGTGCTAATTATAACGACTATTATCCATGTTATTGTCCTAAACAGAGTTTGGGAACCCGGGTTCTGCACCAGGGGACATGTATCAATGCAAAAAGAAGTTTTAAAAACGGACGTTTTCCGGGAGCAGTCATTTTAATGATGCATAAAGTGAAAAAAAAAAAGTCAAATATTCCTTTAAATATTGTACCTGGGGGGTGTCTAAAGTATGCCTGTGAAGTGCCACGTGTTTCCCGTGTTTAGAACTGTCCCTGCACAAAATAACATTTCTAAAGGAAAAAAAGCCATTTAAAACTGCTTGCGGCTTTAATGTAATGTCTGGTCCCGGTAATATGGATGAAAATCTTCAGGAAAAATGGCATAGCTACCCCATGACCCCCCCCCCCCCCTACCCCAGCCCATTACCAGCCCCTTTGGGTCTTGTATGGATATTAAGGGGAACCCCGCACACAAAATAAAAAAGGACCTATATACTCTGAACAGCCGTATACAGGCGGTGCATACAAGACAGGGACTGTAGGTTTGTTCTTATGTAGAATCTGTTTGTAATTTTGAACAGCTGCATTGTTTAAGTGGAGCTCCATGCCAAATTCCTTATTTTTAGCTTTTTGTAAAACATAGGGAACGGTTATCACCCCTGTCACATTTTTTTTGCTGTCTGTGCCCCTGTTCAGAACATTTCACCTCACTTTGCGTCCCAATGACAACTGTTTTTGAAATGTGGTGTTTTTATTGAAACAAGGATTGGTGATAAAGCATCAGTAGAGAGGAGACACCTTTCTCCCATATTAATTCTTACAGGAGAGAATTTTCCTTCCAAGGGGTAGATTTCCTCTCACTTCTTGTTGTCTTCTTCCGTATGCAAGTAGTAGTAGTTTGTAAGTTGGATGTTTGAAAGTAGGGACCTGCCGTATATACTCTGCAGAAATTGGCCCTTAGGTGTTGGTGTTGGCACAACACTGAAAGCACTCACAGTTATTCTTGGTGGGTGCTGGAACGCCCTGTTGTCAACTATTATATCAGGAATTGTAATAACATATAATTGTTGATCAGTGGTAGTAAAAATTGGGCCTTTGATGGTGGTGCTGGTGCCACAACACTGTAAGGCCTGACAGTTACTCTTGGTGGGCGCAGCAATGGGCCCTGCTGTGAATTATTAGATCAATAATTATAATTGCATGCCCCTGTTGAATAGGGGCTGAAAAATTGGGCCTTTGGTGGTGGTGGTGGTGGTGGTGGTGATGATGGTGGTGCTGGTGCCACAACACTGTAAGGCCTGACAGTTACTCTTGGTGGGCGCAGCAATGGGCCCTGCTGTGAATTATTAGATCAATAATTATAATTGCATGCCCCTGTTGAACAGGGGCTGAAAAATTGGGCCTTTGGTGGTGGTGGTGGTGGTGGTGATGGTGGTGCTGGTGCCACAACACTGTAAGGCCTGACAGTTACTCTTGGTGGGCGCAGCAATGGGCCCTGCTGTGAATTATTAGATCAATAATTATAATTGCATGCCCCTGTTGAACAGGGGCTGAAAAATTGGGCCTTTGGTGGTGGTGGTGGTGGTGATGGTGGTGCTGGTGCCACAACACTGTAAGGCCTGACAGTTACTCTTGGTGGGCGCAGCAATGGGCCCTGCTGTGAATTATTAGATCAATAATTATAATTGCATGCCCCTGTTGAACAGGGGCTGAAAAATTGGGCCTTAGGCACTGGTGGCACAACACTGCAACCCCTCACAGATACTGTGCTTGGAGCACAGCAATGAGGCCTGTTGCAAAGTATTGCATCAAAAATTTTAATTACACGCCCCTGTTAAACAGGGGCTGAAAAATTGGGCCTTAGCCACTGGTGGCGTCACCCATAAACCAAAATGATCTTCCAAGCTATCATCATTAATCGTATCATTGAGGAGGAGGAGGAGGATAGCCAGTCAACATAACAGCACAGGCACTCAGCATCAGCATCAGTCTTGAAGGGATGTGACATTTTAAAATCAATTAGTCTGTTATATCAGCATCTGGTGTGTGGTAGCTGGTGGTGATCCAAGACTGGTTCATCTTGATGAAAGTCAGTCGATCAACCGAGTCGGTGGACAGGCGCACCCTGTGATCCGTGACAAATCCTCCAGCAGCACTGAATGTGCGTTCTGAAAGAACGCTGGATGCAGGACAGGCCAGTAGCTCAATTGCATACTGTGCAAGCTCTGGCCAGTGATCCATCCTCAAGACCCAGTAAGCCAGAGGATTTTCGGTGGGGAAGGTGTCCAAGTCTGACCTTGCCCCTAGGTATTCCTGCACCATGTATATCAGACGCTGGCGATGGTTGCTGGAACCGATCATACTTTGGGGCTGCGGACTAAAGAATTGTCTGAACGCATCGGTCAGACGGCCACCTTCCCCACCGCTCCTTCTTTGACTGCCCGAAGCCTCAGCAACTCGTTGTCCAGGACCAGGAGTTTGTAACCTCCCAGTCTCTGGGAACGCGTTGCACAGACCTTTCTGCAAGGCCTCCCGGAGTTGTCTTATCCTCTGCTCCCTCTGCGACGGTACGATAAGGTCCGCAACCTTACCCTTGTACCGTGGATCAAGGAGAGTGGCCAGCCAGTAATGGTCCCTCTCCTTGATCCGAAGAATACGAGGATCCTTCCGCAGACTTTGCAGGATCAGGGAGGCCATGCAGCGTAGGTTAGCTGAGGCATTCAGTCCGGAGTCCTCTGGGTCACTAAGGGCGACATGATCCGCAGCCACCTCCTCCCAGCCACGTACAAGTCCACTGGTTTATTGGGACTGTAAATCATCCCTAAAAGACTGTTGCTGATGATGCTGAGTGCCAGCCTCCACCTCCATGCTGACACAATCCTCCTCCTCCTCCTCCTCTTCCTGTGCGATGGGTGGGACAGAAGGAACACTGTCTGGGTAAAGGGGGCCTTGAGAGGCAAGGAAGTCCTCCTCTTCCTGCCTCTGTTCTGCCTCAAGTGCCCTGTCCATTATTCCACGCAGCGTGTGCTCCAACAGGTGGACAAGAGGTACAGTGTCACTGATGCATGCACTGTCACTGCTCACCATCCTCGTGGCCTCCTCAAATGGTGCCAGGACAGTGCATGCATCCCTGATCATGCCCCACTGGCGTGGTGAAAAAAACCCGAGCTCCCCTGACCCTGTCCTGGTGCCGTAGTCGCACAGGTACTCATTGATGGCCCTCTGCTGCGTGTGCAGCCGCTGCAGCATGGCCAACGTTGAGTTCCACCTGGTGGGCATGTCACATATAAGGCGGTTCTTGGGCAGGTTCAACTCATTTTGCAGCTCAGCCAGGTGAGCACTGGCATTATAAGATCTGCGGAAATGCACACAGACTTTCCTGGCCTGCCTCAGGACATCCTGTAAGCCCGGGTACCTGCCCAAGAACCGCTGCACCACCAGGTTAAGGACGTGAGCCATACAGGGCACATGGGTCAGTTGTCCCTGTCGGAGGGCGGAGAGGAGGTTGGTGCCATTGTCGCAAACCACCATTCCTGGCTTAAGCTGGCATGGCGTCAACCACCTCTCGGCCTGCCCCTGCAGAGCAGACAGGACCTCTGCCCCAGTGTGGCTCCTGTCCCCCAAACACACCAGCGCAAGCATGGCATGGCATCTTTTTGCCTGCGTACTTGCGTAGCCCCTTGAACGCCTACGGAGCACCGCTGGTTCCGAGGACAAACCACAGGAAGAGGCCATGGAGGAAGAAGAAGAGGAGGGGGTGGAGGAGAGAGGTGTGTCACAACCAGTAGTAGCATTTTGGAGGCGTGGCGGTGGAACAACCTCCAACACTACTGCACCTTGTCCTGCATCCTTCCCAGCTGCCAAAAGAGTGACCCAATGGGCCGTGAAAGAAAGGTAACGTCCCTGTCCATGCCTGCTGGACCATGAGTCAGCTGTAATATGCACCTTACCGCTGACCGCCCTGTCCAGCGAGGCCAAGACATTGCCTTCCACATGCCTGTAGAGAGCCGGAATCGCCTTCCGTGCGAAAAAGTGGCGTTTGGGAACCTGCCACTGAGGAACCGCACATTGCACAAACTCACGGAAGGGGGCCGAGTCTACCAACTGAAAAGGCAGCAGTTGAAGCGCTAGCAATTTAGCCAAGCTAGCATTCAACCGCTGGGCATGTGGATGGCTGGGAGTGAACTTCTTTCGTCGGTCCAGCAGCTGGGGCAGGGAAATTTGCCTGCTAGAATCGGACGTTGGTGTACTGCTAGCAGAGTGCCCGCAAGTACTTGCCTGTGACACACCTAATTCTACACCTTCATTCCTCTCAGAGCAGGTTTCAGAGAGGAGTGACGGTATAGTGGGGTTGGAGATCCCAGCTGATGCGGTGCAAGAAGAGGTCAGCTTTGTTCTTTGGTGTGGGTCTTTAAGGTAGGCTTGCCAACGAGCTGCATGGCAGGTCAACATATGTCTGATCAAGCATGTGGTGCCCAAGCGGCTGATGTTTTGGCCACGCGATATACGCTTGAGACATATGTTGCAAACAGCAGCTGTGCGATCTGATGCACTAGCCTCAAAAAAGGCCCACACCAAAGAACTTTTTGAATGACGGGCAGAGGCAGCGCCCTGCACAGGCGGAGCTCTGCGGTGTGATTCCGTCGGTGTGCTGCCCATACGCTGGCCACTCAAGGGCATCCTGCCTCGTTGGAGATGTGCCTCCTCCTCATCCTCCTCCTCCTCCTCCTCTCTCCTATTAGGCACCCACGTGGAGTCAGTGACCTCATCATCCCCTCCCTCCTCATCACTGGAGCCAATCTGGCAGTATGCTGCAGCTGCTGGAGCATGACTGCCAGATTGGTGTCCTTCTTGAGCATCCCCTCTCTCTGCTCTCACGCTGCTGCCTTCCTCTAGCTGGGTATCATCATCAGATCCTTCCAAACGCTGGGCATCCTCCTGGAGCATGTACCCAACACTGTGCTCAAACAGTTCGGGGGACTCCTCAGGAGGAGGACATGGTGGGTCTAGGGAAGGATTGACTAATGAAGATAATGATACCAGAGAAGAGGACGCTTTGGCAGCTGCTTTGCCAGTACCCTGAGCCTGGGTGAGAGAGGATGAGGAGGATGAGGTGGGCTTGGTCATCCACTCTACCAAGTCTTCGGCATGATGTGGCTCAACATGTCCAGCTGCCGAAAAGAAGGACAAGCGTGTCCCATGGCCATGTGCTGATGACAATGCACCGCGTCCACGACCAGCACTGTTGCCCCCAGACACAGAGCCTGCTTGCCGTCTTTTTTTGCCTCCTGACTGTCTGCCTCTCCTTGTTTGCCTTCCAGACATTTTAATGGATGGCCTGCAGGGAGATGGGAAAAAGAGCAATAAGGGCTACCTTCAGGTGTATACTGTGCAGGAGGCTTAGCAACAATGACACTGACACTGTCCCCTGCCTATCCTTCTCTGTCCCTAAACACAAGGATTTGCAATATGCTTCAGCAAGATTGGTTTAGCACAGAATAGCACACTGACAGTTTCCCTCACTGTCCTTCTCTGTCCCTACAAACAAGATTTAGCACAGAATAGCACACTGATAGTTTCCACGAGTGTCCTTCTCTGTCCCTAAACTCAAGGATTTCAAATATGGAACAGCAAAATTAGTTTAGAACAGAATAGCACACTGAAACTTTCCCTCACTGTCCTACTCTGTCCCTCCCTACAAACAAGATTTAGCACAGAATAGCACACTGATAATTTCCACGAGTGTCCTTCTCTGTCCCTAAACTCAAGGATTTGAAATATGGAACAGCAAAATTGGTTTAGAACAGAATAGCACATTGACACTTTCCCTCACTGTCCTACTCTGTCCCTCCCTACAAACAAGATTTAGCACAGAATAGCACACTGATAATTTCCACGAGTGTCCTTCTCTGTCCCTAAACTCAAGGATTGAAAATATGGAACAGCAAAATTGGTTTAGAACAGAATAGCACACTGAAACTTTCCCTCACTGTCCTACTCTGTCCCTCCCTACAAACAAGATTTAGCACAGAATAGCACACTGATAATTTCCACAAGTGTCCTTCTCTGTCCCTAAACTCAAGGATTTGAAATATGGAACAGCAAAATTGGTTTAGAACAGAATAGCACACTGACACTTTCCCTCACTGTACCTCTCTGTCCCTACAAACAAGGTTTAGCACAGAATAACACACTGTCACTGACACTCTCCCTACCTATCCTTATTTGTCCCTAAACACAAGGAATCCAGGATTAGTAAAGGAAAAAAAATGACACTGTCCCTGCCTATGCTTCTCTTTCCCTGCTCCGGAACACACTACACAAGGCCGCCGCGCTGGCGGCCTTTTATAGTGTGGGGCGTGTACTAAACCCCCTCAGCAATAATTGGCCACAGGCATCCTGCCTGTGGCCAATCATTGCTCTCCTCGCTGCCGGCGCTGTGATTGGCCAAGCATGCGGGGTCACAGTGCATGCTTGGCCAATCACAGCGCCTGGATGACACTGCGATGGCGTAGTGCATTGTGGGCCGTTCGCGTCACTCGAATTTGGCGCGAACGGCCCAAATCGTTCGATCTTCGTCGAACGATCGAACAGCCGATGTTCGAGTCGAACGTATGTTCGACTCGAACACGAAGCTCATCCCTACTGGAGAGTGATTATGTCACTCCTGTATAATATATCTTATATCTGGAGAGTGGTGATGTCACTCCTGTATAATACTATATCTGGAGGGTGGTGATGTCACTCCTGTAAAATATATTGTATATCTGGAGAGCGGTGATGTCACTCTGTATAATATAACTTATATCTGGAGAGCGGTGATGTCACTCCTGTATAATATATCTTATATCTGGAGAACGGTGATGTCACTCCTGTATAATATATCTTATATCTGGAGGGTGGTGATGTCACTCCTGTATAATATATCTTATATCTGGAGAGCGGTGATGTCACTCCTGTATAATATATATTATATCTGGAGAGCGGTGATGTCACTCCTGTATAATATATCTTATATCTGGAGAGCGGTGATGTCACTCCTGTAAAATATATTGTATATCTGAAGAGTGGTGATGTCACTACTGTATAATTTAACTTATATCTGGAGAGAGGTGATGTCACTCCTGTATAATAGAGCTTATATCTGGAGAGTGATGATGTCACTCCTGTATAATAGAGCTTATATCTGGAGAGCGGTGATGTCACTCCTGTATAATATATCTTATATCTGGAGAGCAGTGATGTCACTCCTCTATAATAGATCTTATATCTGGAGAGCGGTGATGTCACTCCTCTATAATAGATCTTATATCTGGAGAGCGGTGATGTCACTCCTGTATAATATATCTTATCTCTGGAGGGCGGTGATGTCACTCCTGTATAATATATCTTATCTCTGGAGGGCGGTGATGTCACTCCTCTATAATAGATCTTATATCTGGAGAGCTGTAATGTCACTCCTGTGTATAATATCTTATATTTGGAGAGCGGTGATGTCAATCCTGTATAATATATATTGTGATGCAGGGCTGGTGCTAGGATTTTTGACACCCTAGGCGAAACCTCATTTTGCTGCCCCCCTTTTCTCCACCCCTGACTCCACCCCATTGTCCCTGCCCATGTATACCCCACATTTTTAATGAAGTGCCCATCAAATGCAGCCTCACCAGTGCCCATCAATGAATGTTTGCTTGCTTCCATTCATTCTGGAGTCGGGACACAGACACAGTCCTCCTCCGTCGCCGCGGTGCCTCTGACTCTATGTGCAAACGAAGAGGCGGCTGCCTGCTGATGCTGAGGCTTAGTTGCTTGCTGCAGAGAGAAGAGAGTAGGAACACCAGTGGCCGGGCGCCCTAGGCAGCAGTGCGCCCTAGGCGGCTGCCTAGTTTGCCTAGTGGTAGCACCGGCCCTGCAGTGATGTCACTCCTGTATAATATATCTTATATCTGGAGAGTAGTAATGTCATGGAAATATATTCCATGTACAGTATGTGGTGTCATATGTGTCACTATAGGATGTAGAATTGTAGATAGAATTTATCTTAATATTGGGAACATATAACATTATCTTATTTAGGGCTCTTGCACACGATACTCCTGTTTGAGCATCTACTTTTTCATACTTTATTTTTTATTTTTTTATGTACTTGCCCGCATTTTACCGCATATTCAATTTTGTGCGCAAAAACGTATTCTCGCGTTTTTTTTTCTGCACAATATGTATATGCCCATTTTCACACATTTGTGCGCAATCGCGCATATTTGCGTACATTTGGCGTAATTTACTCACCAAAAATTCATATTTTTCTATTTTTTTTTATACAGAAGAATGCACAGCGCTTGTTGTATACATGCCTGTGTGCATAGGCACATTACAATCAATGGGCTGCATTGCAGCTCGCTGAGCTGTATTGAGTTTTTTCAAGCTGCAGTGTGCAAGAGGCCTTACTAATAATAATATTCTTCCCTCTTCCTGTATATAATATTATTAGTCTCTCGATGACACAGTGTATTCTGGAGAACCGGCGGATGCAGTCGGTGGTATTCAGTGTTGGTGACTAATGTTCTATTCTGGTGTCCGTCTTCTGACTCTGTACAGTGATTATTGGCTCAGTACAGTACAGTACATACTTGGGACAAATCGGGGAATGCCAGTGTTTGTGACGTGTGTTCTGGGTTTTATCCTTGCCACAAAAAAGCGTTCGCCGACTAGAGATCCGACCGCCCAAATATTGCAGCCGGTGATGCGTCTGGGGCTGGAAAATGACACCCAGAATTAAAGGCGTCCCATCATAAGGAGCCCACCATCTTATCTAAAAAAAAAGGGTGTTTAACAGATCTTGGGTATAAATATTGTGATCGGTACTCATAACTTTTTATCCTCCTGCATAAAGAACATTCACAGATGGATTTATTGGATCTAATGAATATATAATATACAGTAGAGCAGGTTCTCCTGGAAGGAGGAGACTCTGCGGTGATAGTATGGAGTGTATGGACCCGGTTCAGGTCCTAGGCTGCTTGCCTCTCTGATTGCAATAAACAAACTATCCGCCGTCTTCTGCTCTTTTATTCGCTCTTTTGCCCAGTCTTTTCCCTCTGTTCTTCTTCCGATGTTGACTCGACACTCTCCCCCGCTCTAATGCCGGGGGCGCGGTGTGTCACTACTTATATTGGCATGGGGCGGGGTCACCGGGTGACGTCACCCAAAGGCCCTGCCCCCTTATGACGTCACTGCCATAGGCGTGCGCACAGGGTGTGCCAGGTGTGCCCAGGCACACCCTAATCACCCTGTGCAGAACAGATTCCCCCTACTGACCTGGCTCCCACTCCTTCCCCCCACAGCACTGCCAACTTCCCTCCTTTGCCACCGGTTGTTGCTGTGGATGTTTTAGGATGAGTGGTGGAAGGGGCCAGTAAATATGCCATTTACCGACCCCTTCCCGTTCTGAATGAACATCGTGAGTGATCGGTAGAGTGTGTTTGAGCTTTGGGGTGCACACCCTAATGCCAAAGGCTGCGCACACCTATGGTCACTGCCCAGGGCATGATGGGCAGTGATGTCATAAGGGGCGCAGCCTCCGGGTGATTTTGCCCCTCCCTTTCTTCGTTTGTTCAATACTTTTTCTTTATGTCATTCCATTGTATTACACATAACTTAAAGTGGTACTAAAGGTTCACGTTTAAAAAATAAAAAAAATAACAAACAAACAAATAACTTACCTCCACTGTGCAGTTTGTTTTGCACAGAGTGGCCCCGATCGTCCTCTTCTGGGGTCCCACGGCGGCTCTCGCGGCTCCTCCCCGCAATAGATAACCCCCTCTGGGAAGCTCTCTCCCAAGGGGGTTTTCTTGCGGGTGCGCTCCTGTGTCATACACTCGGCATACATAGCCGCCGAGTGTATGACTCGGCCCCGCTGATCCGGCGGCCGCGTCATTGGATTTGATTGACAGCAGCGGGAGCCAATGGCACTGCTATCAATCTATCCAGTGAAGAGCCGGGAAGCCATGGGGAAAGCGACGCGGGATCGCGCCCACCGAAGTTCAGGGCTCGGGTAAGTGAAACGGGGGTTCGGGGGGGGGGGGCCGAACACTGCAAGATGTTTTTTCACCTTAATGCATAGGATGCATTAAAGCGGAGCTCCGCCGAAATTTTTTTATTAAAAGCCAGCAGTTACAAATACAGCAGCTGCTGACTTTTAATATTAGGACACTTACCTGTCCTGGAGTCCAGCGACGTCGGCAGCAGAAGACGAGAAATCGCTCGTCACTCTGCTGCCCCCACCACCATCCTCTGTGAGGGAACCAAGAAGTGAAGCCTTGCGGCTTTACTGCCCAGTTCCCTACGGTGCATGCGCGAGTCGCGCTGCGCCGTTCTCACTGGTCCCCGTTGTGTCCAGGGAGCCGAATGTTTCCCAGAACACAACGGGTACTCTGCGGGAAGTGACGTACTACCCGCAGAATACCTACAGAGAGGACTCCCGGATGTGGGTGAAAATACCTGTCTTAGACAGGTATCTGCACCCCCCTCCCCCCTGAAAATTGCCAAATGTGACACCGGAGGGGGGGAGGGTTCCGATGAGCGGAAGTTCCACTTTAGGGTGGAGCTTCACTTTAAGGTGAAAAAGCACGTGGCTTTACAACCCCTTTAATTTCTGAACTTCTTTGTTTTAGTCTCTTTGTATGTATGGATTGCATGGGTTCTTACCGACATGTAGTTGAAATTTTCATGTCAATAGCACCTTTAAATGGTGACGTGTTCAATACTTATTTTTACCCACTGTAATTTATAACAACATACAAAGCCATTCACAACTCTGCCCAGATTTACATCACCAATCTTGTCTCCAAATATCACCCAAACCATCCTCTCCGCTCTTCTCAAGACCTCCTGTTCTCTAGCTTCCTTGTCTCCTCCTCCCATGCTGGTCTTAAGGACTTCTGCAGAGCCTCTCCCATCCTCTTGAACTCTCTACCCCAATCGGTCCAGCTATCTCCTACCCTGGCTACCTTTAGGCAATCCCTGAAAACTCATCTCTTCAGGAAAGCCTATACCTCCAACTGACTGGACTTTTATCACTTCCAGTAGCTCACCCCCCCCCCAGTTATAACCTTTTGTGCCACTCACCCCACCCTATTAGATTGTAAGCTGGATTGGGGGGGACCACATGCATTTTTTTTTCAGAATGTTCTATTGCTGACATCCTTTTGTTTACATTTCAGCTGTCAGTAGGGAAGACCGCTGACAGCTGACGAGTCATTGGTTGTTAAAGATGCGGCAGCGGTCTTCCCAGCCTGCTCTTTAACAACCAGTTATCCTTTGCGCAGATAATTTTTTGACCGATGCGAATTCAAATCATTTTGTAAAAATTTGGAATTTGTTAGAAAACAATTAAACAAAATGAACTTAAACGAATCTCAGTGAAATTCGTTACTATTTTTAATTCGGAGATTCGGATGAATAACCAAAAATTCATCAGTGAGGTCACATACTGGATATGTGTATGCTCAGCAGCGGCGGCCCGTCCATTAGGGGCACCCGGGCGCCACCCCCTCTCTCCTCGACACCCCCTATATGCAGTGTATTGATTCATGCATAGCATGAATCTATCCATGGCTGCCGCGGCCACCCCTTATTCATGTGTCCAGCCCCTTTCAGGGCACCGGGCACATGAATTACAGCAGCCAGGTTTTTTTTTGAAGCACCATAGGCTCTAATAGGCTTCAAAATCGGGTGGGCTTGGGTCGCAGAGGATGCGTCAGGAGCCCACCCAGGTGTGTTGCAATAGTGAATGAATATTCGCTGTTGCAACACTGATCCTCCTCCCGGCCAATCGGGAAGCAGGTATGAAACCCGTTTTCCCAATTGGCCAAAACGTCAGACGATCCCATTGGACGCCTAGGGCCTGGAGGAGCAGAGAGGAG
This sequence comes from Rana muscosa, assembly GCA_029206835.1. NCBI lineage: Eukaryota > Metazoa > Chordata > Amphibia > Anura > Ranidae > Rana > Rana muscosa. The sequence goes on along the minus strand of CM055119.1, from coordinate 330,613,361 downwards.
ACGCAGCGCGGAAGCTGCTCCAAGAGAGGACACCAAAGCAGCTTTCCCCAAGCCCACCACGCTTAAGGACAGGGCTGGAAGATGGCCGCATCTGCTCCAACCGCTGCGATCACCACCCGCATCCAGGGTAAGAACAGCGGGTGGTGTTGGCGAGGTTTGCTGGGGGTGTTAGGGCCGTGCCGTGGAGGGTAGGGGCAGTTGTGCTAGTGCTGCTCCACCGGCGGTTGTTTGCCACCCCCCGTAAAAAAAGGCACCACCCGCCACTGATGTTTAGCAGCAACGGGTTAAGAGCATCAGACACAGCCAACAGGTTTTGTGAGAAAAGACTCCCCCTTCTTTAGAGCTCACATGACGGATGTTAACATATTCAAAATGAAATAAACTCGAAGACCTGAGTTAAAGCAGTATTAATCCCAAAACCAATAATGTATTATATTGCAGCTTACCAATCATTAGATGGGATGGCTACATTTGTTTTCTTTTTTTGGGCTTCTTCCCTCTGTTTTCACCTGGTGATCTTGCCAGTAGCACACCTCCTTTATTAGTGAGACATAACTCCATTGTGCCCCCCATCCTTAAAGCCGAGGTCCCATGAAAAAAAAAATATTAAAAGCCAGCAGCTACAAATACTGCAGCTGCTGACTTTTAATAAATGGACACTCACCTGTCCAGGGTGCCCGCGATGACGGCAGCCGAAGCCGAGCAATCACTCGTCTCTCAGCTGCCCCCGCCGCCATCCTCGGTGAGGGAATCAGGAAGTGAAGCGTTGCGGCTTCACTGCCCGGTTCCCTACTGCGCATGCGCGAGTAGTGCGGCGCGTCCTCACTGGTCCCCGCTGTCTCCTGGGACCAGTGTGTTTCCCAGAAGACGCGTAGGGGCATGACTCCCGCGGCAGTCTATTCCCGGAAGTAGGTGCAAATACCTGTATTAGACAGGTATCTGCACCCCCTCCCCCCTGAAAGGTGCCAAATGTGACACCGGAGGGGGGGAGGGTTCCAAAAAGCGGAGGTTCACTTTCTGTGTGGACCTCAGTTTTAAACATCCCCCCGCAGTAGCCGAGGAGATTAGAGAGAAGACAGCAGCACTGCGGTGTGTGTGTGTGTGTGTGGGGGGGGGGGCACAACACAGAGGGGAAGCCTGGGCCGCATTGAGAATGGGCACAACACAGAGTGATAAGGGTGTGCTCAGGCACACCTGGCACACCACCTGCGCACACCGATGCTAACTGGCCAGGTCACCAGGTGAAAATATTGGAAAGAGAGTCTAAATAAAGAAAATGAATGCAGCCACCACATCTAAGAACTGTTAAGCTGCAATATAATAAATGTTTGCTTTTGGGTTTGATACCATTGAAAGGCTGGATTGAGGCTAGTGTGCCCCAACCGCAACATTACCGGATGACTGGATCTCACGGTCGGTGGGAACATGGCTGGTTGGTGCACCATGTTATTCTGGAAGTCTGCTAGTGAGAGATGAAAAAAAAAAAAGAGCAAAAATCCAAAAGATTAAAAGAAAATAACAAACAACACCACTTCCTTCTGTGGCTTCTGAAATCACATACAAGTCCAGGTATTCGGTGAAATTATCACTAAAAATATTTTGATATTTCTGATCTAATGTTTTATAAACCATCAATCTGGTCTATCATTCCCCCCCTGCCCATCCCCCTACCCCCCCCCCCCCCCCCCCGGGCCCCACGCACTCTGCTCCAGTTTTTGAAAATGGTTTCTATTCCTTGTACTTCTCCTTTCTATGAATTATCATTGAAGTAATGGGAAGACATTGCTATGTATGGAACGTTGTTTTTCTACTTTCATTTTCTACGCGCCGGTAGAGATGAACGGAGTGATCTCCATGAACTTGGAATCAGCGATTTTGCAGTTTATCCCCTAATTGTGGAAGTTCCTAAGCCAAAGAGGCAGATGAAGCCACTGGTGCAAATAGTAAGAAATCCTGAAAACGTGACCTGTTGGGGCAACTCGAGGTCATTGTATATGATTATCTCACAAGGATTTTCCTGGCCAAACTGTAAAAAAATTAAGTAAAACATCATAAGCTTCAGAACATACAGAGCCTCACAGGGCAGCACAGTGGTGTAGTGGTTAGCACTTTCACATAGCAGCAAAAGGGTCGCTAGTTCGAATCTCGACCACGACACCATCTGCCTGGAGTTTGCATGTTCTCCCTGTGCCTGTGTGGGTTTCCTCCGGGTACTCCAGTTTCCTCCCACACTCCAAAGACATGCTGTTAGGTTAATTGGATCTTGTCCAAATTGGCCCAGTATATATGTGTGTACGACTGTGTGTCTCAAGCGTGTCGAGATCCTACGGGGTAAAATGACCGCATCAGCCAAGCAGACACTGGCTGCAAAAAGCGCCTAGAGGCGATTCAGTTCGCATGTGAGTGCTATACAAGTCATTCATTTATTCACTGGATGAGATTTGTGATTTGGCTGAGGATGATGAGTAAAGGTTCCTTTATGGTGTAACGGTAGTTGGATTTGGCTGGTCAGGCAAACATCTCAGATCTGTGGTTCAGGCAGATGCCTTCTGGCTAACCTCTCAGAAATAACCAGTCAAGTTCAATCGTTTTCCAATGACTTCCTAGGTGGGACCATTAGCCCGCAGTGGTTCCTCCCGTCTATATAAAGATGAACGATCAACTGATAGATAATTTGGGCTTAGGGAAGGGCCAGCTGAGAAAAATACTTGATTATTTATCGGATTGCGACCATCCTCAAATGTCTATGGCCAGGGCTGTCTTAATGAGTGGGCACACCTGGGCACTGCCTAGGGGCCCCAGCTGCATGGGGGGCCCTGCACTTTCCCCAAAGCAGCTGGTCCTTGAGCCCATGCTGCCCCAAAATTGGGGGCCCCATGATGGCCCCAAGAGTGATGGATACACAGGGGAGGCAGGCTGGCAACGGTGCGTCGTGCTGTGCAGAATGATACCTATTAAATCACAGCCAGAATGGAGGGGCAGGGCCGGAGCGCCAGTGATGCTCTGACCCCACCCCATGCAGCTTGAATGCTCGGGACTCGAAGGCTGCAGGGTAGGAGCTGGAATTGGAGCTGCTGAGTTGGCAGCACTGAGAGCCCACCTGTGGAAGTGGCATTGTAGATGCCGTCATGGTGAGCCCAGCTGTCCAGCACGGTTTTCACCGACGGGCTTGGAATGCCCGGAGGGATGCTCCCTCCTCCGCCCCTCCTTCTGCCTGCTTGATTGGTATAGGTGAGTCCAGTGCTGGAGGTGGGCACATAGCCAAAAGTTTACATGCACTGTATCTCCACTGGAAAAAGGGGGTACTACATGGATGGAATAATGGTGCTGGGGGATATCAAGGGGGTATGGGGGAAAACAATGCTGAGGGGGTATCTGGGGTGTATAGGGGGTAGAAATGCTTGGGTGGCTATAGTGCTAAGAGGTATCAGGGATGTAGAAAGGCCACAGTGTAGGCGGTATCAGGGATGTAGAAAGGCCACAGTGTAGGCGGTATCAGGGATGTAGTGGGGTCACAATACAAGGGGTATCTTATGGTATATGGTAACAGTGCTGGGGGGGAATATCTAGGGTGTAGAGGGGTCAGAATTCTGGGGAGGCATCAATCTAGAAGATATATTATATGCACAGAACAGCTTTGTTACTTTATGTATGTAGTATTTTCCCACTGTTTCTTTGCTGTACAGAATGATTGTTCATGTAGTTGATGCGGAGCTCCACCCAAAAGGGGAAGCTCGGCTTGTCTGCCTCCTACCTACTTGATGTCTGTTTACCTGCACTGCCTTCATTGTAAGGGGCCCCAGAGCATTACTTTGCCTAGGGGCCCATGATGCTATTAAGACGGCCCTGTCTATGGCTGATCTACTGGTCTAAGAGGGCTGTGTGTGGCTATCACATATCTGGCTGGACTCCAAAGCGACAAGGAGACTTCCCTTGCTGCTCTGGTCTGAACACCTCTGGATATTTGGTCACCTGAACCATTCTCTCTTCATCTCCTGATCTCTAGCTTCCTTGTCTTCTTCTCCCATGCTCACCTCCAGGACTTTTCCAGAGCCTCTCCCATCCTCTGGAACTCCCTACCTCAATCTTTCTGTCCTACACATCACAACAATATCAACTTAATTCTTGCTACCAAGTCCACTTACATCATATTTAATCTTAATAGCCCTGATGAAGCAAGGCTTAACCTTCAAAATGTGTTGGCTGTGTGTACAGTTTCCATCAGATCTTACACTGAAATAAACTTGTATCTGAACTTTAAGACCACAGTGTGGAACGTCAATCCAAAAATTCCAAAATTAACTTCATCTATGGTGGCCATGTGGCTTTGTTTATAAACAAAGGATTAGGGTTAAAGTTTGATTTAGCAATAAAATTTGCTCTAAGATTTGCAGTAGGGTAAGCATTAAAGCCAAACTCAGGGAAGAAAAAAATTACCCTTGCAGTGGGGTTCAGCCTCTGTATAGCAAGGGTTATCTGTGCGTGTTGCCTAGGGAATGATAAATGAGATAGTACTGACCTTAATCCTTGCTTCTGCAGTCTTCCTCCATGCTGTAAGACCAGTCCCCAGAAGCTGCTCCTCTTTGCTGCCAGATCAGTATGTAGGAATGCCAAGGTTCTGCCCACAACACAGGGCATTGAACAATGAAGGAGAGTCAGAGTAGTGAGTAATAATTTAAGTATATGACCATAATCATCATCCCCTAGAAGAAAAAAATCTGGTTACCGTTGCAGTGTGGAGTGGTACCCTTGCAGTATTATGTGGTACCCTTGCAGTATGGAGTGGTACACTTGCAATATGGAGTGGTACCCTTGCAGTATGGAGTGGTACCCTTGCAGTATGGAGTGGTAGCCTTGCAATATGAAGTGGTACCCTTGCATTATGGTGTGGTACCCTTGCAGTATGGAGTGGTACCCTTGCAGTATGGAGTGGTACCCTTGCAGTATGGTGTGGTACCCTTGCAGTATGGTGTGGTACCCTTGCAGTATGGAGTGGTACCCTTGCAGTATTAAGTGGTACCCTTGCAGTATTAAGTGGTACCCTTGCAGTATGGAGTGGTACCCTTGCAGTATGGTGTGGTACCCTTGCAGTATGGAGTGGTACCCTTGCAGTATGAATTGGTACCCTTGCAGTATGGAGTGGTACCCTTGCAGTATGGAGTGGTACCCTTGCAGTATGGTGTGGTACCCTTGCAGTATGGAGTGGTACCCTTGCAGTATGGAGTGGTACCCTTGCAGTATGGTGTGGTACCCTTGCAGTATGGAGTGGTACCCTTGCAGTATGGAGTGGTACCCTTGCAATATGAAGTGGTACCCTTGCAGTATGGAGTGGTACCCTTGCAGTATGAAGTGGTACCCTTGCAGTATGAAGTGGTACCCTTGCAGTATGGAGTGGTACCCTTGCAGTATGGAGTGGTACCCTTGCAGTATGGAGTGGTACCCTTGCAATATGAAGTGGTACCCTTGCAGTATGGAGTGGTACCCTTGCAGTATGAAGTGGTACCCTTGCAGTATGAAGTGGTACCCTTGCAGTATGGAGTGGTACCCTTGCAGTATGGAGTGGTACACTTGCAATATGAAGTGGTACCCTTGCAGTATGGAGTGGTACCCTTGCAGTATGGAGTGGTAGCCTTGCAATATGAAGTGGTACCCTTGCATTATGGTGTGGTACCCTTGCAGTATGGAGTGGTACCCTTGCAGTATTAAGTGGTACCCTTGCAGTATGGAGTGGTACCCTTGCAGTATGGTGTGGTACCCTTGCAGTATGGAGTGGTACCCTTGCAGTATGGAGTGGTACCCTTGCAGTATGAATTGGTACCCTTGCAGTATGGAGTGGTACCCTTGCAGTATGGAGTGGTACCCTTGCAGTATGGTGTGGTACCCTTGCAGTATGGAGTGGTACCCTTGCAGTATGGAGTGGTACCCTTGCAGTATGGTGTGGTACCCTTGCAGTATGGAGTGGTACCCTTGCAGTATGGAGTGGTACCCTTGCAATATGAAGTGGTACCCTTGCAGTATGGAGTGGTACCCTTGCAGTATGAAGTGGTACCCTTGCAGTATGAAGTGGTACCCTTGCAGTATGGAGTGGTACCCTTGCAGTATGGAGTGGTACCCTTGCAATATGAAGTGGTACCCTTGCAGTATGGAGTGGTACCCTTGCAGTATGAAGTGGTACCCTTGCAGTATGAAGTGGTACCCTTGCAGTATGGAGTGGTACCCTTGCAGTATGGAGTGGTACACTTGCAATATGAAGTGGTACCCCATGCAGTATGGAGTGGTACCCTTGCAGTATGGAGTGGTAGCCTTGCAATATGAAGTGGTACCCTTGCATTATGGTGTGGTACCCTTGCAGTATGGAGTGGTACCCTTGCAGTATGGAGTGGTACCCTTGCAGTATGGAGTGGTACACTTGCAATATGAAGTGGTACCCTTGCAGTATGGAGTGGTACCCTTGCAGTATGGAGTGGTACCCTTGCAGTATGGAGTGGTACCCTTGCAGTATGGAGTGGTACCCTTGCAGTATGGAGTAGTACCCTTGCAGTATGGAGTGGTACCCTTGCAGTATGGAGTGGTACCCTTGCAGTATGGAGTGGTACCCTTGCAGTATGGTGTGGTACCCTTGCAGTATGGAGTGGTACACTTGCAATATGAAGTGGTACCCTTGCAGTATGGAGTGGTAGTGGTACCCTTGCAGTGCAGTGTTGAGCTGGCCATACTTGTGGCAATTTGATAGAGCGATTAAACTCTGGATTACATTGTTAACATAATAAAGTCACTGAAGACATAAAATAGTGGTTCCATCAACCTCAAGGGGACAGAATCAAAATCACTGGTGGAAAAATTGCATTTTACAGAATTGAATTTGTTTTTTTTTTCAATTTCTTATTCAATGATGTAAACTGAATTAATATTTTTAAACTGTATGGAAGCTGCTCACTTGTTGCCCAGTCACACAATCAACCAAATTCTGGTGGTTGATCAAACTTTTGGGTGATGGATGCTTAGATTCTCACAAATTACTTGCTGACTTATATGCAATTCCTGGTGGATGGAAAGCAGAGGAATTGGCTGAAAATTGCTCATGTTCTTGGCTGGACTTAAGGTCAATTTTAGAGTTTGCTTTAAACAGGCATTGATAAACAGGCATTGATCATCATGTCAGAGCTTTGTTTAAAAACAAATCATTGTGATTTTTGTATTTTTTATTTTCAAAACAGATTCTGCCTAAGCAGTCAACTTGAAATTTTAGGCAAATTTTTGTGAAATTTTGGTAAGGCAAAATTGGTAATTTTACTGCGCAATTATATTTGCTGAAATCACCTCGCTCATCTGTAGTAATCAATTAAAACACCCACAAAACAATAGGTAATGTGCTGATAACCACAGAAATGGGAAAAAGGCAATATCTTCACCAGCTTTCTTGTCAGCTGCAGGGAAAACAGTTCGACCACAAGGTGCCCAGCTCTGGGATTGGTCAGTGGCAAAGAAAGTGCCTTATGTAAAGTCCATCAGCCTGTGCTTGTGATAGCATTTCCTGCTGACCAAATGTGCCTTACTAGTTTGTTTTTTTACTCCTGTTGTCAACCATTGCTAGGTTATTGGATTTCTCTACTGCCTGCCACCCGCCCTGACCTTTCCTATATACCAGATACCTTTACTATCCATTACTGTTCTGACCTTTGGTATGTTATCGGATATCTCTGTTATTTGCTGCTTGCCCTGACCTTTGCTTTGTTACCAGATACTTCTACTGTCTGCTGCCTGCCCTGACCTTTGCTATGTTACCAGATACCTTTACTGTCTGCTGCCTGACCTGACCTTTGCTATGTTACCAGATACCTCTACTGTCTGATGCCTGCCCTGACCTTTGCTACATTCTTGGATTTCTCTACTGCCTGATGCCTGCCCTGACCTTTGCTATGTTACCGGATTCCTCTACTGTTGACTTCCCTCCTTGACCTTTGCTATGTTATTTGATACCTCTACTGCCTACTGCCTGCTGCCTGTCTTGACCTTTGCTATGTTACTGGATACCTATACTGTCGTCTGCCTGAGCTAACCTTTGCTATTTTTTTTAGATCCCTCTACTGCATGCTGTCTGCCCAGACCTTTGTTAAGTTACTGGATATCCCTACCATCTGCTGCCTGCCTTGATCTTTGCTACATTACCGTATACCTCTACTGTGGGCTGCCTGCCCTGAACTTTGATACATTCTTGATTCCTCCACTGCCTACCCTGACCTTTGCTATGTTACTGGATACTATGGGCTACATGCCCCGAACCTTGCTATGATTTTGGATTCCTCTACTGCCTGATTCCTGCCTTGATTTTTGCTTTGTTACTGGATACCTCTACTGTCAGCTACCTACCCTGACTTTTGCTATGTCTTTGGATTCCTCTACTGTCTGCTCCAACCTTTGCTACATTACCAGATACCGCTACTGCCTGCTGCCTGCCCTTTGCTAATGTAGCGGGGTGTTCCCCTTTAATCAGGGACAGGAAATTCCAGAGAGAGGGGAGTCGGGGGGGAAGGAATATAAGGAGGGGGCGAGGCCTAGCTCTTTCTTTTTGGACACGGGGCGACAGAGAGAGATACACCTGTGCGGATCTGTGCTGTTCCAGGCCTGAAGCCTGGGGCCTGTGGAGCGAACCAAAGAGCCTTCCACCCCCCCTTTGCGAGCCTGGGTGGCATCCAGACTCATCTCTTCTAAAGTTATCTGGATCGGGGATCCGATCGTAGAAGCTGCTGTGGACAAGGACCGACACAGCCGGTGGAAGTTCCGGACTGAGGGAAGTGTTCCGGAGTGGTGAGCGAGCGAAAGCTCATCTTTAAACTGTTACTTTTATACTTTGTGCCTACTAGACTTCCGAGGCCTAACACCTCCGGTGTGGGAGAATTACCCCCCCCCTATTGGATTACAAATACATGGTTTTGAATACTTCAAGTGCACCACCTTTACAGATCCTGTGCCGGTGAAGATTTGTGTTTCTTCAAAGACTGAGTTTCATGGTTAGGGATCAGGCCTGATCCGTTAGATAGTTATAAGTTAGTTATCACACCACAGGGTGTTTAGGTAACGGTCGCCCCACGTGGCGTTCCGTCCCCTTTCCATTGCTGGTACACACACACACAGTATTGTGATTTATAACTGCAGGGACCTGCTTATGTGTTGTGAACCAAATGTTACATGCATGTTATCCCCTTTTATCTTACCACTAACAGTAAAGTCAGTTATTATTTACAACATTGTCTATGAGTCTGAGTTATCAATCCACACACCCACAATTAAAGCATAAGTGATTGTTTAAGTGAAATTGCTGTGGGTTAACTGTGCCAGAGCGGGTAGAGCAGATTGCCGGGGGGTTGGGGAAGCTGTACTCAGGGCCCAAATCAAAACTTGCGGCTCTCTTAAGTTGAGGGTATCGCTACACGTGGGGGCTCGTCCGGGATTACTGAGACAGCGGTGAGAGCCCGCCAAGACTTACCGGCATGGACCCGAAAGACATCAGAACGTGGTGTGAAGTAGCCAAGACAGATCCAAGCCAGTCAGTGGTCATTAACATTCCGGGTCAGGAATGGTCGACCGAAACGGTGGAAGGGTTAATGAAGTCAGACCCAGACACCTCACACCAGTATACGCTAGTGGAATATTCAGATGGGAAGCCAGAGGCTTGTAAATGCAAATATGCGCGGATGCCGGATAACAGATCTTATAGTTTGGCGTACGCTACTAAGAAAGAGCTATCACCAACGGGATCACCGCCAGTTGCGGCCCGTACCCCGCCAGAGAGGAAAGACGGAGCGACACCTCCGGTGACGCCTGCACCTGCCACGGCCATATCACCCGAACTGATAAAGGCGTTAGGGGATCTACTAACAAACTGTCAGAAGACAAGCACAGTGCACGTAGAGACTAGCTACCGGAGACTAAAAACATTCTCGGGGGAGCTCCCCGTCCCTGCGGGGGAGGAAGATTTTGACACTTGGGTGGAACAGGCATTACAAGCAGTAGAGGCATGGGAGGTGCCTGAAGCACAGAAAAGACAACGAGTTTTAGAAAGTTTGAAAGGTGCCGCGGCAGAAGCGGTGAAGAGCTTCCGTTTTGGAAATGCAAACTGTACAGCTCAAGATTGTCTGGCCATGCTGCAGGAAGAGTTTGGACAGCTGGAGAAGATGACAGAGATGGTCTACCAATTTGAACATACTTTCCAGCAGCCGGAGGAGAAACTGTCAGAGTATGTTAGAAGGTTGAACAGGCTGTTATGCAAGATCGTCCTGAAGAAGGGAATGCTGCCCAAAGATGCAGATGAAGCACGAATGAAGCAGATCATGAGGGGAGCGCGGCGCTCAGACCCAGTCTGGCTGCACCTGAAAACCTCAGGAGGAGGAATGTCACTAACCTACTCTGATCTAATAAAAATTATTAGGGACGAAGAGGCGCTGCAGAGAGATCAGCAGGTGGCCAGAGTGAGTGTCACCCCTGTACCAGTGTTGGTCAGTTCAGTCAAGAGCCCGGAAAGAGATGCAGAAGTCGACACTTTGAAATCACAAATGTCCCAAGTGTTGGAGATGCTGACCTCTTTGATGGAGAAAGATAAAAGAAGAGCAGAGAAACCAAGTCCAAGAAAGGAGTTGTTCCCGAATACCTCAGAACCAGCTTCCATACAGGACCGAGAAGAGATGCTATGTTACAACTGCGGGGGCAGTGGTCACTTTGCCAGTAGGTGTTCCAGTCCCAAGAAGAAGAAAATGGATAATCGCCAGCCGGCGGGAAACTTCAGAGGGCCCCGGTGAGGGAGTCAACCGGGTGCCCATCTCTTTCAGTGAGCTCCAAACTGAATGGAAGGAAGCAAAAGAGAGGGGACAAGACCCCTCAGAAGGAATCTAGGGTCTCTCAACCAAGATACACACCAGAGAGAGGGGACAAGACCCCTCAGAAGAAATTTAGCACTCCCAAGAAGGAATGTCTACAACCAAGAGACAATAACATCCCTCAGCGGGTTTGTACTCCCATTAGGGTGGGGAAGGTCAATGCATACCGGGCTCAAGAGAGAATAAAGTCAAAAACAAACTGGATGAAGACAAGTCCTCAGAAGAAAGTGACCTCAACCCGGCCGTACCCAGAAGAATTGGTCGGCCCGTCCCCCACTGTATCTATCCAGGTGGAAGAAGTATATACGAAGGCCCTCCTGGACACTGGAGCTCAAGTGACTTTGTTGTACAGAGACTTCTACGATAGGCACTTAAGCCATTTGCCTATACAGAAGATAGAAGAACTAGAGATATGGGGCCTGGGAACGCAGAGGTTCCCCTATGATGGTTATCTGCCCATAAAGCTGACATTCGACCCCTCTGTGGCTGGGAAGACAGAAGTGTTCGACACCCTGGCAGTTGTGTGTCCTAGACCACCCGGGGCCAGCAAGATGTCCCTCATCATAGGCACCAATACGGATCTAGTGAGAAGACTTCTGACCCCCCTGGTGAAGATGAGGAGCCATCAGGATCCAAACATCCATCCCATGCTGAAGACAGCCTACCAACGGTTAGTGTTGGAGCAGAAGACCCCAGGAGAGGGGATAGGGAAGGTGTGGAGACTGGGGAGAGAAGGAGTGGTGCTGCAGCCCGGACAGGTGGCTTGCCTCAGGGCCACTGTGAAGCTCACCTGGAAGCAGCCTGGTCCCTTTGTCATGCTGGAATCCGACCCAAGGGAAGATCACTCAGGCCTGGAAGTGATACCGGAAGTAATTCCAATCAAGGCCCTGAAGAAAGCCAGGGGAAGAGTCCCGGTGAGTGTGAGGAACTCTACAGAAAGGGCCATAGAGATCCCTGCCCAGATGCTGTTGGGACAGGTGAGTCCTGCTGTCCCAGTCAGCTGGTCAGAAGTAAAGGGAACGGGTGAAGAAGGAGATGTTTGGGAAAAACTTTCCATGGAGAACCCGAATTTACCTGGAGCCTGGAAAGAGAGAGCTAAGGCCCAGCTGACTAGATGGGAGAAGATTTTCTCCAAAGATGAGTTCGATGTGGGGTGTGCGAGGAGTGCTACCCACCGCATCCGCCTGCAAGAAGACAAAACCGTTCAGGGAGAGAATCAGGCGGGTTCCGCTGGCAGATCTGGAGGATCTGAGGGAACAGCTTGCAGAACTGAAAAAGACTGGGGTGATTCGAGAGTCCAGAAGCCCTTATGCCTCTCCAATAGTGGTGGTCAGGAAAAAGAATGGGTCGCTGAGGCTCTGCATTGACTACAGAACTCTCAACAGGAGGACCACCCCTGATCAGTACACCACGCCAAGGATAGAGGACGCCTTACAGAGTTTGTCTGGAGCCAAGTGGTTCAGCGTGATGGACCTCAAGAGCGGGTACTATCAAATCCCCATGCACCCAGAGGATAGAGAAAAGACCGCTTTCATAACTCCTGTGGGATTCTTTGAGTTTAATAGAATGCCTCAGGGCCTATCTGGGGCCCCAGCTACTTTTCAACGTCTCATGGAGAAGACTGTCGGAGATATGAACCTCATAGAAGTCCTCGTGTACCTGGACGATGTCATTGTCTTCGGGAGAACTTTGGAGGAACATGAGGCCCGATTGGAGAAAGTGTTGAGAAGGCTTAGTGAAGAGGGACTAAAGCTTTCCCCCGAGAAGTGTCGGTTCTACCAGTCTTCGGTGAACTATCTGGGACACATAGTGTCTGAAAAGGGGGTGGCTACTGATCCTGAGAAGTTGGAGGCAGTTACCTCCTGGCCAAGACCCACAACAGTCACCGAACTTAGATCTTTCCTGGGCTTCTGCTCCTACTATAGGAGGTTTGTGGATGGGTTTGCCCGTATTGCCAAGCCCCTAAATGAACTGCTCAAGACTGAAGGGGAAGAGGATGGCTTGGGACCCAGAAGACCCGGGGAGTCGGTTCAAGATCAGTGGACCCCCAGGTGTGAAGAGGCCTTCAGAACCCTGAAGAGGAGCCTCACCACAGCCCCAGTATTGGCCTATGCTGATCCCACCAGACCATACGAGTTACATGTTGATGCTAGTCATGAAGGCCTAGGTGGAGTGCTCTACCAAGAGTATGAAGAGCAACTGCGACCAGTGGCCTATGTGAGTCGGAGTCTGACCCCCTCGGAGAAGAACTACCCCACTCATAAGTTGGAGTTCTTGGCCCTCAAATGGGCAGTGGTGGACAAACTAAGAGACTACCTCTATGGGGCAGAGTTTACAGTAAAAACAGATAACAACCCTCTGACTTACCTATTCACCACTGCCAAGTTGGATGCCACAGGACACAGGTGGCTGGCTGCATTATCTGGGTTCAACTTCAGTCTTAAATACAGACCAGGGACTGGAAATAGGGATGCAGATGCCCTGTCCCAAAGATCTCATACCATGGCTGATGACTGGGAGGACTGGACTCAGGTAGCGCCGGACGGAGTGCGAGCCCTTTGTCAAGGGGCTGAATTTCAAGCCAGAGGGGGCTCCAGAGCCGAGGAGATAGGAGTTACCACAGTGGGAGTCCCAAAACACTACTGCAGGGTGACTCAACTTGAAGAGGAATGCTTACCGAAGCTGTCTAAGAAGGAACTGAGGTGCGACCAATTGGAAGACCCCATGGGGAGATTGGTCTTTGAAGCATTGGAAAACGAGAGTCCAGAGAAACTTCGACATCACCCCTCCAAGGAGGCTCGTCTGCTAAGGAGAGAGCTAGACAAGCTACAGGTCCATCAGGGAGTGGTCTACTGAAGGGGCCCCTCTGATGACTCCGAGGATAAATGGCAGTTGTTTCTCCCAGAGAAGCACCGAGAGACTGTGCTGGTTGCCTTACATGACCAGCATGGTCACCTGGGAGCTGAAAGAACCTTCCAACTTGTCAGAAGCCGGTTCTATTGGCCCTGTATGAGGGCTGAAGTGGAGGAATATTGCCACTCCTGTGCACGATGCATCCAGAGGAAGACTCTACCCCATCAAGCTGCCCCAATGGGCCACCTACAGAGTCAAGGCCCAATGGATCTGGTATGCATTGACTTTCTCTGCCTCGAACCCGATTTGAGTGGATTGGGAAATGTTCTGGTGGTAACCGATCATTTCACCCGTTATGCACAGGCGTTCCCCACCAGAGACCAGAAGGCTTCCACTGTAGCTAAGGTGCTTGTAGAAAAATACTTCGTCCACTATGGATTACCACAGAGAATCCACTCCGACCAAGGAAGGGACTTTGAGAGTCGCCTGATCCGGAACTTACCTTACTGGACTCCCTGGGAGTGGAAAAGACCAGGACTACCCCCTATCATCCACAAGGAGATGCCCAGCCTGAGAGATTTAACCGGACTTTGCTAAACATGCTTGGGACTCTGGAGACAGAGAAGAAGCAGCATTGGAGTCAACACATATCCACTTTGGTGCATGCCTACAATTGCACCACCAGTGATGTGACGGGTTACTCTCCCTACCGCCTCATGTTTGGGAGAGAAGCAAGATTGCCAGTGGATCTGGCCTTTGGCATTTCTCTAGACTATACCTCTGCTACCTCCCACAAAGGATATGTAGACAGACTTAGGTATAATTTGAAAGCGGCCTATGAACAAGCCCAAGCGGCCTCAGACCAAAGAGGGGCCCGAAATAAAAGGAACTATGATTTGAAGGTTCGAGTGCAAGACCTGCAGCCTGGAGACCGTGTTCTGCTACGCAACCTAGGGATCCCAGGGAAGCACAAACTTGCTGATAGGTGGAGGTCTGAGCCTTACGTTATTTGTAGGAAGCTCCCTGGACTACCGGTGTACAAGTTAAAGCCAGAGGGGAGAGTGGGACCCTTGAAGACCTGGCACAGAAACCACTTACTCCCGCTTAAAGAAGCAGTCAGGATACCTCCAGTGAGGAACCTACCGGAGTCTGTTTCCATCTTGGATACTCCCAGACCCAACACTCGGTCTCAGACCTCTCGATCTAGAGGTGGACAGGCTTCTCAACCAAGTGAAGATGGGAGAGGAGAACTGGAGTGGCTATGGCCTTCCCCAACCCCGGAAAATCCCACCATAGACCTTCCACCCACTGAGGATATGCAGGATGGGACCCTGAACCCAGAAGCTACAGAGTTCATTCCATCCAGTGGCGTGCCTGAATGCTGGGAAGATATTCCGGGCCTGTACTCAGATGAAGAAGAGACAGAGGCCCCAGAACCAGTGACGATGTCAGAGAGTGTTCCTGAAACAGAGCCTGTGGCACCAGAGCCTGGAGTCCCAAGGGAACAGAGAGCTCGCAGAGTCGTGAGGCCTCCCATGAAGTTAACCTACCCTCAATTGGGAAAGAGCTCAGAGGACTCTGTTACCACCGCTAGAAGAAGTAACGAGTGCTCCAATCCTTCCACTGTTCATTTGGTGGAGGGCAACCCCAGCTCACTCTCTGGCACAGTTAGGCAGGCCACTCATGCCAGTGTGACCTGTAGGACAGGGAATCCCACCTCTGAGTTTTGGTGGCAATTCCCTGTACCAACATCATACTCCGCACTCTCTAAAATGGTTCAGAAATGTTGTTAAAATGTTTATCTTTGGGGACCAAAGAGTTTTAGTGGGGGGAGTGTGTAGCGGGGTGTTCCCCTTTAATCAGGGACAGGAAATTCCAGAGAGAGGGGAGTCGGGGGGAAGGAATATAAGGAGGGGGCGAGGCCTAGCTCTTTCTTTTTGGACACGGGGCGACAGAGAGAGATACACCTGTGCGGATCTGTGCTGTTCCAGGCCTGAAGCCTGGGGCCTGTGGAGCGAACCAAAGAGCCTTCCACCCCCCCTTTGCGAGCCTGGGTGGCATCCAGACTCATCTCTTCTAAAGTTATCTGGATCGGGGATCCGATCGTAGAAGCTGCTGTGGACAAGGACCGACACAGCCGGTGGAAGTTCCGGACTGAGGGAAGTGTTCCGGAGTGGTGAGCGAGCGAAAGCTCATCTTTAAACTGTTACTTTTATACTTTGTGCCTACTAGACTTCCGAGGCCTAACACCTCCGGTGTGGGAGAATTACCCCCCCCCCCCCTATTGGATTACAAATACATGGTTTTGAATACTTCAAGTGCACCACCTTTACAGATCCTGTGCCGGTGAAGATTTGTGTTTCTTCAAAGACTGAGTTTCATGGTTAGGGATCAGGCCTGATCCGTTAGATAGTTATAAGTTAGTTATCACACCACAGGGTGTTTAGGTAACGGTCGCCCCACGTGGCGTTCCGTCCCCTTTCCATTGCTGGTACACACACACACAGTATTGTGATTTATAACTGCAGGGACCTGCTTATGTGTTGTGAACCAAATGTTACATGCATGTTATCCCCTTTTATCTTACCACTAACAGTAAAGTCAGTTATTATTTACAACATTGTCTATGAGTCTGAGTTATCAATCCACACACCCACAATTAAAGCATAAGTGATTGTTTAAGTGAAATTGCTGTGGGTTAACTGTGCCAGAGCGGGTAGAGCAGATTGCCGGGGGGTTGGGGAAGCTGTACTCAGGGCCCAAATCAAAACTTGCGGCTCTCTTAAGTTGAGGGTATCGCTACACTAAGTTGCTGGATACCCCTACTATCTGCTGCCTTCCTTGACCTTTGCTATATTACTGGATACCTCTAATGTTGAATGCCTCCCCTGACCTTTGCTATGTTCTTGGATTTTTCTACTACCTGCCCTGACCTTTGTGACATTACTAGATACTTCTGCTGTCTCATGCCTGTTCTGAGCTTTGCTGTGTTCCAGAATTACACATGCTGCTAGCTGCTAGTCCTGACTCTTCCAATGTGCCTTCCATCTTGTTTCTTCCATCGCTGTATGGTACATCATCTTCTCTGGATCCACTTGCAACATTCTACAGCTGGGGTATATAGTTTCATGTAATAAGTCCTGGGGGCAGTCCTGGGGCCACCTAGTACTAGTAGATCTGCTTGCCTTCAGAGAAGGGGGGCTGCTAAAAGTGAAGCTACACCCACACGCTATTTACTCTAACTGGTGTATCTGTGACCGGACTAGCGCTTTGGCTGCTACTATAATCGTATATATATCACTAGAAGCCCCCTGGTCACCTTTAGAGAGTTCAGCTTCTCACTTCCCTCCGACAACATAAAACAGCACAGCTCAAGATACTCTCATCCCACCTATGCCAAGGTAAATAGGACGTGCGGTCAATGGCGCCATCATTTCGAGACTGCTGAAAGAGGATACGGCCATACCTGAGTCTTCCCCTTTACACTTTCACACCAAATTTAGCTCAGCTGGAAGAAAAACAGAACACAGTTTATTTCCAAAAACGGCTGCCATGACCGCTCTGCGAGCTGGAATTTCAATGTGGTCGCGGCAGAGGTAAGCGCAGGTAGGGAAGCGAAAACGGTGAGGATATTTTGGGCCGGCTCGCAGTGGGAGAGGGGAAGTTGGCATGTGCTCTGCTGACAGACAGCTGCATGATGTGCACACTGAATTCCACGTATTTTCTCACCAGAATATTCTGTAACTTCCCGTTTCCCCCCCTCCTTTTCGTTCCACTCTTTTTGTTTTTTTCAGAGCTCTGCAACTTCATTTGCAAAGTTGCAGATAGTTACAGCAATTATCTTATTTAACCACTTAAGCCCCGGACCAATATGCAGCATAAAGACCAGGCCCCTTTTTGCAATTCGGCACTGCATCGCTTTAACTGACAATTGCGCGGTCGTGCGAGGTGGCTCCCAAACAAAATTGACGTCCTTTTTTTCCCACAAATAGAGCTTTCTTTTGGTGGTATTTCATTACCTCTGCGGTTTTTATTTTCTGCGCTATAAACAAAAATAGAGCGTCAATTTTGAAAAAAATGCTATATTTTTTACTTTTTGCTATAATAAATATCCCCAAAAAATATATAATTTTTTTTTCCCTCAGTTTAGGCCGATACATATTCTTCTACATATTTTTGGTAAAAAAAAATCGCAATCGTTGTTTATTGATTGGTTTGCGCAAAAGTTATAGCGTTTACAAAATAGGAGGTAGTTTTATGGCATTTTTATAAAAAAAGTTTTTTTTACTAGTAATGGCTGCAATCAGCAATTTTTTTCGTGACTGCGACATTATGGCGGACACATCGGACACTTTTGACACATTTTTGGGACTATTGTCATTTTTACAGCCATCAGTGCAATAAAAATGCACTGGTTACTGTAAAAATGACACTGGCAGTGAAGGGGTTAACCACTAGGGGCGCTGAAGGGGTTAAGTGTGTCCTAGGGAGTGATTCTCACTGTTAGGGGGCGTGGCTACGAGTGACACGTCACCGATCTCCGCTCTGATTACACAGAGCGGAGATCGGTGACAGTGTCAGTAGGCGAGCGGGGAGATGTTGTGTTTACACTAACATCTCCCCGCTCCATCCCTCCGTGAGACGATCGCAGTAATGCTTGCGTGCGACCACACGGCAGGCAGTTAAAGGGGAAGTACAGGTACGTGATTGTGCCTGTACGAGCCATTCTGCCGACGTATATATGCCGTGAGTAGTGATGAGCCGAACACCCCCGGGTTCGGTTCGCACCAGAACCCGCGAACGGACCGAAAGTTCGAACGAACATTAGAACCCTATTAAATACAATGGATGCGAACGTTCGAATTCTAAAGTGCTAATTATAACGACTATTATCCATGTTATTGTCCTAAAAAGGGTTTGGGAACCCGGGTTCTGCACCAGGGGACATGTATCAATGCAAAAAGAAGTTTTAAAAATGGTCGTTTTTCGGGAGCAGTCATTTTAATGATGCATAAAGTGAAAAAAAAAAGTCAAATATTCCTTTAAATATCGTACCTGGGGGGTGTCTAAAGTATGCCTGTGAAGTGCCACGTGTTTCCCGTGTTTAGAACTGTCCCTGCACAAAATAACATTTCTAAAGGGAAAAAAGTCATTTAAAACTGCTTGCGGCTTTAATGCAATGTCTGGTCCCGGTAATATGGATGAAAATCTTTAGGAAAAATGGCATAGCTACCCCATCAACACCCCCCCCCCTACCCCAGCCCATTACCAGCCCCTTTGGGTCTTGTATGGATATTAAGGGGAACCCCGCACATAAAATAAAAAAGGCCCTATATACTCTGAACAGCCGTATACAGGCGGTGCATACAAGACAGGGACTGTAGGTTTGTTCTTATGTAGAATCTGTTTGTAATTTTGAACAGGTACATTGTTGAACTGTAGCTCCAGCCCAAAAATCTATTTTTAAACTTTTTGGGAAACATAGGTAAGGGTTATCACCCCTGTAACATTTGTTTTGCTGTCTGTGCCCCTGTTCAGAACATTTCACCTCACTTTCCGTCCCAATGACAACTGTTTTTGAAATGTGGTGTTTTTCTTGAAACAAGGATTGCTGATAAAGCATCAGTACAGAGGAGACACCTTTCTCCCATATTTATTCTTACAGGAGAGAATTTTCCTTCCAAGGGGTAGATTTCCTCTCACTTCCTGTTGTCTTCTTTCGTTTGCAAGTAGGAGTCGTTTGTAAGTTGGATGTTTGAAAGTAGGGACCTGCCGTATATACTCTGCAGAAATAGGCCCCTTAGTTGTTGGTGTTGGCACAACACTGTAAGCACTCAGTTACTCTTGGTTGGTGCTGGAACGCCCTGCTGTCAACTATTATATCAGGAATTTTAATTACATATAATTGTTGAACAGTGGTAGTAAAAATTGGGGCTTTGATGGTGGTGCTGGTGCCACAACACTGTAAGCCCTGACAGTTACTCTTGGTGGGTGCAGCAATGGGCCCTGCTGTGAATTATTAGATCAAGAATTGTAATTACATGCCCCTTTTGAACAGGGGCTGAAAAATTGGGCCTTTCGTGGTGGTGGTGGTGGTGGCGTTGCCACAAGACTGTAAGCCCTCAGAGTTACTCTTGGTGGGTGCAGCAATGGACCCTGCTGTGAATTATTAGATCAAGAATTGTAATTGCATGCCCCTGTTGAACAGGGGCTGAAAAATTGGGCCTTAGGCACTGGTGGCACAACACTACAACCCCTCACAGATACTGTACTTGGAGCACAGCAATGAGCCCTGTTGCAAAGTATTGCTTCAAAAATTGTAATGACACGCCCCTGTTAAACAGGGGCTGAAAAATTGGGCCTTAGGCACTGGTGCCACAACACTCCAACCCCTCACAGATACTGTACTTGGAGCACAGCAATGAGCCCTATGGCAAATTATTGCTAAAAAAATTGTAATTACACGCCCCTGTAAAACAGGGGCTGAAAAATTGGGCCTTAGCCACTGGTGGCGGCACCCATAAACAAAAATGATCTTCCAAGCTATCATCATCAATCGTATCATTGAGGACTCGGAGGAGGAGGATAGCCAGTCAACATAACAGCACAGGCACTCAGCATCAGCATCAGTCTTGAAGGGATGTGACATGTTAAAATCAATTAGTCTGTTATATCAGCATCAGGTGTGTGGTAGCTGGTGGTGATCCAAGACTGGTTCATCTTGATGAAAGTCAGTCGATCAACCGAGTCGGTGGACAGGCGCACCCTGTGATCCGTGACAAATCCTCCAGCAGCACTGAATGTGCGTTCCGAAAGAACGCTGGATGCAGGACAGGCCAGTAGCTCAATTGCATACTGTGCAAGCTCTGGCCAGTGATCCATCCTCAAGACCCAGTAAGCCAGAGGATTTTCGGTGGGGAAGGTGTCCAAGTCTGACCTTGCCCCTAGATATTCCTGCACCATGTTTATCAGACGCTGGCGATGGTTGCTGGAACCGATCATACTTTGGGGCTGCGGACTAAAGAATTGTCTGAACGCATCGGTCAGACGGCCACCTTCCCCACCGCTCCTTCTTTGACTGGCCGAAGCCTCAGCAACTCGTTGTCCAGGACCAGGAGTTTGTAACCTCCCAGTCTCTGGGAACGCGTTGCACAGACCTTTCTGCAAGGCCTCCCGGAGTTGTCTCATCCTCTGCTCCCTCTGCGACGGTAACATAAGGTCCGCAACCTTACCCTTGTACCGTGGATCAAGGAGAGTGGCCAGCCAGTAATGGTCCCTCTCCTTGATCCGAAGAATACGAGGATCCTTCCGCAGACTTTGCAGGATCAGGGAGGCCATGCAGCGTAGGTTTGCTGAGGCATTCGCTCCGGAGTCCTCTGGGTCACTAAGGACGACATGATCTGCAGCCACCTCCTCCCAGCCACGTACAAGTCCACTGGTTTCTTGGGACTGTAAATCATCCCTAAAAGACTGCTGCTGATGATGCTGAGTGCCAGCCTCCACCTCCATGCTGACACAATCCTCCTCCTCCTCCTCCTCCTCCTCCTCCTCCTCTTCCTGTGCGATGGGTGGGACAGAAGGAACACTGTCTGGGTAAAGGGGGCCTTGAGAGGCAAGGAAGTCCTCCTCTTCCTGCCTCTGTTCTGCCTCAAGTGCCCTGTCCATTATTCCACGCAGCGTGTGCTCCAACAGGTGGACAAGAGGTACAGTGTCACTGATGCATGCACTGTCACTGCTCACCATCCTCGTGGCCTCCTCAAATGGTGCCAGGACAGTGCATGCATCCCTGATCATGCCCCACTGGCGTGGAGAAAAAAAACCAAGCTCCCCTGACCCTGTCCTGGTGCCGTAGTCGCACAGGTACTCATTGATGGCCCTCTGCTGCGTGTGCAGCCGCTGCAGCATGGCCAACGTTGAGTTCCACCTGGTGGGCATGTCACATATAAGGCGGTTCTTGGGCAGGTTCAACTCCTTTTGCAGCTCAGCCAGGCGAGCACTGGCATTATAAGATCTGCGGAAATGCACACAGACTTTCCTGGCCTGCCTCAGGACATCCTGTAAGCCCGGGTACCTGCCCAAGAACCGCTGCACCACCAGGTTAAGGACGTGAGCCACACAGGGCACATGGGTCAGTTGTCCCTGTTGGAGGGCGGAGAGGAGGTTGGTGCCATTGTCGCAAACCACCATTCCTGGCTTAAGCTGGCGTGGCGTCAACCACCTCTCGGCCTGGCCCTGCAGAGCAGACAGGACCTCTGCCCCAGTGTGGCTTCTGTCCCCCAAACACACCAGCGCAAGCACGGCATGGCATCTTTTTGCCTGCGTACTTGCGTAGCCCCGTGAACGGCTACGGAGCACCGCTGGTTCATAGGACAAACCACAGGAAGAGGCCATGGAGGAAGAAGAAGAGGAGGGGGTGGAGGAGAGAGGTGTGTCACAACCAGTAGTAGCATTTTGGAGGCGTGGCGGTGGGACAACCTCCAACACTACTGCACCTTGTCCTGCATCCTTCCCAGCTGCCAAAAGAGTGACCCAATGGGCCGTGAAAGAAAGGTAACGTCCCTGTCCATGCCTGCTGGACCATGAGTCAGCGGTAATATGCACCTTACCGCTGACCGCCCTGTCCAGCGAGGCCAAGACATTGCCTTCCACATGCCGGTAGAGAGCCGGAATAGCCTTCCGTGAGAAAAAGTGGCGTTTGGGAACCTGCCACTGAGGAACCGCACATTGCACAAACTCACGGAAGGGGGCCGAGTCTACCAACTGAAAAGGCAGCAGTTGAAGCGCTAGCAATTTAGCCAAGCTAGCATTCAACCGCTGGGCATGTGGATGGCTGGGAGTGAACTTCTTTCGACGGTCCAGCAGCTGGGGCAGGGAAATTTGCCTGCTAGAATCGGACGTCGGTGTACTGCTAGCAGAGTGGCCGCAAGTACTTGGCTGTGACACACCTAATTCTACACCTTCATTCCTCTCAGTGCATGTTTCAGAGAGGACTGAAGTTATAGTGGGGTTGGAGATCCCAGCTGATGCGGTGCAAGGAGAGGTCCGCTTTGTTCTTTGGTGTGGGTCTTTGAGGTAGGCTTGCCAACGAGCTGCATGGCAGGTCAACATATGTCTGGTCAGGCATGTGGTACCCAAGCGGCTGATGTTTTGGCCACGCGATATACGCTTGAGACATATGTTGCAAACAGCAGCTGTGCGATCTGATGCACTAGCCTCAAAAAAGGCCCACACCAAAGAACTTTTTGAATGACGGGCAGAGGCAGCGCCCTGCACAGGCGGAGCTCTGCGGTGTGATTCCGTCGGTGTACTGCCCTTACGCTGGCCACCAAAGGGCATCCTGCCTCGTTGGAGATGTGCCTCCTCCTCATCCTCCTCCTCCTCCTCTCTCCTATTAGGCACCCACGTGGAGTCAGTGACCTCATCATCACCTCCCTCCTCATCACTGGAGCCAATCTGGCAGTATGCTGCAGCTGCTGGAACATGACTGCCAGATTGGTGTCCTTCTTGAGCATCCCCTCTGTCTGCTCTCACGCTACTGCCTTCCTCTAGCTGGGTTTCATCATCAGACCCTTCGAAACGCTGGGCATCCTCCTGGAGCATGTACCCAACACTGTGCTGAAACAGTTCGGGGGACTCCTCAGGAGGAGGACATGGTGGGTCTAGGGAAGGAGTGACTGATGATGAGTCTGACATTGATACCAGGGAAGAGGACGCTTTGGCAGCTGCTTTTCCAGTACCCTGAGCCTGGGTGAGAGAGGATGAGGAGGAGGAGGAGGGCTTGGTCATCCACTCTACCAAGTCTTCGGCATGATGTGGCTCAACATGTCCAGCTGCCGAAAAGAAGGACAAGCGTGTCCCATGGCCATGTGCTGATGACAATGCACCGCGTCCACGACCAGCACTGTTGCCCCCAGACACAGAGCCTGCTTGCCCTCTTTTATTGCCTCCTGACTGTCTGCCTCTCCTTGTTTGCCTTCCAGACATTCTAATAGATGGCCTGCAGGGAGATGGGAAAAAAGCAATAAGGGCTACCTTCAGGTGTCCTTCTCTGTCCCTTGAAACAAGGACTTTGACAGTGAAAGAAACTGACACTCTCCCTACCTACAGTTTTCTGTCCCTAGAAAAAATGTTTTTTTTAAGCACATTTTAGCACAAGGAGAATTCACTCACTGTCCTTCCAGGTCCCTGGAAACAAGGACTTTCACAGTGAAAGAAACTGACACTCTCCCTACCTACAGTTTTCTGTCCCTAGAAAAAATGTTTTTTTTAAGCACAATTTAGCACAAGGAGAATTCACTCACTGTCCTTCCAGGTCCCTGGAAACAAGGACTTTCACAGTGAAAGAAACTGACACTCTCCCTACCTACAGTTTTCTGTCCCTAGAAAAAATGTTTTTTTTAAGCACAATTTAGCACAAGGAGAATTCACTCACTGTCCTTCCAGGTCCCTGGAAACAAGGACTTTCACAGTGAAAGAAACTGACACTCTCCCTACCTACAGTTTTCTGTCCCTAGAAAAAATGTTTTTTTTAAGCACAATTTAGCACAAGGAGAATTCACTCACTGTCCTTCCAGGTCCCTGGAAACAAGGACTTTGACAGTGAAAGAAACTGACACTCTCCCTACCTACAGTTTTCTGTCCCTAGAAAAAATGTTTTTTTTAAGCACAATTTAGCACAAGGAGAATTCACTCACTGTCCTTCCAGGTCCCTGGAAACAAGGACTTTCACAGTGAAAGAAACTGACACTCTCCCTACCTACAGTTTTCTGTCCCTAGAAAAAATGTTTTTTTTAAGCACAATTTAGCACAAGGAGAATTCACTCACTGTCCTTCCAGGTCCCTGGAAACAAGGACTTTGACAGTGAAAGAAACTGACACTCTCCCTACCTACAGTTTTCTGTCCCTAGAAAAAATGTTTTTTTTAAGCACAATTTAGCACAAGGAGAATTCACTCACTGTCCTTCCAGGTCCCTGGAAACAAGGACTTTGACAGTGAAAGAAACTGACACTCTCCCTACCTACAGTTTTCTGTCCCTAGAAAAAATGTTTTTTTTAAGCACAATTTAGCACAAGGAGAATTCACTCACTGTCCTTCCAGGTCCCTGGAAACAAGGACTTTGACAGTGAAAGAAACTGACACTCTCCCTACCTACAGTTTTCTGTCCCTAGAAAAAATGTTTTTTTTAAGCACAATTTAGCACAAGGAGAATTCACTCACTGTCCTTCCAGGTCCCTGGAAACAAGGACTTTGACAGTGAAAGAAACTGACACTCTCCCTACCTACAGTTTTCTGTCCCTAGAAAAAATGTTTTTTTTAAGCACAATTTAGCACAAGGAGAATTCACTCACTGTCCTTCCAGGTCCCTGGAAACAAGGACTTTCACAGTGAAAGAAACTGACACTCTCCCTACCTACAGTTTTCTGTCCCTAGAAAAAATGTTTTTTTTAAGCACAATTTAGCACAAGGAGAATTAACTCACTGTCCTTCCAGGTCCCTGGAAACAAGGACTTTGACAGTGAAAGAAACTGACACTCTCCCTACCTACAGTTTTCTGTCCCTAGAAAAAATGTTTTTTTTAAGCACAATTTAGCACAAGGAGAATTCACTCACTGTCCTTCCAGGTCCCTGGAAACAAGGACTTTCACAGTGAAAGAAACTGACACTCTCCCTACCTACAGTTTTCTGTCCCTAGAAAAAATGTTTTTTTTAAGCACAATTTAGCACAAGGAGAATTCACTCACTGTCCTTCCAGGTCCCTGGAAACAAGGACTTTGACAGTGAAAGAAACTGACACTCTCCCTACCTACAGTTTTCTGTCCCTAGAAAAAATGTTTTTTTTAAGCACAATTTAGCACAAGGAGAATTCACTCACTGTCCTTCCAGGTCCCTGGAAACAAGGACTTTCACAGTGAAAGAAACTGACACTCTCCCTACCTACAGTTTTCTGTCCCTAGAAAAAATGTTTTTTTTAAGCACAATTTAGCACAAGGAGAATTCACTCACTGTCCTTCCAGGTCCCTGGAAACAAGGACTTTCACAGTGAAAGAAACTGACACTCTCCCTACCTACAGTTTTCTGTCCCTAGAAAAAATGTTTTTTTTAAGCACAATTTAGCACAAGGAGAATTCACTCACTGTCCTTCCAGGTCCCTGGAAACAAGGACTTTCACAGTGAAAGAAACTGACACTCTCCCTACCTACAGTTTTCTGTCCCTAGAAAAAATGTTTTTTTTAAGCACAATTTAGCACAAGGAGAATTCACTCACTGTCCTTCCAGGTCCCTGGAAACAAGGACTTTGACAGTGAAAGAAACTGACACTCTCCCTACCTACAGTTTTCTGTCCCTAGAAAAAATGTTTTTTTTAAGCACAATATAGCACAAGCACAAAACACACTGACACTCTCCCTACCTATCCTTCTCTTTCCCTAAACTAAAGGAATCCAGGTTAAGCAAGAAAGAAATAAAAGTCACTGTCCCTGCCTATGCTGCTCTATCCCTGCTCCGGAACACACTACACTAGGCCGCCGTGCTGGCGGCCTTTTATAGTGTGGGGCGTGTACTAAACACCCTCAGCAATAATTGGCCACAGGCATCCTGCCTGTGGCCAATCATTGCTCTCCTCGCTGCCGGCGCTGTGATTGGCCAAGCATGCGGGGTCACAGTGCATGCTTGGCCAATCACAGCGCCTGGATGACACTGCGATGGCGTAGTGCATTGTGGGCCGTTCGCGTCACTCGAATTTGGCGCGAACGGCCCAAATCGTTCGATCTTCGTCGAACGATCGAACAGCCGATGTTCGAGTCGAACGTATGTTCGACTCGAACACGAAGCTCATCCCTAGCCGTGAGCGGTCGTTAAGCGGTTAATGTTTGCATGCATCCAAAAAACGGGAGATCCAGACACTTTTTAGGTGTTAGGCTCAACCAAATTACACCATAATCAGAACAATTAAAGTAATATTAAAGGCTTTAACGGGTGTTGCCTCATTAAAAGGTTTAGCATGTAGGGATAGGTACCATCATCCTATGATTAGACAATGAGAAAAAGGGAAGAATTTGTCAAGGGCTACTCCAAAACATTGCCCTATGACGCCAGTGGTGTTTAAGGACTATCTCCGTACCCAGAAATTGTACAAAATATTTAAAAAAACAATATACATTTATTGCTACAATTTTCTTTTAAACTGTTTTTGACACTGTAATTATAAGTACTGTATCTCTTTATAGATGCTTGTGGTTGACTCCTCCTGAAGAAGCGACATTTGTAGCGAAACATGTAGAGGACTACGTCTGAACCTGCATCTTTGTGTCCCTATACACCAGTGGGGCTCTTTACCTTCTAAGTGCAAAGGCAAAAGGAATTCACAACAACTATACTATTGTCTTGTTGTTGTTTATGTTTTTTATGTAATTTCTTCAATAAATGTATATTGTTTTTTTAAATATTTTGTACAATTTCTGGGTGCCGAGATAGTCCTTAAACACCACTGGCATCATAGGGCAATGTTTTCTAGTAGCCCTTGACAATTCCTTCCCTTTTTATCATAATATTAAAGGCTGTTTTTTTTTTTTTTTAAATAACAAACATGTTATATTTTTATATAAAACAGAGTCGCGCTTCGAAAGAAAGTATGAATCTCACAGTATGGAATAAAAAGAAAACATAAAAAACAAGTGATAAAGGATGATTTTCTGTATAAAAGAGCAATTGATCTTGCAGATAATACTTCACACGTGGGTCTCAATCATGGTGGCACCAGGGGCGGATCCAGGGGGGGGCAACAGGGCAATTGCCCCCCCGAGACCATCTGTCACACTCGCTTGCTTGCTCTGTTTTTTTTTGCGCCTGATCTCCCGGACTTTGGGGACCCGGTATCGGCAGGCCGTACGTCCCCTGGACCCCAAACATACATGTAGCCCCATGTCTCTTCTACAAGTGTGCAAAGTTTGGTGTCTCTGGGACCTACGACCGGGGAGCACTGATTTTTTAAAGCCGGGCACCCCTTCCATAGACTCCAATGTTAAACGGTCAATTCTCCAGTGAATTTGCGGGCCCGGTACCGGCCGGTCGTAGGTCCCCTGGACCCCAAACTGCCGGGGAGAACCGATTTTTCAAAGCTGGGCACTTCTTCCATAGACTCCCATGTTAAACATCAGTCTAGTCATGGGCACTAGTCTAGGCATAGTGAGGCATGGGCACAGTGAGGCATACAGATGGACACCCTAGGCTTATACTCGAGTCAATACGTTTTCCCAGTTTTTTGGGTAAAATTAGGTGCCTCGGCTTATACTCGAGTATATACAGTACTTGTTCTGCGGCTGCCGCTGCCTCTCTGAGTCTCTCTCTCAGTTTCTCACATCAGCCGATCAGCGGCGCCAAGAGAGAGACTCGTCTAATGTAGTTACGCGGCGCACTGACACGATACCAGGAGCAGGGGAGGAGGTGGGTGGAGCCTCTTCCCTGCACTCGTTGCTAATGCCTGGGCCACTTGGCGTCTAGCAATGAGTGACGTCAGTGAGTCACGTCGGGCCACTCTGCGGGCAGGTGCGATAGCATGCCGGTCCACAGACGGGTAAGAAAGTGGGCGGCTCCGCTTGCAGCGCGGTTTGTGGGAGGGCGGCGCGGTTCGTGGGCAGACCGTGCTGCTCAGTGTGTTGGCAGCGCAGGTGAGAGTGAGAGAGCAGGCTCAGTGTGGCAGTTGGCCAATCAGCTAGCCGGAAGCGGGGGAGCAGAGAGATGAGATCATCTCTCACCGCCCATGCCTGCCCTGCATTCCTGCAGTGACTTCCGCCCTCACTGTGCAGGCAGCAGAGAGATTACATTATCTCTCTGCTGCCTGACTCTGGGAGTCTGGGACACAGCAAGAGACAACCAAAACTACACCTTAGCAGGCAAGTTTGTGACAATCCGCAAGGTGTGGCAGGCGACGTGGCAAGTGACAATCCGCAAATTGTGTCAGGTGACGTGGCAAATGACAATCTGCATCTGGTGGCAGGCAAGTGACAATCAGCAAGGTGTGGCAGGTGACGTGGCAAATGACAATCCGCAATGTGTGGCTAGTGACAATCCGCAAGGTGTGGCAGGTGATGTGGCAAGTGACAATCCACAAGGTGTGGCAAGTGACAATCCACAAGATGTGGCAGGTGACATGGCAAGTGACAAAACCGCAACGTGTGGCAAGTGACACGCTCAGGGCTCCCACTAATTGCAGGCGACGGTGGCAAGTGACACACTCGGGGCTCCCACTGATTCTGCATTGAACTATTTAATTTTATATTACAATGTAATAATAGAAATAATGCGCTTCAATCATCCTGACACCATAACAACCTTGGTGCCGGGATGATTGAAGCACCGACACCAGCCATTTCCCTGATAAATTTCCCACAAAAAAAACCCATATTTTTTGGCAGTGCCCGTCCCGAGAAAAGACTCAGGATCCGCCTCTGGGTGGCACACATGGGAGAAAAAGAAACCCTGGACTCAGAGCTATGAGTAAGCGTCAATTCGTGACGTGAAACGCGTTAGCCACCCTTCCCTGCATGCACACCATCTGCATTTGTTGTTTTGGATTTATGGATTTATTTTGAATTTGGATTTTTTACCTGAAATTTTGGAATAAATAACTGTCTATACAGAGTGCGGCAGTCCAGGGTTTCTTTTTCTCCCATGCATCAGTGCAGAGCCAGCACCTGTGTGAGTGACCGGGCGGAAGCAGCTATTTGGTGAATTCCCAAGCTTTTGAGCGGTACGTTTTTCCTTTCCTCTGGGTGGCACACAGTCAGCACCAATCCCCTGTGTGACTACACACCACAAGATACCACCACCGTAGGTTTAGAAGAAATGCCTGCTTACCAGAAGTACTGGACCTCTTTGTATAAAAGTAACACTTTTGGCTGATTACCCCGCCAGGGCCTTTCAGTGGTCGATGGACCTGTAGGCGAATCCTCTCACCAGGGTGTCCGTGATGTCCCACTCAAACATAAAACAAGGCTCCACATAGTGTAAAAACCAATGGTTTATTGTAAAAGGTTCCACTTACATTGAGGTAGATAAATCATGCATTAAAAAACACCGGCATAAAAACACAAAAAATGAGCACCCTCGCTTCCGGGACTTGTGAGTAGCGGTGACATCAGTACGTCATCCACCCTATGCGTTTCGTCAGATATAGATGTCGTCCTGGAGCACGGGCGACATACTGTGCCATCGCCTCATATAACAAAAAATTCAAACCAAGTGTCATTCTGATTTCCGAGGGCTCAGCTGGACACCAGTCCTGCCTCATTCAGTATAAAAGTTCATTATTAACCCCCTTAGCGGTATTCCCGAGTCAGACTCAGGGTGAGTTTTTCATATCAAGAGCGGTAACCCCGAGCCAGACTCGGGCTGCATCGCAGTATCCAGGGAGAGTTACTTACCTTGTCCCCTGAATCCTGCGATGTCTCCCCGCAGTGTGTGCGAGCCGTGGCTCACGCGATTCACACTGCCGAGTGCCGAGCTCCGTGCCCTGCGACGTTGCGGCGCACGGGGGTGGAGTTTGGCACCAAATTCAAAAAGTGAAAAAGACAGTATAGATACAGTATACTGGAATCTTACTGATTACATTACTGTATCAAATAATTTCACACCCTCTTTGTCCCTAGTGGTCTGTCCAGTGTCCTGCATGCAGTTTTATATTATAAAAACTGTTCTTTCTGCCTGGAAACTAGAGATTGTCCATAGCAACCAAAAAGTGTCCCTTTATGTCAAAAGTGGTTTTAGACCAGCTAGAAAACAGCGATAATAAATTAGAATCACTCGCAGAATTAAGCGATAGCGATTTGTGGGGAAATTCGTCATCAAACACTAAATCTAATGACAGCGACAATTCTGCAACTGAGCAAATTTCAGTGTTTTTGATTTGATTACATTATTGAATACGTTTTATTATTATTATATTATTATTTGTTATAATTATTTATAGGTATTTATTATATTATAATTTATGATTTTGTGTTTCAAACTTTATCATAGCCGGGATGTCTACTAAACTCTGGTTTGGTCAGGTTTAAGGAAGTAATTCCTAAGAATTGCAGGCCTACAATATATAACGCCAAATTTCCATGCAAAATAATTGTACCGCTTTTGGTACATAATTCCAGACAGAATCATACCACCAGGGAGGTTAATAAGTCTTCAATCACAAAGTATAATCAGACAGATCCTAACTAAATGGGATAATAAATACTCTGCATATCGTCATAATATCGGCTAATAAGCTGATGTCCAGACCCGGGAAGAGATCACCCAAAAGAGTATATCTAACTTTAGTCTACCCTGTTATACTTACCTGCTCTGTGCAATAGTTTTGCACAGAGCAGCCCCGATTCTCGTTCTGACAGGGCTCCTGGCTCCTCCCCTTGACTAGTGACCCCAATAGCAAGTCGCTTGCTATGGAGGCACTGGTGCATGCTCGCTACCGGGCCCCCCTCTATGCATTCATAAGACATATAGAGCCATGGATTGGCCCCGCCCCCACTCTCTCCCTATTGGTTTACTGGCTGTGATTGACTGTGTCCTAGCCAAAGAGAAGATAGGGACCCTGGACAGCCGAGGCTCCTGTGCACATCGCTGGATCAAGAGGGGGCTCAGGTGAGTACTAGGGGGGTTGTGGGGGAACAGCACACAGAAGGTTTTTTACCTTCATGCATTGAATGGATGAAGGCAGGGCCGCTGATAAGGCAGTACAGCCAGCCCTCCTGTACTGCGCCCAGGCTCCATCAGTTCAAAAGGGGGGCCCAGGCACCTGCTGAGCAGGAGGGCCAGCTGTGTCTTATTGCAGCTGTCCTTCTTATGGTTGGTCCTAGCACATGCGCCCCTTCCATCTGCAGTCCAGACCCCCCATTTGTCCCTTTCCCCCACAGCATTTCTGGCTTCCCTCCTCTCCACTCCCGCCAGTAATTTGCAGGCCCCTTCCTGAAAGAACACAGTGAGCGATTGGTACCAATCACTTCTGTGTCCATTCGTCACTGAAGCATTGTAAACTGTGTTTAATATGTTTCAGTTAGTGAATGAGCAATAAGCTTCACCGCGTTTCCTATTCATTAGTCTGTGCTGCTGATGCTGCAAAGAAAGGGACTGATAAATCTATGTCACTTTCGTCCAGGAAAGGGGGGGGGGTCCTGTCAGGTAGGCTGTATGGGGCCCTGTGATTCCTAACAGCAGGATTAGAATAAGGTAGAAAAACCTTCAGCCTTTACAACCACTTTAGGATATTTCAAGCAGTTTACATTTGCACTTGCACTATTTGTTCAAAAGAATTGGGACACCTGCCTTTACACGCACATGAAATTTAATGGCATCCCAGTCTAATGCCGCGTACACACGATCATTTTTCCCGTCGGGAAAAATGACATTTTTTTTTTCGCCGAGAAAAACGATCGTCTGTGGGCTTTATGCCGTTTTTCTCGTTGAGAAAAACGGCAGGAAAAACGACGAGAAAAATTAGAACATGTTCTAAATTTTCTCATCGTTTTTTCCATCATTTTTTTCCGCGGCAGTTTTCCCATAGGGAGACACTGCCGCGGAGCCCACAGACGGTCGTTTTTCTCGACAAAGAAAAAAATTACGGGAAAAACGGTCGTGTGTGGGGGAACATGCCGTTCCCTCGTTTTTCTTTTTTTTTCATGCCGTGATTCACGGCGGTGTTTTCACCGCCGTGAATCACGATCGTGTGTACGCGGCATCAGTCTGTAGTGTTCAATATTGAGTTGGCCCACCCTTTGCAGCTATAACAGCTTCAACTCTTCTGGGAAGGCTGTCCACAAGGTTTAGGAGGGTGTCTATGGGAATGTTTGACCATTATTCCAGAAGCACATTTGTGAGGTCAGGCACTGATGTTGGACGAGAAGGCCTGGCTCGCAGTCTCCGCTCTAATTCATCCCAAAGGTGTTCTATCGGGTTGAGAACAGGACTTGCTCATCCATGTCTTTATGGACCTTTCTTTGTGCACTGGTGCACAGTCCTGTTGGAACAGAAAGGGACCATCCCCAAACTGTTCCCACAAAGTTGGGAGCATGAAATTGTCCAAACAGTCTCATCCAACATCAGCGCCTGACCTCACAAATGCGCTTCTGGAAGAATGGTCAAACATTCCCATAGACACCCTCCTAAACCCTGTGGACAGCCTTCCCAGAAGAGTTGAAGCTGTTATAGCTGCAAAGGCTGGGCCAACTCTGAACCCTACGGACCAAGACTGGGATGCCATTACAGTTCATGTGCGTGTAAAGGCAGGTGTCCCAATACTTTTGGCAATATAGTATATGTGCATGTTTGTTTGTTTTTTTGCGCATTGATTTTCAAAGGGCCGTGAACACATGGTGAGGGCCCAGAAATTAGCAGCGTCAAAATAATGTGGAAAAAAAAAATAGATTGTAAAAACAAAAGAAATCAGGAAAAAAAAACAAGAGCAAAATATGACACCATCTTGAGGATGATCCCTCTCCGTCTTCCCTCTGTGATGATAATTACACCAGGTTAATTCGAGTATATTATCAGGGAATTGTCAAGTGGAAAAAAAAATAAAGATTTTCCTGGGTTATTTTTACCCTAAACACATAAAAAAGACAACTTTGTATCTCCTTGCTCAAAAGGAAAAGTGAGGACATCCTCAGAGTGCTGACATTTACTAAATCACCAAAAATACACACAAGTCTCTCTTGTAACAAGTTGTTGCTGCTTCTGATTCTCATCAGTGTTTGCAACATTAGCCACTTATTTATACACATATAAAGAAAAGAAAATGAGCATTTAATATGGAAAGACTATGGGAGAGATTTACTAAAACTGGTGCACATAGAATCTGGCGCAGCTGTGCATGATGGCCAATCAGCTTCTAACTAAATAAAGCCTAGAAGCTGATTGGCTACCATGCACAGCTTCACCAGATTCTATGTGCAAAAGTTTCAGTAAATCCCCCCCCCCCCCCCCTTTGACTAAAGCCCTGTACACACGATCGGATTTCCTATGGTTTTTTAACCGATGGATTTTTCCATCGGAAAACCGATGAAGCTGACTTCCATCAGTGTTGCTTACACACCATCAGTCAAAAAACCGACTGTTCCAAACGCCGTGACGTAAAACACTCCGATGAGCCGAGAAAAATGAAGTTCAATGCTTCTGAGCATGCGTCGACTTGATTCTGAGCATGCGTGGGTTTTTTATCCGATGGAGTTCCCCACAGACGATAGTAATTTGCTATCGGTTTTTTAACCATCGGATAAATTCAAAACATGTTCTATTTTTAAGCACCGATGGAAAAAGACCGATGGGGCCCATACACGATCGGTTTGTCCGATGAAAAAAGTCCATCGGACTGTTTTCATCTGTAAAACTTATCGTGTGTACAGGGCTTAAGGCTCCATTCACCTATTGCCTCAATTCTGCCCACTATTCCAAATTGCGTGGCAATCGCTGCAAAACACGCAACACGCGTTTGGGTGTCATTATCCTTCAATGGCACCCCAAATTGGATACAATTCTGCTGCGATTGTCACATGAAAGGATCCCGTGGCAATCATGGCGAACTGCGTCTTTAAAAATCACGTGAAGCGTGTCGCCCAAAAAGGAGCAGGAGTGTCTTTACAGGTGACAAATGCACATAGGGCAGCCCATTCAAGTGAATGGGCTAGCCCTATGCGGCATGCAGAATTGCATGACAATTATGCTTTGAAATGGGGCCTGACCCCTTTTATATTTATAAATATGTAATATATTGCGCTTTATGGTTCTGAACCCTTTTAACAGGTTTTCATTCTCTAGGTGGCCACATTGCACTCTAAGGGCCAGTTCAAAAGTGCCAAGGGCTCGGATCACTTTTCAGGGTTTGGCAGCCGGTGAGGAGGCGATATGTCACCTACTAACCGCCTGCTTTGACCTTATAATTGTCAAACTTCCATGTCGCAATTGCGTGCATTATACGCGGTTGCAGTGCACTTCCAGCGTGGCCTGATAGAACGGCATTAGTCATGTTCATCGGCAGCACCGCCCCCCCAAAAGCAACATGCTGTTTAAGTTTTGCTGCAGCCGCAAAGCACAGCATCACAGTATGTTTACCCCCGTGAGCAGCTATATCCTTAGTGTTCATGTTAGCAACCAGAGGGCGGTAAAATCACAGCCTAAGTGCCTGGTTTTACTGCCCCACCAACCTCATGTGTGAACAAGCTCTAAGTGTAGATTTAGTCATGAATCCACCGCTCCTCTGAAGAGTGATTGTTTGGGGCAGTAAAATGGAACTTGGGTGCAGGATTGAAGTGACACCCTACATTGGTGGTCAGTGGAGAAGTGGCCCTTTGTATTGGTGGTCAGTGGAGAAGTGACCCCTTACATTGGTGGTCAGGGTAAAAATGGCCCTTTACATTTATAGTCAGGGTAGAAATGGCCCTTTACATTGATAGTCAGGGTAGAAATGGCCCTTTACATTGATAGTCAGGGTAGAAATGGCCCTTTACATTGATAATCAGGGTAGAAATGGCCCTTTACATTGATAATCAGGGTAGAAATGGCACCTTACATTGATAGTCAGGGTAGAAATGGCACCTTACATTGATGGTCAGGGTAGAAATGACACCTTACATTGGTAGTCAGGGTAGAAATGGCCCCTTACATTGGTGGTCAGGGCAGAAATGACCACTTACAATGATGGTCAGGGTAGAAATGGCCCCTTACATTAATGGTCAGGTTAGAAAGGGCCTCTTAAATAGGTGGTCAGGGTAGAAATAGCCCCTTACATTGGTGGTCAGGGTAGAAATGGCCTCTTACATAAGTGGTCAGAGGAGAACTGACTTCACACATTGGTGGTCAGTGGAGAAGTGACCCCTTGCATTTGTGGTCAGTGGCACTAAACGTCCTATTTAATCTGGATTGCAACATGGTTAGATTGCTGGGTGATCTTTTGCTATTCCTTGATTTACCTTTGACCTGAACTGCCATGTTTGCCTTCCATGTATGACCCAAATTGCTTTTGACCTGTCTTGGATTTCTGTCTACCTGTTGTGACCTTGGCCTGTGTTTGAACTCTGTATCCTGATTCGGCACCTTGCTGCCGGTTGGGATCTGACCTTGGCTTGTAGCCTGACTTGCCTTTGACTTGCTTTCCTGTACCTCACTGTCTGGGTGTTGAAGATCTTTGGCTTTTATACTGGTTTCACACTTGTCTTCTAATCGAGTGCAACCATGTTTCAGCCGTTGGTCCATATCTGGTGGTCCACAGTCATCTGTGTCTTGCAACCAACAGTTGGCACTGCCTGCTACATTAGCCCTCATGCCAATCTGTGTCCTTACATCTCCTGTTACCACTACCAGGGGTGTTGGACAAGAGGTGAAAGAGAAGCCACCTTTCCAGCTCGATCTCCTCCAAGGTAAGTGACAGCGACTCTTACATTGGTGGTCTGGGAAATAACCCTTTATATTGGTGGTCAGTGAAGAAGTGACCACTTATATTGGTGGTCAATGTAGTGCTTCTTTACATTGGTCACCCATGGGAGAAGTGCCCCTTAGATTAGTATTCAGTTAGAGAAGGCCCCCCTAACAATGATGGTCATCCACTGCTCAAGGAACCTATAGAAAGCCTCTGCAGTAACCCTAGAAGAGAAAAGATGGCATAAGAATGGAAAACTGTTAAAAGAAATGGTTCAAGGAAACATAAAGTACCCTTAGTTACAAATACATATAAGTATAAAAGCTGTTAAAACAATATATATATATATATATATATATATATATATATATATATATATATATATATATATATACACAATATTTGATATACGAGCTATAATTTTTTTTAAATCCTGACTCGGTTTGCGAGCAGGATTCAAGGCTCTGGGGTGTGCAGTACCGCATTTGGCCAGAGGTGCGGGGGCACCGGTGACACTCGGAGCTGCTTGGAGACACTCGGAAACACTCTGTTCCTGAGTGTCTCTGAGCCTCTCCGAGTGTCTCTGAGTCCATCCGAGCGGCTCCGAGCGGTCTCCGAGTATTTCAGAGTGTCTCCGTCGCCCCCCACCACCTCTAGCCACATGCGGTACTGCATGGTAAATGAACAGAAGAGAGATCCAAATCAAATCAATATTTGGTGTCACCTCCCTTTGCCTTCAAAACAGCATTAATTCTTCTAGGTAGACTTGCACACAGTTTTTGAAGGAACTCAGTAGGTAGGTTGTTCCAAACATCTTGAAGAACAAGTCATTACTTCTGTGGATGCCGTTATTCTATCAGAATACCGCTACCCATCAGAAAATGAAAGTGACGTTGCAAACAAAATTGCTTATTGCGCATGCGCTATGCGTTCCAGCATTGCCGCTATGCGTTTCAATAGGTTTCCTAATGTGACGGAACACAAAGGCGGCAGCGGACATCTTCTTACACCCAGGAACGTATTACATTTCACACTTATTTTAGCAGTTAACTCACCTTATATCCTGAAATAGAATATTTCACTGCGACAGAGTATATAAGTATATAATCAGTTTGCCGCTGAGCAGTGCGGGGTGTACCAAGATGGCCGTCGCCACCTTCTGCCTGCTTGCTTGGTGTAAGAAGATGTCCGCTGCTGGCTTTGTGTTCTGTCAGATTAGGAAACCTATTGGAACGCATAGTGGCCATGTTGGAACGCATGGCGCATGCGCAGTAAGCATTTTTCTACTCAGAACGTCACTTCCGTTACATTTTCTGATGGGTAGCGGTATTCTGACAGGACACCAGCTGCCTCAAATCCTCTGGTCTCATTATGTAATTCCAGACAGACTCCATGATGCTGAGATCAGGGCTCTGTGGGGGCCAAACCATCACTTCCAGGATTCCTTGCTCTTCTTTACACTGAAATGACATGTTTGAGGTCATTCTGCTTCAGAATATATTTGAAGCTGTGCTTTGTGAATGGCCTGGTGGAGGAGGAAGGAGGAGGGGGGGGCAATCTTCCAGGGGACCTCGCCGCGTTAAGGTCTAACGGAAGTGGGGACGGGTACCTGTCAAAACCAGCTCCCCGCTCCCCCTTGACAGGTGCTAAATGTGACAGTAGAGAGGGGGGGGAGAAAGCAAACAAGCGGAGCTTCCCATTTTGGGTGGAGCTCTGCTTTAAATCTGCTTTCTTCCCCCTTCCGAAGCTCGGTTTGAACTTCAGCAATTCGTCTTCACCTCGTCTAGACAGGAGAGGGCTGGGCCAGGGGGCAGGGTGGCAATTACCTCCCAGGCCGCCCTAAATTATGTTCAAAATGGATGGCAGCCGCTGCCCGCTACCATTTTCTTTTTTATTCTGGTCTAGGAAGTCAGGCCAGGGGCATGGCCATGGTGGCCGACCACTAGCTGTTGCATTCCGGGAGTTGTAGTCCGCACTCAAGCTTTTGGTGGGTGGAAAATACAGGCAGAGGCAGGGCGTGCCAGGGAGTCAGGACACAGGGCTGCAGGGCTGGGCGCTGGCTGCAACTTGACCCCAGTATCAGGACCTTTACCCCCCCTGGAGACCGTGGCGTGCAAGGACCTGCTGAGCTGAGATCACTGAGGTGAGAGACCCTGACACCCCTAGCTGACCCCCCATCTCCCCCCCATACACCCCATGTAACCTGCCCCAGTGATCAGGCTGCATTGATGGGCACTGGAATTGGCTGCACTGATGGGCACTGGTGAGGCTGCATTGAAAAACCAGGTGGGCCATGGATGGTGAGCTGATTCAGCGGTTCAATGGGCCACTTGACTGGACTTGCCCCCCAGGCCTAAGGCCGCCAGCCCTCCCCTGCATCTAGATGCCTAAATGCATTGAGTTTCTGCCATGTGATTGGCTAATTAGCAATTTGTGGTACCAAGCAATTGAACAGGTGTACCTAATTGGCTGGTGAGTGTATATCTCTCTCTCTCTATATATATATCAATAAAATGGTTTGTTTTCATTCAATGTGTAGATTGTTTTGAGAACATTCAATTAAAACAGCTATCCTGTCCGAAGTAGCGATAACCTAAAAGAGTTACATTTGTGTACATTTGGTGATTTATTCATCTTTGT
This sequence comes from Rana muscosa, assembly GCA_029206835.1. Lineage (NCBI taxonomy): Eukaryota > Metazoa > Chordata > Amphibia > Anura > Ranidae > Rana > Rana muscosa. The sequence goes on along the minus strand of CM055119.1, from coordinate 330,574,594 downwards.
TGCCATGTGTCCAGAATGTCAAAAGCGGGCAAAAGAATTGGGGCCTGCTTTCTTGGGACTGGGGCCACCTGTCCCCTCTCTGGTTAGTAAGGGGTTAAGGAGTGATAGGTGAGGGGATGGGCGGTACGGTCCCTTTAATTAATCTAGGTTTCAGGTGTGGGCAAGCCAATAGCGGTCCAAAGAAGGTTCTGGTTTCCCCAGGAGGCTATTTAAGGGCCGCAGAGGGTCCAGGGCATCCTTTTGCAGCGGCCCAGGAAGAAGGAAGAAGAGCTGCACTTACCTGTAATGGAAAATTTGATCCGCGGATTCGTGGAGAGAGCAGAGAGCCGAGGGGGGGGGGGGGGGGAGGCCTGGCTACGGAGGTGCCTGGAGATGTCCCTGGAAGAAGACGTGCCATCGGTGGTGGAGGAAGTGGCACAGCAGCATGGCGGCGGAGCCTTCCCCTAGGCGACTCACACGCCGGAGTGTACCCCCGGAGCGGCAGGCGAGGGAGGACGAGTGCCGTGACCCCGCGGCCAGTGCGGGGGCAGTCGGCGAAGAGACGGAGCCCAGGCGGCGGCCTGGGCAGAAGAGGAGAATCCAGTCACAGTCCCCTGCGAGAGGGCGGGGCAGGAGCTCTGGGCCTCGGGGAGGAAGATTCAGAAGAATGGCGCCGCCTGCCTCGGCGGGCGCCGGACGTCAGGCAGCAGCTCCCTCTCAGCTGCTGGCTCTGCAGGATGGCCTGGTCCCAGGCGCAATGTTCAGCATGGTGCAGCCGGGTCCGGCGGCGTCAGCACATGCTACAGCTCCACCTAGGGTTCTGGCTGATCAAGCGTCAGCTCCTGTTCTAGCAGCGCATGTACCAATTACAGTACCAGCTACGGTGCCAGTTCCAGTACCCGTTCCAGCACCATCCTTGCTCTCAAGTCCAGTGGCAGCTCCGGTGCCAGCTCTGTTATCAGGTCCAGTGCCGGGTCCAGCACCAGTCCCAGCTCCAGCGGCACAGGGTGAGTTAAGGCATAATGTGACACCTGATTTAATGGTTTACCTGTCTGCTATTTCTGCTGCTCTTTCTTCTGCTGGTATTCCTATTCCTGCTTTCCCTGCTGCTGCACCTACACTGGGTTCTACTGCCTGTTCTTTTCATGCTTCTAATGCTACTAATCCCGTGTCAGATAGTTTGTTAGGTAGCACTATGTACAGCCCTGAGTTGCGCTTGCCTAGGGAAACGGCTAGAAGGTCAGTCCCGGAGGTGAGTATGAAAGAAGTATTGCCGTGTGAGATGTCCCCGTTAGGTTATCACCTGCCGGGGTCAGTGAAGGATAAAATTTGGGCTGGAGAGTTTGTTGATATGTTATCCCTTCTCCCGGCAGCTAAGGATTTTATTTTTAAAACTGAGAAGAAGGGGGAGGACAGGCAGGAGGAGGATAGGCGCAGGCCGGTGGCTCGCTCATTTAATAACTGGTTGCAGGCATTTTTTGTTTTTGCCAGTGTATTGGTTGAGAGACAGCCAGAGCTGAGCGGGGGCCTTTTTCAACATATGGATCATGTGTTGGAAGCGTATAAAAGTTTTGGCGGTTTGGGCTGGTACTTCTACGACGAATCCTTCCGCCAGAAACTGGCGGTACATCCGTCGTTGAGGTGGGGGATGAAGGACGTGGGCCTATGGCTTAACCTGATCGTTCCTCAGAAACCGCCATTGGGTAAGTTGAGTCAGGGTATCCCTGGTACCGCTGGGTATCGTAGAGGTTGTTGCTTCGCCTTTAATGAAAACTCCTGCCGTTTTAATGCGACGTGCAAGTATAGGCACGAGTGCTCGGTCTGTGCGGGGCCCCACCCGATGGGGAAATGTTTCCGGAGGGCAGCGCCGCAGTCTTCGCGGGATATTTTTCCAAAGAGCCTGCACGCCGGTGAGGCTGGAAAACATGCGCCCCTGGTTGGATCTGTACCCAAACAGGGAGAAAGCGCTTTTATTAATTGAGGGTTTTTCGTTTGGTTTTCCCCTTCCGGTTTTCTCAGGCACGGGCTGTACGGTAATTGAGAATTTGAAGTCCGTTCAACGCTTTCCGGAGGTGGTACGGGAGAAGGTTTTGAAGGAAATAGCGGAGGGGCGTATGGCAGGGCCTTTTTCTGCGCCGCCTTTTCCTAATTTCCGGATTTCACCAATTGGAGTAGTGCCAAAAAAGGAACCGAACGCCTTCTGTTTGATTCAGCACCTCTCTTTCCCTAAGGGGGGTTCGTTGAATGACGACATTGACGTCAATTCCTGTTCGGTGGTTTATGCGACTTTTGAAGAAGCCATCGTCAAAGTTAAGGCACAAGGCCGTGGGGCGCTTGTGGCAAAAGCAGACATCAAGTCGGCTTTCCGGCTCTTGCCCATTGCTCCGGCGGCGTTCAGTTCTTTGGGCTTTTGTTTTGAGGGTGCTTATTTTTTCGACAAGTGCCTCCCAATGGGGTGCTCTTTGTCTTGTACATATTTTGAGTCATTTTCCACGTTCCTGCATTGGGTCATGAGTTTTGAGGCTCGTCAGGACACGTGGTACATTATTTAGACGATTTTTTGTTTGTCGGCCCGGCGGAATTGACTCTCTGTTCCCGTTTGTTGAATTTGTTTACAGTGATGGCGGGCCATTTTGGTGTCCCTCTGGCGAGTGAGAAGACTTGTCTGCCGACAACGCAGATGGAATTCTTAGGAATTCACATGGACACGGAAGCTATGGAATTTAGTCTGCCTATGGCAAAGGTGGTAAGGACGCGGAATCTTATCGCCTTTTTCTTGAGACGCCGGAAGGTGCTTTTGAAGGAAATGCAGTCGTTACTGGGCCTTCTGGCTTTCGCCTGCAAGATCATGCCGGTTGGGAGGATCTTTTCGCGACGTTTGTATCTCGCCACTTCTGGTTTGAAATCCCCGTCCGCGCACATCCGGTTGACGAGAGCACTTAAGGACGACTTGCTGGTATGGGCCGATTTCTTGGCAGATTTCAATGGTAGGTCCTTTTTTCAATCGGATTTTATTTTTGCGCCAGATTTTCGTTTATTTACCGACGCGGCGGGTTCCAAGGGTTTTGGGGCCATTTGGGGGTCACATTGGAGTTGTGGTGCCTGGCCGGAGGCTTGGGTCCACAAGAAGGCTACGAGGAATATTGTGCTCCTTGAGCTATTCCCAGTACTGGTGGCAGTCTCGCTGTGGGGCCGGTTCTTTGCCAATAAGCGGATTTTGGTGGAGACCGACAATAAAGGGGTCCTTTTTGCTATCAACTGTCTTTCTTCCGGTTCTTTGTTTGTAGTTAAAATTCTACGTCATTTGGTTTTTTTATGCCTGAAATTTAATATATGGATTAAGGCTCGGTATACGCCAGGGAAGCTGAATGTGGTTGCTGATTCTCTTTCCCGTTTCCAGATGCAGCGTTTTCGACGGTTGCTGCCGGAGGCGGACGAGGAGGGCACGCCGTGCCCGGACTACCTCTGGGATTTGATCTGACACCGGTTTTGGAGGTTATTAGGCAATCAGTCGCCCCGCATACATGGGTGGATTATTCTGCTGCGTGGAGGAAATGGGTGGCGTTTGCCGGCTGTACTGGTTTTGCCTGGGATGCACCCTCGGAATCGGCTGTTTTGGCTTTTCTAGTTTCTTTGATGGAGCGGCGGTTGTCCCACAGTTACATTGCGAAGACGCTGGCTGGGGTATCCTTTTTCTTACGACTGCGACAGCTCCCGCCTTGCTCTAGTTTTTTCTCCGTAAAACAGGCATTGAAGGGTTACAAAAAACACCATTTCACCCCGGATGGGCGGAGGCCCATTGGTCGGATGTTACTGAGGCGGATTTGCGAGGCGACATCGGTGGTGTGTTTTAATGAGTATGAGGCCTTGCTATTCCAAACTGCCTTTATGTTGGCTTATTTCGGAGCATTTCGGGTCTCGGAATTGCTTCCAGGTTCCAAAAGGTGTTCTCGGGGCATGTTAGCCAAGCATGTGCTAGTAGAGGATGGGAGGGTGTACCTCTTCCTGCGGCAGTCCAAAAGGGACCAAATGGGTCGTGGGGAATGGGTGACGTTATCAGCAGGCGAGGATAGCTCGCTGTGCCCGGTGGTGGTGGTTAGCCGTTTTTTGGTGGTTCGTCCCCGGGGGGTTGGCCAATTTTTGGTACATGGGGATCGGTCCCCAGTCACTAAGTATCAATTTACATATGTACTGCAGCGCTGCATGGCACATTTGGGTCTGGACAAATTTAAGTTTTCCTCTCATTTTTTTAGGATAGGGGCTGCGTCTGACGCAGCGGATCAGGGTCTCCCGGCTTCGGCCATTATGGGTTTGGGTAGGTGGTCGTCCAACTGTTTTAAGCGTTATGTCAGACCTAATCTCTCTTTTTAATTCATAGGTTTTCATCATTATGTGTGGATTCTGGGCCATTCCTATATCTTCTGGGCGCGAAAGCGTGCGGCTCAGCGTAGGTATTCGACCAATCTGTCTTTACAGCCGGAATCCTTCACTTTGTATTGGAAAGGTGTGCGCGGCATGAAGTGGCACCAGCTGTACCATCATTTATCACAATTATGTCAAGTGTGGCCCCTTCCCTCAATACTAATAGTGCATCTAGGTGGGAATGATATAGGAAACACCCGAACATTAGAGTTGTTGGCTGCGGTTAAGAGGGATCTTTATCGTTTTCATCTAACTTCCCCAGGTACAACCATCGTATTCTCGGAGATCGTGCCGCGCTTGTGTTGGCTATCTTCTCCGTTGCATAGGGTGATGGAAAAAATGAGGAAGAGGATTAATCGGGCAATGGCTAAATTTATGCCATCATTGGGGGGTTTTGCGTATCGGCACGTGGATCTGGAGGGGGGGATCCCAGGCTTGTACCGGCAGGATGGGGTCCATCTTTCAGATGTTGGTTCCGATATATTTAACCTCGGGTTACAATATTGTATTGAGAGGGCCGCGTATGTGGGGTAGGCCGAGCTTGTTGCTCAAGTCCGGCAGGTGGGGACATATTTGGTGATGTTACAGTGATGCTGCCCGAGTTCCAAAAACTGGACGGAACTTATGTGAATGATTTATGTTTTTTTATTATACAAGTTTAAATTATATTGGTTATGTTGAAAATGTGGTAAACCAATAAAGTGTCGCGGCCTTTTTTATGCCAAAAGAAACATGTTGTAGTGTTGGTTTGTGGGGTTGTATCTGGGGTATAGGTGGGGGGCGGGTGTGGCCTACAGTCCCATGTCAAAAGCGGGGCAAAAGAATTGGGGCCCGCTTTCTTGGGACTGGGGCCACCTGTCCCCTCTCTGGTTAGTAAGGGGTTAAGGAGTGATAGGTGAGGGGATGGGCGGTACAGTCCCTTTAATTAATCTAGGTTTCAGGTGTGGGCAAGCCAATAGCGGTCCAAAGAAGGTTCTGGTTTCCCCAGGAGGCTATTTAAGGGCCGCAGAGGGTCCAGGGCGTCCTTTTGCAGCGGCCCAGGAAGAAGGAAGAAGAGCTCCCTCCCCCCCTTCCCGTCGCGACATTTTATGTGGTAGGGTCACCCCGGAAGCGGGGGGGGGGGACATATTTGGTGATGTTACAGTGATGCTGCCCGAGTTCCAAAAACTGGGCAGAACTTATGTGAATGATTTATGGTTTTTTATTATACAAGTTTCAATTATATTGGTTATGTTGAAAATGTGGTAAACCAATAAAGTGTCGCGGCCTTTTTTATGCCAAAAGAAACATGTTGTAGTGTTGGTTTGTGGGGTTGTATCTGGGGTATAGGTGGGGGGCGGGTGTGGCCTACAGTCCCATAAGGGACAAATGGCCCAGAGCAGCTTTGGCTGGAGCTCCCTGGAAATATTCGATCTTCTATTCCACAGCTCATCTGACCGATTGATCCGTCTTGTAGAATTCCAGGTTTGACGTTGGCGTTCCTCTGGAATTTTTCCTTTAGAAAATGAAAGTGAACTTTGAAAAGCAATGAAAATGATACAATGGCGTTGTTTTGTCTAATGACGGGAAGGAGGCTAGGTGGAAATCAAACAATTCTCTTTTGATTAGAGTGACTCATCTATAGCTTAGAACATATGAGAATAAATATCTGAAAACAAGAAATAAAACTTGAAAAACAAAATATATCCCTTCCAAGGCCTCAAATATGAAACCTCCGCCGGACCGACTCCTCTTCAGGAAGGAGGCATCAGAATGACCCGCAGAATTCCCCAGCTTGTTATGACGGCACAAATGAAACTGCTTGGCTACTGATATCACCGGCATCCATAATAAAGATGAACTTCAGGCAGACATAAAACCACAAATGAATAAAGCTTGGAATCATTATTACATCAATAAAGTGCATGTTACCAGAAATATATATTTTTTTCTATGCGTATTCACAAACCCCTTGCCGACTGCAATACGTATATACTGTATATACGTTGCGGCTTGCAAATGGTTTACCGGGGTTATGGCTGAAGCCAAGCCATAACCCTGTTTTTTTTTCCAGGTGATTCTCTTTCTCATGAAAGTGGTCAGAGTGGCTAATTAGCTGCTGGATCGCTTTCAGAACCAGTGGAGGGAGTCGTCTCCCCCTGCCCCCTGCTCGCCCGTGTTTCTTGGGCTTACCGTTCTCTTCCGGTGGGCTCAGGGAACCAATCCGACAGTTCGCGTGGCTGGTCACAGAGGCGAGGAGAAACCAGATCGTCTCTGATCACCTCTATGATCTAGGAGGACTTTTTTTTTTTTTTTTAAAGCAAAAGATCATTTTTTATTTTTTTTTATCTTTTTGCTTTCAAAGGTAGAGGAGAGATTTGGGGACTTATAGACCCCATATCTCTCCATAAAGAGGACCTGTCGTCCCTTATTTCTATTACAAGGGATGTTTACATTCCTTGTAATAGGAATAAAAGTGCTAAAATATGTATAGGTACAGTGTAAAAAAATGATAAAAAAAATGATTAAAAAAAATGTAAAGGGCGCACACAGAAGTGAACGCATACGTATGTCACGCATGCATATGTAAATAGTGTTCAGACCACACATGTGAGGTATCGCCGCTTGAGAGCAAAAATTCTAGCGCTAGTCCTCTGTAACTCTAAACAGGTAAACCTATGAATTTTTGTGAAGCATCGCCTATGGAGATTTTTAAAGTGGTTGTGAACCCACTCTTGCAACTTGCACCTACAGGTAAGCCTAGATTAAGGCTTACCTGTAGATGTTTGCAATATCTCCTAAACCTACAAGGTTTAGGAGATATTTGTAAAAAAAAGAATGCACCGATGTGTACAGTACAGACATCGGCGCAGGCGCACTGTAAATGCTGGTTTTATGAATGATAACGCCGGCTTTTACAGCTCCCGCGTGCATGCGCGGAGTGACTTCATCGCCGCTCCGGCCAATCACAGCGCCGGAGCGGCGATACCAGGAAGAAGCTCTGAGGGGACATGGCGGTGGCGGCGGAGGGGAACGAGGAGGACTTCGGGGGCTTCGATTTCAGGTAAGTGCCACATAATGGGCTAGTATGCATAGCATACTAGCTCATTATGCCTTTCTCTTGCAGGGTTTGCTTTTATTCCAGTTTTTCGGGGGGGGGGGGGGTTTACTTCCTCTTTAAGTATTGAAGTTTGTCACCATTTCACGAGCGTGCGCATGTTAGGTGACATGTTAGGTATCTATTTACTCGGTGTAACATCATCTTTTACATTTTACCAAAAATTGGGTTATATATTGTATTTTCTGCATTAAAATTATTTAAAGTGTTATTTTTCCCAAAAATTTGCATTTGAAAAACCGCTGCGCAAATGTGACATAAAACATTTCAACAATTGCCATTACATTCTCCAGGGTCTCTGCTAAAAAACAATATATAATGTTCAGCAAAAAATACAGATTTTTACTTATAAGCAAAAAGTGCCAAAAAAGGCCTTATTTTCAAGTGCGTATTTCAATGGCCAGAACAAAATTAATATTTTGGGCAATGAAATTAATAAATGCCAAAATGCTTGATGCTACTGAACGCATTTGAAAAATGCGGCTTTAGGCACATTTTTGATGCTGCTTTTCCCCTGCCAGGAGAACGGAGTTCAGAAGAGCTGTGAGGCCAACAAATGTTGGAACCAATAATTAATTTTTTTGGGGTGGGGGGGGGGGGGATAGGTGTGTCTTCAAATTTTTTGCTGACCCCTTTTCTGCCCCCCAGATGAATGCTTACATCTTATGCAGAGTGTGCTGTAATGCATTGGATAATTTTCTTTCTTTCTGCTAATAATATATATAATTATTATATATTCATTAGGAGAGAAATATTCTTTCCTAGGCAATGATCAAACTGTCCACGAGGGGAGAAGGGCTTGTCATTAAGGAATGTGTTTTCCTGGTGTGGCAAAATTGGACCCAGTTGCTCTGGCTGGTTTTCCTTTCCTCCTTTTGAGCTAAAGAAATTGTGATGGCAATCAGTGAACTTTATTAATGACTTGCCTACTGGGCACTTTCAACCCCTTCCTGCCCAGGACAATTTTCAGCTTTCAGGGCTGTCACACTTTGAATGACAATTGCACGGTCATGCAACACTGTACCCCAACAAAGTTGTTATCATTTTTTTTCCTCACAAACATAGCTTTCTTTTGGTGGTATTTAATCACCACTGGGTTTTTTTTTTTGCTAAATAAATGGAAAAAGATCCAAAAATAAATAAATAAATAAATAATTTTCATAGTTATAAACTTTTGCAAATAATAATTTTTTTCCTTCAATGATGTGCACTGATGAGGCAGCACTGATGGGCACTTATTGGCAGCACTGGTGGGCACTGATGAGGTGGCACTGGTGGGCACTGATGAGGCAGCACTGGTGGGCACTTATTGGCAGCACTGGTGGGCACTGATGAGGTGGCACTGGTGGGCGCTGATGAGGCAGCACTGATAGGCACTTATTGGCAGCACTGATGAGGTGGCACTGGTGGGCGCTGATGAGGCAGCATTGAAAGGCACTTATTGGCAGCACTGGTGGGCACTGATGAGGTGGCACTGATGGGCACTGATGAGGCAGCACTGGTGGGCACTTATTGGCAACACTGGTGGGCACTGATGAGGCTTCACTTATGGGCACTTCACAGGCTGGACTGATGAGGCTGCACTGATGGGCACAGATGAGGCGGCACTGGTGGGCACTGATGAGGAGGCACTGGTGGGAACTGATGAGGCAGCACTAATGGGCACTTATTGGCAGCACTGTGGGCTCTGATGAGGCGGCACTGGTGGGCACTGATGGGCACTTATCGGTAGCACTGATGTGCACTGATAAAGCTGCACTGATAGGTGGCACTGATGGGCACTGATTGGCAGCTCGATGGGCACTTATCTCAAAGGATCCTTTGAAAACGACCCGTGGGCAGGTCGAAACTGGTCAGGTGACCACAGGTGGTGATGTAACTTCCATCCGGTGAGACGCAGGCCGTTCGGCCAATTCCTGTTCCAGTTTTACATTGTTTTTAACATTTTTGGAATACCTGGAATTTTTGATTTTATACAATAAATACACAGAATTACGCCATAATTACGCTAAAGCTTCTTTTGCCATTTGTAGCCATCCCTGGAGGTTCATTGAGGACAACACCTTTTGTATCTGGAGATACAGCCTGTGGGACCACAGAGCCCAGCAGTCCTTATAACGTTTGCAGACTTCTCAATGGGATTCCGAGATTTCTGATGGCTCAGTGAGGACAACGCAAGCAGCGGTGACACAGCCTGTGGGACTACTAAGCCCAGCCACCCTCTCAAAGTGCATGTGACTTCTGTTATGGGAGTCCTGGATCTCTGACGAGTGAGAGGGCACACAGAGGGGAGCACCAACTTTGCACTGATGTTTGTTTTGGCACTTTATACTGCACATCCGATTAAGTTGAAGTTGCACTGGAAAAACTTCCTTGGATTCACATGAACTTTATATATTTCATTTATTTGTTCACTGGGATTCATGGACTTTATATATTGTCATTTCTTTATGATTTATTTGGTGATGTATTAGCATAATATATGGTAGCGCTCTTATCTTGTTTACATTGCATTTCATATTAGGATAGCTGGCAACTAATGCCGCGCAAACACGACCGTTTTTAATGACGAGAATTTTTTATTTTTTTTTAAATGGTCATTAAAAATTATCGTGTGTGGTCTTTCCAGCATTTTTCCCGACAAGAAAAACGCAGAGAATCACGACAAGAAAAATTGGAACATGCTCTAATTTTTCACGTCGTTTTTTACATCGTCGTTTTTCTCGTCATGAAAAACGGCCGTGTGTAGGCTTTAATGACGTGAAAAAAATGCGCATGCTCAGAATCAAGTATGAGACGGGAGCGCTCGTTCTGGTAAAACCAGCGTTTGTAATGGAGATAGCACATTCGTCACGCTGTAACGGACTGAAAAGCACGAGGCTGAAAAGCGCGAATCGTCTCTCAACAAACTTTACTAACATGAAGGGTGGCGCCATCCGAATGGAACTTCCCTTTTATAGTGCCGTCGTTATGTGTTGTACGTCACTGCGCTTTACTCAAGCATTTTTTTTTCACGATAGTGTGTAGGCAAGGCAGGCTTGAGAAGAAACACGAAAAATCACGTCGAGAAAAATGATGTGTTTTTCAATGACAATAAAAACGGTCGTGTGTACGCGGCATAAGAATCTTTTTATTGGCTACATCATCAGTACACTACATGTTTACACTGTCAGGCCCGAGTCTTGGCATTTTTGTAGCAAATCACAAGGTGAGAGGCTGCAGCAGGGACTGAGATGTGTCAGAAATTGACAAGAACTGCACAGGCACCAGAATTGATATAATTGTGTCTCCTCTGATCTGGCATCTTAGTAGATGGTAACCCTGGATGATGTCTGAAAAAAGATGGCGCCGTCCTTCTGGAGAGAAAAGCAGAGGAAGGCATTGTCAGGGAGAGTACTGAGATCTCTGTGAGAGATACTAAAAGGGTTACACTGACACATTACAGAGCATGCTGAAAATAGGATGAAAAAATTTTTTTATCTGATGACAGGTCCACTTTAATTAGATAAGGATATACATCAACAACAAAAATTACCATAGGAAAAACCCCAACCAATAAAACCCCCACATTGTCTCTTTGGACTTATTCAAAGTTCACATCACTCACTGTTCATCCATATTATAGATATACTGTAAGTACAGCATATAAAAAGGGGCCAATATGGTGGCCCCTATATACACCTATAACTACACACTATACACAGTAACAGGGGGATTTACTAAAACTGGAACACTCAGAATCTGGTGCAGCTGTGCATGGTAGCCAATCAGCTTCCAATGTCAGCCTGTTCAATTAACCACTTCAATACCGGGTACTTTTACCCCCCCCCCCTCCTGCCCAAGCCAATTTTCTGCTTTCAGCGCTGTCACACTTTGACAATTGCGCAATCATGCAACACTGTACTCAAGTGAAAATTTTATTGTTTTGTTCACACAACTAGAGATTTATTTTGGTGGTATTTAATCACTACTGCGTTTTTTAAATTTTTTTGCTAAATAAATGAAAAAAGACTGAGGCTCGGTTCACACAGGCTCGGTCGCCTGAGGAGTCGCGTCCAGGTCGCGTCCCATTCTTTCCTATGGAACCGTTCTAATAGGAGCGACCTGAGTCGCTCCGACTTAGAAAAAGGTTCCTGTTCTACTTTTGGGGGCGACCCAAGGCGACCTGCATAGACTTCTATACAGAAGTCTTTATGCAAATCGCCTCGGCGGGCGTCTCAAGTCGTCTTGAGATCGCGCCGCCGAGGTTGCCCCCAGAAGTAGTGCCGCGTCGTGCCGCCCCTGTGTGAATGGGGCTTAATAATTTTGAAAAAATAAACACGTTTTTCTTTGTTTCTGTTATAAAATATTGCAAATAAATAACCTTCATAGATGTAGGCCAAACTGTATTCTGCTACATTTCAGTGTATATTATTTAGTCTGTAAGAAAGTTATAGAGTCCACAAACTATGGTGTATATCTGAAAATCGATCAATCCTGATGTACTGATGGCCGATCTCATTTCTTGTAGCCCAAAAATGTCAGGACAGTAGAAATGCACCCCAAATGACCCCCTTTTTTTGGGGGGAGGGGAAAGTAGACAGTCCAAGGTATTCAGAATAGCTGGCCATACATTATACAATTTTATTATTCAATTTCCTTTAGATTTACCTTCAACTACGTAGTGGAAGGGCCTGCCTGATTGCATACAAATGAAAAGGTAAATCTAAAAAAAAATTGTACAAGAAACTTTTATAATGTATGGCCAGCCCAAGAAGAGCATGGCGAGTTGTTTGAAGATGTAATTTTTTTGTCATAATTAAGAAATTAAAATAAAAATAAAAATCACTGTGTGTCATTGATCAGGGACAGCACAAAAAAAAAAAAAAAAAAGTGTAATTTTTTTTTATTTCCTTTTTTTCTTTTTTCTACTTTTCTTTACATACACTGTGACCAGAGCAATATATCTGGGGAAGTGATCAGTATTTTTATTTTTTTAAATTTTTACAAATTTTAGTTGCTTATACCAGTTAATTTAATTGTATTTTACTGAATGAAATCGATTCATTCAGTTTGTTTTGTTGTGATTAGCTGTGATTGGCCACAGCTAATCAAATGGTACAGGTGGGCTGTGATTGGCTCTGCCTGTACCATGTGATCACTGTGACGGATCAGGAATAGCAACACAATTGTACACAATGGATGGCAAGAAAGGAAGCCATCCATTGTTTACAGGTGTCATGTGATCTGCTGTGATTGGTCACAGCAGTAACTTGGTACCGACAGCAGGCAGTCCGATGGACACAGCCGGTGACAGATCGCACTGCAGCAAAGCGCCACGGGCACGCACGAGGACATCAGAAAGTCCCACCTGGCTGTCATTTTGTTATAGGCCAGGCAGGAACTGGGTAAGCTTTGACAATAAAACCTAGAAGCTGATTGGCTACCATGCACAGCTGCACCAGATTTTGCACTCTCCAGTTTTAGTAACTCCCCCCCCCCCCATGTTTCATTTGCTCATATGTTTTGTCCCAATAAATGTATCGATGTCACGTGTACATGATGATGTAACACAACCATGAACCCTGTTTCCTTCAATGATAAGAATGTTGTCCGTAGTTTGATGCCATGTTGTCGGCTCCGCCCTCTCTCCGCTCTTATCTGAACGCTGTAGCTGCTGTGAATGGCTTACAGGAAACGTAGCTTGGTTCTGAAAAATCCTTGAAAGTCTCATTTGTTGTGCAATCTCCGGTCTTAATCACCCAGTGAAATGTTTCACTTTCATCAGAAATCCCCACATCCTACAGAGAGGGAGAACAAGTGCCACTCTGACATTTTAGGGATCATTCCCAACACCACACAGCGCCCGTTATTGTGAGCAGAACTCATATGCACTGGCGTGGTGCCGCTCATTGCAGAGCGTTGTTATAACACATCACATCCTGCTTGCCTTTTTCCTTTTTTTTTTTTTACTTCTATAATTCTATTGGCTGAAGTTTGTTGTGACATGGTGACACATGTTATAATGTGTTTTTCTGCGCCACTTTGCAAAAAAAAAAAAATGCAGTATGTCTACATTATTTCTAGGGTAAAACCGATACCACTTTTTTAAGACTGAGTACAAGTACCGATACTTTTCTTCAAGTATTCGCTGATACCGATTACCGATACTTTTTTTAATGTCATGTGACAGTTTTCAAAGCACAATACAGACTAAAGATATCTTCTTATGCAGCACTTATGGGCACTGATAGGGGGAACTGATGAGGCAGCACTGATGGGCACTGATGAGGTGGAACTAAAAAGGAGGCACTAATATGCAGCACTGATGGACACTGAACTGATAGGTGGCACTAATATACAGCACTGATTAGCACTGATAGCACTGGTGGCACTGACTGATGGGCACTGATAGGTGGCACTGATGAGGCGGCACTGAAGGGCACTGATGGGGTGGCACTGATGAGGAGTCACTAATATGCAGCGCTGATGGGCACTGATAGGTGGCACTGATGGGTACTGATGAGGGGGTACTGATGGGCACTGATAAGGCAGCACTGAAGGGCACTAATGGGGTGGCACTCATGAGGAGGCAATAATATGCAGCACTGATGGGCACTGATAGGTGGCACTGATGGGCACTGATGAGGTGGTACTGATGGGTACTGATGAGGCAGCTCTGAAGGGCACTGATGGGGTGGCACTGATAAAGAGGCACTAATATGTGGCACTGATGGGCACTAATTAGGTGGCACTGATGGGCACTGATGAGGCAGCACTGAAGGGCACCGATGGGGTGGCACTGATAAAGAGGTAGTAATATGCAGCACTGATGGGCACTGATAGGTGGCACTGATGAGGTGACACTGATGGGCACTGATGAGGCAGCACTGAAGGGCACTGATGAGGGGGCACTAATATGCAGCACCGAGGGGCACTGATAGGTGGCACTCATGGGCACTGATGAGGTGGCACTGAAGGGCACTGATGCGGTGGCACTGATGAGGAGACACAAATATGTGGCACTGATGGGCACTGACTGATGGGCACTGATAGGCAGCACTGATGGGCACTGATAGGTGGCACTTATAGGCACTGATAGGTGGCACTGATGGACACTGATAGGCAGCACTTATGGGCAATGATAGGTGTCACTGATGGGAACTGATGGGTGGCACTGATGGGAACTGAAAGGCAGCAAAGATTGGAAATTGGCATAATTAATAACTAATGAGCACAGATTGGCCTCACTGCAATATATAATAATATATAATAATAAAAAATATTAAATAATAGTGTTTATGTTGTTTTGTTTTCCCAAGACAGATTCCGTCAGAATCGGCGACCTGTCAGAATCGGGAACAGAAGTGACGTTCCGTCAGAACTCCACGATGCCCATCTTGGTACACCCTGCACTTGGTCGCAGTATGCCTGCAGGCTGAAGGCTGCGGCGGATATCTTGTTACACCCAGCCCAGGGCAACACAATGCTTTGGTGTGAACTGGGCACACAGACAAGAATGGTATTCTGGGGCGCTGACCGGGGGTAGAGCTGGTCCCCCCCTCCCGCCGCTCACTAGTGTTTCTCAGGCTTACCGTTTTCACCAGTTTACCCAAGTAACGATCCGATGGTGCGGCCGGCTGGTCACAGAGGTGATAAAACACTAGATCGCCTCTATGGCCTTGGGGGACCAGAGCATCATCATGATGGCACTTCCAGTCCAGGGTGGAAGAAAACATTTTTTTTTTTAAAAGCAAAAGATGAAAAAGATTTTTCTCGTTTGATCTTTTACTTTTAAGAGAAAAGGAGAGATTTGGGAGTTTTTTTGACCCCTAATCTCTCCATAAAGAGGTCCTGTCATCCTTATTTCTATTACAAGGGATGTTTACATTCCTTGTAATAGGAATAAAAGTGCTAAAAAAAATTTTTTTATTAAAGAGACAGTGTAAAAATAAAAGATAAAATAAATAAGAAATTACTTTTTTTGAAGCGTCCCCTGTGATTGCGTGTAAAAGTGAACGCATACGTAAGGCACGCATATGTAAACGGTGTTCATACCACACATGTGAGATATCGCCACATAAGTTAGAGCGAGAGCAATAATAATGGACCACCTCTGAAACTCTAAACTGGTAACCTGTAAATTCATTTAAAGCGTCACCTATGGAGATTTTTAAGTACCGTAGTTTGTCGCCATTCCACGAGTGTGCGCAATTTTAAAGCGTGACATGTTAGGTATCTATTTACTTGGCATAACATCATATTTCTTATTATACAAAAAAAAAAGGGGTATATATTGTGTTTATAGTACATATAATTGTACTGAAATACACCAACCGGCCCCAGATGTTGACCATAGAGATTTCCGGCGGGTCAGATGGTCCCCGGAGTCTCTATGATCGTTCGGAGGCAGGGCGCGATGTTATAACGCCACGCCGGCCTCTGCATTTGAAAAAATGCCGCCGCCTTGGCTGGGAAGCTGAGATAGTTTTTTGTTTTGTTTTTTATTTCAGGCTTTCCAGCCTAGAGGTGAGATGTGGGGAATTATTGACCCCAGATCTCACTGAAAAGAGGACCTGTCATGCACAATTCCTATTACAAGGGATGTTTACATTTCTTGTAATAGGAATAAAAGTGATAAAAAAAAAAAAAGTAAAAAGAAAGTGTCAAAATAGAAAAATAAAAGTAAAATTAACAATAAAAGAAAAATATTTAAAGCACCCCTGTCCCCGTGTGCTCGCTCGCAGAAGCGAAAGCATAAGTAAGTCGCGCCCATATATGTAAATGGCGGTCAAACCACACATGTAAGGTATCACCGCGAACTATAGAGCCAGAGCAATAATACTAGCACTAGACATCCTCTGTATCACAAAAAAAATAAGCGTCGCCTATGGGGATTTTTAAGTACCAAAGTTTGGTGCCATTCCACGAGCGTGACATGTTAGGTATCTATTTACTCGCCGTAACATCATCTTTCCCATTATATAAAAAAATCGTGCTAACTTTACTGTTTTGTTTTTTATGCATGAAACTGTTTTTTTTTCTAAAAAAAATGCGTTTGAAAAATTGCTGCGCAAATACTGTGCAACGACCACCATCTTATTCTCTAGGGTCTCTGGTAAAAAAAAAAAACAAATATAATGTTTGGGGGTTCTGTGTAACTTTCTAGCAAAAAAAAAAAATATGATTTTTACATGTAGGAGAGAAATGTCAGAATTGGCCTGGGGGGCAAGTGGTTAAGCTATTTTCAAAAATAATCAAGCCCTGATATAGAGAGCCCCTTTAATCCTTTGAGATGCATTGGTGTTTTTAAAGTAGAACTTTGGGGGGGGGGAAATGATTTCCCAGGAAGTGGAGCTGTGGAAACTATGCAGGGTCAACTATTCGTTTTGTTCTGCGGTGTACAGAAAGCAGTGGCGGTGCGTCCATGGAGGGCGCCGGAGCGCCGCCCCCTCTCGCTCCAGCACCGCCACTGAAAGACAATACACAGATTCATGCATTGCATGAATCCGTGTATTGTCACCGCTGCCGCGCTGCCCACTATTCATATGGCCGGCTTCCTGGTGAGCGCCGGCCATATGAATTAGAGCGGCGGCCGGCGGTGGGTGTGACTAAGAAGTCAGTGGCGGTGCGTCCATAGAGGGCGCCGGAGCGCCGCCCCCTCTCACTCCCGCACCGCCACTGAAAGACAATACACAGATTCATGCATTGCATGAATCTATGTATTGTCACCGCTGCCGCGCTGCCCACTATTCATATGGCTGGCCTCCTGGTGAGCGCCGGCCATATGAATTAGAGCGGCGGCCGGCGGTGGGTGTGACTTGGAAGTGCCTATCAGAGCCAGCAGCTCTGATAGGCTTTCCGAATACAGCTCTCACGCTGTATTCGGCTTCCAAAAACTCCTCCCAGGTACGCGCGGGGGTGCGTTCCTTGGAGAAGACTGTGTGGAGGTTTCAGCCAATCAGGTTCACCGGATCTGGTTACCGGTAACCTGATTGGTTGAAGCGACATCGAGGGCGGGAGAACACATCGAGGACGGCGCGGACCGAGGAAGGTAAGTGCAGGGCTGGGGGGGGGGGGGGAACAGGCTGCATTTGGGGGGACAAACTGGCTGTATATGGGGGACAAACTGGCTGAATATGGGGGGAACTGGCTGTATATGGGGGACAAACTGGCTGAATATGGGGGGAACTGGCTGTATATGGGGGACAAACTGGCTGTATATGGGGGACAAACTGGCTGAATATGGGGGGAACTGGCTGTATATGGGGGACAAACTGGCTGAATATGGGGGGAACTGGCTGTATATGGGGGACAAACTAGCTGCATTTGGGGGGAACTGGCTGTATATGGGGACAAACTGGCTGTATATGGGGGCACACTGGCTGTATATGGGGGCACACTGGCTGTATATGGGGGCACACCGGCTATATATATGGGGACACACTGGCTATATATATGGGGACAAACTGGCTGTATATGGGGACACACTGGCTATATATATGGGGACAAACTGGCTGTATATGGGGGCACACTGGCTATATATATGGGGACAAACTGGCTGTATATGGGGACACACTGGCTATATATATGGGGACAAACTGGCTATATATGGGGGCACACTGGCTATATATATGGGGACAAACTGGCTGTATATGGGGGCACACTGGCTGTATATATGGGGGCACACTGGTTATATATATATATGGGGGCACACTGGCTGTATATGGAAACAAACTGGCTGGCGTTTGGGCACAGTGGCTGCGTTTAATGGGCACAGTGACGGCAATTGATTTTTTTTTTCAGTTTGTTTGCGCCCCCCCAAAAATTTTGAGCACCAGCCGCCACTGACAGAAAGGCTATACACACCCGATCCTTCGATCCTTCGAAAAACAGTGCTCCCCTGTGTCCAGTGTTGGACTGTTCCTGCCGTCCTCACGTCCAGAGCCAGTCTATGGGCTTGATGATGTCAAGAACAGTCCATTCACAAGACAGCTAGCTTGCGGGGGGTGGGGGGGGGGGGGCAGAAGAGTCAGGGACCAGTCTTGCACTCAGAAGATCAGTAAGTATATCTTCTCTGCTCTCCTCACCCCAAGCAGTTAACCAATGCAGTGCAGGCACAGCCTCATTGCATGGGGGGGGGGGGGGGGGAGCAAATACTGTGACAAGTACTGTATATTAGGACTGTCACAATATCTTGACTCTTTTTTTTCCAACCAATCTCTTGAGGCAATTCAGATTTGATAGAGGGTTATTGGGAGTTGCTTACCGGGCACTTCCACTCCTTCCTGCCCAGGCTACATTTCAGCTTTCAGCACTGTCACATTTTGTATAACAATTGCGCGGTCATGCAACACTGTACCCCTATTTTACAATTTTTTTTCACACAAATAGAACTTTCTTTTGGTGGTATTTAATCATTTTATTTTTTGCTAAACAAATGAAAAAACATTGAAATGTTTTTAAAAAAAGGGGGGCGGGGGGATATGAGGGAAGGATCAGCGATCATGTGATCAGTTGGGTCTCTGTGTTGGTAGCACACAGTGAGCGCGCTCTCAGCACACAAACATCAACTGCCCAGTGGGCATGTGGGCGTTAAATCCCACCCTCTTACTGCCACACATATGTGTTATACAAGGGGCAACAGGCTAAAGGATCTGCCTGTTTTTTGTTGGTTAAGGTCTTTTACTGTGTGGCTCTCACCCAGTGCCGGCACAAGGCCATCCAGCACCCAGGGCAAAGATGCCAAACTGCACCCCCCCACCTCCCTTTCCTTAGGGTCAGGGCACCCACGTCTCTGCAATAAACCATTGTGCCCAGGGCAACCGTCCCTCCTGCCCACCCCTTGTCCCAGCTCTACTCTCTCCTGCAGAGCACCACAGAGAGACCCCAGGATTGTGGGAAATGTGCAAGAGAGGGGATAGAAGTGCCAGGCACATTCTTAGTACAGCAATAACAATTTATTTAAAGTGGTTGTAAAGGCTTGTTTGTTTTATTTTTTTAAAATAACAAACATGTTATACTTACCTCCCCTGTGCAGTTGGTTTTTACACAGAGCAGTCTGGATCCTCCTCTTCTCAGGTCCCCTCTTTTGCTCTCCTGGCCCCTCCCTCTAGTGAGTGCCCCCTCAGCCAGCAGCTTGCTACAGGGGGGCCCCCGAGCCGAGTCAGAGCTCAGTGTATCCATTCAAGACACGAAGCCCTGCCCTGTCCCCTGATTGGCTGATTGATTTGGATTGACAGCCACAGGAGCCAATGGTGCCACTGCTGTGTCTCAGCCAATCAGGAGGAGTGTCTGGGACAGCTAAGACAATCGTGGACAACGCTGCAGAGAGAAGGGGCTCAGGTAAGTAATTGGGGGGGGGGGGGGGGGTTGCTGGGGAGGCTGTTGCACACAGAAGGTTTTCTATCTTAATGCATTAAAGGAGAAGTATGGGTTTCCAGTTTTTGGGGGATTTATACTTACCTCGGTGGATTGAGCATCGGACCGATGCTCCAGATGTCCCCCGCCGTCTGTGCACTGAGAACCGAGCCACAGTCACGATAAAAATCACTGATCGCCGCCATTACTAGTAAAAAATAAATAAATAATAAAAATGCTATAAATCTATCCCCTATGTTGTAGCCGCTATAACTTTTGCGCAAACCAATAAATATATGCTTATTGTGATTTTTTTTTAACCAAAAATATGTAGAAAAATACATATCGGCCTAAACGAGGAAAAATTTTGTTAAAAAAAAGGGTTATTATTATAGCAAAAAGTAAAAAATACTGTGTTTTTTTCAAACGTGTCCCTCTTCTTTTGTTTATAGCGCAAGAAATAAAAACCGCTGAGGTGATCAAATACCACCAAAAGAAAGCTCTATTTGTGGGGAAAAAATGATAAAAATGTCATTTGGGTACAGTGTTGCATGACCGCGCAATTGTCATTCAAAGTGTGAAAAGTGCTGAAAGCTGAAAAATGGCTTGGGCAGGAAGGGGGGGTGAAAGTGCCCTCTAGGCAAGTGGTTAAGATGAAATTCTTTAAATGACAGTAAATGGATTTCACTCACATAGTGCTCAGTGGATGCGGGCGTGCCAAGTCCAGTGAGAGAACAGAAAACCACCAGGCGACCCTTCAGCTGATTGGCCGATCACAGCCCTTACCTGAAGCAGCCTCGCCACCCACTGCAGCGACATAATAGAGACTCATTCGTCCCCCAAAACGTCACTTTGAAACACGGTTTTTGTTTCTCATAAACTTTCATCTTTGCACCTTTTTCATATCAATATAAGATTCATGAGCATTTGTGTACTCTGATTGCAACTATCAGGCTCCTTTAGCGCTGAATTTATCACAAGCTTTGTGTGTTCTTTATCTTTTAGTTATAGTGGGATATGTAGTTTCTTCACAGGAAATGTCAGTTTTTACACTACAGACAGAGGTCATGCATTAAATGGCACAGCGCCCTGCTGCATGCCTCATATTTAAAGCCGAAACTGCCAACAAAGAAATGTGAAGATTCACTCTACTATAGACTGTGTGTAAAGGGCAATAGATGACACCATAAAGCTACACGATCAAAGCACATCTTATGCAGGCAAAAAACACAAGGTGCAGATAAGAAGGTTTATAATGCCTTTAAATCATTCTCAGTGGAATTTCACCATGGAGGCATAAACTACCCCAGTCATAAATGGGTTAAAGAAAGCAAAACAAATGGACAAGTACATTCCGCTGCTAGGTGTACACATACCATAGGTCACACATGTAATCATATGGAATTGTGTATGAATGGTACCTAGGAGGAAGTAACACTGTAACCATCGTGAAAGGAAAATAAGTTACACTGATAGGATACAAAAGAAAGTAAGAGAGATCAATATTAAAGCTGAACTCCAGGTATGATCCTTAGTGCCTACTTACATTGGTCCAGCTTGCCACAGTGGAAATATGCCTATCTGATACCTGAGGGGCCATTGGGGAAGCTGGAAATCACTTTAGTAATCTGTGCTTATATAGCGATAGCCGTGATCTTCTGGGCAGGGGCGGATCCAGAGTCTTTTCTCGGGAGGGGCACTGCCAAAAAATATGTTTTTTTTGTGGGAAATTTATCGGGGAAATGGCTGGTGTCTGCGATTCCATCATCCCGGCACCAAGGTTGTTATGGTGTCAGGATGATTGAAGCGCATTATTTCTATTATTACATTGTAATATAAAATTAAATAGTTCAATGCAGAATCAGTGGGAGCCCCGAGTGTGTCAATTGCCACTGTCGTCTGCAATTAGTGGGAGCCCTGAGCGTGTCACTTGCCACGTCACTTCCCACACGTTGCGGCTTGTCACTTGCCACATCACCTGCCACACCTTGCTGATTGTCACTTGCCTGCCACCAGATGCAGATTGTCACTTGCCACGTCGCCTGCCACACCTTGCGGATTGTCACTAACTTGCCTGCTAAGGTGTAGTTTTGGTTGTCTCTTGCTGTTTCCCAGACTCCCAGAGTCAGGCAGCAGAGAGATAATGTAATCTCTCTGCTGTCTGCACAGTGAGGGCGGAAGTCACTGCAGGAATGCAGGGCAGGCACGGGCGGTGAGAGATGATCTCATCTCTCTGCTCCCCCACTCCCGGCTAGCTGATTGGCCAGCTGCCACACTGAGCCTGCTCTCTCACTCTCACCTGCGCTACCAACACACTGAGCAGCACAGTCAGCCCACGAACCGCGCCGCCCGCCCACAAACTGCGCCGCAAGTGGAGCCGCCCGCTTTCTTACCCATCTGTGGAGCCACACGCTATCGCACCTGCCCGCAGAGCGGCCCGATGTGACTCACTGACGTCACTCGTTGCTAGACGCCAAGCGGCCCAGGCGTTAGCAACGAGTGCAGGGAAGAGGCTCCACCCACCTCCTCCTCCGCTCCTGGTATCGTGTCAGTGCGCCGCGTAACTACATTAGACGAGTCTCTCTCTCGGCGCCGCTGATCGGCTGATGTGAGAAACTGAGAGAGAGACTTTAGAGAGGCAGCGGCAGCCGCAGAACAAGTACTGTATATACTCGAGTATAAGCCAACCCGAATATAAGCCGAGGCACCTAATTTTACCCCAAAAAACTGGGAAAACGTATTACCTCGAGTATAAGCCTAGGGTGTCCATCTGCATGCCTCACTGTGCCTCACTGTGCCCATGCCTCACTGAGCCCATGCTTCACTGTGCCCATGACTAGACTGATGTTTAACATGGGAGTCTATGGAAGGAGTGCCCGGCTTTGAAAAATCGGTTCTCCCCAGCCGTAGGTCTTCCAGACACCAAACTTTGCACACTTGTAGAGAAGACATGGGGCTACATGTGTACCGGGTCCGCAATTCACCGGAGAAATTACCGTTTAACATTGGAGTCTATAGAAGGGGTGCCCGGCTTTAAAAAATCAGTGCTTCCCGGCCGTTGGTCCCCCAGACACCAAACTTTGCACACCACTTGTAGAGGCGACATGCAGCTACATGTGTGCCACGTTTGGGGTCCAGGGGACCTATGGCCGACCGGTACCGGGTCCACAAATTTCGGGGTCCTGCTCAGATTCTATGCAAGCAGCTGCTCCACTGTATACTGACCATGGGGGGCTCTGCAAGCAGGTGCCCTACTGCACACTGCCCACAGGGGGCTCTAAACAAGCAGCTGTACTACTGCACACTAACCACAGGTAGGTGCTCTAGGCAAGCAGCTACCCCACTACCTACTGACCATAGGGGGCTCTAAACAAGCAGCTGTCCTACTGCACACTAACCACAGGGGGGTGCTCTAGGCAAGCAGCTACCCCACTGCATACTAGCCACAGGGGGCTAAACAAGCACAGTGCTAGGCTTTCTGTTGCTCTAGGTGTCAGGCAGTGCTGGGATAATGTTATGTAGGATGTATTAGTACACAGTGCTAGGCTTTCTGTTGCTCCTTGGGGTCAAACAGTGCAGGGAAGGTGTTATGCGCAGGGACAGGGTTGGGGTGCAGGGTTAGGGGACAGGGTTGGGGGACACTGTTGGGGACAGGGTTGGGGCACAGGGTTAGGGACAGGGATTGGGGACAGGGTTGGGGGACATGATTTGGGGACCGGGTTTGGGCACAGGGTTTTGGGACAGGGTTGGGGCACAGGGTTGGGGGACAGGGTTGGGGGACAGAGTTGGGGCACAGGGTTGTGGGACAGGGTTGGGACACAGGGTTGGGGGACAGAGTTGGGGGACAGAGTTGGGGGACAGGGTTAGGGACAGGGTTGGGGCACAGGATTGGGGCACATGGTTGGGGAACTGGGTTGGGGCACAGGGTTGGGGAACTGGGTTGGGGGACAGGGTTGGGGGAAAGGGTTGGAGCAAAGGGTTGGGGCACAGGGTTGGGAGACAAGGTTGAGGCACATAGTTTTGGATGACAAGGTTGGGGGAAAGGGTTGGGGGACAGGGTTGGGGCACAGGTTTGTGGGACAGGGTTTGGGGACAGGGTTGGGGGACGTGCTTTGGTCCTATATGCAGTGTATTGGAGCACAGTGTTGAATTTTGCAGTATCAGGGACAGTGCTCGGCTATCTGTTGTTCTATGGTGCCAGGCAGTGTTGGGATAATGTTATTTACAGAGCGTTAGGGCAAACTGTGGGACTTTCTGTTGTTCTCTGGTGTGAGGCAGTGCAGCGATACACTTATATGCCAGACACAATAATGGCCTCTCTATTCCTTTCTGGTATCAGGCACAGTGCTAGGCTTTCTGTTGCTTTAAGCTGTCAGGCAGTGCTGGGATAATGTTATGTAGGTTGTATTAGAACACAGTGCTAGGCTTTCTTTTGCTCTTTGGGGTCAAACAGTACAGGGGAGGTGTTATGTGCAGGGACAGGGTTGGGGCACAGGGTTGGGGGCAGGGTTGGGGGGACAGGGTTTGGGGACAGTGTTGGGTCACAGGGTTAGGGGCAGGGTTGGGGTCAGGGTTTGGGGACAGTGTTGGGTCACAGGGTTAGGGACAGGGTTGGGGGACAGGGTTGGGTGCCAGGGTTGGGGGACAGGGTTTGGAGACAGAGTTGGGGCACAGAGTTGGGGGAAGGGTTGGGGGACAGGTTTGGGGGACAGGGTTGGGGTACAGTGTTGGGGGACAGGGTTGGGGTACAGTGTTGGGGCACAGGGTTGGGGCACAGGTTTGGGGCACAGGGTTGGGGTACAGTGTTGGGGGACAGGGTTGGAGTACAGTGTTGGGGGACAGGGTTGGGGCACAATGTTGGGGCACAGGTTTGGGGTACAGTGTTGGGGGACAGGGTTGGGGTACAGGGTTGGGTCACAGGGTTGGGTCACAGGGTTGGGGCAGGGTTGGGGGACAGGGATTGGGGACAGGGTTGGGGGACATGGTTTGGGGACCGGGTTGGGGCACAGGGTTGTGGGACAGGGTTGGGGCACAGGGTTTGGGGGACAGGGTTGGGGCACAGGGTTGGGGGGAAAGGGTTGGGGCACAGGGTTGGGGGAAACAGGGTTTGGGGATAGGGTTGGGGCACAGGGGTTGTGGGACAGGGTTTGGGCACAGGGTTGGGGAAAGGGTTGGGGCACAGGGTTGGGGGACAGAGTTGGGGCACAGGGTTGTGGGACAGGGTGGGGGACAGGGGATGGGCGACAGGGTTTGGGGACAGGGTAGGGGCACAGGGTTGGGAGAAAGGGTTGGGGCACAGGGTTGTGGGACAGGGTTAGGGAAAAGGGTTTGGGCACAGGGTTGTGGTACAGTGTTGGGGGGACAGGGTTGGGGTACAGTGTTGGGGGACAGGTTGGGGTACAGGTTGGGGTACAGTGTTGGGGGACAGGTTGGGGTACAGTGTTGGGGGACAGGGTTGGGGTACAGTGTTGGGGGACAGGTTGGGGTACAGTGTTGGGGGACAGGGTTGGGGTACAGTGTTGGGGGACAGGGTTGGGGTACAGTGTTGGGGGACAGGTTGGGGTACAGTGTTGGGGGACAGGGTTGGTGTACAGTGTTGGGGGACAGGTTGGGGTACAGTGTTGGGGGACAGGGTTGGGGTACAGTGTTGGGGGACAGGTTGGGGTACAGTGTTGGGGGACAGGGTTGGGGTACAGTGTTGGGGGACAGGTTGGGGTACAGTGTTGGGGGACAGGTTGGGGTACAGTGTTGGGGGGACAGGGTTGGAGTACAGTGTTGGGGGACAGGTTGGGGTACAGTGTTGGGGGACAGGTTAGGGTACAGTGTTGGGGGACAGGGTTGGGGTACAGTGTTGGGGGACAGGGTTGGAGTACAGTGTTGGGGGACAGGTTGGGGTACAGTGTTGGGGGACAGGTTGGGGTACAGTGTTTGGGGACAGGGTTGGGGTACAGTGTTGGGGGACAGGTTGGGGTACAGGTTGGGGTAACAGTGTTGGGGGACAGGGTTGGGGTACAGTGTTGGGGTACAGTGTTGGGGGACAGGTTGGGGTACAGTGTTGGGGGACAGGGTTGGGGTACAGTGTTGGGGGACAGGTTGGGGTACAGGTGTTGGGGGACAGGGTTGGGGTAAAGTGTTGGGGGACAGGTTGGGGTACAGTGTTGGGGTACAGTGTTGGGGGACAGGGTTGGTGTACAGTGTTGGGGGACAGGTTGGGGTACAGTGTTGGGGGACAGGTTGGGGTACAGTGTTGGGGGACAGGGTTGGAGTACAGTGTTGGGGACAGGTTGGGGTACAGTGTTGGGGGGACAGGTTGGGGTACAGTGTTGGGGGACAGGTTGGAGTACAGTGTTGGGGGACAGGTTGGGGTACAGTGTTGGGGGGACAGGTTGGGGTACAGTGTTGGGGGACAGGGTTGGGGTACAGTGTTGGGGGACAGGTTGGGGTACAGTGTTGGGGGGACAGGTTGGGGTACAGTGTTGGGGGACAGGTTGGGGTACAGTGTTGGGGGACAGGGTTGGAGTACAGTGTTGGAGTACAGTGTTGGGGGACAGGTTGGGGTACAGTGTTGGGGGACAGGGTTGGGGTACAGTGTTGGGGGGACAGGTTGGGGTACAGTGTTGGGGGACAGGGTTGGAGTACAGTGTTGGGGGGACAGGTTGGGGTACAGTGTTGGGGGACAGGTTGGGGTACAGTGTTGGGGGACAGGGTTGGAGTACAGTGTTGGGGGACAGGTTGGGGTACAGTGTTGGGGGACAGGTTGGGGTACAGTGTTGGGGGACAGGTTGGGGTACAGTGTTGGGGTACAGTGTTGGGGGACAGGTTGGGGTACAGTGTTGGGGGACAGGGTTGGAGTACAGTGTTGGGGGACAGGTTGGGGTACAGTGTTGGGGGACAGTGTTGGGGGACAGGGTTGGGGTACAGTGTTGGGGGACAGGTTGGGGTACAGTGTTGGGGTACAGTGTTGGGGGACAGGTTGGGGTACAGTGTTGGGGTACAGTGTTGGGGGACAGTGTTGGGGTACAGTGTTGGGGTACAGTGTTGGGGGGACAGGTTGGGGTACAGTGTTGGGGTACAGTGTTGGGGACAGGTTGGGGTACAGTGTTGGGGGACAGGGTTGGAGTACAGTGTTGGGGGACAGGTTGGGGTACAGTGTTGGGGGACAGGGTTGGAGTACAGTGTTGGGGGACAGGTTGGGGTACAGTGTTGGGGGACAGGGTTGGAGTACAGTGTTGGGGGACAGGTTGGGGTACAGTGTTGGGGGACAGTGTTGGGGGACAGGGTTGGGGTACAGTGTTGGGGGACAGGTTGGGGTACAGTGTTGGGGTACAGTGTTGGGGGACAGGTTGGGGGACAGTGTTGGGGGACAGTGTTGGGGGACAGTGTTGGGGTACAGTGTTGGGGGACAGGTTGGGGTACAGTGTTGGGGGGACAGGTTGGAGTACAGTGTTGGGGGACAGGGTTGGGGTACAGTGTTGGGGGACAGGTTGGGGTACAGTGTTGGGGGACAGGTTGGGGGACAGTGTTGGGGGACAGTGTTGGGGTACAGTGTTGGGGGACAGGTTGGGGTACAGTGTTGGGGGACAGGTTGGGGTACAGTGTTGGGGGACAGGGTTGGGGTACAGTGTTGGGGGACAGTGTTGGGGGACAGTGTTGGGGGACAGTGTTGGGGTACAGTGTTGGGGGACAGGTTGGGGTACAGTGTTGGGGGACAGGTTGGAGTACAGTGTTGGGGGACAGGTTTGGGGTACAGTGTTGGGGGACAGGTTGGGGTACAGTGTTGGGGGACAGGTTGGGGGACAGTGTTGGGGGACAGTGTTGGGGTACAGTGTTGGGGGACAGGTTGGGGTACAGTGTTGGGGGACAGGTTGGGGTACAGTGTTGGGGGACAGGGTTGGGGTACAGTGTTGGGGGACAGTGTTGGGGTACAGTGTTGGGGGACAGGTTGGGGTACAGTGTTGGGGGACAGGTTGGGGTACAGTGTTGGGGGACAGTGTTGGGGGACAGGGTTGGGGTACAGTGTTGGGGGACAGGTTGGGGTACAGTGTTGGGGTACAGTGTTGGGGGACAGTGTTGGGGGACAGGGTTGGGGTACAGTGTTGGGGGACAGGTTGGGGTACAGTGTTGGGGTACAGTGTTGGGGTACAGTGTTGGGGGACAGTGTTGGGGGACAGGGTTGGGGTACAGTGTTGGGGGACAGGTTGGGGTACAGTGTTGGGGTACAGTGTTGGGGTACAGTGTTGGGGGACAGTGTTGGGGGACAGTGTTGGGGGACAGTGTTGGGGTACAGTGTTGGGGGACAGGGTTGAGCTTTTTGGTGTCAGTGTGGCTGCGGCAGCACTGGGCTTTCTGTTGCCAGTCAGTGCTGGTCTGATGGTGTCAGTGGGGTTTTCTGTGCTATCTGTCCCGGCAGGTGGGTGGACAGGAATCTCTCCCCCGGCTCGTACACTTTTCGTTTCTCGGAAAAGCCTTCGCTTATTAGAATCTACTACAGCCCAGCCTGGCCCCTCCTCCGGAGCTGATTGGATGGAGGAGCTGTCAATCATGCAGGGGGCGGGACACGGAGTTTATTACATTGTAAAGTGACAGCAGGGGTGACAGTGTGCACCGGAGACCGAGCACTGACATACAGAGAGGTAACTATCCTACCGAGAGAGAGAAAAAAAAGTGGAGAGAGAGAGAGAGAGAGAGAGATAATTAGAGAGCTAGAAAGAAAGAGAGAGAGATAAGAGAGAAGGGAGATATAATATGAAGAGAGAGAATAGAATGAGAGAGAAGCAAGAGAGAGACAGAGAAGAGGGAGAAAGGAGAGGGAGATAGAAATATACAGAAAGAGAAGGGGAAAAAAGAGAGAAATAATAGAGAGCTAGAGAGAGATAAAGATAAGAGAGATAACAGGAAGAGAGAGAATAGAGAGAGAATAGAAAGGCTGCTTGGTGTATATAATAAATAATAGAGTATTATAGTAACTTATATGAATATATGGTGGAGTGGCAGCACAGAGGTAAATCTGACATGTGACATTAAAGTTCATTCTAGGGCTGTATATTATTATATGGGACAGTCTGCACCCAGCACAGCACACAGGTGGATGTATTACTCTCTACCATAAAGTAGATCTCCTTATATTACACTGCAAAGTGACAGCACACAGAGCTAGCCACATTATCAGATGTCATACATTCTATCCTATTATATCACAGCTGCATTCAGAGCCATTATATTACATTGTATGATGTTGTAGATCATATTGTTACATAATAATAATAATAATATTGTTATATCACAATTTTCTCTTATAGATTTGTAAACAATACAAACACTTTATACATTGTTTCCAAATAAATAACACACAGCTGTACACACAAAAGGCAATAACAAGATACAGCTGTAGAGATTTCTGGCAATATAAGCTTACAGTCTACAGAATATTTTATTAGATTGCATAAAATGATATCCCATTGTAGAATATCTCATGGGTTACCTTAGGACATTACCTTGTCTACAATTGAATTCCATTGCATTATATCATAGGATAATACAGTGGGGTTTATTTACTAAAGCTAGAGACGGCAAAAGTAGTCACCGTTCTGCAGAGAAACCAATCAGCTTCTAACCTCAGTTTGTTTAATTTACGCTTTAGCAAAAAAAAACTGGAAGCTGATTGGTTTCTCTGCAGAATTGTGACTACTTTAGCTTTAGTAAATAAACCCCACTGTTTTATAATATATTCACACTGCACTGCATTATATCACAAAGTATCCCTATATATGACATTGCACTTCATTATATTGTATTGTATTAAATCACATTATATTACATAGCTGTACAATATATTACATTGTGTCACCATATATTACTCTTCCCTGCATTATATCACAATATGCTACATTATTTCACCCTGTGTTGTGTTGCATTATATTATAAAACATTGTCATGTCACACTGTCATATTATATTACATTATATTATATTTCTGCGTTATTTCACATCCTATCAAATGATATCAAATTGAATTACATTGCATCGCATTGTATTATATCATACTATCACATAACAAACTCTACTACATTATATCATATTGCATTGTATCACAATCTATCATATTACATTCCATTTTTTGTTTTTAAATATTAGAAAACACTGTCTTACTGCCTTGTCTGACACTGTATTTTATATTGTATCATCACATTGTTTCACATTAAATTATACCACCTTACACCCCACACTGTGCGATGTATAGCGCACACAAGTTTGTAGCAGAGTACAATGCTATGATATAATGCTGTACATGGTCTTAGGGGTAGGTGAACACAATTATTTTTCCCCTGGTTATTATTGAAGGAGGTCACTTTATTAGGGCACTCTGCAATAAGCAGTGTCATTCTGGCCCCTGCACACGGCTCTGGATCTGCACCTCCTGTCCTGCACTTGCCTACATACAGCCTATGGGGGTTGATTTACTAAAACTGAAGAGTGCAAAATCAGGTGCAGCTGTGCATGGTAGCCAATCAGCTTGTAACTTTGGCTTGTTCAATTAAGCTTTGACAATAAAACCTGGAAGCTGATTGGTTTCTATGCAGAGCTGCACCAGATTTTGCACTCTCCAGTTTTAGTAAATCAGCCCCAATGTTACATTGCATGGCAAAGTACCACTTATTATTACAGTAGAACCTTTGTGGCAGCACAATCGTGAATGGGGAGACTTTAACCAAATGCTATCGCTGCTCAGATACAGTTAATGAAGGTTAATTAGGGTCATATGAACCTGGGTCACTGTGTTGTAAATACAGAAATTAATTTAACTTAATAAACTTGTGAAACCATTGTCAAGTAAGCGGCAGCGAAAAGTCAATGGGGGTTATTTACTAAAACTTGAGAGTGAAAAATCTGGTACAGCTCTGCATAGAAAACAATCAGCTTCCATGTTTTATTGTCAAAGCTTAATTGAATAAGCTGAAGTTAGAAGCTGATTGGCCACCATGCACAGGTGCACCAGATTCCAAGTGCACCAGTTTTAGTAAATCAACCCCACCATGCATTGAACTATCTTTCCTTATTCAACTCATTAACATAAAGCTGCTCAGTAGCTTCATCACAATACTGCTTTACTGCAGCTGCAAACATTATTCAACCAGATACATGTGCAGTGAATTTGTTGTTAAATTGGGGTTCATTTACTAAAACTGGAGAGTACAAAATCTGGTGCAGCTGTGGTAGCCAATCAGCTTCTAACTTCAGATTGTTCAATTAAGCTCCAACAAAAAAAAAACTGGAAGCTGATTGGTTTCTATGCAGAGCTACACCAGATTTTGCACGCTCCAATTTTAGTAAATTAACCTCTTTGTGACTTAGTAGAAGGTAACAGCCAATTGGATTTAGCCTTTCATGAGTTTAGGCCAGCCAGGTTTATCCTACAGAGATGCTGATTGGTTGCTCTGAGTTGTTGTAGTCTAGGTGATACTGTGCTATTTATAGGATGTATATTATATTTATATATATATATATATATATATATATATATATATATATATATACATACATATATATATATATATATATATATACATATATATATATATATATATATATATATATATACTGTCACAACTGAAGTTGTACATCTTCCTTTTCTGCAAATGTTTTTTAAATTTTACCACAAAAGGAGCTCCTTTTTTTTTTTGTAGTCTATAGAGTTTTGTGGCCGCTTGTATAATAAAGAACATAAAGATCACAAAAGACATGTAGAGTTTGCAGCGCTGGTACTTCAGCTCTGCGGCGGTAGATGCTGTGAAGGGGTTCTATATTTAGACATTCAGGAAATGGTGTGTCTTTGTCACAAGTACTGTATCAGGTAAAGAGAAACCGCTGTTTTTTTGTGTTGAGGATCGCTTCACTGATAGAATGCTGAACTTTGAAGGCCCAATATTGTTAAAAAAAGATATGCCCCCCCCCCCAAAAAAAAAGCAAAAATAAAAATACATTTTTTATTAATGCATTTTTTTATTCATTAAAAATAAATTAAAACAGAACTTCAGCTAAAACCAAGGAAAAGATGAATAAACCTATAAAAGATAAAATAACAAAAGAGATCCACCCTGCAATACTTTTATCTGCCTCTAGATGTCCTCAGTCTGATGCCCAGCATCATTCAACTCACATTCTTTGAGCCCTCATATCATAGACCCCCTCGGCCTGTGACTGGACAGTAAAAGGAGAAGCAGGGAAGTATTGAGCTCATCTCTCTGTCATTCTGCTCTTTCCTGCTGTCAGCAAGATTATTGTCAGCACATGAACTGATCAGGTGTTTGTGCTGCTTCTTCCTCTCACACTGCAGCTCTGCTTTACAGGGACTGCATTAGTCTTCCTTCACATTAAGGCCAGGTTCACACATGTGCGGCCGCGGGTTCGTGCCTGGGGACTGGTGCGTTCCTGCACAGCGGTTCAGGTGCCATTCAGGTCCAAGTTTTAGCCTGAATTCGCACCTGAACCAGACCCAAAGATACACTGGACCCTTTTTCAATCCAGACCGTGGCTACGCATGACATTTGTGAACTGGCTCCATTGAGAGCTGGTCACACTTGCCTGTCATGCGAATTGGATGCGGAGAAAACTCGCATCCAATTCATATATGTGTGATCCCAACCTGAATGCGGCTTTAAAATCGTGCGACTTCGTGTGTGGCTTGGAAGACATCTGTGCGGCTTCATACACAGATGCCTTTGCAAGTCGCACCTGAAATTCGCCAAAAATAGTGCAGTAACTAAGTCGGCGTCGCACCGATTTGGACAGTGCCATTGACTTGTCATGCGATTAAAATTGCATGACAGGTTGCTCTGGTGTGAACGGGTGCTAAGGCTGATGCCAGGTCACTAATGATGTTAAAATCGTTACAGAGTACCAAAATGCAGCATGTAGGACATTTAAATGCCATAGAGTTCCATAGAATTTAAAGGGATACATTGTTCATTCACTTTTCTTCTGCTTCTTTCCCCACAGTTATTACCCTTTGTTCCACTTGACCCCCCCCCCCCACCTCTAGATTGTAAGCTCTAAGGAGCAGGGTCCTCTGATCCCTCCTGTATTAATTTGTATTGTAACTGTACTGTCTGCCCTCATTTTGTAAAGCGCTGCGCAAACTGTTGGTGCCATATAAATCCTGTATAATAATAAGATGTGTGGTGCCGATTCCCTCTACTGCCCAGGCTGTCAGATCCCCGCTCTTCTTTATGGGGAGTTCAGCTGAAAACGGACTGCCTGTCCATTTTCATCCGATCCGATCCGCCAGATGGATGGAAAATAGGGTTTCCACCCGTCTGGATTTTGCAAACAGGATCGGATTGGATAGCGGCAGATGTCAGCAGACGTGTCACCGCTGACATCCGCCGCTCCATAGAGGTTGATGGAACATCCGATCAGGTCGGGCTGAGAAACTGACAGGCAGACCTGATCGGAAAGCCCATGTGAAAGGGGCCTAAGGGTACAATTACTGAGTAAATCTGATTGTTTGTTACCTTTCCCTTATACTTCTAATTCCTTAACAGAAATCTCCTAACATTCGTGGCACCCTAAGTCAGCTTACTATTAAGTTGCAACCTGACCCCTGCACTCTGTGTCACTTACTCCTGACCCATGCACAATGCATCACATACTACCGACTGCACTCTGTGCTACCTACTACTGACCTCCACACTCCAGGTAATCTTCTCCTGGCCTTTGCACTTTGTCCTACACACTACTGATCTGTTGACTCTGTGTTACTTACTACTGATCCCTGCATTCTGCATTACAAACTACTGACCTCTGAACTTTGAACTTTTGAACTTACTAACTGTGCTACTTACTCCTGACCTATGCACTTATTTTTAACCTCTGCACTGTGAATTACATACTACTGACCCTGAACTATGAGTTACTTACTCCTGACCTACATTCTGCAGTATATATTACTGACCTCTGCACTCCTTATTACTTACCCCTGACTCTTGCAGCTTACATTACATGCTACTGGCCTTTGAACTCTGTGTTACTTATTACTGGCCACTGCATTCTGCGCTACATTCTACTAAACTCTGAACTTTATCTTACTTACTGATGCCCCCTAAACGCTGCATTACATACTACTGACCTCTGCATTGTGCTTTACTTAATCCTGACCTATGCACTCTGCATTACACACAACTGAGCCCTAAACTATGTGTTATTACCTACTGAGCTATGCACTGTGTGTTACTTACTCCTGACCTATGCACTGTGATTTACATACTACTGACCCCTGAACTATGCATTACTTACTCCTGACCCTACATTCTGCATTACATACTACTGAACTCTTTACTCTGTGTTACTTACTACTGACTCCTGCATTCTGCATTACATACTACTGACTTCTAAATTTTACTTTACTTACTATTGACTTGTGCACTCTACTTTTCTTAATCCTGACCTATGCACTTCTCTTTACACAGTACTGAGCCCTGAACTCTGTGTTACTTACTCCTGAGCTATGCACTCTGTGTTACTTACACCTGACCTATGCACTGTGAATGACATACTACTGACCCTTGAAGTGTGCGTTATTTACTCCCAACTAGGGATGAGCTTGGTGTTCGAGTCGAACATACGTTCGACTCGAACATCGGCTGTTCGATCGTTCGCCGAACAGCGAACGATTTGGGCCGTTCGCGCCTAATTCACGGCCCACAATGCACTACGCCATCGCAGTGTCATCCAGGCGCTGTGATTGGCCAAGCATGCACTGTGACCCCGCATGCTTGGCCAATCACAGCGCCGGCAGCGAGGAGAGCAATGATTGGCCACAGGCAGGATGCCTGTGGCCAATTATTGCTGAGGGTGTTTAGTACACGCCCCACACTATAAAAGGCCGCCAGCACGGCGGCCTAGTGTAGTGTGTTCCGGAGCAGGGAAAGAGAAGCATAGGCAGGGACAGTGACATTTTTTTTTCTTGCTTAACCTGGATTCCTTTAGTT
Source organism: Rana muscosa (assembly GCA_029206835.1). Lineage (NCBI taxonomy): Eukaryota > Metazoa > Chordata > Amphibia > Anura > Ranidae > Rana > Rana muscosa. The sequence continues at coordinate 330,539,771 of CM055119.1, read as the reverse complement.
TAGGGAAAGAGAAGGATAGGTAGGGAGAGTGTCAGTCTGTTTTACTGTGCTAAACCTTGTTTGTAGGGACAGGGAAGGACAGTGAGGGAAATTCTCCTTGTGCTATACTGTGCTAAAGCATTCATCATCAACCATCTTTAAAAAAAACATTTTTTATAGGCACAGAAAACTATAGGTAGGGAGAGTGTCAGTGTGTTTTACTGTGCTAATCCTTGTTTGTAGGGACAGGGAAGGACAGTGAGGGAAATTCTCCTTGTGCTATACTGTGCTAAAGCATTCATCATCAACCATCTTTAAAAAAACATTTTTTATAGGGACAGAAAACTATAGGTAGGGAGAGTGTCAGTGTGTTTTACTGTGCTAATCCTTGTTTGTAGGGACAGGGAAGGACAGTGAGGGAAATTCTCATTGTGCTATACTGTGCTAAAGCATTCATCATCAACCATCTTTAAAAAAACATTTTTTATAGGGACAGAAAACTATAGGTAGGGAGAGTGTCAGTGTGTTTTACTGTGCTAATCCTTGTTTGTAGGGACAGGGAAGGACAGTGAGGGAAATTCTCCTTGTGCTATACTGTGCTAAAGCATTCATCATCAACCATCTTTAAAAAAAACATTTTTTATAGGGACAGAAAACTATAGGTAGGGAGAGTGTCAGTGTGTTTTACTGTGCTAATCCTTGTTTGTAGGGACAGGGAAGGACAGTGAGGGAAATTCTCCTTGTGCTATACTGTGCTAAAGCATTCATCATCAACCATCTTTAAAAAAACATTTTTTATAGGGACAGAAAACTATAGGTAGGGAGAGTGTCAGTGTGTTTTACTGTGCTAATCCTTGTTTGTAGGGACAGGGAAGGACAGTGAGGGAAATTCTCATTGTGCTATACTGTGCTAAAGCATTCCTCATCAACCATCTTTGAAATCCTTGTTTTTTGGACAGTCAGGGAAATTGTCATTGTGCTATTCTGTGCGAAAGCAATCATCCTCAACCATATTTAGAAATCCTTATGTAAAGGGACAGAGAAGGACACCTGAAGGTAGCCCTTATTGCTTTTTTCCCATCTCCCTGCAGGCCATCCATTAGAATGTCTGGAAGGCAAACAAGGAGAGGCAGACAGTCAGGAGGCAATAAAAGAGGGCAAGCAGGCTCTGTGTCTGGGGGCAACAGTGCTGGTCGTGGACGCGATGCATTGTCATCAGCACATGGCCATGGGACACGCTTGTCCTTCTTTTCGGCAGCTGGACATGTTGAGCCACATCATGCCGAAGACTTGGTAGAGTGGATGACCAAGCCCTCCTCCTCCTCCTCATCCTCTCTCACCCAGGCTCAGGGTACTGGCAAAGCAGCTGCCAAAGCGTCCTCTTCCCTGGTATCAATGTCAGACTCATCATCAGTCACTCCTTCCCTAGACCCACCATGTCCTCCTCCTGAGGAGTCCCCCGAACTGCTTGAGCACAGTGTTGGGTACATGCTCCAGGAGGATGCCCAGCGTTTCGAAGGGTCTGATGATGAAACCCAGCTACAGGAAGGCAGTAGCGTGAGAGCAGACAGAGGGGATGCTCAAGAAGGACACCAATCTGGCAGTCATGTTCCAGCAGCTGCAGCATACTGCCAGATTGGCTCCAGTGATGAGGAGGGAGGGGATGATGAGGTCACTGACTCCACGTGGGTGCCTAATAGGAGAGAGGAGGAGGAGGAGGATGAGGAGGAGGCACATCTCCAACGAGGCAGGATGCCCTTTGGTGGCCAGCGTAAGGGCAGTACACCGACGGAATCACACCGCAGAGCTCCGCCTGTGCAGGGCGCTGCCTCTGCCCGTCATTCAAAAAGTTCTTTGGTGTGGGCCTTTTTTGAGGCTAGTGCATCAGATCGCACAGCTGCTGTTTGCAACATATGTCTCAAGCGTATATCGCGTGGCCAAAACATCAGCCGCTTGGGTACCACATGCCTGACCAGACATATGTTGACCTGCCATGCAGCTCGTTGGCAAGCCTACCTCAAAGACCCACACCAAAGAACAAAGCGGACCTCTCCTTGCACCGCATCAGCTGGGATCTCCAACCCCACTATAACTTCAGTCCTCTCTGAAACATGCACTGAGAGGAATGAAGGTGTAGAATTAGGTGTGTCACAGCCAAGTACTTGCGGCCACTCTGCTAGCAGTACACCGACGTCCGATTCTAGCAGGCAAATTTCCCTGCCCCAGCTGCTGGACCGTCAAAAGAAGTTCACTCCCAGCCATCCACATGCCCAGCGGTTGAATGCTAGCTTGGCTAAATTGCTAGCGCTTCAACTGCTGCCTTTTCAGTTGGTAGACTCGGCCCCCTTCCGTGAGTTTGTGCAATGTGCGGTTCCTCAGTGGCAGGTTCCCAAACGCCACTTTTTCTCACGGAAGGCTATTCCGGCTCTCTACCGGCATGTGGAAGGCAATGTCTTGGCCTCGCTGGACAGGGCGGTCAGCGGTAAGGTGCATATTACCGCTGACTTATGGTCCAGCAGGCATGGACAGGGACGTTACCTTTCTTTCACGGCCCATTGGGTCACTCTTTTGGCAGCTGGGAAGGATGCAGGACAAGGTGCAGTAGTGTTGGAGGTTGTTCCACCGCCACGCCTCCAAAATGCTACTACTGGTTGTGACACACCTCTCTCCTCCACCCCCTCCTCTTCTTCTTCCTCCATGGCCTCTTCCTGTGCTTTGTCCTCTGAACCAGCGGTGCACCATAGCCGTTCAAGGGGCTACGCAAGCACGCAGGCAAAAAGATGCCATGCCGTGCTTGCGCTGGTGTGTTTGGGGGACAGAAGCCACACTGGGGCAGAGGTCCTGTCTGCTCTGCAGGGCCAGGCCAAGAGGTGGTTGACGCCACACCAGCTTAAGCCAGGAATGGTGGTTTGCGACAATGGCACCAACCTCCTCTCCGCCCTCCGACAGGGACAACTGACCCATGTGCCCTGTGTGGCTCACGTCCTTAACCTGGTGGTGCAGCGGTTCTTGGGCAGGTACCCGGGCTTACAGGATGTCCTGAGGCAGGCCAGGAAAGTCTGTGTGCATTTCCGCAGATCTTATAATGCCAGTGCTCGCCTGGCTGAGCTGCAAAAGGAGTTGAACCTGCCCAAGAACCGCCTTATATGTGACATGCCCACCAGGTGGAACTCAACGTTGGCCATGCTGCAGCGGCTGCACACGCAGCAGAGGGCCATCAATGAGTACCTGTGCGACTACGGCACCAGGACAGGGTCAGGGGAGCTTGGTTTTTTTTCTCCACGCCAGTGGGGCATGATCAGGGATGCATGCACTGTCCTGGCACCATTTGAGGAGGCCACGAGGATGGTGAGCAGTGACAGTGCATGCATCAGTGACACTGTACCTCTTGTCCACCTGTTGGAGCACATGCTGCGTGGAATAATGGACAGGGCACTTGAGGCAGAACAGAGGCAGGAAGAGGAGGACTTCCTTGCCTCTCAAGGCCCCCTTTACCCAGACAGTGTTCCTTCTGTCCCACCCATCGCACAGGAAGAGGAGGAGGAGGAGGAGGAGGAGGAGGAGGAGGATTGTGTCAGCATGGAGGTGGAGGCTGGCACTCAGCATCATCAGCAGCAGTCTTTTAGGGATGATTTACAGTCCCAAGAAACCAGTGGACTTGTACGTGGCTGGGAGGAGGTGGCTGCGGATCATGTCGTCCTTAGTGACCCAGAGGACTCCGGACCGAATGCCTCAGCTAACCTACGCTGCATGGCCTCCCTGATCCTGCAAAGTCTGCGGAAGGATCCTCGTATTCTTCGGATCAAGGAGAGGGACCATTACTGGCTGGCCACTCTCCTTGATCCACGGTACAAGGGTAAGGTTGCGGACCTTATGTTACCGTTGCAGAGGGAGCAGAGGATGAGACAACTCCGGGAGGCCTTGCAGAAAGGTCTGTGCAACGCGTTCCCAGAGACTGGGAGGTTACAAACTCCTGGTCCTGGACAACGAGTTGCTGAGGCTTCGGCCAGTCAAAGAAGGAGCGGTGGGGAAGGTGGCCGTCTGACCGATGCGTTCAGACAATTCTTTAGTCCGCAGCCCCAAAGTATGATCGGTTCCAGCAACCATCGCCAGCGTCTGATAAACATGGTGCAGGAATATCTAGGGGCAAGGTCAGACTTGGACACCTTCCCCACCGAAAATCCTCTGGCTTACTGGGTCTTGAGGATGGATCACTGGCCAGAGCTTGCACAGTATGCAATTGAGCTACTGGCCTGTCCTGCATCCAGCGTTCTTTCGGAACGCACATTCAGTGCTGCTGGAGGATTTGTCACGGATCACAGGGTGCGCCTGTCCACCGACTCGGTTGATCGACTGACTTTCATCAAGATGAACCAGTCTTGGATCACCACCAGCTACCACACACCTGATGCTGATATAACAGACTAATTGATTTTACCATGTCACATCCCTTCAAGACTGATGCTGATGCTGAGTGCCTGTGCTGTTATGTTGACTGGCTATCCTCCTCCTCCGAGTCCTCAATGATACGATTGATGATGATAGCTTGGAAGATCATTTTTGTTTATGGGTGCCGCCACCAGTGGCTAAGGCCCAATTTTTCAGCCCCTGTTTAACAGGGGCGTGTAATTACAATTTTTGAAGCAATACTTTGCAACAGGGCTCATTGCTGTGCTCCAAGTACAGTATCTGTGAGGGGTTGCAGTGTTGTGCCACCAGTGCCTAAGGCCCAATTTTTCAGCCCCTGTTCAACAGGGGCATGTAATTACAATTCTTGATCTAATAATTCACAGCAGGGCCCATTCCTGCACCCACCAAGAGTAACTCTGAGGGCTTACAGTGTTGTGGCAACACCACCACCACCACCACCACCACGAAAGGCCCAATTTTTCAGCCCCTGTTCAACAGGGGCATGCAATTACAATTCTTGATCTAATAATTCACAGCAGGGCCCATTGCTGCACCCACCAAGAGTAACTGTCAGGGCTTACAGTGTTGTGGCACCAGCACCACCATCAAAGGCCCAATTTTTACTACCACTGTTCAACAATTATATGTAATTACAATTCCTGATATAATAGTTGACAGCAGGGCGTTCCAGCACCAACCAAGAGTAACTGTGAGTGCTTACAGTGTTGTGCCAACACCAACAACTAAGGGGCCTATTTCTGCAGAGTATATACGGCAGGTCCCTACTTTCAAACATCCAACTTACAAACGACTCCTACTTGCAAACACAAGAAGACAACAGGAAGTGAGAGGAAATCTACCCCTAGGAAGGAAAATTCTCTCCTGTAAGAATTAATATGGGAGAAAGGTGTCTCCTCTGTACTGATGCTTTATCACCAATCCTTGTTTCAAGAAAAAAAAACCACATTTCAAAAACAGTTGTCATTGGGACGGAAAGTGAGGTGAAATGTTCTGAACAGGGGCACAGACAGCAAAACAAATGTTACAGGGGTGATAACCCTTACCTATGTTTTCCAAAAAGTTTAAAAATATATTTTTGGGCTGGAGCTACACTTAAACAATGTACCTGTTCAAAATTACAAACATATTCTACATAAGAACAAACCTACAGTCCCTGTCTTGTATGCACCGCCTGTATACGGCTGTTCAGAGTATATAGGGCCTTTTTTATTTTGTGTGCGGTGTTCCCCTTAATATCCATACAAGACCCAAAGGGGCTGGTAATGGGCTGGGGTAGGGGGGGGGGGGGTGTCATGGGGTAGCTATGCCATTTTTCTTAAAGATTTTCATCCATATTACCGGGACCAGACATTACATTAAAGCCGCAAGCAGTTTTAAATGGCTTTTTTTTCCTTTAGAAGTGTCATTTTGTGCAGGGACAGTTCTAAACACGGGAAACACGTGGCACTTCACAGGCATACTTTAGACACCCCCCAGGTACGATATTTAAAGGAATATTTGACTTTTTTTTTCACTTTATGCATCATTAAAATGACTGCTCCCGAAAAACGACCGTTTTTAAAACTTCTTTTTGCATTGATACATGTCCCCTGGTGCAGAACCCGGGTTCCCAAACCCTTTTTAGGACAATAACATGCATAATAGTCGTTATAATTAGCACTTTAGAATTCGAACGTTCGCATCCATTGTATTTAATAGGGTTCTAATGTTCGTATGAACTTTCGGTCCGTTCGCGGGTTCTGGTGCGAACCGAACCCGGGGGTGTTCGGCTCATCACTACTCCCAACCCTACATTCTGCATTGCATACTACTGACCTCTGCACTCTGTATTACTTACTACTGACCCCTGAATTCTGCGTTACATACTTATGACCTCTGAATTTACCTTAATTACTATTGACCTTTGCACTCTGCTTTACCCAAAACTGAGCCCTAAACTCTGTGTTATTACCTCCTGAGCAACTTCTATTGACTTCTGCACTGTATTTTTCTTAACCTATGCACTCTTCTTTACACAGTACTAAACCCTGAACTCTGTGTTACTTACTCCTGAGTTACTTACTCCTGACCTAAGGAATGTGAATGACATACTACTGTACTTACTCCTAACCCTACATTCTGCATTGCATACTACTGACCTTCTTAATCCTCCTGACCTGTGCACTCTTCTTTACACAGTACTGAGTCCTTAACTCTGTGTTACTTACTTCTGAGCTATGCACAGTGAATTTCATACTACTGACCCCCAAAACTATGCATTACTTACTCCTGACCCTACATTCTGCATTACATATGACTGATCTCTGCACACTGCATTACTTACTCCTGACTCCCACATTCCATACTACTGACCCTTATGCGCTTCAGTCCTCCCTTCTAATTAGGGCTTTGCTAGGATAGCTCCTTAAAAAAAGCAAGTCCCACCTTGGTGATCTTGATTTTAATCTTGGTGATCTTGATTTCTTCCATGTTGTTCAGGTAGATCTCCACCTACTCCTACTACCTTCCCCTGCTCCAACCCTTCCCTACTCCATCCAAAACAGTAGAGTCCAGTTCTAAAACATTGAGATATGAGAAAGTTATCATGTGAAAGTTTCTTACCTCCTTCTGTGTTCTCTTCTATCAGATGTGTGACCGTAACAATGGTCGGAGGCTGCGGCAGTGGCTCATCGAGCAGATCGACAGCGGTCACTACCCTGGGCTTATCTGGGAAAATGACGGGAAATGTTTCTTCCGTATCCCCTGGAAACACGCCGGGAAGCAGGATTACAATCAGGAAGTGGACGCCTCCATCTTCAAAGTAAATACCACCCCTCTCAGAAACCAGAAATGAGTTTTGAGGCTTTGAATCAATTTTCCAGTAGATAGGAACTGAACTTGGAAATACCAGAAGTATGCTAATTGATGTTTAAAATAAAGGGAATCAGTCAAATGAGAAGATGCCTGGGTGAAATGCTTCAGTGGAAGCTGCCATTTTATGGGGCAGGTTCACCTTCTCAGGCTTCCACCTGAAGCTTCTCACACAGGATCTCACGACGAAGTCCCTTGAAAGGGTTTCAATTGTAAAACCGTCCCATATTCTTTTTCGGGTGAAGTGTGGTGGCAGAAGTTTATATTTACCATTTTAGCCCCGATGTGAAGCATCCAGTAATCTCCTCCCCTTGTTGCCCATTTGACAGAACGTCTGCATCCTGGTAAAGTGGGATAGCAACAGCAACAAGACTCCGCCTACCCCCTGGCAGGCTAGGGTGTCAAGTAGGGAGGAGTGGATTGGAGGAAATTCTGGAACTAGATCTACACATTGGGGCTGGAGTGGTCAATGTAATCTTACATACAGGTCATATTTATCAACCACCAATCAAAGCAACATTTAAAGTTTTAGGGAGAACCCCTTTAAAAAATATCAGGCATCAATGAATTGATAGAGTTTATAGGTGGAGCTCTGATGGGTTGCTTCATCCTTAACTCTTTGGATCTCTCTGGGACTCTATTGGTTAGAGTCAAGGTCAACCAGACATCTCCTTCCTCACAAGATATGACACCGATGTGCTTCGGCCACAATGCTCCTATGAATAAGCCCATATTGTGGGCTAAATGTGTATCCTGGAATGCCCAGAATCAATGAATTGACAGCGGTTATAGGTGAAGCTCTGTTGGGTTGCTTCATCCCTAAGTCCTTGGATCTCTCGAGGACTCTATTGGTTAGAGTCAAGGTCAACCAGACATCTCCTTCCCCACAAGATATGACATGGACACATTTTGGCCAAAATATGGGCTCCTATGAACAAGCCCATATTGTGGGCGAAATGAGATGAGTGGCAGTGCTGGCGGGGAGTTGGGATGACTGGCAGTGCTGGGGGGAGTTCTGAACAGCCAACTTAGGTGATCTTGATTAAGGTCTGATCTGCTGATCTGAGAACTGTAGTGGGGACTTTAAATGGCAAGTATAATCATAGGTAGTGTCATTCACTGTTTCTCCGGCTTCACTGTGTCTCCAACTTTGTGGTGTCTCATAGCAGTGACACCTATGCCGAAATCAAGAGATAGGGTCTCCTTCAGCCCCTCCCACTTCACATTCCTCACTAGTCAGCTGACCTCTAGTCCCTGCCCCCCAGCCATTCCGTGAACTGAATGGGCAACTGCGAAGAGGCTGAGTGGGCGGCCGTGGCCTCCAGGAACAGCCCAGCTGGGCGGCTGCAAAAAGGCTGAGAGAGCGGTGCGGGCGTCAAGAACAGCCCAGGATTCAGTGACCCCTGGCAAATCATCATTTGACCCCCGAGGGGGTCCCGACCCCCAGGTTGAGAACTACTGGGTTAGAGTCAAGATCAACAGGACATCTCCTTCCCCACAAGACATGACACTGATGTGTTTCGGCAACAAGAAGGGTTCCTATGAATAAGCCCATATTGTGGGCGAAATGTGTATCCTGGAAATCCCGGTATCAATGAATAGACAACGGTTATAGGTGGAGCTCTGATGTGTTGCATCATCCCTAACTCCTTGGATCCCTCTGAATCTCCATTGGTTAGTGTTTTTTCCTGGAAATCCCACCTCTACATTTTATTATATCTAAACATTTTTTTGCTGAATCACAACAAGCTTAAATGACACAAGGTCAACCAGATATCTCCCTCCCCACAAGATATGAGACTGACGCGTTTCGGACACAATATGGGTTCCTATGAATAAGCCAATATTGTGGACGAAATGTGTACCCTGGAAAGCCCGGTATCAATGAATTGACAGCAATTATAGGTAGAGCTCTGATGGGTTGCATCATCCCTAACTCCTTGGATCTCTCCGAGCCGCTAATGCAGTGGTTCTCAACTCCTGTCCTCAGGACCCACTAACAGGCCAGGTTTGCAAGATAACTGAATTAGATCACAGGTGATATATTTTGCTGCTCAGTGATTGCAGTATTCTAGTCTGCATCTCCCCAAGGTAATACTTAAAATCTGGCCTGTTAGTGGGTCCTGAGGACAGGAGTTGAGAACCACTGCTCTAATGGTTAGAGTTATTTTCTAGAGATCCCATCTCTACATTTCATTATATCAAAAAAAAATTTTTTTGCTGACTTGCAACAAGCTTAATTGACACCAGACAAGGTCATCCTTGTTGACCAATATTCAGGAAGAAGAATACCCATGATAAAAGGATTTAGACAATATTTTAAAGTGTGGGGGTTCTGGACAAGTACAGATTGGGCCAGGGCCGTCTTAGTAGCATCATGGGCCCCTGGGCAAAGTAATGCACTGGGGCCCCTACTAGTCTGCCCCAATTTAGGCACCTACTCTCAAGAAATAAAGTATAAATAATTGATAGAATTAAACATACATTATATTACCAAAAGTATTGGGACGCCTAGTGGACGACTGGTGCGCTGTCATGTTGAAGCAGGAAGGGGCCACCAGGCACAATACAGGTTCTGGGACACAACCATTCTGGAACAGCTTAGTACAAAGTGTGACTGTCCTGGCAAATCCGGGACAATTGGCAAGTACAATGTAATGCAAGATTACCATGCATTAGGACAGCCCTGGGTTGGGCTCAGTTTAGGGTTCTAGGGATCTTGGTGCCATGTCTTGTAGCTCTTTTTCAATGCAGAAACTAGTAGGTTTTTTTTGGTGCTAAAAAATGTACTGGAGACGGTGAATTCCTTAAAATAGACCCAGCGGGGTGGGAGGAGCTGGGACCCCAAGGGCAGAGATCTAGCCAATGTAGTCTTTGAAAAGTATTAAAATAGATCATCCATTCTAACCAAAACTGATGTGTCAATTCTGGGGTCACAAAAGGGACATAAATGTGATGGCGGAGATTGCCTATTACAGCTGCAGAGAACGGGAGCAGGAATATCGGTTTAGGATTGAATGCCGAGCGCTCAGTCTGGAAGGGGTTAATGAGGAAGAAGCTCACTTACTTCCCTTTTGCAGAGCAAATAAAACTTTCTATTCAAATCTCACTGTCCGGGGTCAGGGTAGTCATGATGCACATTGCTGAACACGCACTCACTGTAAATAACACGATGCCATGGAAACTTCTGTTATGGAACACGCTAATCGATAATAACATTTAATAAATGGAGAATGTCATACATGCACCAAGAGGACCGCGTTGTAGGACAGATTGCAACAATGTAGAAACAGCTTCTACTTATAGGCCCATGCCATCGCTGAGTAGCCCATGCAAAAAGCAATACATTAATCATTAAGTTAAACACAGACAGACATTTCCGGAACAAGTTATTAATTAGGGAACTGCTGATTGTTTACGAGCATTCTCCCTCTGAATTTCAGTTCAGGGCTGCAAAATAATAATAATAATAATATTCTTTTAAATAATAAATTATGATGGGTATCATGAAAAATTATACTATATTCATAATATTATTATTATTTATAATAATAATAATAATAATGTATTTTAAATAATAAATTAGAATAAGTATCATTAAAATTTATACAATGTTCATATTATTATTTGATATTCTTATTTTAATAATAATATTACTACCACTACTACTACTACTAAAAGATAATTGCAAATAATTATATTCTCCTTTTAACTATCATTACTACTAATAATAAAAAATAATTGCAAAAAATTATATTCTCCTTTTTAAATAATAAATTATAATGATGACTATTTTAAAAAAAAAAAACACACACAGTTTTTTCTCTTATTAATATTATTAATTTTAACAATGATAATGTTACTGCTAATAAAATAAATATTCTCTTTTCAATCATAATTGCCAGTTATCATCATTGAAAACTATACTATTTTAATATTAATATTTCTATTGTTATATCACTACTATTACTGTTGCTACTACCACCACTAATAATAAAAATAATATTTCCTTTTTTAAATAATGAATTATGATGATTATTATTCAAAAAACATAATTTTTCTATATGATGATAATGATGGCAATGTTGATGAGGATTCATAATAATTATAATAATAATAATAATAATAATAATAATAATAATAATAATCACCATCATAATAATGATCTCTTTTAAATAATAACTCATGATTATTATTATTATTACATTAAATTAAAATTATATGATTACGATGATGATGATAACAATTATTTATTATTATTAATAATAATAAAAATAATAATAATAATAATAATAATAATAATAATAATAATAAGAAGAATAATATTGACTTTTAAATAACTTATGACTATTATTTAAAAAAATATATATTTTTATTTTATTATTAATCATTTAAAAATGTTATTACCATTTAAATAGTAAGAATAATTATCTCCATTATTAAAGTATAACTAAAGGCAAAACTTTTTTTTTTTTAGTTTTGGATAGAGTGGAGAAGGATTAGAACATCTGACATTTTTTATTGCTGTCTATGCCCCCGTTAGGGAGATTCACTCTCTCTATTTGTCCTGTTTACCATTATCTTTGAAAGTGAAAGTAAAAGAAAATCCCATGTTTTGGATTGTTCCCAGAAAAGTAATACAGTGAAAATCTTTCAATGGAGACACCAGTTCTGGTAATCCCCAAGAAATTCCCTTAATTTGGAGGGATTTCCCTTCACTTCCTGTTTGGCTATAGGACAGGAAGTGAAAGGTAAATCTCCCCAATGGGACACAGATTTCAAAAATAAACCAGGGGTTATACCTAGTGGTGGCCCGTCCTTTAGGGGCGCACGGGCGCCGCCCCCCTGTTTATGCATCCGGCCCCCTGATCTACATTCAGGGCACTGGACTATGGATTACAATGGGGGGGGGGTGGGGTTTAAAGCACGTGATTAGAGCCAGAGGCTCTAATAGGCTTCAAAAAAGGGTGGGCTCAGGGCGCAGAGCACTGTGCCCCGATCCCACCTAGTTGTGTGACGATAGGCTGTAATGAGTGGGCGTGGTCACACACACTATTTTTAAACTTCTTTTACATGTTCCTGACTGCTACAGCCATGCAGACCCCTATGTGCTGTACTTATTTTTTTCTTTACAGAAAAGGTTATTTTTATATAACCGACTAATGTGTGGGTAATGTTGGTGTAATAAGTGCTTACCAGAGCTGATCCTTACATAACCAGTTTTTCTCTTTATAGGCCTGGGCAGTATTTAAAGGAAAATTTAAAGAGGGCGATAGGGCAGAGCCGGCGACGTGGAAGACACGCCTACGCTGCGCACTCAACAAAAGCCCTGACTTTGAGGAGGTGACAGAGAGATCCCAGCTGGACATTTCAGAGCCGTACAAGGTGTACCGGATCGTCCCGGAGGAAGAGCAGAAATGTGAGTGGTTGGGGCTGAGTCATGTGACTGCGTGTTAGTGTTGCAATGCTGGAGCTGGTGACAGATCTAAAGATTATTTATTATAATATTATTATAAACAATGTGCCTTTTTTTGCAATGGGAGAGCAGCTAATGTGTAGACCCAACCTAAATCCACCACATTCATTCACCTTCTGTAATGCTTCACACATAGGGAAACTAATGCAGCAGCGGAGTAGGGAAAACACAATATGGGAAAGGAGTTTTTTTTCCTGTTGTGACTTAAAACTAATCAGCTGTGAAGGTAAAAACAGCACAAACAAGTTCAAATTCAGTTTCTCAAAAATGATAATTGGTCTAACTGGTGCATACCAGCTCCACCCTATGCGTTTTGTCACAATTGACGTCATCGGGGGCATAGTCAGTTGTGACGAAACACTTAGGGTGGAGCTGATGCTCGTGATGTCACCACGCACACCTGAATGAGAATACTGACGGATTTGATCCCGGGACTGGTATTTTTTATTCAGGTGCTTGTTTATGACATTTATCTTGTGAGTGGCCCTCTTTTTATATTTAATACAGTTTTACAATTTTTGAGTTCCGCCCGTTTTTTTTCTTTTATATTATACGATAGTTGTTGCTTGGGAGACTGCAATGACCATTAATAATGAGGAGGAGAGAAAGGTTCCCATCATAGATGACACATTAGTTGATACAGCCTATTTGACTTGGTTTAATTAAAGGATCCACGTGTTCTGAGAAGAGTCTATTTTGTCCTGTGGTGGTACACCTGGGTGATCTACACCTAGATTGAAATTTACACCATACACCTGATCTTCTCACCATCCTGGATGAAATTGGGACTTTGACACTTTTTTTATTTTTATTTTCACACATCAGACTTTGTCTTCACCATATCTGACTTATTTAGGGACCAATCACATAAGTTCATTTTGGTTTACTTTTTCATTATTTCCACGATGATATACTGAATCATATTTTAGCACGGCAAAGATTTGTGAATTTATTGGTTTACAATCTATTGATTTTTTATTTTTTTGCCAGCTGCTTCTTTTTGAGTGTGCCAGCGCGATATCTGTTTGTTTATTATCCCTGTACACCTGCTGTACCCATTATAAGGGGATCCCATCATCCCTGTGCTGAGTTCCTGGGTCTGTACACCTGCTGTGCCCATTATGAGGAGTTCCCACCATCCCTGTGCTGAGTTCCTGGGTCTGTACACCCGCTGTGCCCATTATGAGGGGATCCAATCATCCCTGTGCTGAGTTCCTGGGTCTGTACACCTGCTGTAGCACTATATACTTCATTGTCTACATCTTCAATTTCATTTTGTTTCTGAAGGTAAAATTGCGGGGAGCAACCTGAATGATCTCGCAGAGATGGACTGCAGCTCCTCAGAAATGGAGGTAAGAAAATAAAACTGCATTTAGCTCCAGGAAATTAGGGTATCCCTCCATTCAGTCAGCTAGTTATTCATTTAAAACAGTCACCAAACATATATTAAAGTGGTTGTTAACCTCAGACATGAAATATGAACAAAGCATATCCCTCTATAGTGTGTCTCAATCCAGAGCACTAAGTGTCATTTCTGTCTGCTGCCGCATTCCTCTGCTATCAGCATGAATCGCTTCTGACAAGTTTTCCTGACACCAAGGGAAAAAAGGTGACAGGGGAGGGACCTCCAGCAGATTGACAGCCCCAGCTCTGTTCCTGTGTTGTGTGGAGGGTGTCCCTTCCCTCCGAACAGCTCTCAGACCTCTGCTCACTGAGCTCTGCAGAGTGTAACTTCAGCACTCTGCCGCCTTTTCTCTGAACACTCAGACAAGCTTTATAAATTCAGCTCTTTGAATGGATGTAGAGAAGACTGCAGATAGACAGGTACAACTCATGTAGGAGGATTTGTGTATCACCAGAGATTAGTCCCTTCACTGGATATATGTAAGGGTTTACAACCACTTTAAAGTGAACCTGTCATCATATACTGTAAGTACAGTAGCAGCCATTGCTGACTTTTGAATATGTTGCTTGTTCCCTGGCTGAGGTCAGTGACTTACCTGGGTCCAGGCTTGTCCTGGATTAGTGAAGCGGCAGGATGAGCATGACATCCAAGAAGAAGCTACTTTTATTAGGGAGAGATTGTCCCTACCTGTCTCTGAATTGCACCTTCCTGTTTCAGACATCTGCAGATGACTTCTTGGTGAACATCAAACGCAGCCCATCTCCGGCCAAAGACACCTGCCAGAAGCCAGGGACACATGACTGGTGGATGTACCCTTCCAGCGCAGGTATTGGCACCTCCTATCATGCACTGCCTTTCCCATAGTGATACACAGGGATGGAGGGGGGCGGCTGCCCTGGGCACTGTGATATCATATGAGGTGGAGGGGGGGGCGCCACAAGGAGATGGGGGAGGGGATTTGTGTTGGGAGGGGGATTTTGGGGGGCAGCAAGGGGTAAGAATTGCTATAGGAGGGGGAATTCAGGGGAGGGGGTGCTAGGAGTGGTGATTTTGGGAGGATTTGTGTTGGGAGGGGGGATGGGGGAAGAGGATTTGTGCTAGGAGGGGGAATTTTTTTTTGCTAAAAGAGGTGTTATGGTAGAGGGGGAGGGGATTTGTACTAGGGGGGGATATTTTTTAGTGGGGAGATTTGTGCTAGTAGGTATGATCCAGAGGTGTTTGTGCTAGGAGGGGAAATTGAGGGGGGGAGTTGTTCTAGGAGGGGGATTGGGTGGGTAATTTGTGCTGGGGATGGGGAGGGTGTGGAGTGGGGGGAGAAGATGTGTACTCAGTGTGCTGGGGGGGATTTGGGGAGAGAAAGGATTTGAGCTGGGAGGTGGGAATGGGTGGGGGGGGCAAAGATTTGTGCTAAGAGCAGTGATTTTTTTTGGGGGGGGGGGGTTGTGCTAGGGGAAATTGGGGAGATAGAGGATCTGAGCTGGGTGGGGGGGGGGTGGAGGGGCCAAAGATTTGTGCTGGAAGCAGTGATTTGGGGGGGGGGGGTTGTGCTTGGGGGATTTGGGGAGATTGAGGATTTGAGCTGGGAGGGGGGCAAAAATGTTGTGCTGGAAGCAGTGATTTCTGGGGGGGGGGGGTTGTGCTTGGGGAATTTGGGGAGATTGAGGATTTGAGCTGCGAGGGGGGCAAAAATGTTGTGCTGGAAGCAGTGATTTCTGGGGGGGGGGGTTGTGCTGGGGGGATTTGGGGAGAGAGAGGATTTGAGCTGGGAGGTGGGAATGGGTGGGGGGGGGGGGCAAAGATTTGTGCTAAGAGCAGTGATTTTTTTTTGGGGGGGGGGTTGTGCTGGGGGAAAATTGGGGAGATAGAGGATCTGAGCTGGGTGGGGGTGGGGGGGTGGAGGGGCCAAAGATTTGTGCTGGAAGCAGTGATTTGGGGGGGGGTTGTGCTTGGGGAATTTGGGGAGATTGAGGATTTGAGCTGCGAGGGGGGCAAAAATGTTGTGCTGGAAGCAGTGATTTCTGGGGGGGGGGTTGTGCTTGGGGGATTTGGGGAGATTGAGGATTTGAGCTGGGAGGGGGGCAAAAATGTTGTGCTGGAAGCAGTGATTTTTTTTTGGGGGGGGGGGGGGGTTGTGCTGGGGGGATTTGGGGAGAGAGAGGATTTGAGCTGGGAGGGGGCTTTTCAGCAGAGGGTGGAGTTTTCCTGGGAGGAGGGGAAATTTATGATTAGGGGATAATGATACACATTAGTGCTCAATTTTTTTTGCTGACACATAATGTTCATACATCGTGGAGGGGGGGGGGGGCGTTTGGCATGTACGCTCTGGGCTCTAGATGACCTTGTCCCGGCACTGATGTACAGCACCCAGCCGATCCTTTCCACCAGCCATGATGTGCCTGCATTGCACAGAGAAAAACAGAGGCTCAGTGATGACATCTGAGTCTAAAATTCAGGCTTGTAATGAAAATAAAAGGTTTTACAAAAACAAAAATGAATCTCTGAGAGAGCCGAGTTATAAATCTTTTTTGTCTTCTTTAGGAATGCATGGAGTGGAAGGTTATAACATGTATCCCAATGAACCGATCCCTCACGGTAAGACATAACAAGCTGTCAATCTAATGTACAATGTTTTTCAGGTTGCATTCACACCTTTTGCGTCACGCATTTTCACGCTACACACATAGGGAGGACCATTCATTTGAAAGGGCTGCCCTATGAGCAACAAATGCGCCAAAGAAGTTCCTGCACCTCGGTTGGGAATTGAGCTCCACATCTCTTTTTACCGCATGTTTTAGTGTAGTAAAAAGATCCCATTCCACTGTCCATTTTCTAGCGCAACGTCGCATTCATTGTCCGCCATCTCTGTGAATTCATTGCCATTCAAGTCCTGATGAAAGGGGATATTTGGACCCAAAATGCATTGAATGGTTGACTACTTTTCTGGAAAAATTGTCAGTTGAGACAACAATTTTAAGGAATATATAACTCCACCTCCTTTCTATAAAAGGGCGGGCTCACGACAACCATATTGTCATTGTGGGTTGGAGCGGTTAAGAAAACTGACAATTCTGTTTGGGGGGGGGGGGATACTGTTTTTTTGCATTATTATTAATATTTTTCATGTTGGTATTGGTACATGTCCTCCATGGCAGTGCCTGGTCTCCGATGCCTTATGTTTGACAATAATATCAAAATATCACCTAAACCGTCCTCTCCGCTCCTCCCAAGACCTCCTGCTCTCTAGCTCTCTTGGTTCCTCCTCCCATGCTCATCTCTAGGACTTCCCCAAAGCCTCTCCCATCCTCTGGAACTCTCTACCTCATTCTGTCCGGCTATCTCCTACTCTGGCCAACTTTAGGAGATTTCTAAAAAGTCATCTCTTCAAGAACACCTACCTCACCTCCACCTAAGAACTGAACTTTTAATTCTTCCATCAGCTCATCCCTCCCTTCCATCAGCCCCACCCTATTGGATTGTAAACTCTTATAAACACTTTTTTTTATTATTGTAAAGTGCTGTGCAAACTTCTGGAGCTATACAAATCCTATATAATATGAATAATAATAATAACAACATTCTTATTAGCCCTACAAATACCAAGCATTGATATGCGCCCCCCCCCATAGACTGTAATGGAACTCAGACCGATTCACTCATCCCTAATATGAAGCATTGAAATGCTTTGTATAGAACATGTGAAGCGTTGCGTTTCGGAGTTCTGGGGGGGAAAATATGAAACCTCCTTTAGTCCTGGCTGCTCATTTTAATACAGCGAGGTCTGTTCTTCCCCATTGTACAGATGAAACCCCCAGCCGGGAGGAAGCACCTGTGACCAAAGAGCCCCGCCCCCTCACTTTGGTGGTCACTGATCAATGGAGCACGGCTGTGGAAATTTCCCGCGTAGTAATCGAGCTGATGGGGGAAATTTACTGCAGTATGCATCACCATAACATTTTTGGGGTTTTCACTGAAACAGAAAACAGAACAGGTGCAGATAAGCCAGTTATATAAAAAATAATAATCTGAAGGTGGAACATCCCTTTAATTTTATTTTTAGGGGGAAGTTTACCATGATCTATTTTTACTAGTATTTTCTTTTTTCTGTTAAATAAGATAATAGGAACATCTTGTAAAAATATTTAGTTTGGAGGGGAAAGGTAACATTGTTTTATTTCGGTAAGCTAATAAAAGATTTTGGGGACTGCTGAAAAAATGCTGTTAAGTGAGGATGTTTTTAAAAATAATGAAATGGTTCATTTTTTTGATCAATTTACAGCCTACATAGTGCATACAATGAAAAAAAAATCTAAACCAAATCGATCTGACGCTCACTGTTATTGCCAGATTTTAGTCTAAGGTCCAATTACAGACATCCCTTGTAATTTTCTGGGCAGCAATGTTGAACGTTAGTGAGACATCAGCAGAGCTCAGATCAGTCCATATACACTGTATCCTCAGTTCAGTCCATATACCTTATCCTCAGATAAGTCCATATACTGTATCCTCAGATAAGTCCATATACTGTAGCCTCAGATAAGTCCATATACTGTATCCTCAGATCAGTCCATATACTGTATCCTCAGATCAGTCCATATACTGTATCCTCAGATCAGTCCATATACTGTATCCTCAGATCAGTCCATATACTGTATCCTCAGATAAGTCCATATACTGTATCCTCAGATCAGTCCATATACTGTATCCTCAGATCAGTCCATATTGTATCCCCAGATCAGTCCATATACACTGTATCCCCAGATCAGTCCATATACACTGTGTCCCCAGTTCAGTCCATATACACTGTATCCCCAGTTCAGTCCATATACACTGTATCCCAAGTTCAGTCCATATACACTGTATCCCCAGTTCAGTCCATATACACTGTATCCCCAGATCAGTCCATATACTGTATCCTCAGATCAGTCCATATTGTATCTCCAGATCAGTCCATATACACTGTATCCCCAGATCAGTCCATATTGTATCCCCAGATCAGTCCATATACACTGTATCCCCAGATCAGTCCATATACACTGTGTCCCCAGTTCAGTCCATATACACTGTATCCCCAGATCAGTCCATATACACTGTGTCCCCAGTTCAGTCCATATACACTGTATCCCCAGTTCAGTCCATATACACTGTATCCTCAGATCAGTCCATATACACTTTATCCCCAGTTCAGTCTGTATACATTACAACCTTAATTCAGTCCATATACATCGTTTCCTCAATTTATTACTATGCATTGTATCCTCAATTAAGTCTATAAATATTATATCCTTAATTCAGTCCATATACATTGTATCATATCCTCAATTCATGAATATACATTATATCCTCAATTCATTAATATGCATTGTGTCCTCCATTCAATCTTTTTAAAAATATATCCTCAATTCAGACCATAAGGCCCCTTTCACTCTGAGGCGTATTTCAGGCGTTTTAGCGCTAAAAATAGCGCATAAATAACGCCTGAAAAACTCCTGCCCCAGCATTCTCAATGTGAAAGCCTGAGTGCTTTCACACTGAGGCGATGCGCTGGCGGGAGGAATAAAAATCTCCTGCAAGCCGCATCTTTGGAGCGGTGAAGGAGCGGTGTATATACCGCTCCTTTACCATTTCTTCCCATTAAAATCAATGGGACACCGCGGCTATATCGCCTGCAAACTGCTGCTGTAGCAGGTGGTATTAACCCTTTTTCGGCCGCTAGCGGGGGTTAATACTGCACCGCTAGCGGCCGAATATTGCGGTAAAAACGACGGTATAGCGGCGCTAAAAATAGCGCCGCTATACCGCCAGCGCACCCACCGCCCCAGTGTGAAAGGGGCCTAATATACATACGTGTTCTCAATTCAATCTATATATATCCCCAGTTCATTCAAATACATTGTGTCCTCAATTTAATCTATATACCGTATATACGGTATATATCCTCAATTCAGTCCATATACATTATATCCTCAAATCATTTATATACATTGTATCCTCGATTCAGTCCATATACATTGTATCCTCAATTCATCATTAATATACATTATATCCTCAATTCAGTCCATATACATTAGATCCTCAATTCATTAATAAACATTGGGGCCAATTCACTAAGAGATAAATACAGCATGAATGTTTGAGTTAAAATAACTCATGTGGTATTTATCTCAAAAGTAGTCAATTCACAAGAAAAAAAATGCGCTATTTCCCGAATGCATTAAATATTCATGTTTTGCGCTATTTATAGCTTGAATTTTGTATTATTTTTAATGCAGGCTACTCCCCCGGTCATACCAGTGCGAAATCGCATGACAAGTCGCACCCTAAGTTCAGGTGCGACTTGCATAGACATCTGTGCATAAAGTTGCACAGATGTCTTCCAAGTCGCACCTGAAGTCGCACTGACATGCGGCTTAGAAGTCGCAGAAATTCAAAGCCGTGTTGTGTAACACTGCGCCAGAGGGCACGCAGCAAGATTGCGAAACTATGAAACCATTGTAGTGTGCTTTCATTCACAAAACAATCTCCCTCTGATGAAATGTTACAAATTATTTACATTCCTGAGCTCAGAGGAGAACATTTTCACAATGATACATTGGAAAAAAAAACATTCCAGTATATACCCTAGTATGTAGACACTATAGGGTTGAGTGTGCACTTTCCAAACTGCAGTTGCTCCAGAGCTTAGTAAATGAGCAGAAGCTCTGCTGACTTCCATCATCCAATCACGTGCAAACAAAAATGCTGTTTTTTTTTTTTCCTTGCACGTGATTGGGTATTCTTTTCAAAGTGAAGCTTTACCTTATTTACTAACCTCTGGAGCAACTGCCCTTGTAAAGTGCACAGTCTATTTGCCTTTAGTAAATCAACCCTATAACTTTCATGCAAACCATTCAATATACACTTATTGCAATATTTTTTTTTTACCAAAGACATGTAGCAGAATACATTTTGGGCAAAATAAAAGTAAATAATATTGTTTTTTTTATCTAAATTTTTTTTTTTTATATAATAAAAAATAAAAAAACCCAGTAGTGATCAAATACCATCAAAAGAAATCTCTATTTGTGTGAAAAAAATTATATCAATTTTGTTTGGGTACAACGTTGTTTGACCGCGAAATTACCAGTTAAAAATAGCACAATGCTAAATTGCAAAAAATGGCCTGGTCATGAATGGGGTAAAGCCTAACAGAGCTGAAGTGGTTAAACATTGTTTCCTATTCTTAAAGGGGTGTTCCAGGCAACCCCGGGCATAAAAAAAATTAAAATAAAAGCCAGCAGCTACACATACTGCAGCTGCTGGCTTTTAATAAATGGACACTTACCTGTCCTGCAGTCCCTCGATGTCGGCACCGCAGCTGATGTTTCTCATCAGCTGTCGTGTGCTGCCGTCGCCATTGCGGGTAAGGGAACCCGGCAGTGAAGCCTTTCGGCTTCACGCCGGGAACCCTACTGCGCATGCGCGAGGCCCCGCTCCTCTCTCCTATTAGCCCGGCAGCCAGGGGAGGAGGAGGAGGGAGCCCCGCGGTGACGTCACGGCCACGTCATGGCCGCGGCTGGACTCCAGGAAGTGGGAAAGGATACCGCATTAAGGTGGAGTTCCAGCCTTTAAAAAAATAAATAAAAAAAATACCCCCCCCCCCTCTCGCAATGATTGCATCTTCTATTACAGTGCTTCTCAACTCCAGTCCTCAAGGCGCCCCAACAGGTCATGTTTTCAGGTTTTCCATTGTTTTGCACAGGTGATTTGATCAGTTTTACTGCCTTGGTAATTACCACAGCCGTTTCATCTGAGGGAAATCCTGAAAACATGACCTGTTGGGGCACCTTGAGGACTGGAGTTGAGAAACACTGTTCTATTATACATTCCTGGCATTTGTAGTGAATGAAATGCATTTTCTAAGATAGTTCTGCAAATTTCTCACTGTCTCCTCCTTAGCAAGCTCGCTCCCATCTTCAGTGAGGGCAGCTGAAGCCCGTTTGAAGCTCCTTCTGGAATATGGTGCTGCTGGCTACCCAGCATGCACCTCCTGATCTCCTGATCTCACGCATGCGCATTGCGTACAAAGCGCTGGGCACCCGTATTGCGGAGGCTGACGATTGACTCCTGGGATTGATGACACATATCCCGGGAGCCAATAGGCGGCCGGATATGGCGTACCTCGCCGCGGCGAGGTATAGTGGAAGTGCAGTCTCAGGCCAAAAAAGGTAATAAGCTTTGGAGAAAAACAAAACAACATACCGATAATTAATGGGAATGTGTTTAGAAACGTGGGGGGGGGGGGGGGGGGGTGAGCTTCAAAATTGGGTGGAACTCCACTTCAAGCCTTGATGAAGAGTTTTGGCCCCTGAAATGTGTTGGCTTTCTTATTTGTTTTTTCATTCGATTTTTCTTTGGAATTTGTACCTGGACAGAAATTTTGGCACCCACTAAAAAATAAAGTTTGACTGTGATATGGGCTTACAGTTGGGTGTACATCAGCCAAAATATAATAATAAAAAAATCACCCAAAGTTAGGCTCCCCTTGAAAATATCCCCTCTGCCTCCACAGGATTTTCCCAGATGGTCATCCAGTTCTATTACGGAGGGAAAGCGGTCAGCCAACTGACGACGACGCGCGTGGAAGGGTGCCGCCTCTCCTTGCGCCAGCCCATCGGCAGTGAAAAGTATTACCTGTCAGAAGGTTTCGAAAATGTCCAGTTCCCCTCAGCTGAGTACATCACGAGCGAGCGCCAGCGGCAGATCACCAAGAAGCTGTTCGGACATCTGGAGAGGGGGGTCCTCCTAATCAGCAACCGGAATGGAATCTTCATCAAGAGGCTGTGCCAGGGCCGGGTGTTCTGGAGCGGGAACTGCATGCCATACAAAGATCGGCCAGCCAAGCTGGAGAGGGACGAGTTTACCAAGATCTTTGACACCAATCAGTACATAAGAGGTAAGCGATGGATCCCATTTATACACTAAAGTCCAACGCAGCAACATTATATTTTGTTTTGGAACTTCTGATAAGGTTTTAATTGCTGTCTGTGTTTTCCTGTCCCGGTGACAACCACACCTCCTGCTCCTTGTGTAGGTGTCACAGGGACAGGAAGTGAGGGAAAGTCTCCCTAGCAGGGTTACAGCTAAAAATTGAAGCCTGGTGGTAATTTTACATGACTCTGTCCCTAGATGCATGCTTTGCTTTCTGCTTAGCAGTGCACAGTGACTGTGCTTTACCATTCCCCTTACCATTACCTCACCCTCCAGTCAGGCCCTGTTCCGAGCTACATTCTTGCCTGTATAATGTCGGAAAGTCTGGGTTTTAAATCAAGTGTCCGGGTTACAGTCCACCTGAAACCCGGACACATGATTCAAAATTTGGACTGTCTGGGTGAATCCCGAACAGGTGGCAACCCCAGTGACAACACAGGAGCAAGATTGGGAGACGAAGACAGAGTGTTGTCACATACCTCCCAACATTTTGAGATGGGAACGAGGGACACCTACTTGCAAACGTATGTAGGCATAGGACACGCCCCCTTAAAGGAGAATTAACCAAGAAAAGGTTAATTAAATCCACAAGGACTTTTTTTTACCACTACTATTCCTTTATATTGCCTTTTAAAATTTGCAAATGCAGCAATTTTGAATTTGGATGAAAGGTTTAGCACTGGGAAACACTTTTTGAAAGATAAAAAGTGAATTTTATATACAACTATATAGATCAGACCAAAATGAGGGACAAATAGGGAGGAAAGAGGGACAGAGGGACATTGCTCGAAATCAGGGACAGTCTCTGGAAATCAGGGACAGTTGGGAGCTATGTTGTCACCCCATTACCAGGAAGTGCCTAAACAAGGACTTTCATGGCCGGATCACCAGGCATTATTTTAATGAAAGCTGCAGATTTCAAACAATTAAAAATCACCTTTATCAGCAATATGATAAAGATTATATGAGATTTTAGTGATTGGGTGTACATCCACTTTAAAGACCAACCCTGGGTAAAATGTATTTTTTTCACATGCACTGCAGGGGTTAACTGCTCATTTTGTCTAGGGGTGAACACAGAGCCTATGCTAAAACGGCTCTCCCCCATGTCCAGCGGTGGACTGTTCCTGATGTCTTTATGTTCAGAGCTGGCCTATGGGCGTGATGACGTCAGGAACATTCCACCACACAAGAGCTCTAGACCGCAGTGGGGGGATGAGGTTCAGGAGTTTTGGGTTACAAAATTGGGACTAGAGAAGAAATCCAGCTACTACGTTTTTTATGTAGTTGCATCTGTCCAGCTTGGCCAAACGTAACTATGTATTATTTACTATACCAGTGGGATTTCTCTAGAACAGGGGTCTCCAAAATTGATAAACAAAGGCTCAATTTACTGTCTTTCAGACTTTATGGGGGTCGGACTGCGGCCATTGGGAGTATAAAAGGTCCCGACTTCAGTTGGAAACAACAATACCCCATCTTTGGTGTCATTGGGAGGAAGTTTAGCTTATCATTAGTGTCATTGGGAGAAATTGTGCCCCATCATTGGTGTCATTGGGCCCCAATGTTGGTGTCATCAGAAGAAATTATGCCCCATCATTGATGTCATTGGAGGAATTGTGTCCCATCGTTTGTGTAATTTGGTGGAACTGTGACCCTTCATTTGGGTCAGTGGGGGGATTTAAGCCCCATTGTTGGTATCAGTGGATGATATAGGGCCCCAAGGGCCGGATACAAGCAAGCAAAGCCGTCACCTGACTCCTGCACCGCAGTTTGGAGACCACTGATCCAAAGACTGGAAATCACTGTAGTAGACACTGGTGCTACACCATTACTACAGTGATCAACGCTAGCTTCTGGGTCCCATGTCAAGCAGCTGGCCTGCTGCATTGTGAACATAGGAGATCGGCCACTTGGTATAAGCCCCATTCAGAGACCGCTCTGCCTTTAAATGAATGCAAAGAGTTCTCTGATTGGACAATGTGCAGGGCTGGGTTGGTGACGTCTCGCTCTCCACTTCGCCCAATTAGAGACGGCTTTCTATTCATTAAGAAAATGCAAAGCATTCTCTAAATGGCACCTGGGCTGAGCAGCCGACCTCCTGTGTTCAGTAAGCATCAGGACAGCTGCTCAGCACAGGACCCAGAAGCTAGTGGCGATCACTGTAGTAACGGTGTAGTAGCAGTGATTTCTAGCTTTTAGATCAAAGGGGTCTCCAAACTTTCTAAACAAAGAACCAGTTCACTGTCCTCCAGACTTTATGGGAGCCGGACTGTTGCCAGTGAAGGTAGAAATTTTCCTGGCCTCAGTGGGAGTAAACAATGCATCTTTGGTATTAGGCAGAGGAATAGTGCCCCATCAGTGGTGTCAGTAGGAGGAATAGTGTCCCATCTTTGGTGTCAGTGAGATTAATAGTGCCCCATTGTTGGTGTCAGTTTGAGGAATAGTGCCCTATCATTGGCGTCAATGGAAATAATAGTGCCCAATTGTCAGTGGAAATAATAGTGCCCCATTGTTGGCGTCGGTAGGTATAATAGTGCCCCATTGTTGGTGTCGGTGGGAATAATAGTGCCCCATTGTTGGTGTCAGTGGGATTAATAGTGCCCTATCGTTGATGTCAGTTTTAGGAATAGCGCCCCATTGTTGGTGTCAATGACATAAATATTACCCCATTGTTGGTGTCGGTGGGCCGCATCCGACCATAGTTCTAGAGGGATCCCACAGGTGTGGTGTATACATAATTACATTGGGCCAAGCTAAAATAATGTAACTACTATATATATACTCGAGTATAAGCCGAGTTTTTCAGTACATTTTTTTGTGCTGAAAATGTCCCCCTCGGCTTATACTCGAGTCACCTTTTTGTGCCTGATCTCCTGGATTTTGGGGACCCGGTACTGGCTGGCCGTCGGTCCCCTGGACCCCATACTTGGCACACATGTAGCCCCACTCTTCCTCTATGAGTGTGTGCAAAGTTTGTTGTCCGGGAGATCTACTGCCGGGAAGCACCGATTTTTCAAACCGGGCCCCCCTTCCATAGACTCCCATGTTAAACAGTCATTTCTCCGGTGACTTTGGGGATCCGGTACGGGTTGGTCGTAGATCCCCTGGACCCAAAACGCACACATGTAGCCCCATTTTTCCCCTACAAGTGTGCAAATTTTTTTGTCTGGGGGACCTACGGCCGGGGAGCAACGATTTTTCAAAGCCCGGAACCCCTTCCATAGACTCCCATGTTAAACGTCAGTCTAGTCATGGGCACAGTGAGGCATGGGCACAGTGAGGCATGGACACAGTTAAGGCATGGGCACAGTGAGGCATGCACATGGACACAGTGAGACACAGTGAGGCATGCAGATGGACACCCTAGGCTTATACTCGAGTCAATACGTTTTCCCAGTTTTTTGGTGCTAAAATTAGGTGCCTCGGCTTATATTCGGGTCGGTTTATACCCAAGTATATACGGTATGTAACAATTACTATACCTAGAATTCTTCTTTTAGGCTGCATTCACACGTGTGCATGTACAAAACGCGTGGCAAATCACACCGGAAAAGCATGTCTAGCAGTGCGTTTCAGAAATGCGTTTCAAATGCGCAGCATACACGTGTCGCACTTGCAGTGTCATTGATTGTTAATGACACCCCAGACACGGTCACGTGACAAAAACATGCTACAAAAGCACCAAAACACGCGCTGAAAAATCACGCAGCGCTCCATGACCGAAAGGGTTCTGAAGCTAGTTTGGGGCATTTGTCGCATGCAGGGAGGTCAATTCAAGTGAACGGGCTGCCCTATGCGCTACGCATATTAATGCAAAAAGAAAACGGGAACGCGGGTTGCCGCAACGCTCAGGTGTGAATGCAGCCTAAAGGATATAAAGTCCTTTAAAGCTGACAGTTTTATTGTAGTAATGACATTGTTGGCAGTTCATCACACACCATAGTGATCGGAAGTGAGCTATAGAGCAATATAGGAATACTGTGTATACTGTATGTGTATATATATATATATTTGCATTGTTATCAGGCAGGTGCTGTGATGTTATTTATAGCTCTATGAGGAAACACTTTGTCTTTATTACTCTCTTACGAGGAACGTTGAGCTCTGCATACAAACCGGGGTTTAACCTTCCCTCTATATTGACCAGAGATTAGAGGTAAATCCCGAATTTCGGATGGCTTTAAACTTGGATCAAAAAAGGAAGAGGTGCAGCGCTAAACACAATTTTTTTTTTTTTAAAGTCCATAAGGAAAAAGATTCAGATTCAGTGTGCACCAATCTTAGTAAATCTCCCCCTCAGTTACCTGATATAAGAACTTGTGCACAGGAAGTAATAGGAAATTCTTAGTAATTAGGACCTGGCAGAGGAGCTCATGTCTTCCCTACTTCATCTATTTGGAAATACATTTCTTTGGAGTTTAATAGATGACATGTGTAACAAAAAACTGGTTATAAAGTTTAACTCAGATGTTACTTTGGCTTAGATAAAATCCTACTCTGGTCATTCTAGTAAAGCTCTCGTCCTGTCTCCCTATTGGCTGGATTCTTTTCACAAGCCTTGATGGGAAGGCAGGAAATTGTTGTTTTCTGATGATAGTCTATCTATGTGATCTCTGGGATACATTGGGTTAATTCTGCTCTTAGATCAAGGTCAAGGTCTTGCTTTTGCCCCATGGCATGATAAGATGCCCTTCGTGAATCAGTTGCAATATGTCCATAAAGTTCTTTAGTGGCTTCCGGATTTTGGTGCCATATTCATATAGGACTGGTCAGCTCTTCTTAAAGTGATATTAAAGTCTCGTTATCACACACAGAGCCACAGCTTAGCCCCGTCCCCAGAGGCGGCTCTCTAATTAGGCAAATAAGGCTGTCGCCTAAGGCCTCGCACTCACAGGGGCCTTGCGACTGCCTAATTGAAGAGCCGCCTCTGCTGACAACAATGGCGCTGCGGCGTTAAGCTTCAGCCAGCAGCGGTTTAATATTTCCTGTGTGAGAGAACTGACACCAGCACTTTAAAGCTCTTAATATATGTAATTTAAACAGTTACATTTTTTGTCGCTTGAATTATTTTTTCCATTATGGACATGAGTGGGGCCTCATGTCTAGGTTTTGCCTAAGGCCTCACAAAGCCTAGAGCCGCCTCTGCCCGTCCCCTCCCTCTCTTGATTGGCTCACTGGCTGTGATTGATTGACAGCCACCCACCCCAGCCCCCTCGCCCCCCCCAGGACTTTCCTGAGCCCCATCTCGATCCAGTGATGTGCACGAGAGCTGTCCGAGAACTCTCACTCCTCATTGGCTGAGGCAGCAGGGGGAGCCAATCAGCAGTGAGACTCTATGGAGAGCTGAGGCTCTCGAGCGCATCGCTGGATCGACATGGGGCTCAGGTAAGTATTAGGGAGGCTGCTGCACACAGAAGGTTTTTTACCTTAATGCATAGAATGCATGAAAGTAAAAAACCTTGAGCCTTTAGAACCATTTTAAGGCTCCATGCACACTGTACTCCAAAGGACAACTAGGAGAAAAGCAGCTGGAAAAAGCTGTGTACAAGCTGCTTTTTTTGCATGCGCGTTTATGTATGTTCCCATGTATGGTGTCAATGCATTCTATTGGCAAGAATATATCTTTTTTTTCTGCCCGTTAAAATGTATTAACGTGTAAATACGCATAAAAATGCATCTATGTGCATTTTTTCAGACCAAATGCTCTACAGAACACGCAAGTGATGTTTTTTTTTTTTGCCTCTAAATGCTCCTGTTTCTAAATGCTTGTAAATGCCTATGTGTGCAAGGAGACATAGCCTAACATGGAGGAGCATTTAGAGGCAGAGAATTTTTTTTCTCAAGCACCTATAAAAACAGGCGTTTTTGAGCTGCATTTTTAATTCCTGACGTTCATGTGTCTTCTTTTTGCAGAGTTCCAACATTGTTACTCCAATCAGCTGAGACTCCCAGACAGCAAAGTGACGTTGTGCTTTGGGGAGGAGTTTCCTGACGCCACGCCGCTGCATATGAAGCTCATCATCGTGCAGGTAATTAAACACTTAATAAAAAATGCTGGCTAGAAATAACACAGCCATCACAGCCTGGGGGTCTCTAGGCTCACAAGGTGAAGAACTGAGCATTTTGGTAGACAAGCACCAATAACTGGGAATGATGGGAGAGGGGGGGGGGGCACAAAAACAGGTCCAAGATAACCGAAAGGAGCTTCTCTAACCCTCAGGAGTGATTTAAATTCCATTGTTCACCAGAACTCACCTTAAGTTTACCTTCCCCTCAAGTTCAATGCTTCTTGTCTAATAGTGAAATTTTACCAAAATGTGTGCAATTTTGTCCAAATTTTGCAGAATTGAAAATTTCCAGTTTTCCCTCCTCTAGTATAGACTTTGGAAATGACAGCATGGTGTATTTTCATACATCTGTATAGAGATTTTGCCAATATTCACTATATTGTCAAAAGTATTGGGACACCTGCCTTTACATGCAGATGAACATTAATGGCATCCCAGTCTTAGTCCGTAGGGTTCAATATTGCGTTGGCCCACGCTTTGCAGCTATAACAGCTTCAACTCTTCTGGGAAGGCTGTCCACAAGGTTTAGGAGGGTGTCTATGGAAATATTTGACCATTCTTCCAGAAGCGCATTTGTGAGGTCAGGCACTGATGTTGGACGAGAAGGCCTGGCTCGCAGTCTCCTCTCTAATTCATCCCAAAGGTGTTCTATCGGGTTGAGGTCCGGACTCTTGTCTTTATGGACATTACCTTGTGCACTGGAACAAATCATTTGGTGGAGGGGGGGGTTATGGTGTCGGGGTTGTTTTTCAGGGGTTGGGTTTGCCCCCTTAGTTCCAGTAAAGGGAACTCTTAAGGCGTCAGCATACCAAGACATTTTGGACAATTTCATGCCCCCAACTTTGTGGGACCAGTTTGGGGATGGCCCCCTTCTGCTTAAACATGACTGCGCACCAGAGCACAAAGAAAGGTCCATAAAGACATGGATGAGCGAGTTTGGAGTGGAGGAACTTGACTGGCCTGCACAGAGTCCTGACCTCAACCCGATAGAACACCTTTGGGATGAGTAAAGACTGTAAGCCAGGCCTTCTCGTCCAACATCAGTGCCTGATCTAACAAATGCGCTTCTGGAGGAATGGCCAAACATTCCCATAGACACACTCCTAAACCTTGTGGAAAGCCTTCCCAGAAGTGGTGAAGCTGTTATAGCTGCAGAGGGTGGGCCAACTCAATATTACACCCTACGGACTAAAGCCCCATACACACTATTTAGATTGCAGATTTTAGTCTTCGGATTTACCAAAACCATGTAGTGCAAGGGCCTGCCTGATTGCATACAAATTAAAACTCTTAAAGGGGTTGTAAAAGTTCGTTTTTTATTTTCTAAATAGGTTCCATTAAAGTGGTTGTAAACCCACTTATGTAACTTGCACCTACAGGTAAGTCTAGATTAAGGCTTACCTGTAGGTGCAAGAAATATCTCCTAAACCTACACGGTATAGAAGATATTTTACAAAAAATAATGCACCGTTGTCTACGTAGACAACAGCACATTCATAGGGTTAATCCCATTCACAAATCCGGCTTAGCCGGATTAGAAGGCTCCCGCGCCCATGCGCGGAGTCACGTCTTCGCCGCTCCGGCCAATCACAGCGCCTGGAGCGGCGCTGTGATTGGCTGGAGCGGCAGTACCTGGAAGTAACCTTCCGGCTAACGCCGCAGCGATGGCTGCGGCTGGAAAGGGAGACGAGGACGCCTTCGGGGGCCCCGATCTAAGGTAAGTGATGCATAATGAGCTAGTATGCTAGTCATACTAGCTCATTATGGCTTTGTCTTGCAGTTTAGTTTTCAACCCCTTTAAGGCTTGACCTCATATTATATGGTTTTGGTAAATCTGAAGACAAAAATCTGCAGAAAAATCTAATATTGTGTATGGGGTCTTGGACTGGGATGCCATTTAAGTTCATGTGCGTGTAAAGGTGTTTGTCTCAATACTTTTGACAACATAGTGTAGGTTTAGATGGGATTACACATCTTTAATGCATCTTCTTTGGTGATGATTGAAACACTCTAAAGGTAGAAAAACATCTCACAGTGTGCAGTGAAATCAGTCATTTCAGTCCAGGAGAGGAGTCGGTACAACTGTGCAAGACCGAAGGGAAGGCCGGAGGTCAGCATTCAGAAACTCCATTGCTCCGGCTGTGATTTTATATCTGATTCCGGTATCCTCTTCTGTCTCCGCAGGTTGAACAGCTTGGCTTGAGGCAGCTGCTGGAATCTTCTACCAAAAACTACAACATGGCCGGCTTGCACTTGGTGCCCGACTCTCAGATGGACTCCATCCAGCGTCACCTCCCGGATCCCTGCACCACCCACCAGAGGGCGTTCTACCGGGACACACCGCAGATCACAGTCTAAACCCCCGTCCTGCACTCCTCTGCCCGTATTTTTACCTGTACAGCGACAAATAAATTTATATTTTTTATAGTTTGTTGGTGATACTTTGTATAGTCAGTGTGAAGGGAATATTTCTGATTCTTCTTGTAAAGGACCAATGGTGGGAAAAATATATATAAAATATATATGTAGCACTACCCCCGTAGGAGCTGCTGGTTTAAAGTTTTGGGCCTACCGTTACCTTTTCTGCTCACCGAACTCGTGTCAGGGATCCTTCTTGAAGAGCTTTTATAAATGTTCACACCAACACTTGGATACGTTTTCTTCAAGGCTTTATTTTACCAGTTCCAACAGAGGGGTAGAGGGATAGGGGAGTTTCATGTACTTTAGTTTGCGGATCACGAGCACAATCTCAGATCCAGAGGATAATCAGTTCCACGCTGGATTCAGCAACCACCGAAAAAGGCCTACTCTCACTGGCCTAGCAACCGGTGCGAAGCTCGTTCAAAGTCTCTGCCACAGACTTGATGAGTGCCGTCGCGTCGTTCCACAACCTTCCACCACAAGATCGTGTAACCACACTGACACTTTGCAAAAAGTTCCTTCAGAAGTACACAGCTCACGGTGCCAGAATCTTTTAGCCGTCCGGCAGCACCGTGAGGCAAACTGACCAGGATGCGTCCCTCAATTGAGTCCCCAATTGTTCCGCTTCTTCCCGCAGGCAAGACCGCGTAAGCCCATCCCTGGACTAGTAGACCCCAGCAACTCCTGGGCCTACTTCTCAGTTGCAGAGCCCCGGGCCAGCAGGCCCCGAGGCCGAAAACGTCTCGCACATCCCTGAGGCCAGGAGGGCCCTCGGGTCAGGATCCGGCAACGATCCCCGGCAGCGAACCCTGATAGAGCAGTCTCTGCCTCTTAAGTACCCCCTCCCAGAATGCACAGCGGGTTCATCACGCCCCCTGAGCCACTTCTGGGAAAGGAATACCCAATACACCTAGCTTGCTGCATTTCCAACCCTGACCGGTGATGACAGTGACAAAAAAAAACCGCAGCCTAGCTAGACTGAAACAGAACCAGTAATTTACATAATTCTTTCTGAGCTGAACTACAGCCCAGATAACTAAATTTAATATATAGCGTCTACCCAACAGGAGTAGGGCGCTACATATATATTTTCTGGAAGATATCATGGTGGGGGGGGAGGGGGGGTAAGTACTGCGTCAGATAAAACGCTGATAATAGATTAGGCAAAATAGTACATACAAAATGTTCTCAGCGCCTGCCCATTTCTAGACCAATGCCCCGGTACACATTAGCGCCCCGCGGGAGGGAAAACAATCATTCTATAATAAAAATGCAAAGTGAAAAGCTATTTTCCTGTCTGACTGTTTTTGTTAATAAT
Source organism: Rana muscosa (assembly GCA_029206835.1). NCBI lineage: Eukaryota > Metazoa > Chordata > Amphibia > Anura > Ranidae > Rana > Rana muscosa. The sequence continues at coordinate 330,506,853 of CM055119.1, read as the reverse complement.
TGGGATAAAAAAATAGCTTTGCACATCACAGGATCATGGCGACAACCCGCTTCCTGAACCTGTGGGTTCTGGACAGAAACTGACCATTGCACACAATGCACGCCTCCTTAAAGCAGTATTAAATCCAAAAGCAAACATTTATTATATTGCAGCTTACCAATCCCATATCACACAACTGTCCTGGATTTAGAGGGACTGCCCCTGTTTTCGAAGGGGCTGTCCCGGATTTTGAAGGGACTGTCCCTTGTTTTCGAGGGACTGTCCCTGTTTTCGAGGGACTGTCCCTTTTTACGAGGGACTGTCCCTGATTTTAAGGGACTGTCCCTGATTTGGAACAAAGTCCCTCTGTCCCTCTTTCCTCCTCATTTGTCCCTCATTTTGCTCTGATCTATACAGTTGTATATAAAATTCACTATTTATCATTCAAAAAGTGTTTCCCAGTGCTAAACCTTTCATCCAATTTGCTAAATGGCTGCATTTGTAAATTTCAAAAGCCAGTATAAAGAATAGTAATGGTAAAAAAAAGCCCTTGTGGCTTTAACTAATCATTTTTTTTTGTTAGTTTTCCTTTAAGGGGGCGTGGCAAGGGGTGTGTCCTACGTCTACATACATTTGCTGATAGGTGTCCCTCGTTCCCATCTCAGAATGTTGGGAGGTATGCCAATTCCTAGACGTAGTTGCTGCATTTGTTTTCTTTTTTAGGCTTTCTTTCTTTTATCTTCATCTTCAGCCAGTAAGTCTGTTGTTCTTCAACAGGCCAAGCTGTCCTGCAGATGTAGCAGTTAGAAGGTTGAGACAAACGGTTTACCACAGGGGTGCTTACAATGGTCAGCTTTTGTTTACTCATGTAAAGCCTTTATCCCAAAAAAGAAAAAAAAAATGCTGTAACTGCTTATAAAGTGTTAGCTGGAGATTGGGTTCAATTTGTTAGTGTATCTAAATCTACTAATACATCTAAAATTCCCCTCCAGCCAGACTGACAATGCTGTGTCCAAAGGTGCCTCCTGTGCTCCTTCATTCAGAGTGGGGGCACACTAATACAGGAGGTGTGTTACTGGCCAGATCACCAGGTGAAAACAGAGGGAAAATAAATAAATAAATGCAACCATTATGATGATTGATAAGCTGTAATACATTACATTTTTAGGTTTTTAGGTTTTCGGGTAAATTCCCATTTAAGAGCCTATTCGCACCTGAGCTGTTCTGTTTCAAATGCCGTTTTATGCATTGACATTACTCCTTAGACCCGGTCTATCCGGACTCTATGGTCACCTGCTGACTTGGCACCATCCACAGGCAGCTTAACTCTTTAACCACTTCCGCCCCGAAAGGTTTACCCCCCTTCATGACCAGACCATTTTTTGCGATACGGCACTGAGTTACTTTAACTGACAATTGCGCGGTCATGCGATGCTGTTCCCTAAATAAAATTGATGTCCTTCTTTTTTTCCCACAAAAAGAGCTTTCTTTTGGTGGCATTTGATCACCTGTGAGTTTTTTTATTTTTTGTGCTATAAACAAAAAAAGAGCGACAATTTAGAAAACAAAAAACAAAAAACACATCCAATAAAAAAATGTAAAAAATCGAATTTCTTCATCAATTTAGGCCAATATGTATTCTTCTACATATTTTCGGTAAAAAAAATCTCAATATATTGGCTTGGTTTGCGCAAAAGTTATAGAGTCGACCAAACTATGGGATAGATTTACGGAATTTTTATTTAGTAATGGCGGCGATCCGCGACTTATAGCGGGACTGTGATATTGAGACATTTTTGCCAAAATTATAAATTTCACTGAAATGTCCCAATTTTTTGTCAATATTACATTGTAGCAAAAAAAATTGCGGCGCTATTACCTCCAAATCTGCGGAACTGCGACATTGCGGCGGAAACATCGGACACTGAAGCCCTGTACACACGATCGGTTTTCCTATGGATTCTAGTCCGATGGATTTTTCCATCGGAAATCCGATGAAGCTGACTTCCATCAGTCTTGCCTACACACCATCAGTCAAAAATCCAACCGTCCCAAACGCCGTGACGTAAAACACTCTGACAAGCCGAGAAAATTAAGTTCAGTGCTTCTGAGCATGCGTGGACTTGATTCTGAGCATGCGTGGGTTTTTTGTCCGAAGGAGTTCCCCACAGACGATCGGAATTTGCTATCGTTTTTTTTCCCATCGGATAAATTTAAAACATGTTCTATTTTTTCTCACCGATGGAAAAAAGACCGATGGGGCCCACACACAATCGGTTTGTCCAATGAGAAAAGTGCATTGGACTGTTTTCATCGGTAAAACCGATCGTGTGTACACGGCATAAGTGACACTTTTTGAGAAACAGTGACACCGATACAGTGATCAGTGCTAAAAATATGCACTGTCACTGTACTAATGACACTGGCATTGAAGGGGGTTAACATCAGGGGCGATCAAACGGTTAAATGTGTTCCTAGGGAGTGATTACTAACTGTGTGTGGGCGGCGCTTTTATTGTGAGAAGGCAGAGATCCGTGTTCCTGCTGATCCTGCTTAGCAGAAACACAGGATCACAGCCTTTCCTTCTCACAGAACGGCGATCTACCTTGTTTGTTTACATCGGCAGACCGCCGTTCTGTCTCTCTAGGGACCGATTGGTGGGTCCTGGTGGACATTGGGTCCATCGGATCTGCTGATTGGCTCCCGATGTGTCCAATCACAGCGGGAGCGGGTCGCCGGCGGCACGCTTGCGCGCCCCAGACCCGGAAGCGAAGAAACACGTAGAGGTGTGTGATTCTGCACAGGAGAGATGCCTCGCGCCGTGTATATATATATATATATATACAGTACGCGGTCGGCAAGTGGTTAATAAGACACAGAAGTTGAATTCTTTGCATTATTCATTGCAGGCACTGCTGCAGCTCTCAACAGAGAAAAACAGGAAGTGCACACAGCCTGACATTGCATTCTGTGTAATAAGACAAAAAATATTTTTATTTTTTTCACTTTGCCAAGTTCTGTCGCAATAGCAAAAAAAAAGGAGACTGGTCTCGTATTATAGTAAAACTATATAATTTATTTAAATCACATTAAAAAACACATGATAGGGGGAAAAACATGAACATGTCTGAAAGGTACACTGTCTAATGCAAGAGAAAAGTTTAAGAAGCTGAAACAAAGAAATCGCATGGATGGCCCAGAGACTGGTTACAAGGTAGTCCTAGAAGATCCCTTTTGGCTAGAGGCCAATCATACGAAATTGCAATGTCAGCACCAATGGATCACTACACGTTTCGGCGGTAGCTTCTTCAGGAGATTTTATTGGTATTAAGAAATATATTATAAACACTATTAAGTTGATGTATCTATAATCTCATGCTAAATTGTTGTACACCATTTAGAAACCATTTAGAGGCCATTATCTCGACAATAAATATATTACATTTTAACAATTTGTATGTCATTTAAAGTGGTTGTAAACCCACTTAGACAACTTGCACCTACAGGTAAGCCTAGATTAAGGGGCAAGAAATATCTGTAGGGGCAAGAAATATCTCCTTAACCTACACGGTTAAGGAGATATTTACTATTAAATGCATCGCCGATGACGTGACACGCATGTGCAATAGCGGGCCGGCGTCATTGCCGGTTTTCTGAATGGGAGCTCGCCGGCCCGAGCGCGCATGCGCGTGACGTCATCGCCGCTCCGGCCAATCACAGCGCTGGAGCGGCGATATACTAACAGGAGGGATGGGACATCCAGGCAAGATGGCGGCGGCGGCGGTGACCGAGGACCGCTGCGGGGGCTTCGATCTCAGGTAAGTCATTCATAATGAGCTAGTATGCTATGCATACTAGCTCATTATGCCTTTCTTTTGTAGGATTTTTATTTATTTTTTACTTTAATTTCTCTTTAAAGATAACAAATATGCGCAGTATTTTTGAACATAACGAGAAGGATTCATAATAAGAGAAAAACATGTATATTTTGAAAATATACATGTTTTTCTCTTTTTATGAATAGTTTCTAAATGGTGTACAACAATTTAGCATGAGATTATAGATACATCAACTTAATAGTGATTATAATATATTTCTTAGTACCAATAGGATCTCCTGAAGAAGCTATCGGCGAAACGTGTAGCGATCCATTGGTGCTGACATTGCAATTTCGTATGATTGGCCTCTAGCCAAAAGGGATCTTCTAGGACTACCTTGTAACCAGTCTCTGGGCCATCCATGCGATTTCTTTGTTTCAGCTTCTTGATCTGTTCTCTTGCATTAGACAGTGTACCTTTCAGACACGTTCATGTTTTTCCCCCTATCATGTGTTTTTTAATGTGATTTAAATAAATTATATATTTTTTCTATAATACGAGACCATTCTGCTTTTTTTTTCCTATTTGGGATTACAGTGGCAACCTTTAAAGCCCTTTTTCCTCTTTTTTTCTTTTTCTTGTTTTTGCTCAGTTATCATTGGATGTGGTGTCACGTTCTGCAATATATGTCTAAAACCTTTTTTGCAAAGGATGATCTTATTTAAGGGATGAGTATATCAAATTGAGAGGGACTCTTGAAATCAAACAACAACCATAAAAAGTGTGCCAATTTAAAAAAAATAAAAAATATTTGACCATTGGTATAGTACCAAAAGTGAACAAGGATATACAGAAGCCCCGGTATAAAATGAACACTTCCTCTATTCTTGCAGTTGACTTTCCTACACAGCACCATCCTGAATTTTGCTGAATTGCTACAGGAAAAAAAACTAAACTCAAAATGAACAAGCTGAATGTCATGTGACTCCCATGTCAGCTCAATGTTTTCCTCTGCCTGATTTACTTCTGCCTATATACTGCATCGCTTCTCTGCAACATCCATTTCTCTTTGCAGTTGTGAGAAAGAGACAATAGATGCTCTCCTGCCACTCTGCTACCCAGCCAGGTTCTTCCTGTGTTAGCGCCTGCAAAATGCAACCTCCAGGAGCCATGCACCCGCTCTTCCCTCCAGGATCTGCAGAGATCCCCCCAGTACCCCGGAGCGCCGCATTCTTTGGGGAATTTGTATGCGTGTTTTTGAGCTTTGGCGTTTTTTATTGGCCAATAGAGAAAAATAATCATCTGTTTCATTATTTGTTGCTATGTTTTTCAGCTTTTTCATGTTTTATTCACTTTTATGTATTATTATTTTTTTTTACTTTTTATGTAAGGGGTTACAGGTTATGGTTATGACATAACTAATTCATTTATTTTATTTATTATTATTTATTTATTTTGTTTGTTTATGGGTTAGGATTAGGATTAGGGTTAGTGATTAATATTAGTATTAGGGGTTAGGATTGGGTTAGGGTTTAGGGGTTGTGGAAAGGGGTTAGGATTAGTGGTTAATATTAGGGTTAGGGTTACTTTATTTATTTTTTTTAAACTTAATTATTATTTATTTATTTTATTCATTATTATTTATTTATTTATTTTGTTAGGTTAAGGGTTGGGATTAGGGTTAGGGGTTAATGCTAGGGATTAGGGTTTAGGTTAATAGTATTAGGGTTAGGCTTGGGTTAGGGTTTAGGGGTTGGGGAAAGGGGTTAGGATTAGGGGTTTATAATAGAGTTAGGGTTTAGAATTGAGATTAGTGGTTAATATTATACATGGTATTTTGGAGTTATCAATATCAGTCAGCAGAGAGACAGCTATATGAAGAAAAGGATGCTATACATCTATTTATTTCTAGAATAAATCTTTTGCATATATACCCTCTTTGCCACATGGTATGGCTCAACCGGAGATTAAAAAGCACACCTTGACTCCTTGAAAAATGTGCAGCCCTCTCGCATAATCCATATGTGTCTAAACAAGTTAGAGGGCTAATTAGGGTTAGGGGTCAGGGTTAAGGTTATTTTTATTTTTATTTTTTTTTAATAATTTTATTTTATTTTAATTATTATGAATTTATTTCATTTATTATTATTATTCATGTATTTATTTTGTTACGTTAAGGGTTGGGATTAGGGTTAGGGGTTAATATTAGAGTTAGGGATTAGGGTTAAGGTTAGTGGTTAATATTAGTGTTAGGGTTAGGGGATAGGATTGGGTTAGGGTTTAGGGGTTGGGGTAAGGGGTTAGGATTAGGGGTTAATAATAGAGTTAGGGTTTAGGATTAGGGGTTAGGATTAGGATTAGTGGTTAATATTACAGTTAGTGGTCAGGGTTAAGGTTATTTTATTTTTTTATTTATTTATTTTTATATATTTTTTAAATTTTAATTATTATTTATTTATTTTATTTATTATTATTATTATTAATTTATTGATTTTGTTAGGATACGGGTTAGGATTAGGGGTTAATATTAGGGTTAGGTGTTAGGGTTAGTGGTTAATTTTAGTGTATGGGGTTAGGGTTTAGGGGTAAGGTGTTAGGATTAGAGGTTAATATTAGGGTTAGGGGTCAGGGTTAAGGTTATTCAATTTAAAAATATATATATTTTTATTATTATTATTTAGTTCATTCATTATTTATTTATTATTTATGATTGTTATTATTTATGTATTTTATTTATTATTTATTTATAAATTATTATTTTATTGTTTAATTTAAGCAGTAAAACACATAAACATTTGCAACAAAACGCGCTAAAACGCTTAAAAACACACACCAATCTGCCTGATTTTTGCTACAAATAAAGCTCCTGAACTTTTTTGAGCTTCAGGTGTTTGGCTTCAGGCGACTTGGAGTGGAGATGTGAACCATCTCTGGCGTTTTGGAGCTTTGAGCTTCAAGCTACAAAAAAAACGCTAAGGTGTGAATGGGGCCTAAGGTCCTCTAAGGTGTATAGAAGGTTCTTGTAAGGTGTATGGAGGGTTCCTCAAAGGCAGGGGTGCCCAACCTTTTAAAGAGCGAGGGCCACTGAAGCGACTTGGTAACTGGTCACGGGCCAAAATGAGTGAAATAGGCGGATGACAGGTCTGTGTCCACGCTGCATATGCTGAACGGACACGGACACAGCCCACGCTACTCTATGGGCCCTCCAATTCAATCCGCCCAGACAGAAGGGGACGGATCCTCTGGGGTGACGGGTCGGCAACCTGCGATCTGGGCTTGCCAAATCACCATCTCAGAGCAGGAGGTCGCGGGCCACATCAGATGGCTCCGCGGGTCACATGTGGCCCCCGGGCCACTGGTTGGGCACCCCTGCTCTAAGGTGTATGGGGAGTTCCTCCAATGTGAATCAAAGGTTCCTCTAAGGTGCATAAAGTGTTCCTCTATGATGTACAGTATGGAGGGCTTCTAAAAGGTGCATGAAGGGTTCCGTTCCTCTAAGGTTTGTTAAAGTGGAAGTAAAGTCTTTTTTCTACTTGTACCTACAGGTAAGCCTGTAATAAGACTCACTTGTAGGTACCGTGACTATCTCCTAAACTTGCACTGCATGCAGTCGGTGATGTCACGGTGTAGACGTTCTGAAGGTCCCTTCAAAGCTCTGTGCTGCGGCTGTGACTCCTGCGCGCATGCGTGGGCGTGACATCATCCCGGATCAGTCAGATGGCCAGGGCACGTAAACCGGAAAGGAAGAGCGGGTGAAGATAGAAGCCCTGTCAGCGGTGACAGCGTGCCGCCGGAGGGCTTCATTCTAAGGTAAGCATTTCATAGTGTGCTAGTATGTGATGCAGTGCTCCACCTTTACTGATCTGATTGCACTCTACATACTGTATACTATATATTATACACACTCTACATACTGTATACTATATATTATACACACTCTACATACTGTATACTATATATTATACACACTCTACATACTGTATACTATATATTATACACACTCTACATACTGTATACTATATATTATACACACTCTACATACTGTATACTATATATTATACACACTCTACATACTGTATACTATATATTATACACACTCTACATACTGTATACTATATATTATACACACTATATATACTGTATACTATATATTATACACACTATACATACTGTATACTATATATTATACACACTCTACATACTGTATACTATATATTATACACACTCTACATACTGTATACTATATATTATACACACTCTACATACTGTATACTATATATTATACACACTCTACATACTGTATACTATATATTATACACACTCTACATACTGTATACTATATATTATACACACTCTACATACTGTATACTATATATTATACACACTCTACATACTGTATACTATATATTATACACACTATATATACTGTATACTATATATTATACACACTCTACATACTGTATACTATATATTATACACACTCTACATACTGTATACTATATATTATACACACTATATATACTGTATACTATATATTATACACACTATATATACTGTATACTATATATTATACACACTCTACATACTGTATACTATATATTATACACACTCTACATACTGTATACTATATATTATACACACTCTACATACTGTATACTATATATTATACACACTATATATACTGTATACTATATATTATACACACTATATATACTGTATACTATATATTATACACACTCTACATACTGTATACTATATATTATACACACTCTACATACTGTATACTATATATTATACACACTCTACATACTGTATACTATATATTATACACACTATATATACTGTATACTATATATTATACACACTCTACATACTGTATACTATATATTATACACACTCTACATACTGTATACTATATATTATACACACTATATATACTGTATACTATATATTATACACACTCTACATACTGTATACTATATATTATACACACTATACATACTGTATACTATATATTATACACACTCTACATACTGTATACTATATATTATACACACTATACATACTGTATACTATATATTATACACACTCTACATACTGTATACTATATATTATACACACTCTACATACTGTATACTATATATTATACACACTATATATACTGTATACTATATATTATACACACTATATATACTGTGTATCTGATTTCTACAGTTGGCCCCTTGTTGATGCACTGAATGAGACCCATTGGGGCAATAGGCCATCTCCGCAGATTTTAACTTTTCGTTTGGCCGCATCTGAAATCGGGGAAGGGGGAGGAGGGGGTGAAAAATACAGAAATAAAGAACTTACCAAACATCTGCTTCCTCCCGGCCCTGTAACCCCCCAGACTCAGCGTGTGAATTTCGTCTGTTACAAAACAGTCACTTCTGATCTCCGACTAGCGGTTTTCCAACCATGTGTTGCCCAATTTGTGGTATTGGGGTGAGTGCAGCAAAGACACCGAAATTAAATCAGTGTCAGACTCCAGGGCTCACCAGGAAGATTATTATTTATTGTCTCTTTGTGTAAAAATCGATAATTTTCTTCTAACAACATCATTTAGCTATTTTTACTGTGCAGAGTATGGACTCTGCACAGTACTACTTCTCTGGTCCTGTATGCCGGGTGTAATTCTCAGTATCTGTTCTTATTCTGTATGTATGGACTCTGCACAGTACTACTTCTCTTGTCCTGTATGCCGGGTGTAATTCTCAGTATCTGTCCTTATTCTGTATGTATGGACTCTGCACAGTACTACTTCTCTTGTCTTGTATGCTGGGTTGTAATTCTCGGTATCTGTTCTTATTCTGTATGTATGGACTCTGCACAGTACTACTTCTCTTGTCCTGTATGCCGGGTTTAATTCTCAGTATCTGTTCTTATTCTGTATGTATGGACTCTGCACAGCACCACTTCTCTGGTCCTGTATGCCGGGTGTAATTCTCAGTATCTGTTCTTATTCTGTATGTATGGACTCTGCACAGTACCACTTCTCTTGTCCTGTATGCCGGGTGTAATTCTCAGTATCTGTTCTTATTCTGTATGTATGGACTCTGCACAGTACTACTTCTCTTGTCCTGTATGCCGGGTGTAATTCTCAGTATCTGTTCTTATTCTGTATGTATGGACTCTGCACAGTACCACTTCTCTTGTCCTGTATAATGGGTGTAATTCTCGGTATCTGTTCTTTTTCTGTATGTATGGACTCTGCACAGTACTACTTCTCTTGTCCTGTATGCCGGGTGTAATTCTCAGTATCTGTTCTTATTCTGTATGTATGGACTCTGCACAGTACCACTTCTCTGTTCCTGTATGCCGGGTGTAATTCTCAGTATCTGTTCTTATTCTGTATGTATGGACTCTGCACAGTACTACTTCTCTTGTCCTGTATGCCGGGTGTAATTCTCAGTATCTGTTCTTATTCTGTATGTATGGACTCTGCACAGTACCACTTCTCTTGTCCTGTATAATGGGTGTAATTCTCGGTATCTGTTCTTTTTCTGTATGTATGGACTCTGCACAGTACTACTTCTCTTGTCCTGTATGCCGGGTGTAATTCTCAGTATCTGTTCTTATTCTGTATGTATGGACTCTGCACAGTACTACTTCTCTTGTCCTGTATGCCGGGTGTAATTCTCAGTATCTGTTCTTATTCTGTATGTATGGACTCTGCACAGTACCACTTCTCTTGTCCTGTATAATGGGTGTAATTCTCGGTATCTGTTCTTTTTCTGTATGTATGGACTCTGCACAGTACTACTTCTCTTGTCCTGTATGCCGGGTGTAATTCTCAGTATCTGTTCTTATTCTGTATGTATGGACTCTGCACAGTACTACTTCTCTGGTCCTGTATGCCGGGTGTAATTCTCAGTATCTGTTCTTATTCTGTATGTATGGACTCTGCACAGTACCACTTCTCTTGTCCTGTATGCCGGGTGTAATTCTCAGTATCTGTTCTTATTCTGTATGTATGGACTCTGCACAGTACTACTTCTCTTGTCCTGTATAATGGGTGTAATTCTCGGTATCTGTTCTTTTTCTGTATGTATGGACTCTGCACAGTACTACTTCTCTTGTCCTGTATGCCGGGTGTAATTCTCAGTATCTGTTCTTATTCTGTATGTATGGACTCTGCACAGTACTACTTCTCTTGTCCTGTATGCCGGGTGTAATTCTCAGTATCTGTTCTTATTCTGTATGTATGGACTCTGCACAGTACTACTTCTCTTGTCCTGTATGCCGGGTGTAATTCTCAGTATCTGTTCCTATTCTGTATGTATGGACTCTGCACAGTACTACTTCTCTGGTCCTGTATGCCGGGTGTAATTCTCAGTATCTGTACCTTGCACAGTATGGTGAATCCCTCATATATTATTTGTGTTGGTAATAGGTGTCAGGAAATGACGCGGTATAATATTACAAACATATTGATGTATTAAATATCACGTTGATGTTTCACACTCTGATAACTCTCAGTATTTACTCCTCTCTCTCTCTCTCTCTCTCTCTCTCTCTGTAATGTAAAGTATACTGTACACAAGTCCAGCCAGCTTAATACAAATTTGCTTGCTCCAGTTTTTCCATGGTGTCGCTCCCCATCACATAGACAAGCGGGTATATCAGAGATGATTAGCACTCCCACGATGAAGCTAAGTCATGACTTTACTGAATCCGGTGGTAAAGATACCACGCTGTACACAACCTTGTTGCCGTACCTTCACATAGGCTACTTCTTCTTACACTTATTAACTTTTTTAGCCCATAGGAACCCTCCAAATAAATGTCAGGTCTTGGGGAACTCCTCTGCTAAAACCAAAAGGAAGGTTAGTGGTAAAAATACCCTTTACATTGGAAAGTCCTCCTAACAATAGTGGCTGGACTGACAATCCAGGCTAGATTCAATAATGGAACTTGTATTGAAGTCAACGAAAAACAGTTCACAACAAGCCCGGTGGAAGGAAGCCCAACCGGTAACACTCACGGATGACAGTAGCGTGTGGCCTAGCAGGTCTCAGCCGAGCTGACAGCGTCTGTCTGGAGGGGCGGAATGCAGCCTGGCCAATCCAAGCCCAAGTGAGAGGGTTTCCAAGAAGAGTGGTGGATCCCTACTCATCTGGAACTTTTCCCTACTGTGAATACTATTCCTGACAGATGGGTGACTTGTCCCTGCACTATCCACATGCTGAATGCACGCTAAACCCAGGGGCCAGGGTCTTAAGTAGACTCTGCCTGACCCAAGATGACCGCCAGGGTCACATGGGCTGTCAGCATCCATTCGGATCAAGTGACCCAGGAAACCATAGAAGAACCATTCCTCCTGACTTCATCTCCCTCTGCACTACTGCTGTGGTTGAGTGCCACCTGCAGTGGAGAAAACAGACTGCACCTGCCTACAAGCTAGAAAGATCATTGTCATGCTGCTGGTTCTGCCAAGTGGCGTTGGCCTCGGAACTATTCAGACGCCATCAGCGGAGAGGTCAATCATACTCAGTTGGTTGAGAATGGCTGGTCTATCAAGAATGTTGTGGCCAGATTCATCCACCTCACCAACCGCTCAGTGTCCACCACCCCTCTCTGCAAGTTCCTCCATTGGATTTCATTGGATTGTTTGCTGCCCCCCCCAAAAAAATATACCACTGTCCACCAGCCACCACTGGGACATCTGGAGCCCAGGGCAAACATACCCCCCAAGATGTATAATTATTATTATTATGTGTCAGCAAAAATCCCCCCCCCCTAAAAAAAGAGAACTAATCTGCATGCTTACCCCCTTAAACCCCTCCCAGCACAAATCTTTGCCCCCCCCATTCCCCCTCCCAGCTCAGATCCTCTCTCTCCCCAACCCCCCCTCAAAAAAAATCACCCCTCCTAGCACAAATCCTCTACACCACAAATTCCCACTCCCTCCCATCATCCCTCCTAGCACCGATCATTCTCCCCAAATTTCCTCTCCTAGCACAAACCCCCCCCCTCCACTCCCCCTGCATCATCCCTCCTAGCACCGATCCTTCTCCCCAAATTTCCTCTCCTAGCACAAACCCCCCCCCCCCTCCACTCCCCCTGCATCATCCCTCCTAGCACCGATCGTTCTCCCCAAATTTCCTCTCCTACCACAAATACCCCTCCCCAATTATCCCTACTAGCACAAATACCCCCCCTCCCCCCATCATCCCTCGTAGCACAGATCATTCTCCCCAAATTTCCTCTCCTAGCACAAATACCCCCCCAATAATCCCTACTAACACAAATACCCCCCCTCCTCCCCATCATCCCTTCTAGCACCGATCTTTCTCCCCCAAATTTCCTCTCCTGCCACAAATACGCCCCCCCAATTATCCCTACTAACACAACCCCCCCCCCTCCTCCCCATCATCCCTCCTAGCACAGATCGTTCCCCCCAAATTTCCTCTTCTAGCACAAATACCCCCCCCATCATCCCTCCTAGCACAGATTGTTCCCCCCAAATTTCCTCTCCTAGCACAAATACCCCCCCACCCCCCCATCACCCCTCTTAGCACAGATCGCCCCCCCACATTTACTCTCCTAGCACAAATACCCCCTTCCAATTATCCCTACTAGCACAAATCCCTCCCACGTCCCACCCCAAAAAAAATTCCCCTTCTAGCACAATTCCCCCCCCCCCCAATAAAAAATGTCCCTCCTGGCACAAATTCCTTCCCCCTCCTACCATATCACCTCTACTACCACAACCCCCTTGAGTTTAATTTTAATACCACTTTAATCCTGGATATTTAAACAATATGAATAAAAATAATAATTTTGTTTTAATATTAATAAATAAATAAATAAATAAATATATAAATATATAAATAAATAATAATAATTTACACTGCTAATGCATTTTTGACCAACAGGGCCTTTTTCAAATCTGAATCAGACTTGGTGGGTCAAAACACATTACCGGCATATAAGTGCAATGTCACTGGCTCCGGCTTTGCTGATCTGCCTGCTGGTGAGTCAATGAGTCAGAAAGTACTGGAGCCAGAGGCAGCCAGGAAAATAGTATTTCTTTAGCAAGGATGATAGGGACCATTTTGATCAAACTCCAGGTATTGTCCCCCTTGGATGACATTGTATTTAGAAAATGAATAAACACATATTTAAAAAATTTTTTTTAAAAACAATCCCAAGAAATTCCGAGGTTTTCCCCGAAGCTGTATGATGGGGGGAGGGGCACAGCTCATGCCGTGTCACAAGCGCTGTTGGCTCTGCACTTTGTCTTACAGGATTGTGCAATGAATACACAAGTGTTTCTCGGGGTCACGGCTGTTTTTGTGTCTGAATTCTACAGAGGAAGTATCTATTCCACTTAAAAACAGTCAGGAAATTGTGTTTTGCTGTTGAGGCCGAGTGTCAAACAGAATATTTAAACGGATTTGGAGGGCGGCACCGGCACCTGCCCGCTGATGCTCTTTGTCCAGCTGGCTCTCCCATTAGCTGAATCCCTGTGTTTACCGGAATTCTTATTTTCTAAACGGCCATGTATAGGTGTGTGCAGGGGGTGTGCCAGGTGTGCCTGGGCACACCCTAATCCCTATGTGCAGCAGATTCCCCCTACTGCCTGGGCTTCCACCCCTCTTGTTGGCCCCACAGTGCTGCTGACTTTCCTCCTCTCCTCTCCCCTCGGCTGCTGCAGGGGATGTTTCAGGATGGAGAGCAGGGGGGAAGGGGCTAGTAAATATGTAATTTACCAGCCCCTTCCTTTTCTAAGTGAACATACCTCCCAACATTTTGAGATGGGAATGAGGGACACCTACTAGAAAACGTATGAAGGCATAGGACACGCCCCCTGCCACACTGGTTGTAAAGTGTAACGACACCCCGTGTATGAAAGGGGTTAACGTCGTTTAGGATATTCCATTCCTGAACACAAGGCAGCTACCAGACACTCCAGTCAGGCGAACAAGAAACCCAGACGAATAATTCTCCCCCAGATACGAGACGAGGCTCTGTATGAGGTTCAAGCAGAAATCACAATCTTTATTGAGAGGCAACAGGCTTATATACCGTAAAAGAGGAGGTGCATACATATCCTGCTCATATTACTCTGAAAATACACCTGTGACCAGACCTAAATAAAGCGGAGATCCACCCAAAAGTGAACCTCCGCTTTTCGGAACCCTCCCCCCCTCCGGTGTCACATTTGGCACCTTTCAGGGGGGAGGGGGTGCAGATACCTGTATAAAACAGGTATTTGCACAACTTCTGGGAGCAGACTTCCGCTGGGAGTCACGCCCCTTTGCGAAACACTCGGCTCCCATAACACAGCGGGGACCAGTGAGGACGGCGCAGCGTGACTCGCGCATGCACCGTAGGGAACCGGGCAGTGAAGCCGCAGCGCTTCACTGCCCGATTCCCTCACCGAGGATGGCGGTGGGGGGAAGCCGAGAGCCAAGCGGTAACTCGGCTTCGGCTGCCGACGTCGCGGGCGACCTGGACAGGTAAGTGTCCTTTTTTTAAAAGTCAGCAGCTGCAGTATTTGTAGCTGCTGGCTTTTTTAAAAAAAAATCCGGTAAACCTCCGCTTTAACATGAGCTAATTAACTAATCCCTTATAGCAGCTGATGACTCAGAGACATGATCTTTAGGCTAGACTTGGCATCTGTGTCAGAAGACACAATCAACATTATCACAAATACACCTTCACACCATTGCAGGGTCAATTAGCACAAGCAACAATGAGATCTAATGACTCTCAAATTGAACTTCCTGGAATGCCCAAATAAGGAGTTATACTTCCTGGGCATAGACCTCGTAGCACACAGGGGATAACATCTTCATATTTATTGAGAGATATTGTTAATGAATATTACTATCCCATTTCAAGTAGTCCAAGATATATTTTCTCAGTCACCCTATGCCCCTAATGGATATAGGGTGATTTAGACATAAGAGGTGCATGGGGAGCTGAAGCAAGGGTATCCCATACTTTCCAAGAGATTTGGGTTCCACGGGCCCTCCCGTTACATAAAGGTTCATGTTTTTTTCACCTTAATGCATCCTATGCATTAAGGTGAAAAAACTTCTGACACTAACCGGCCCCCCAGCCCCCCCGTTTTACTCTCCTGACCTTCGATCCCTCTGCGGAGACACGCTGTTCCTCTCTGCCCAAGGGGTTCTCGGTACTTGATAAGATAGATTGATAGCAGCGCAGCCATTGGCTCCCGCTGATGTCAATCAAATCCAATGACGTGGGCGTCAGGGGCGGGGCCGAGTCCTACATTCTACATCTATGGACGCAAATGCTGGACTCGGGAGCGTGCCCGCAAGGTAATCCCCTGGGAGAGCTAGGGGGTTATATGATGCGGAGAGGCGCTGATAGCATCGCCGGGGGACCCCAGAAGAGGAGGATCAGGGACACTCTGTGCAAAACGAACTGCACAGTGGAGGTAAGTATGACATGTTTGTTATTTAAAAGATAAAAAAAAAAAAAAAAAGCGAAGCTTTACAATCACTTAAATTTTTTCCCTGTGTACAAAACAAAATTTACATAGCTGTTTGTCAATGCAAACTTCATATAAATTCATTCTTTGCAAATCAGGCTAAATTGAATGTTTTCAGGCTATATATATTCTCTACAGATCAAATGTGTGAATAGATAGATAGATAGATAGATAGATAGATAGATAGATAGATAGATAGATAGATAGATAGATAGATAGATAGATAGATCTGAGGTGGATACCTATTTTCTATGATAATCATCGCCATCTTGTGGCCATAATGCAGTATTTTCTCCATTCACACATTTGATCTACAAAGTCAGTAAAAATTATATTTTGCTCCATTCACAAAAAATAATTTACTTACAGTTTGGCGATTAAACTGCTTTTATTTTTGTTTTAAATACATTGTTAAAAGTCCACAGTTTTCTAATATTGGTAATGGTTCATAACAAGACAACATAGAATAGTCATCACAAATGGGGGTCCTCTTTATTAGTTTTAATGCATAAGCCCTGAGGAAGGGGGAGATCCCCTGAAATGTGTTGGCTGTTCTGTGTTGTCTTGTTATAACCCATTAGCAATATTAAAATAATTCTTAGAGCCTTTGCAGGGCACTTTCTTTTGACTTTGTACTTGTAGTTACTCCATTTTCATTGACAGAAGCCACTGCCCCTATCGTTATCAGATTGGCTTGCTGATAATTCCTGTGTGTTCCAGATTAACTCTTTCCCTGCCCATGATACCGATCTCAACACTTAGTGGTCGCTCCCCAGTGCATTGCCGAAAGCTGGAGGACTTTCTTATCAGCCCATAGTGAATAATTATTTCCCCTGTGTGGTGGCGTTAGTTACTGCTCACTCATTGGCTAGCAGAGCCTGGTGAGACCTGTAGCTGCTTAGCCACATTTCAGCCAAAGTCTACTTGAAGTGAGTGCTGGGCTCAGACCGATGGCTCTGAGAAAAGGGGAAGGAGCTGGAACTAGACGTGAAAGTCAGTTCCTGTGTGGCACCCGTGGTGAAGCTGTTGGTCTAGGCACTCACCCCCTCTCAGACTGTGCCGAGACCCTGAAGGTTTTGCTTTTTTGCTGTGTGTGTAACTCAACCACAATGCAGATTGCAACACCGAAGCATGACAGATGTCAGAGAATCACAGTGTCTCAGGATTCTCAGTTAAAAAAATTACGGGCCTCATCCCAAGGGGGAAACGGTAGGGGGGAAGCCTCAGCCAAGTGGAGACAGTAGGGGGAAGCCTCAGCCAAGAGGAGGCATTAGGGGAGAAACCTTATGTGAGGGCAGAAAGTAGGGGAGAAGACTCAGCTGAAGGGAGACAGTAGAGGTAAAACTGCAGCCGGGGGGAGACAGTAGGGGAGAAGCCTCAGCCAAGGGGAGACAGTAAGGGAAGCTTCAGCCAAGGGTAGACAGTAGAGGAGAGGCTTAAGCCGAGGAGAGAAGTGAGGGAAGAAGCCTCAGCCGAGGGGAGAAGGGAGGGAAGAAGCCTCAGCAGAGGGGAGAAGGGAGGGAATAAGCCTCAGCCAAGGGGAGAAGGGAGGGAAGAGGCCTCAGCCGAGGGGAGAAGGGAGGGAAGAAGCCTCAGCCAAGGGGAGAAGGGAGGGAAGAAGCCTCAGCAGAGGGGAGGAGGGAGGGAAGAAGCCTCAGCCGAGGGAAGAAGGGAGGGAATAAGCCTCAGCCGAGGGGAGAAGGGAGGGAAGAAGCCTCAGCCGAGGGGAGAAGGGAGGGAAGAAGCCTCAGCCGAGGGGAGAAGGGAGGGAAGAAGCCTCAGCCAAGGGGAGAAGGGAGGGAAGAAGCCTCAGCCGAGGGGAGAAGGGAGGGAAGAAGCCTCAGCCGAGGGGAGAAGGGAGGGAAGAAGCCTCAGCCAAGGGGAGAAGGGAGGGAAGAAGCCTCAGCTGAGGGGAGAAGGGAGGGAAGAAGCCTCAGCCGAGGGGAGAAGGGAGGGAAGAAGCCTCAGCCGAGGGGAGAAGGGAGGGAAGAAGCCTCAGCCGAGGCGAGAAGGGAGGGAAGAAGCCTCAGCCGAGGGGAGAAGGGAGGGAAGAAGCCTCAGCCGAGGGGAGACAGTAGGGGTAAAACCTCAGCCCAGGATAGAAAGTAGGGGAAGCTTCAGCCGAGGGGAGACAGAAACAGCAAAGCCTCAGCCAAGTGGAGTCAGTAGGGGTGAAGCCTCAGCCAAGTGGAGTCAGTAGGGGTGAAGCCTCAGCCAAGTGGAGTCAGTAGGGGAGAAGCCTCAGCCAGGTGGGGACAGTAGGGGAGAAGCCTCAGCCAGGTGGGGACAGTAGGGGAGAAGCCTCAACCAGGTGGGGACAGTAGGGGTGAAGCCTCGGCCTAGGGGAGTCAGTAGGGAAGAAGCCTCAGCCAAGTGGGGACAGCAGGGGTGAAGCCTCAGCCTAGGGGAGAGAGTAAGGGAAAGCTTTAGCTAATGGCAGACAGTAGGGGCAAAGTCACAGCTGAGGGGAGACAGTAGAGGAGAAGCCTAAGGTGAAGGGAGACAGTAGGGAAGAAGCCTCAGCCGAGGGGAGACAGTAGGGAAAGCCTGAGCCAAGGGCAGAAATTATGGGCGAAGTCTCAGCTGAGGGGGAACAGTGGGGTGAAGCCTCAGGTGAGGGGTTTATGTAAGCACAGACTTTTGTTTGCTATTTCCCAGGCCAGGCCAATGATCCTCTTTTTCTTTAGGGGTAAAAGGCCTTGCTGTATGATATACCCCCTGTAACCAGTCTTCACTGTGTGATATCCTCCCTGTAATCAGGCCTTGTTGTGCAATATCCCCCCTGTAACCAATCTTCACTGTGTGATATCTCACCTGCAACCAGGCCTCTCTGTATGATATCCCCCCTGTAACCAAGACTTGCTGTGATACACTCCCTGTAACCAGTCTTTACTATGTTATATCCCCCCTGTAACCGGGCCTTGTTGTGCAATATCCCTCCTTTATCCAGTCTTCACTGTGTGATATCTCCCCCGTAACCAGATCTCGCTGTGTGATATCTCCCTGTAACCAAGCCTTGTTGTGCAATATCTCCTCTATAACCAGTTCTCGCGGTGTGATATTCCCCTGTAACTAGGCCTCTGTGCAATATCTCCTCTGTAACCAGATCTCGCTGTGTGATATCTCACCTGCAACCAGGCCTTGCTGTGTGATAACCCCTCTGTAACTAGGTTTTGCTGTGTGATACCCCCCTGTAATCAAACCTTGCTGTGTGATATCCCCCCTGTAACCAGAACTCGCTGTGTGATATCCCCCCTGTAACCAGAACTCGCTGTGTGATATCCCCCCTGTAACCAGAACTCGCTGTGTGATATCCCCCCTGTAACCAGAACTCGCTGTGTGATATCCCCCCTGTAACCAGAACTCGCTGTGTGATATCCCCCCTGTAACCAGAACTCGCTGTGTGATATCCCCCCTGTAACCAGAACTCGCTGTGTGATATCCCCCCTGTAACCAGAACTCGCTGTGTGATATCCCCCCTGTAACCAGAACTCGCTGTGTGATATCCCCCCTGTAACCAGGTTTTTGTGGTGCTATTTAAGTGTTACTTATTTTGTTTTTTATCAGCCATGATTAAGGACTAACGTCCGAAACACATAGGCTGTTTTACAGCATTGTACATGTTTACTTAATAAAGAAATACTATTTCGGATGTCATGCTGAGTGCCGACCATCCCTTTCCCTTTCCATACAGGGCTTTTTGTACCACTTCCATACCGGGCCTATTATGGCACTTCTCTCCAACATGTACAAATCATCATTCTTTTGCTAGAAAATTACTCAGAACCCCCAAACATTATATATGTTTTTTTAGCAGACACCCTAGGGAATAAAATGATGGCCATTGCAACTTTTTATCTTGCACGGTATTTGCGCAATAATTTTCAAACGCCTTTTTTGGGGAAAAAAATGGTTTCATGAATTAAAAAATAACAAGACAGTAAAGTTAGCCCAATTTTTTTGTAAAATATGAAAGATTATGTTACGCCGAGTAAATAGATACCTAACATGTCTTGCTTTAAAATTGCGCACACTCATGGAATGGTGCCAAACTTCGGTACTTGAAAATCTCTATAGGTGGCGCTTTGAAATTATTTACAGGTTACCAGGTTAGAATTACAGAGGAGGTCTAGTGCTAGAATTGTTGCACGCACTCTAACGCACGCGGCGATACCTCACATATGTGGTTTGAACGGCGTTTACATATGTGGGTGGGACTTACATGTGCGTTCCCTTCTGAGCGCGAGCTATTGGGGACAGGGGCGTTTAAAAAAAATGTATTATTATTTATTTTTTTATTTTACTTAATTTTTTTTATTTTTACACATTTTCTTTTTTGATCACTTTTATTCCTATTACAAGGAATGTAAACATTCCTTGTAATAGGAATGTGTGTGACAGGTCCTCTTTATGGAGAGATGCGGGGTCAATAAGACCCCACATCTCTCCTCCAGGCTGGAAAGCATGAGATCGTGAAAAAAATGTCACCGATCGCATGCTTACTAGCCGCAATGGCGGCTTTGTTTACTTCTGAGGACCCGGGCCTCCGACGGTCATAGAGATGACTGGTGACCGACTGGTGACCATCTGGTCACCAGTCATCTCTATGCTCGTCACGTGACCCACCAATGGTGCCGGACGATTCTCTCCAGGTCCCCGATGGCACGGGAGAGCCCGGAGAAGCACCGGATGGCGGCGGGAGGGGGGAGATGTCCCCTCCCGCCGCCTATAAGAATCGCCGACAGAAGAGAAGGATATCTGAATGATGCCTCTAGCTGCAGGCATCATTCAGATATCCCCCCACAAACCCAGGACGTCATATGACGTCCACCCGGAGGGAGAGAGGGTTCCTGCCGGCGTCATTTTACAATGACCCGGTATGGAAGTGGTTAATAAATAAATTATTATTATTATTAATAATATTTTTGGGGTTTGGGTGTTTATTTATTATTATTTTATTATTATAATAATACTTATTATTAACAATATTAATAACTTATTTAATATTTTTTTTAAGGTTTGGGGTTTATTATTATTTATTTATGTATTAATGCATATTATTAATTCATTTGATTTATTTATGATGATTTTTAGTTATTTGTGTATTTATTTAAAATGTATTTATTCATATATGATTAATATTAAAAAAAAAAAAATTTGAGCAGAAAATTGCGCAAAAACGAGTGACAAAACGCGCGAATGCGCACAAAAATGCGCGAATGGCGCATTTCCATTAATTTCTTTGGGAATAAAAATGTGCCAAAAACGCTTAAATCTGCCCGATTTGAGCCACAGAAAAAGCTCCAGAACTATTTTTTTTATCTTCAGGCGACTTGGAGTGGAGATTTGAACCTTCTCCATAGAGAATAATAGATTTTTTTCTCCTCCAGCGTTTTGGAGTTTCCAGCTGAGGTGTGAATGGGGTCCCTCTGTGCCAGATTCACTTTTTGAATATTTTCTCTTTTTCTTAATACACTGTAAACTGCAATAAATGTGAAATTTCAAGCAAAACTTTTCAAACTTGCAATATTTCCACTTTAAAATCCTAGAAGACCATTTCCAGCTGTGCTGCACTGATACAATCTTCTCCTGCTTCAGAATTTCATAAGCCCGTGTGGGCGCGTTTCTTCACACCACTGAGTCACATCGCTCTTCTGTTGCAACCGACAATATAGAAATAATGTGATTTTTTTTTATGTTGTTCTCGTGGGTAACACACTTGCAACAGATGTGATCATGTATGATGGACGCCCTGTGAGAGAAAATTCCCTGTGCATGCTCCCTTGTCATTTGTAAAGTACCCAAATTCTGGCTGCAATATAATTTATCGCAGAAAGTCCCTTATTGCATGGCACATCATGTATACATCATGAGTCTAAAGCCCCATACACACGGTCAGACTTTTTGACAACAAACTTCGAAATGAGCAGGTTTTCAAAAAAATCCGAGCGTGTGTACGCTCCATCGGACAAACTTTTTCGGTTTTCATCGGACAAAAGTTCGCTCTGCAAACGGACAAACTTTTCGTCAACAAAAGTCCTACGGTGCAAAGTCCTATTGTGTGTACAGAAATCCATCGGACTTTTGTCCGAAGTACAAACACACATGTCCAGAACCAATGTTAAAATCAACCAACAATAGCAGAAGTTGACCAAAGGGTGGCGGAAAAAGAGCAGAAAAGAGCAGAAAAACCACGTGATGTTGGGAAAGTTTTGGGAAAGTTTGCAGAAAAGTCCTGTTGTGTGTATGCTATGGGTGTTGCCGACCAACTCCCTTCGGACAAAAATCCACGGAAACGTTTGTTTGAAGTCCGATCGTGTGTATGAGGCTTTAAGCCCCATACACACGTCGGGCTTTTTGACAACAAACTTCGAAATGAGCAAATTTTCAAAAAAATCCAACAGTGTGTACGCTCCATCGGACAAACTTTTTCGGTTTTCATCGGACAAAAGTTCGCTCTGCAAATGGACAAACTTTCCGGCAACAAAAGTCCTACGGTGCAAAGTCCTATCGTGTGTAGAGCAGAAAAAAGCAGAAAGACCACTAGATTTGGTGAAAGTTGGCTGAAAAAGTCCTGCCGTGTGTATGCATACCAAGTTCACGGCCAACGCCCTTCGGACAAAAATCCACGGAAAAGTTTGTTTGAAGTCCGACCGTGTGTATTAAGCCCCGTACACACGGTCGGACTTCCATCGGACTTTTCCGTGGTTTTTTGTCCGAACGGAGTTGGTTGGGAACACCCATAGCATACACACCACAGGACTTTTCTGCAAACTTTCTTAAAACTTCTTACAACATCGCATGTTTTTTCTGCTCTTTTCTGATCTTTACTGCCACCCTTTGGTCAACTTCTGCTATTGTTGGTTGATTTTAACAGTTGTTTTGTCCATCGGACTAAAGTCCGATGGTTTTCTGTACACACGGTCGGACTTTGCTCCATCTGACTTTTGTTGGGCAAAAGTTTGTCCGTTTGCAGACCCAACTTTTGTCCGATGAAATCCAAAACCAAACTAAAAAAGTTTGTCTGATGGAGCGTACACACGGTCGGATTGTTGGTCCAACTTGCTTAAAACAAAGTTTGTTGGGCAAAAGTCTGACCGTGTGTACGGGGCTTTAAGCCCCGTCCATACACACGGTCGGACTTTTGGCCAATAAACTTCATTTTTAGCAAGTTGGACCAACAATCCGACCGTGTGTACGCTCCATCGGACAAACTTTTTTTTGTTTTTTTTTGTTTTCATCGGACAAAAGTTCGGTCTGCAAACGAACAAACTTTTGGCCAACAAAAGTCCGATGGAGCAAAGTCCGACCGTGTGTACAGAAAACCATCGGACTTTTGTCCGATGGACAAAACAACTAATGTTAAAATCAACCAACAATAGCAGAAGTTGACCAAAGGGTGGCGGTAAAGAGCAGAAAAGAGCAGAAAAACCACGTGATGTTGGAAGAAGTTTTGGGAAAGTTTGCAGAAAAGTCCTGTGGTGTGTATGCTATGGGTGTTCCCGGCCAACTCCGTTCGGACAAAAATCCACGGAAAAGTCCGATGGAAGTCCGACCGTGTGTATGAGGCTTAAAATCCCATCGTGTGTATGCGGCATTAGTGTATTTTTTTTTTTTAGGGTGGACCTCCGCTTTGTGGGTTTTAATCAGTATCATCTTTAATATTTTAACTTCCTTAAAAAATAAAATCTGTAAAGTGACATCTATGGATTCCACAAAGAGAATGTAAGAACTATAAACTATTCCATATAATGTGAGTCAACTCTGTAAGATGTGTCAGTATGGATCTGTCATGGAGGAGATGGGATGGAGCAATGCTCTGCAGATCTCTAGAGAGGTCAGTGATGGAATAAATATATATATATCTGTTAGGACAGAGATGGTAATGCTCTGCAGATCTTTAGAAATATGTAATAATCTGCAGAATATATCAATATAGATCTATCAGGGGGAGATGGGATGGAGCAATTTTTGCATATCTCTATAGAGTTTAGTGATGGAATAATCTGCAGAATATATCAATATGTATCTGCAGGAGGAAGATGGGATGGAGCAATGTTCTGCAGATCTCTAGAGGGGTTAGTGATAGAATTATTTGCAGAATATATCAATATAGATCTGTCAGGAGGGAGATGGGATAGAGCAATCTTCTGCAGATCTGTAGAGAGGTCAATGATGGAATCATCTGTAGAATATACGAATATGTATCTGCTGAAGAGAAATGGGACGGAGCAATGTTCTGCAGATCTCTAGAGAGGTCAATGATGGAATAATCTGCAGAATATATCAATATGGATCTGCAGGAGAGAAATGGGACAGAGCAATGTTCTGCAGATCTCTAGAGGGGTCAGTGATGGAACAATCTGCAGAATAAATCAATATATACTGTATCCGCAGGAGGGAGATGGAATGGAGCAATGTTCTGCAAATCCCTAGAGAGGTCAATGGTGGAATAATCTGCAGAATATATCAATATGGATCTGTCAGGGGGAGATGGGATGGATCAATGCTCTGCAGAGCTCTAGAGAGGTCTGTGATGGAATTATATACAGGATACATCAATATATAGCTGTAGGAGGGAGATGGGATGGAGCAATGCTCTGCAGGAGGCCATGGAATAATCTTAAGAATATATCAATATGTATTTGCAGGAGGGGGAGGAATGGAATGGAGCAATGTTCTGAAAATCTCTAGAGAGGTCAATGATGGAATAATCTGCAGAATATATCAATATGGATCTGCAGGAGAGAAATGGGACGGAGCCATAGGTGTGCGCAGCCTATTGCATTAGGGTGTGCACCCCAAAGCTCGAACAGACATGAACGCCACCTGCTGTCACAGGGAGAAGGCTCTGATGGTGAGAGACAGTTGATTGGGAGCATATTATTTTACATCCAAAGTATAGATGTAATGTGTTCCTACAGTTGAACCTAGCCTTTAATATAATGGGAGCATTTACACTGGCCACTGGCACCCCAACCACCCACCTGGTGCCACCCCTGTATAATGCTAATGCACATGGGTGATTAGGGTGTGCCCAGGCACATCCGGCACACCCTGTGCACACGCCTATGGACGGAGCAATGTTCTGCGGATCCCTAGAGGGGTCAGTGATGGAATAATCTGCAGAATAAATCAATATATACTGTATCCGCAGGAGGGAGATGGGATGGAGCAATGTTTTGCAAATCCCTAGAGAGGTCAATGATGGAATAATCTGCAGAATATATCAATATGGATCTGTCATGGGGGAGATGGGATGGAGCAATGCTCTGCAGAGCTCTAGAGAGGTCAGTGGTGGAATAATCTGCAGAATATATAAATATCTATCTGTCAGCAGGGAGATGGGATGGAGCAATGCTCTGCCTCACGAGAATTTGGTGATGGAATAATCTGCAGAGTATATTGATATGTATTAGTCAAAGGGAAATGAATGGGAGAGTGGAGGTGGCACATGATTTTTATCCCTGTTATAATAACATGTTGAGTTATTGCACCCCCGTGTGGTTGTAATTATTATTGCTTCTTTCCAGCAGAGTTTTCCTGTCCTGATCCTTACAGTGAAGATTTCAGTATTTTGGCACCTGGAAGTGCTGTCAGGATAAGGAAGACCAGGCCTGATATTTTGGGCTGCAACCTGTCCGACAAGTGCAATCCCAGGAGCGAAGGGAAGCGCTGCGATAACACTAAGCAGGCATCGCCTGTTCTGGACAGTTTTGTTCTTGTTCTGAAAAAAAAGAAAAAAAGTCACCTACAAAAATTCCGCCTGAATCCTGCATGATAAATCCCAAAACCGTGAGAATGTCGCTCCGAGTGCTGCCTAATAACTCAAATCTCTGGCCTGCAAAGAATCAGGATTACTGGCGGGATCCTGCCGTGTTACACAGAAAATGTTTTATAAGTAAAAACTTTGATTAAAAGAAAAAATCCTGATAATGTATATAGAAGTGCATAAATTGGAATTGACAATGCGCTACCCTTTAAATAAGCAAACAAAGTGCTAATTAAAATATGTGAGTTCTCACACACACAAAACACCAATAAGAAAGTCCCGTGTAGTTCTCATTAGGCATAAAATGTTACATGTGCACAAAAAAATAATAATATAAAAATATTAATAAAAATTAAACATAAAAACGTGTGTATAAATATATGTGCAAAGTTCCAAATAACGTTGATTCAGCCGAACAATCACATCTGCTGATGTGTGTGCGATGTAATCTTCTAAACTGTTGTGAGTGGAGACTCCATATACAAATGGTTCAGATAAGAAATAGAAGAAATAGCAGCTTACCGAATCCAGTGGATCTCTATGACGGAGATCTTTAGGGGCTCAAGCTCATATATACTTCCCACCAAGCTGACAACCAAAGAGCATTGGACTCAGACGAAATCTTCCTCCACTTCCTAGGCTGAAAGAAATTTCCCTCCTGGTATCAGCTGGCGTGCTTATCTCATACGAAAAAAGATTTGTTTGGAAGAAAAAAATGAAGAACTCATGGTGCAGTATTTCTTTGTTAAAAAAATAAGATATCCTTTATTTAAGCTGGATAAAAAATGCATCAAACACGTAATCCATTAAGGAGCGACAAGTTCAAAAAACGCTGCAAGTACTCAGCTGCGGTCTCTGCCGATCAGCTGTTGCATAGTGACGTCACGTTCGACAGCTCCACCCGACGCTGCGTTTCGGCATACAAGGCGTCCACTGGGAAAGGAGGCTCCTAAATAAAGGATATCTTATTTTTTTAACAAAGAAATACTGCACCATGAGTTCTTCATTTTTATCATGTATAATAATAATAGGGTGTGACTATGGGGGGGGGGGGGCGCAATAGAGTGTAAGCTCACCTGGTGCAGAGACTGATGGGACTGGCTCAATGTTCTCTGTACAGCACTGTGGTATATGTCAGAGCTATAAAAATTGAATATAATAATAACAATAATGGTGGGTGACTGTGGGGGGGGGGGGGGGCATTAGAGTGTAAGCTTTTCTGGTTCATAGACTGATGTGACTGGCTAAATATTCTCTATATAGCACTGCAGTATATGTCAGAGCTATATAAATTAATAATAATAGTAATAATAATCATAACAGTGTGTGACTGTGTGTGTGGGCGGGATAGAGTGTAAGCTCTTCTGGTGCAGGGACTGCCTAAGAGCCCATTCACACAGGGGCGTCTTTGGATCCGACTCCAAATCGCCCCAGGTCGCCCCTAGTCGCCTCAGGTCGCGCTGGCTGAAGAAATCAATGTAAGTTAATGGAGCCGTCCTTATGCACACTACTGCAGTCGCTCCGACTTCAAAAAAGGTCCCTGTACTACTTCAATCCGACTCCTAGGCGACCTGTAACCATTCATTTCAATGGGAGTCGCCTCTCACTGTCTTAATAGGAGCGACTCTCCAGGAAGAAAACATACATTTATCAGGCAAAACTCTCCCTCCCCCCTCCCTCCCACAGAGCTGATTCTTGTTTGATTGGCCACTGGAATGTCTCCTGTCCTGCAGGCAACTTGGAGTTGCCTTGTAAATAGCTCCAGGTCGGGCTGAGTTGCCTCATAAAATTGCGCTGGAAGTCGTGTTGCCCCTATGTGAATGGGCTCAGTGTTCTATGTTCATCACTGTACATATGTGAGAGCTATAAACATGTATAATAATAAATAATAACAATAATATTTTTCAGAGCAATATGAATGTATAAAAATAATAATAGTGTGTGACTGTCGGGGGGGGGGGGGGGGATTAAAAAATGTATTATAATAATAGTGTGTGACTGTGGGGGGACATTAGAGTGTAAGCTCTTCTGGTGCAGAGACTGATGTGACTGACTCTGTGTTCTCTGTACAGCGCTGCGGTATATGTCAGAGCTAAATAAATGTATAATAATAATAGTGTGTGTGTGTGTGGGGGGGGGGGGGCAATAGAGATAAGCTTTTCTGGTGCAGGGAATGATGTGACTGGCTAAGTGTTCTCTGAACATCGCTGTGGTATATGTCAGAGCTATAAAATGTATTATAATAATATTAATAGTGTGTGACTGTGGGGGGACATTAGAGTGTAAGCTCCTCTGGTACAGAGACTGATGGGACTGGCTCAGTGTTCTCTGTACAGCACTGCGGAATTTGTTAGTGCTATATAAATGACAGAAGTACACAAAATAGAGATATCTGGGGGGGGGGGGGGGTTCCCATTGAATTATTAGTCTGAACACTATGACATGTAGGACCCCCCCAGTCTGTAGGACGGTGGTTGGTGTCTCATCCTCCTCTGCCTGGTGGGTCTGTAATGTGAAGAGATTAGTGGAATCTGGAAGCAGACCCATTCTGGTGTTCGGGGTCACCCATGACTCACTGAGCTGGAAAACCACTTCATATATAAATATCGGATGCATTAACAAGACGCCTACAACTCCATAACCTGCAAAATATTTACTCGGCATAAGATAAATATCCATCTTGGCGCGGTGAGCGATCGGAGGGCCTTCCACGGCTGTGCGTGTCTGCGATACGTGGCGTTTACGACATGTGTGCACCAAACCTCGGTCATCATTAATCGGACACTTGTACACCGCCTCTGATGTGTCAGCCCCCGGAGCTCATACTAAAACTGGAGGCGGTTTTAAAAGCCTATTAAATCAAATAGATTTTGTGAAGACACCGAGAAGGTGCTTAGACTGTAATGTAGAAATAAATGATTATATTTATTATTTTGCAATAGTGCTTAAAGTTGAGTACAGTGGAACCTCGGATTACGAGCATAATCTGTTCCAGTAGAATGCTCGTAATCCAAAGTACTCGCATATCAAAGCGAGTTTCCTCATTGAAGTCAATGGAAACAAAAATAATTAGTTCCGCATTGACTTCAATGGCATGCAATACCGCATGCAGCCAGAGGTGGGGGGCGCCGGAGAGCCTCGGAAACGGCCGGAAAGGCTCGAGGAAACATCAGCTGACCTCGGCAAACCTCGGAAAGGTTCGGAAACAGAGTATTTTCGTGTCTTTCCGAGCATTTCTGAACGGCGCCGTTTGGCTCCGCTCGGCTCCGGCACCCCCCTCCACCTCAGGCCAAACGCGGTACTGCACACCGCTTTGGCCTGAATCCTGCTCGTTTTGCGAGACAACACTCGCAAACCGAGTTAGGATTTTTTTGAATACAGTGCTCGTATTGCGAGAGTGACGCTCAGTTACCTCGTTACTCGCAATCTGAGGTTCCACTGTATGTCTGAATACGTTCCTAAATTGTCCCAATATACAGCATATACGTTTCAGAAAAGGTCCACCGTTTATCATTAAAAAGCCGTTCTTGAGCAATACTCAATGACTTTGCCTAGGCTGAGCAGGGCCGTCTTTAAAATTGATTGAACCCTGGGCAAATTTTTTTTAGGGTTCTCCCAAATTGACTTATCAACTATTTGTGGGCAGTGTGGGCTCAAAGGGCAGCTGCTTTGGGCCCCACAACAATGACTGGGCCCGGGGCAGCTGCCTCTTTTTCCCTGCGTTACAGATGGCCCTGAGGTTGAGATGATGTCTTCAGTCTGCTGCAGGCAGGAGGAAGCCTTTCCTCAGTCTCCCCTCCTCCAGTGATCAGATAGTACATTGTAACTTTGGAGCACAGTGAGACATTAGAGCAGGGGCTTATCTGTATCAGACATTTGTGAATACAGCCAAGAACTACACAGGCACCAGGATTTACGTGATTGTGTCATGTCTAAGCCAGTATCTCAGTGCAGGAAGTAGATGGTGACCTTAGATGATGCCTGAACAAAGATGGTGCCGCAGTACTTTTTTTCTGCCACTAGATGCCCTCAGTCTGCTGGCCAGGCCAGCATCATTAAACCCACTTACTCTAATGCCGCGTACACACGATCGATTTTCTCGACGGTGAAAACACCGTTGAGAAAATCGATGGGAAAAACGAAGAACGGCTTGGTCCCCTACACACGGTCATTTTTTCTCTTGGTCGAGAAAAACGACCGTGTGTAGGCTCCCCGGCAGTGTTTCCCTATGGGAAAACTGCCGCGGAAAAAAATGCAGCGAATCACGACGAGAAAAATTAGAGCATGTTCTAATTTTTCTCGTTGTGATTAATGCCGTTTTTCTCGTCGGGAAAAATGACCAAAAGCCCACACACGGGCGTTTTTCTCGTCAAAGAGAATTTTTTTTATTTTTGCTGACGAGAAAAATGGTCGTGTGTACGCGGCATAAGCCCCGGTTGTCCTGTAGCCGCCCCCAGCCTATAACTGGACAGTGAAAGGAGAAGCAGCCCAGTGATGAGCTCATCCCTATTTGCTCTCTCCTCCTATCAGCATGCTTCCAGTCAGCTTATTTAATGATTGGATCCTTGTGCTGCTACCCCTCCCACAGTCTCAGCTCTGCTGTATAGGAGCTCATACTAAGTCAGATACATTTACTTACACTGCTTGCATTTGAAGAAATGCATTTATTGATAGTCATATCGATTATGGAGCTGCATTGATGTGTGCCTTTTATATCTGTCTGGAGATGCTCTTAACCTCTTGCCTACTGGGCACTTTCACCCCCTTCCTGCCCAGGCCAATTTCCAGCTTTCAGCGCTGTCACACTTTGAATGACAATTGCACGGTCATGCAACACTGTACCCAAATTACATTTTTAGCATTTTTTTTCACACAAATAGAGCTTTCTTTTGGTGGTATTTAATCACCACTGGGATGTTTTAATTTTTTGCTACAAAAATGAAAAAAAAACACACATTTTGAAAAAATATTTTTTTTCTTAGTTTCTGTTATAAAATTTTGCAAACAGGTAATTTGTCTCCTTTACTGATGTGTGCTGATGAGGCGGCACTGATGGGCACTAATAGGCAGCACTGCTAGGCTGCACTGATAGGCTGCACTGATGGGCACTGATGAGGCTGCACCGATGAGTGGCATTGGTGGGCACTAATAGGCAGCACTGATGAGGGGGCATTGGTGGGCACTGATGAGGCTGCACTGATAGGCAGCACTGATGGGCACTAATAGGCAGCACTGATGGGCACTGATAAGCCTGCACCGATGAATGGCATTGGTGGGCACTGATAGGCAGCACTGATGAGGGGGCACTGGTGGGAACTGATGAGGTTGCACTGATAGACGGCACTGATGGGCACTAATAGGCAGCACTGATAGGCAACAGTGATGGGCACTGATGAGGCTGCACCGATGAGTGGCATTGGTGGGCACTGATAGGCAGCACTGATGAGGGGGCACTGGTGGGCACTGATGAGGCTGCACCGATAGGCGGCACTGATGGGCACTAATAGGCAGCACTGATGGGCACTGATAAGGCTGCACCGATGAGTGGCATTGGTGGGCACTGATAGGCAGCACTGATGAGGGGGCACTGGTGGGAACTGATGAGGCTGCACTGATAGGCGGCACTGATGGGCACTAATAGGCAGCACTGATAGGCAGCAGTGATGGGCACTGATGAGGCTGCACCGATGAGTGGCATTGGTGGGCACTGATAGGCAGCACTGATGAGGGGGCACTAGTGGGCACTGATGAGGCTGCACCGATAGGCGGCACTGATGGGCACTAATAGGCAGCACTGATGGGCACTGATAAGGCTGCACCGATGAGTGGCATTGGTGGGCACTGATAGGCAGCACTGATGAGGGGGCACTGGTGGGAACTGATGAGGCTGCACTGATAGGCAGCACTGATAGGCACTAATAGGCAGCACTGATAGGCAGCAGTGATGGGCACTGATGAGGCTGCACCGATGAGTGGCATTGGTGGGCACTGATAGGCAGCACTGATGAGGGGGCACTGGTGGGCACTGATGAGGCTGCACCGATAGGCGGCACTGATGGGCACTAATAGGCAGCACTGATAGGCAGCACTGATGGGCACTGATGAGGCTGCACCGATGAGTGGCATTGGTGGGCACTGATAGGCAGCACTGATGAGCGGGCACTGGTGGGCACTAATGAGGCTGCACCGATAGGCGGCACTGATGGGCACTAATAGGCAGCACTGATAGGCAGCACTGATGGGCACTGATGAGGCTGCACCGATGAGTGGCATTGGTGGGCACTGATAGGCAGCACTGATGAGCGGGCACTTATGGGCACTAATAGGCAGTGCTGCTAGGCTGCACTGATAGGCTGCACTGATGGGCACTGATGAGGCTGCACCAATGAGTGGCATTGGTGGGCACTAATAAGCAGCACTGATGAGGGGGCACTGGTGGGCACTGATGAGGCTGCACTGATAGGCAGCACTGATGGGCACTAATAGGCAGCACTGATAGGCAGCAGTGATGGGCACTGATGAGGCTGAGCTGATGAGTGGCATTGGTGGGCACTGATAGGCAGCACTGATGAGGGGGCACTGGTGGGCACTGATGAGGCTGCACCGATAGGCGGCACTGATGGGCACTAATAGGCAGCACTGATGGGCACTGATAAGGCTGCACCGATGAGTGGCATTGGTGGGCACTGATAGGCAGCACTGATGAGGGGGCACTGGTGGGAACTGATGAGGCTGCACTGATAGGCGGCAGTGATGGGCACTAATAGGCAGCACTGATAGGCAGCAGTGATGGGCACCGATGAGGCTGCACCGATGAGTGGCATTGGTGGGCACTGATAGGCAGCACTGATGAGGGGGCACTGGTGGGCACTGATGAGGCTGCACCGATAGGCGGCACTGATGGGCACTAATAGGCAGCACTGATGGGCACTGATAAGGCTGCACCGATGAGTGGCATTGGTGGGCACTGATAGGCAGCACTGATGAGGGGCACTGGTGGGAACTGATGAGGCTGCACTGATAGGCAGCACTGATAAGCACTAATAGGCAGCACTGATAGGCAGCAGTGATGGGCACTGATGAGGCTGCACCGATGAGTGGCATTGGTGGGCACTGATAGGCAGCACTGATGAGGGGGCACTGGTGGGCACTGATAGGGCTGCACCGATAGGCGGCACTGATGGGCACTAATAGGCAGCACTGATAGGCAGCACTGATGGGCACTGATGAGGCTGCACCGATGAGTGGCATTGGTGGGCACTGATAGGCAGCACTGATGAGCGGGCACTGATGAGGCTGCACCAATAGGCGGCACTGATGGGCACTAATAGGCAGCACTGATAGGCAGCACTGATGGGCACTGATGAGGCTGCACCGATGAGTGGCATTGGTGGGCACTGATAGGCAGCACTGATGAGCGGGCACTGATGGGCACTAATAGGCAGCACTGCTAGGCTGCACTGATAGGCTGCACTGATGGGCACTGATGAGGCTGCACCAATGAGTGGCATTGGTGGGCACTAATAGGCAGCACTGATGAGGGGGCACTGGTGGGCACTGATGAGGCTGCACTGATAGGCAGCACTGATGGGCACTAATAGGCAGCACTGATGGGCACTGATAAGGCTGCACCGATGAGTGGCATTGGTGGGCACTGATAGGCAGCACTGATGAGGGGGCACTGGTGGGAACTGATGAGGCTGCACTGATAGGCGGCACTGATGGGCACTAATAGGCAGCACTGATAGGCAGCAGTGATGGGCACTGATGAGGCTGCACCGATGAGTGGCATTGGTGGGCACTGATAGGCAGCACTGATGAGGGGGCACTGGTGGGCACTGATGAGGCTGCACCGATAAGCGGCACTGATGGGCACTAATAGGCAGCACTGATGGGCACTGATGAGGCTGCACCGATGAGTGGCATTGGTGGGCACTGATAGGCAGCACTGATGAGCGGGCACTGGTGGGCACTGATGAGGCTGCACTAATAGGCGGCACTGATGGGCACTGATGAGGAGGCACTGATGAGCACTGATTGGTAGCACTGATGGGCACCAATTGGTAGCACTGATGGGCACAGATGGCCACTGATTGGCAGCACTTTTGGGGCTGCACTGATTATCAGAACACTGATGATCAGTGCCCTGATTATCAGTGCAGTGCAGATGTCCCCTTTCACAGTAGCTGGTTACTGGCTCTCTTCTCTCCTCATTCTGTGACAGTGTGAAGAAAGGAATGCTGATAAGTGTGTTTGATTGGACACAGCTGATCATGTGATAAAGAGCTGCTGTGATTGGCTCTTCACCCCGATCTATGATTAGCTGTTTTTAAATAACACATCAATCACAGAGCATGCCAATAGACCCCCTCCCAAAACAGGACGATAGCACTGTAGCCGTCATTTGGCTATAGCTTGGTCGGCAAATGGTTAAAAAAAAATTGCGTACTTTAGACCACTTTTTACACTTTTGAGGTGCAGGAAACCACATGTGGCTCGGACAGGAATCGCACCGCATTCCTGTTCAAATCATATGCGATTCTTCACAGTGCAATTTGAGACATTCATTTTGTATTGCTCAAATCACAAATCTCACCTCACCCGCAGAAAAAGGTGCATACAATTTTTTTTCGCACTGGAATCGAATCGCATGGGTGTTCACACCACATGCGATCCGATTAAGGTAATCGCACCGCAGTTTGCAAACCATTTGTGGGGTGTTAGCTTAAAATTTACACCTGCTGCGGTTCACATGAAGGCAGATTGATTGCAGTGCGGGAAACGCACAGGAATCGCTGAGAATCCCTCACCAAACAGCGACTCAAAGGCTCTGCGGGTCCTAATGAGTGAGCTGCCTAAAATGCAGAACACCTTATCATATGATAACGGGTGCTACATGCAATAACACAACACGCAGTGTGAAGGGGCCCTTACTATTATTATTATTATACGGGATTTATATGGCGCCAACAGTTTGCGCAGCGCTTTACAGCATGATGGCAGACAGTACAGTTACAATACAATTAAATACAGGAGGAATCAGAGGGCCCGGCTCGTTAGAGTTTATAATCTAAGAGATTGTAATGAATTAAAATTCACAAAGACTAAAGCTTGTGTGAAAAGATATGAACTAACAATCGGTCTCCTGATATCCGTCGCATTGATTTCTGGCTGATTTTTTATCGGATTCTCCATTCACAGGCCGCGAATCCCTGAATATCAGGGTGTATATGTATCCTGCAGGGGGCGCTGTCTATACATCGCTGTGTATAGTCAGGTCAGCTCTGTACATCCCTGTCTGAGGATTTGGCATTAACACTTCCAATGTGAAGTGAGGTCTTTATACTGGACATGGTGATGGAGGATGGAAGACACCTGGAGGGAAATAAGACAAAGCAAAGGAGACTCTTCATCTACAATGTAACATTTTACTACCTCATTGTGCTACATTCCTTCCATAGACAAGTACAGAGTTCCCAGTGCAAAGTGGTCATTAATAAGGTTTACAAAAATTACTTTTACTTTTCTTATTTTTCCATATATGGGTAAGGGAGGGGGGGGGTGGCACTTGGGGGTCCAGAACAATGACACACTGACACTTGGGGGCCCAGAACAATGACACACTGACACTTGGGGGTCCAGAACAATGACACTCTGACACATGGGGGCCCAGAACAATGACACACTGACACTTGGGGGTCCATAACAATGACACCCTGACACTTGGGGGTCCAGAACAATGACACCCTGACACATGGGGGCCCAGAACAATGACACACTGACACTTGGGGGTCCAGAACAATGACACCATGACACTTGGGGGTCCAGAACAATGACACACTGACACTTGGGGGCCCAGAACAATGACACACTGACACATGGGGGTCCAGAACAATGACACTCTGACACATGGGGGCCCAGAACAATGACACACTGACACTTGGGGGTCCAGAACAATGACACCCTGACACTTGGGGGTCCAGAACAATGACACCCTGACACTTGGGGGTCCAGAACAATGACACACTGACACTTGGGGGTCCAGAACAATGACACCCTGACACATGGGGGCCCAGAACAATGACACCCTGACACTTGGGGGTCCAGAACAATGACACCCTGACACTTGGGGGTCCAGAACAATGACACCCTGACACATGGGGGCCAAGAACAATGACACACTGACACTTGGGGGTCCAGAACAATGACACCCTGACACTTGTGGGTCCAGAACAATGACACCCTGACACATGAGGGCCCAGAACAATGACACACTGACACTTGGGGGTCCAGAACAATGACAAACTGACACTTGGGGGGCCCAGAACAATGACACAATGACACTTGGGGTCCCAGAACAATGACACGCTGACACTTGGGGGCCCAGAACAATAACACCCTGACACCTGGGGGTCCAGAACAATGACACACTGACACTTGGGGGCCCAGAACAATGACACACTGACACTTGGGGGCCCAGAACAATGACACACTGACACTTGGGGGTCCAGAACAATGACACACTGACACTTGGGGGGCCCAGAACAATGACACCCTGACACTTGGGGGCCCAGAACAATGACACACTGACACTTGGGGGGCCCAGAACAATGACACCCTGACACATGGGGGTCCAGAACAATGACACACTGACACTTGGGGGTCCAGAACAATGACACACTGACACTTGGGGGTCCAGAACAATGACACAATGGCACTTGGGGGTCCAGAACAATGACACACTGACACTTGGGGGGCCAGAACAATGACACACTGACACTTGGGGGTCCAGAACAATGACAAACTGACACTTGGGGGGCCCAGAACAATGACACACTGACACTTGGGGGTCCAGAACAATGACACACTGACACTTGGGGGTCCAGAACAATGACACACTGACACTTGGGGGGCCCAGAACAATGACACCCTGACACATGGGGGTCCAGAACAATGACACACTGACACTTTGGGGTCCCAGAACAATGACACAATGACACTCGGGGGTCCAGAACAATGACACACTGACACTCGGGGGTCCAGAACAATGACACACTGACACTTGGGGGTCCAGAACAATGACAAACTGACACTTGGGGGGCCCAGAACAATGACACAATGACACTTGGGGGCCCAGAACAATGACACCCTGACACCTGGGGGTCCAGAACAATGACACACTGACACTTGGGGGCCCAGAACAATGACACACTGACACTTGGGGGTCCAGAACAATTACACACTGACACTTGGGGGGCCCAGAACAATGACACCCTGACACCTGGGGGTCCAGAACAATGACACACTGACACTCGGGGGTCCAGAACAATGACACACTGACACTTGGGGGTCCAGAACAATGACACACTGACACTTGGGGGTCCAGAACAATGACACACTGACACTTGGGGGTCCAGAACAATGACACACTGACACCTGGGGGTCCAGAACAATGACACACTGACACTCGGGGGTCCAGAACA
The DNA here is from genome assembly GCA_029206835.1 of Rana muscosa. Lineage (NCBI taxonomy): Eukaryota > Metazoa > Chordata > Amphibia > Anura > Ranidae > Rana > Rana muscosa. The sequence continues at coordinate 330,469,296 of CM055119.1, read as the reverse complement.
ATGACACACTGACACTTGGGGGTCCAGAACAATGACACACTGACACTTGGGGGTCCAGAACAATGACACAATGACACTCGGGGGTCCAGAACAATGACACACTGACACCTGGGGGTCCAGAACAATGACACACTGACACTTGGGGGTCCAGAACAATGACACACTGACACTTGGGGGTCCAGAACAATGACACACTGACACCTGGGGGTCCAGAACAATGACACACTGACACCTGGGGGTCCAGAACAATGACACAATGATTATACACACCCAGATCCAGGGAATTCTCAGCCAGGAGCAGACCGACGCTTCACTCTGTCTGTCTTGATCTTGTTTGAGAAGCAGACTTTTCATATCCAAACTATTCACACAGGTATTTGAAAATGCTATTCACCTTCTTTCCTTTTTCTTTATCCTTCTTTTAGACACACACACTCACTTTCATTCACACATACCATTTAACACAGACTCCAATATACACACACACACACACACACACACACATTTCAACATACATTTATACATACATTCATACATATTCATACATTCATAGGTACAGACATCTATTCCCCATTCATTAACCTTTTAATTTCAGTTTTATATATTTATTTTTTCTTTCTCACCATGCTTGTCCTCCACCGCACATATTCCTACATTTTATGCCCCATCACTTATTAACAGGATATTTCCAGCACTCACACCTATTTCTAGGTGTGCATATAAGTGTATATAATTATTACACTCGTCCACACATCGCTTCACACAGTCATTCATTCATACATTCACTTACTTCCATCCCTTCATCTTTTCACATCCTCTTCCCTCTTCTCTTCATCTCCTTCTTGCATCCCCTCTTTTAATTTTATTTTTTTGCCATTATGTCACACAGATTCCATTCAATGCGAACCCTGCATCTAGTATGCACAATACATACACAATCAGCGAGCAGCTACCAGCCCCTGTGACTGTATGTCTTCCCTGTTCATCATCTGGCGATTCCCCGCCTCAGTCCCGGGTGAGACTACCTTCACCTAACCCTTGTAAGTAATAATGTAACCATCCTTATCTTTCATCCTCAGGGTTAAATACCTAGATAACCATTAAAAATTATTTCATATCTCATTATCCCATGGTAATACACACGCATCCAACTCCTGACGATTGGCAAAAGGCCATGAAATGCATAGAGTGTCCATCCAGCGATGCCAAGCCACGCTTGCTCCAATGACCTCAATTTATCATGTTCTTTGTTTGTATTTATTATGTGAATTATGTATGCATCATATATGTTTAAATTATATATACTTTTTATCTGCTATGAATTTTACTGTTTGTCACATATCATGATTTAGTGATCAATTCCCTTATCAATAAATGTATTTTGATTATATCAACTTTTGTTGAATTTTATGACTGTATTTCTACATCATAAATATCTGATTATATTGCCTAATTATGTTTACTTATATCACTACCATGAATCACCCCTAGGGGTTTGTGACACTCAGGTTATTTTCATGCTATGAACTTATTATTACAAACACCCACAGGCCTCACTCAAAGTCCCAACCCAACCCCTTTTTGGTTCTCCATATACAATGACACACTGACACTTGGGGGTCCCAGAACAATGACAAAGTGACACTTGGGGGCCCAGAACAATGACACCCTGACACTTGGGGGTCCCAGAACAATGAAAAAGTGACACTTGGGGGCCCAGAACAATGACACACTGACACTTGGGGGTCCAGAACAATGACACACTGACACTTGGGGGCCCAGAACAATGACACACTGACACTTGGGGGTCCAGAACAATGACACACTGACATTTGGGGGTCCCAGAGCAATGACACACTGACACTTGGGGGTCCAGAACAATGACACACTGACACTTGGGGGTCTCAGAGCAATGACACACTGACACTTGGGGGTCCAGAACAATGACACACTGACACTTGGGGGTCCAGAACAATGACACACTGACACTTGGGGGTCTCAGAGCAATGACACACTGACACTTGGGGTCCAGAACAATGACACACTGACACTTGGAGGTCCAGAACAATGACACCCTGACACTTGGGGGTCTCAGAGCAATGACACACTGACACTTGGGGGTCCAGAACAATGACACACTGACACTTGGAGGTCCAGAACAATGAAACACTGACACTTGGGGGTCCAGAGCAATGACACACTGACACTTGGGGGTCCAGAACAATGACACACTGACACTTGGGGGTCCAGAACAATGACACACTGACACTTGGGGGTCTCAGAGCAATGAAACACTGACACTTGGGGGTCCAGAACAATGACACACTGACACTTGGGGGTCCAGAACAATGACACACTGACACTTGGGGGTCCAGAACAATGACACACTGACTCTTGGGGGTCCCAGAGCAATGACACACTGACACTTGGGGGTCCAGAACAATGACACACTGACACTTGGGGGTCCCAGAGCAATGACACACTGACACTTGGGGGTCCAGAACAATGACACACTGACTCTTGGGGGTCCCAGAGCAATGACACACTGACACTTGGGGGTCCAGAACAATGACACACTGACACTTGGGGGTCCCAGAGCAATGACACACTGACACTTGGGGGTCCAGAACAATAACACTGACACTTGGGGGTCCAGAACAATGACACACTGACACTTGGGGGTCCAGAACAATGACACACTGACACTTGGGGTCCAGAACAATGACACAAGCACCAGGATTTACACACTCGTGTCATCTCTGAGGCAGTAGATGGTGATCCTGGATGATGCCTGAAGAAACATGGCGCCATCCTTATGGAGAGCAAATCAGATGAAGGCATTGTCATGGGGAGTCCTGTGATCCCCATGACAGGTAATAAATACCTGGAAGGGTTACACTGACACATTACTTAGTATGCTACACTTAGCATGGAAACAAATATCCGATGACAGGTCCACTTTAAAGTTTCCTAATTTAATAAAATAACTGGATACATTTCAGAGTTTTATATTTTCTCCCATATTTCAGCTTTATGGGCACCGCAGTGCAGGAAAACCCCATTCCCAACAAACACCTGTGTGCCTCGCTGTGTGCACGTGCATATGGGTGTGTGTGTGAGCGCGCACGCACTTCACGGGGGAAGGAGTCCTTCATTTCATAGAGGAAATAAGTGAGCATGTTCCTGCCAAAATAAATGTTCCATTTCCATTAATATTCCACAACAGGACCCACTTCAAGAAAGAGCGGCCCTCCGGGCCAACGCTTCTCCTGCTGGCACGGCCGAGCCAAGGTGCATTAAGAGCAGACATGGCGGAGGAGATTACTCACTCGGCTCTGTTTTCCGTGTTGGAGGAAACGCAGTTAGGCAAAAAAAAAAAAATTAAATTCTATAATAACAGAGTTACAGCGATAGGACCGGATGTATTTTGTAGGGAAAAATAAAAAAATAAAAATTGCAGTGAAATTCCACGCTTATGGCGTCTGTGGTGCGCCGATAATATCCATTTCTGTATATTCCTGGATTTATATGATATTACCCCAGCGATTCCATACATGATTCTGTATGTTACATCACCTGGGAGTTGGGTGTTATGTGGGCGGGACTTAAAAATTTATGTCAATTTTTCCCCCACATTTTTGGTATTGCTGTAAACGAAAAAAGACCGACAATTTTGAAAAAAAATTTTTTTTTTTACTTTCTGTTATAAAACATCCAATAAAAAAATGTAAAAAATCGAATTTCTTCATAATTTTAGGTCAATTTGTATTCTGCTACATATTTTTGGTAAAAAAAATCCCAATAAGCGTATATTGATTGGTTTGCGCAAAAGTTATAGCGTCTACAAACTATGGGATATATACTGAAATTAGTATTTTTTTATACTAGTAATGCCGGTGATCAGCGACTACAATATTGTGGCGGACAATCTGACACTAACTGACACTTTTGACACTTTGCGGGAACCAGTGACACTAATACAGTGATAAAAATATGCACTGTCACTGTATTAATGACACTGGCAAGGAAAGGGTTAAACATCAGGGGGCAATCAAACGGTTAAATGTGTGCTTAGCCAGTGTTTCTGTGTATTGTGTGTGGTGTATTTACTAAGGGACATGCCAGTTTTTTATTCCCTGCATTGCAGGGAAACAAAATCCAGCCCATCCCTGCTGACAGGACGGAGCTCTGCATTGTTTATATATGCAGAGCTCCATCCAGTGCGTCTCCTCACCAATCAGCGGGTGCCAGCGGTCCTCTATTGGCCGGCACCCGCCGATTGGCTTCTGTGATTCTACACAGAACGGCCGCCCTATAGCAGTAAACCTGCTATAGGGAAGTCAACAACTGGTTAAAATGGAGCTACACTGCATGTTTCACCCCCTAATGACCAGGCCATTTTTTGCGATATGACACTGCATTACTTTAACCGACAATTGCGCGGTCGTGCATCGCTGTACCCAAATAAAATTGACGTCCTTTTTTTCCCACAAATAGAGCTTTCTTTTGGGGGTATTTGATCACCTCTGCGGTTTTTATTTTTTGCGCTATAAACAAGAAAAGAACGACAATTTTGAAAAAATTTTTTTTTACTTTCTGCTATAATACACATTCTATTAAAAAAATTACAAAATCACATTTCTTCAACAATTAAGGCCAATATGTTTTTGGTAAAAAAAAATCCCAATAAGCGTATATTGATTGGATTGCGCAAAAGTTATCGCGTCTACAAACTATGGGACATTTTTATGGCATTTTTTTTTTTTACTAGTAATGACGGCGATCAGCGATTTTTAGCAGGACTACGACATTGCGGCGGACAAATCGGACACTAAGTAAAACTTTTTGGGGACCAGTGACACTAATACAGCGATCAGTGCTAAAAAAGTGCACTGTCACTGTACTAATGACACTGGCCGGGTTAACATCAGGGTCGTACAAAGGGTTAAGTGTGCTCCTAGGGAATGCTAGCTAACTGTGTGGGGAATGCTTTAACTGGAGGAAGAGAGAGATCTGTGTTCCTGCTTAGCAGAAACACAAGATCTCTCTCTTCCTCTCTGACAAACTGCTGTTCTGCCTCTCCTGTCAATGATCAGCTTGCCCCAGACCCAGGAAGAGACAACAAAGTACAGGTACGTTGTTTCGCGCAGCCGGGGCCGCCCTGCTGCTGTATATGTGCGGTGGGTGGTCCGGAAACGGTTAGAGCGGAGTTCCACCCAAAAATGGAACTTCCACTTTTCGGAACCCTTCCCCCCCCCACCGGTGTCACATTTGGCACCTTTCAGGGGGGAGGGGGGGTGTAGATACCTGTATAATACAGGTATTTGCACCGGGGAGAGACTCCCACGGGAGTCACTCCACTTACTGTCCCTCCCCGCTGCCTTCTGGGAAACACACTGGTCCCAGGAGGCAGCGGGGACCACTGGGAATGCGCCGCGCTACTCGCGCATGCGCAGTAGGGAACTGCACAGTGAAGCCGCAACGCTTCACTTCCTGATTCCCTCACCGAGGATGGCGGCGGGGGGCAGCCGAGAGACGAGCGATTGTTTGGCTTCGGCTGCTGACATCGCGGGCACAGGTAAGTGTCCATTTATTAAAAGTCAGCAGCTGCAGTATTTGTAGCTACTGGCTTTTAAATTTTTTTTTTTATCGTGGGACCTCCGCTTTTTTTCATATTTTAATTGACAAAGCAAACTTCCCCCATCCATCCATGTTTCCATACTTTATTTTATGGAGAAATCACTTTGAACCCCCCCCCCCCCCCCTAGCATTTCTGTCCATGGCCATCTTGATTAAGGGCAGACGATTAATGTAGCATTTACTTCCTGGAATCCACCTGCCGTTAGCTCAGGCATGCAGGCAAGAGGGTGTGTTTAGCTAAGAAATCCCTCCCCCCCCAAGACTCCTGGAATGTATGACATCATTTTGGCCTAGGCGAGAACCCAGGGAGTAACTGAAGAAATGTAAAAAAAAGTTTAAATATAATATACCTTTCTATCCATTTACTAATGCGATCAGCATAAGGATTAAAAATAGCCAAGTGTGATTGAGAGAGTGAAGTTCCACTATATAAGGTTAAAAAGATCTATCCAATTCAACCTGTATGTGTGTGTGAGTTTTATTTTCTTACAGATTCCATAATTTTTTTTAAGTTGTCAACTTCTTTGGTGGACCATGACGAGGCCTGTTCTGAGTGGAACCTGTCCTGTTATCCCGCTGTATGGTCTTGGCTAGGGATGAGCTTCGTGTTCGAGTCGAACATACGTTCGACTCGAACATTGGCTGTTCGATCGTTCGACGAAGATCGAACGATTTGGGCCGTTCGCGCCAAATTCGAGTGACGCGAACGGCCCACAATGCACTACGCCATCGCAGTGTCATCCAGGCGCTGTGATTGGCCAAGCATGCACTGTGACCCCGCATGCTTGGCCAATCACAGCGCCGGCAGCGAGGAGAGCAATGATTGGCCACAGGCAGGATGCCTGTGGCCAATTATTGCTGAGGGTGTTTAGTACACGCCCCACACTATAAAAGGCCGCCAGCACGGCGGCCTAGTGTAGTGTGTTCCGGAGCAGGGATAGAGTAGCATAGGCAGGGACAGTGACTGTTATTTCTTTCTTGCTTAACCTGGATTCCTTTAGTTTAGGGAAAGAGAAGGATAGGTAGGGAGAGTGTCAGTGTGTTTTGTGCTTCTGCTATAGTGTGCTTAAAAAAAAACATTTATTCTAGGGACAGAAAACTCTAGGTAGGGACAGTGTCAGTTTCTTTCACTCTGCAAGTCCTTGTTTCCAGGGACCTGGAAGGACAGTGAGTGAATTGTCCTTTTGCTATATTGTGATTAAAAAAAACATTTATTCTAGGGACAGAAAACTCTAGGTAGGGACAGTGTCAGTTTCTTTCACTCTGCAAGTCCTTGTTTCCAGGGACCTGGAAGGACAGTGAGTGAATTGTCCTTTTGCTATATTGTGATTAAAAAAAACATTTATTCTAGGGACAGAAAACTCTAGGTAGGGACAGTGTCAGTTTCTTTCACTCTGCAAGTCCTTGTTTCCAGGGACCTGGAAGGACAGTGAGTGAATTGTCCTTTTGCTATATTGTGATTAAAAAAAACATTTATTCTAGGGACAGAAAACTCTAGGTAGGGACAGTGTCAGTTTCTTTCACTCTGCAAGTCCTTGTTTCCAGGGACCTGGAAGGACAGTGAGTGAATTGTCCTTTTGCTATATTGTGATTTAAAAAAACATTTATTCTAGGGACAGAAAACTCTAGGTAGGGACAGTGTCAGTTTCTTTCACTCTGCAAGTCCTTGTTTCCAGGGACCTGGAAGGACAGTGAGTGAATTGTCCTTTTGCTATATTGTGATTAAAAAAAACATTTATTCTAGGGACAGAAAACTCTAGGTAGGGACAGTGTCAGTTTCTTTCACTCTGCAAGTCCTTGTTTCCAGGGACCTGGAAGGACAGTGAGTGAATTGTCCTTTTGCTATATTGTGATTAAAAAAAACATTTATTCTAGGGACAGAAAACTCTAGGTAGGGACAGTGTCAGTTTCTTTCACTCTGCAAGTCCTTGTTTCCAGGGACCTGGAAGGACAGTGAGTGAATTGTCCTTTTGCTATATTGTGATTAAAAAAAACATTTATTCTAGGGACAGAAAACTCTAGGTAGGGACAGTGTCAGTTTCTTTCACTCTGCAAGTCCTTGTTTCCAGGGACCTGGAAGGACAGTGAGTGAATTGTCCTTTTGCTATATTGTGATTAAAAAAAACATTTATTCTAGGGACAGAAAACTCTAGGTAGGGACAGTGTCAGTTTCTTTCACTCTGCAAGTCCTTGTTTCCAGGGACCTGGAAGGACAGTGAGTGAATTGTCCTTTTGCTATATTGTGATTAAAAAAAACATTTATTCTAGGGACAGAAAACTCTAGGTAGGGACAGTGTCAGTTTCTTTCACTCTGCAAGTCCTTGTTTCCAGGGACCTGGAAGGACAGTGAGTGAATTGTCCTTTTGCTATATTGTGATTAAAAAAAACATTTATTCTAGGGACAGAAAACTCTAGGTAGGGACAGTGTCAGTTTCTTTCACTCTGCAAGTCCTTGTTTCCAGGGACCTGGAAGGACAGTGAGTGAATTGTCCTTTTGCTATATTGTGATTAAAAAAAACATTTATTCTAGGGACAGAAAACTCTAGGTAGGGACAGTGTCAGTTTCTTTCACTCTGCAAGTCCTTGTTTCCAGGGACCTGGAAGGACAGTGAGTGAATTGTCCTTTTGCTATATTGTGATTAAAAAAAACATTTTTTTCTAGGGACAGAAAACTGTAGGTAGGGAGAGTATTTTTTTTCTTTCACTCTGCAAGTCCTTGTTTCCAGGGACCTGTAAGGACAGTGAGTTAATTGTCCTTGTGCTATATTGTGCTGAAAAAAACATTTATTCCAGGGACAGAAAACTCTAGGTAGGGACAGTGTCAGTTTCTTTCACTCTGCAAGTCCTTGTTTCCAGGGACCTGGAAGGACAGTGAGTGAATTGTCCTTTTGCTATATTGTGATTAAAAAAAACATTTTTTTCTAGGGACAGAAAACTGTAGGTAGGGAGAGTATTTTTTTTCTTTCACTCTGCAAGTCCTTGTTTCCAGGGACCTGTAAGGACAGTGAGTTAATTGTCCTTGTGCTATATTGTGCTGAAAAAAACATTTATTCCAGGGACAGAAAACTCTAGGTAGGGACAGTGTCAGTTTCTTTCACTCTGCAAGTCCTTGTTTCCAGGGACCTGGAAGGACAGTGAGTGAATTGTCCTTTTGCTATATTGTGATTAAAAAAAACATTTTTTTCTAGGGACAGAAAACTGTAGGTAGGGAGAGTGTTTTTTTTCTTTCACTCTGCAAGTCCTTGTTTCCAGGGACCTGTAAGGACAGTGAGTTAATTGTCCTTGTGCTATATTGTGCTGAAAAAAACATTTATTCCAGGGACAGAAAACTCTAGGTAGGGACAGTGTCAGTTTCTTTCACTCTGCAAGTCCTTGTTTCCAGGGACCTGGAAGGACAGTGAGTGAATTGTCCTTTTGCTATATTGTGATTAAAAAAAACATTTTTTTCTAGGGACAGAAAACTGTAGGTAGGGAGAGTGTTTTTTTTCTTTCACTCTGCAAGTCCTTGTTTCCAGGGACCTGTAAGGACAGTGAGTTAATTTTCCTTGTGCTATATTGTGATTAAAAAAAACATTTATTCTAGGGACAGAAAACTCTAGGTAGGGACAGTGTCAGTTTCTTTCACTCTGCAAGTCCTTGTTTCCAGGGACCTGGAAGGACAGTGAGTGAATTGTCCTTTTGCTATATTGTGATTAAAAAAAACATTTATTCTAGGGACAGAAAACTCTAGGTAGGGACAGTGTCAGTTTCTTTCACTCTGCAAGTCCTTGTTTCCAGGGACCTGGAAGGACAGTGAGTGAATTGTCCTTTTGCTATATTGTGATTAAAAAAAACATTTATTCTAGGGACAGAAAACTCTAGGTAGGGACAGTGTCAGTTTCTTTCACTCTGCAAGTCCTTGTTTCCAGGGACCTGGAAGGACAGTGAGTGAATTGTCCTTTTGCTATATTGTGATTAAAAAAAACATTTATTCTAGGGACAGAAAACTCTAGGTAGGGACAGTGTCAGTTTCTTTCACTCTGCAAGTCCTTGTTTCCAGGGACCTGGAAGGACAGTGAGTGAATTGTCCTTTTGCTATATTGTGATTTAAAAAAACATTTATTCTAGGGACAGAAAACTCTAGGTAGGGACAGTGTCAGTTTCTTTCACTCTGCAAGTCCTTGTTTCCAGGGACCTGGAAGGACAGTGAGTGAATTGTCCTTTTGCTATATTGTGATTAAAAAAAACATTTATTCTAGGGACAGAAAACTCTAGGTAGGGACAGTGTCAGTTTCTTTCACTCTGCAAGTCCTTGTTTCCAGGGACCTGGAAGGACAGTGAGTGAATTGTCCTTTTGCTATATTGTGATTAAAAAAAACATTTATTCTAGGGACAGAAAACTCTAGGTAGGGACAGTGTCAGTTTCTTTCACTCTGCAAGTCCTTGTTTCCAGGGACCTGGAAGGACAGTGAGTGAATTGTCCTTTTGCTATATTGTGATTAAAAAAAACATTTATTCTAGGGACAGAAAACTCTAGGTAGGGACAGTGTCAGTTTCTTTCACTCTGCAAGTCCTTGTTTCCAGGGACCTGGAAGGACAGTGAGTGAATTGTCCTTTTGCTATATTGTGATTAAAAAAAACATTTATTCTAGGGACAGAAAACTCTAGGTAGGGACAGTGTCAGTTTCTTTCACTCTGCAAGTCCTTGTTTCCAGGGACCTGGAAGGACAGTGAGTGAATTGTCCTTTTGCTATATTGTGATTAAAAAAAACATTTATTCTAGGGACAGAAAACTCTAGGTAGGGACAGTGTCAGTTTCTTTCACTCTGCAAGTCCTTGTTTCCAGGGACCTGGAAGGACAGTGAGTGAATTGTCCTTTTGCTATATTGTGATTAAAAAAAACATTTATTCTAGGGACAGAAAACTCTAGGTAGGGACAGTGTCAGTTTCTTTCACTCTGCAAGTCCTTGTTTCCAGGGACCTGGAAGGACAGTGAGTGAATTGTCCTTTTGCTATATTGTGATTAAAAAAAACATTTTTTTCTAGGGACAGAAAACTGTAGGTAGGGAGAGTGTTTTTTTTCTTTCACTCTGCAAGTCCTTGTTTCCAGGGACCTGTAAGGACAGTGAGTTAATTTTCCTTGTGCTATATTGTGATTAAAAAAAACATTTTTTCTAGGGACAGAAAACTGTAGGTAGGGAGAGTGTTTTTTTTCTTTCACTCTGCAAGTCCTTGTTTCCAGGGACAGAGAAGGACACCTGAAGGTAGCCCTTATTGCTTTTTTCCCATCTCCCTGCAGGCCATCTATTAGAATGTCTGGAAGGCAAACAAGGAGAGGCAGACAGTCAGGAGGCAATAAAAGAGGGCAAGCAGGCTCTGTGTCTGGGGGCAACAGTGCTGGTCGTGGACGCGGTGCATTGTCATCAGCACATGGCCATGGGACACGCTTGTCCTTCTTTTCGGCAGCTGGACATGTTGAGCCACATCATGCCGAAGACTTGGTAGAGTGGATGACCAAGCCCTCCTCCTCCTCCTCATCCTCTCTCACCCAGGCTCAGGGTACTGGAAAAGCAGCTGCCAAAGCGTCGTCTTCCCTGGTATCAATGTCAGACAAATCATCAGTCACTCCTTCCCTAGACCCACCATGTCCTCCTCCTGAGGAGTCCCCCGAACTGTTTCAGCACAGTGTTGGGTACATGCTCCAGGAGGATGCCCAGCGTTTCGAAGGGTCTGATGATGAAACCCAGCTAGAGGAAGGCAGTAGCGTGAGAGCAGACAGAGGGGATGCTCAAGAAGGACACCAATCTGGCAGTCATGTTCCAGCAGCTGCAGCATACTGCCAGATTGGCTCCAGTGATGAGGAGGGAGGGGATGATGAGGTCAATGACTCCACGTGGGTGCCTAATAGGAGAGAGGAGGAGGAGGAGGATGAGGAGGAGGCACATCTCCAACGAGGCAGGATGCCCTTTGGTGGCCAGCGTAAGGGCAGTACACCGACGGAATCACACCGCAGAGCTCCGCCTGTGCAGGGCGCTGCCTCTGCCCGTCATTCAAAAAGTTCTTTGGTGTGGGCCTTTTTTGAGGCTAGTGCATCAGATCGCACAGCTGCTGTTTGCAACATATGTCTCAAGCGTATATCGCGTGGCCAAAACATCAGCCGCTTGGGTACCACATGCCTGACCAGACATATGTTGACCTGCCATGCAGCTCGTTGGCAAGCCTACCTCAAAGACCCACACCAAAGAACAAAGCGGACCTCTCCTTGCACCGCATCAGCTGGGATCTCCAACCCCACTATAACTTCAGTCCTCTCTGAAACATGCACTGAGAGGAATGAAGGTGTAGAATTAGGTGTGTCACAGCCAAGTACTTGCGCCCACTCTGCTAGCAGTACACCGACGTCCGATTCTAGCAGGCAAATTTCCCTGCCCCAGCTGCTGGACCGTCGAAAGAAGTTCACTCCCAGCCATCCACATGCCCAGCGGTTGAATGCTAGCTTGGCTAAATTGCTAGCGCTTCAACTGCTGCCTTTTCAGTTGGTAGACTCGGCCCCCTTCCGTGAGTTTGTGCAATGTGCGGTTCCTCAGTGGCAGGTTCCCAAACGCCACTTTTTCTCACGGAAGGCTATTCCGGCTCTCTACCGGCATGTGGAAGGCAATGTCTTGGCCTCGCTGGACAGGGCGGTCAGCGGTAAGGTGCATATTACCGCTGACTCATGGTCCAGCAGGCATGGACAGGGACGTTACCTTTCTTTCACGGCCCATTGGGTCACTCTTTTGGCAGCTGGGAAGGATTCAGGACAAGGTGCAGTAGTGTTGGAGGTTGTCCCACCGCCACGCCTCCAAAATGCTACTACTGGTTGTGACACACCTCTCTCCTCCACCCCCTCCTCTTCTTCTTCCTCCATGGCCTCTTCCTGTGGTTTGTCCTATGAACCAGCGGTGCTCCGTAGCCGTTCACGGGGCTACGCAAGTACGCAGGCAAAAAGATGCCATGCCGTGCTTGCGCTGGTGTGTTTGGGGGACAGAAGCCACACTGGGGCAGAGGTCCTGTCTGCTCTGCAGGGCCAGGCCGAGAGGTGGTTGACGCCACGCCAGCTTAAGCCAGGAATGGTGGTTTGCGACAATGGCACCAACCTCCTCTCCGCCCTCCGACAGGGACAACTGACCCATGTGCCCTGTGTGGCTCACGTCCTTAACCTGGTGGTGCAGCGGTTCTTGGGCAGGTACCCGGGCTTACAGGATGTCCTGAGGCAGGCCAGGAAAGTCTGTGTGCATTTCCGCAGATCTTATAATGCCAGTGCTCGCCTGGCTGAGCTGCAAAAGGAGTTGAACCTGCCCAAGAACCGCCTTATATGTGACATGCCCACCAGGTGGAACTCAACGTTGGCCATGCTGCAGCGGCTGCACACGCAGCAGAGGGCCATCAATGAGTACCTGTGCGACTACGGCACCAGGACAGGGTCAGGGGAGCTTGGTTTTTTTTCTCCACGCCAGTGGGGCATGATCAGGGATGCATGCACTGTCCTGGCACCATTTGAGGAGGCCACGAGGATGGTGAGCAGTGACAGTGCATGCATCAGTGACACTGTACCTCTTGTCCACCTGTTGGAGCACACGCTGCGTGGAATAATGGACAGGGCACTTGAGGCAGAACAGAGGCAGGAAGAGGAGGACTTCCTTGCCTCTCAAGGCCCCCTTTACCCAGACAGTGTTCCTTCTGTCCCACCCATCGCACAGGAAGAGGAGGAGGAGGAGGAGGAGGAGGAGGATTGTGTCAGCATGGAGGTGGAGGCTGGCACTCAGCATCATCAGCAGCAGTCTTTTAGGGATGATTTACAGTCCCAAGAAACCAGTGGACTTGTACGTGGCTGGGAGGAGGTGGCTGCGGATCATGTCGTCCTTAGTGACCCAGAGGACTCCGGAGCGAATGCCTCAGCAAACCTACGCTGCATGGCCTCCCTGATCCTGCAAAGTCTGCGGAAGGATCCTCGTATTCTTCGGATCAAGGAGAGGGACCATTACTGGCTGGCCACTCTCCTTGATCCACGGTACAAGGGTAAGGTTGCGGACCTTATGTTACCGTCGCAGAGGGAGCAGAGGATGAGACAACTCCGGGAGGCCTTGCAGAAAGGTCTGTGCAACGCGTTCCCAGAGACTGGGAGGTTGCAAACTCCTGGTCCTGGACAACGAGTTGCTGAGGCTTCGGCCAGTCAAAGAAGGAGCGGTGGGGAAGGTGGCCGTCTGACCGATGCGTTCAGACAATTCTTTAGTCCGCAGCCCCAAAGTATGATTGGTTCCAGCAACCATCGCCAGCGTCTGATAAACATGGTGCAGGAATATCTAGGGGCAAGGTCAGACTTGGACACCTTCCCCACCGAAAATCCTCTGGCTTACTGGGTCTTGAGGATGGATCACTGGCCAGAGCTTGCACAGTATGCAATTGAGCTACTGGCCTGTCCTGCATCCAGCGTTCTTTCGGAACGCACATTCAGTGCTGCTGGAGGATTTGTCACGGATCACAGGGTGCGCCTGTCCACCGACTCGGTTGATCGACTGACTTTCATCAAGATGAACCAGTCTTGGATCACCACCAGCTACCACACACCTGATGCTGATATAACAGACTAATTGATTTTAAAATGTCACATCCCTTCAAGACTGATGCTGATGCTGAGTGCCTGTGCTGTTATGTTGACTGGCTATCCTCCTCCTCCGAGTCCTCAATGATACGATTGATGATGATAGCTTGGAAGATCATTTTTGTTTATGGGTGCCGCCACCAGTGCCTAACGCCCAATTTTTCAGCCCCTGTTTAACAGGGGCGTGTAATTACAATTTTTGAAGCAATACTTTGCAACAGGGCTCATTGCTGTGCTCCAAGTACAGTATCTGTGAGGAGTTGCAGTGTTGTGCCACCAGTGCCTAAGGCCCAATTTTTCAGCCCCTGTTTAACAGGGGCGTGTCATTACAATTTTTGAAGCAATACTTTGCAACAGGGCTCATTGCTGTGCTCCAAGTACAGTATCTGTGAGGGGTTGCAGTGTTGTGCCACCAGTGCCTAAGGCCCAATTTTTCAGCCCCTGTTCAACAGGGGCATGTAATTACAATTCTTGATCTAATAATTCACAGCAGGGCCCATTGCTGCACCCACCAAGAGTAACTGTCAGGGCTTACAGTGTTGTGGCACCAGCACCACCATCAAAGGCCCAATTTTTACTACCACTGTTCAACAATTATATGTAATTAAAATTCCTGATATAATAGTTGACAGCAGGGCGTTCCAGCACCAACCAAGAGTAACTGTGAGTGCTTACAGTGTTGTGCCAACACCAACAACTAAGGGGCCTATTTCTGCAGAGTATATACGGCAGGTCCCTACTTTCAAACATCCAACTTACAAACGACTCCTACTTGCAAACGCAAGAAGACAACAGGAAGTGAGAGGAAATCTACCACTAGGAAGGAAAATTCTCTCCTGTAAGAATAAATATGGGAGAAAGGTGTCTCCTCTGTACTGATGCTTTATCAGCAATCCTTGTTTCAAGAAAAACACCACATTTCAAAAACAGTTGTCATTGGGACGGAAAGTGAGGTGAAATGTTCTGAACAGGGGCACAGACAGCAAAACAAATGTTACAGGGGTGATAACCCTTACCTATGTTTTCCAAAAAGTTTAAAAATAGATTTTTGGGCTGGAGCTACACTTCAACAATGTACCTGTTCAAAATTACAAACAGATTCTACATAAGAACAAACCTACAGTCCCTGTCTTGTATGCACCGCCTGTATACGGCTGTTCAGAGTATATAGGGCCTTTTTTATTTTATGTGCGGGGTTCCCCTTAATATCCATACAAGACCCAAAGGGGCTGGTAATGGGCTGGGGTAGGGGGGGGGGGGGGTCATGGGGTAGCTATGCCATTTTTCTTAAAGAATTTCATCCATATTACCGGGACCAGACATTACATTAAAGCCGCAAGCAGTTTTAAATGGCTTTTTTTTCCTTTAGAAGTGTCATTTTGTGCAGGGACAGTTCTAAACACGGGAAACACGTGGCACTTCACAGGCATACTTTAGACACCCCCCAGGTACGATATTTAAAGGAATATTTGACTTTTTTTTTTTCACTTTATGCATCATTAAAATGACTGCTCCCGAAAAACGACCGTTTTTAAAACTTCTTTTTGCATTGATACATGTCCCCTGGTGCAGAACCCGGGTTCCCAAACCCTTTTTAGGACAATAACATGCATAATAGTTGTTATAATTAGCACTTTAGAATTCGAACGTTCGCATCCATTGTATTTAATAGGGTTCTAATGTTCGTTCGAACTTCCGGTCCGTTCGCGGGTTCTGGTGCGAACCGAACCCGGGGGTGTTCGGCTCATCACTAGTCTTGGCCACCGTGCTGCAGCTCAGTTTCAGGGTCTTGGCAATCTTCTTATAGCCTCGGCCATCTTTATGTAGAGCCACAATTCTTTTTTTCAGTTCCTCAGAGAGTTCTTTGCCATGAGGTGCCATGCTGAACTTCCTGTGACCAGTATGAGAGAGTGAGAGCGATAACACCAAATTTAACACACCTGCTCCCCATTCACACCTGAGACCTTGTAACACTAACAAGTCACATGACACCGGGGAGGGAAAATGGCTAATTGGGCCCAATTTGGACATTTTCACTTAGGGGTGTACTCACTTTTGTTGCCAGCGGTTTAGACATTAATGGCTGTGTGTTGAGTTTTTTTGATGGGACAGCAAATTTACACTGTTATACAAGCTGTACACTCACTACTTTACATTGGAGCAAAGTGTCATTTCTTCAGTGTTGTCACATGAAAAGATAGAATAAAATATTTACTAAAATGTAAGGGGTGTACTTACTTTTGTGAGATACTGTAATATAATACAATATATAGTACAGACTCCACTCCAGAGTCGCACTTGGTTGGAGGGTCGTTGGGGATGCCATCTTGTGTAGGAAGTGTGCAGGATGTTATTAACTGGTGGAGACGGTGACCCCGTGTACGGGGGATGTACAATTGTTCTGGAAACCACACCCTGCAGACAACCTCCTGACCCCCAGCTGCCGGACCCTTCTTCACAATTTATCGTTTTTGAAAAAGTGGAAATAAATCTAAAAATAGTTTTAAGAGAATCTTCAAAAAAATGTAAAAAGCCCTATGCGTGTTTAAAAAGAAATCATAAAATCAATTTTCAGCTGAGCCAGGTAGGACGTGGAACAGTGACACAGATTATCTATCTATCTCTTTATCTACCTATCTATCTTTATTTATTTATCTATCTGTAGTAAAAGGAAATATTAATTTATTTATATATATATATATATAGACATGCATGATGGAGGCGAGACCAAGTCACCAACTTGAGAAAGAGAAAACTGGAGATGGAGAAGCATGGGCGTGGCTTAGTTGCACTGTTTATTGGGCGTGGCTTAGTTGCACTGTTTATTGGGCGTGGCTTAGTTGCACTGTTTATTGGGCGTGGCTTAAAGGAACATGGATAGTGACATTCTGAGCCTATATACACTATGATATACACTGTACACAGTCCTTCTACTCATATATCAACCTAAAGGTAAAAATCAATCAATCAATAAATAAATAAAACTCAATGCAGTCAAGTGATACCTTAAAGAAGGAATGCCGGAATGGTCTGATATTGGTGGTCAGTGGGTGGAAAAAAACAAAGATACTCATGTGTGCGGTGGTGTGGTAGTACTTACTAGGACATGAGAGGGCAGTACTGATACCCAGGGGAGTATGGGGGTGGGGGTAGGGTCATTGGTGCTCAGCAGGGGGTAGGGGAACAATAGTGCCCAGTAGAGGGTGGGGGGAAAACAATGGTGCCCATAGGGGGATGGACAGTATGAATGGTGCCCATTGGGGGGGGGGGACAATATTGCCCACTGGAGGGTGGGGGGAGAAAAATGGTGCAGAGGAGGGGATGGAGAGGAACAATGGTACAATGGTACCTAGCAAGGGGTAGAGTAGATCAATAGTACCTGATGGGGGTGGGATAGAACAATAGTACCCACCCAGCAGCGGGTGGGGGGCAACAATAGTGTCCATAGGGGGATGAAAAGGAACAAAAGGTGCCCATTGGGGGGTGTGGGAAGAAAATAGTGCCCGGGAGGGGATGGAGAGGAACAATGGTACCTAGCAGGGGATAGGGGAGAACAATGGCACCAACCCTGCGGGGGGTGGGAGAGAACAATAGTGTCCATAGGGGGATGAAAAGGAACAATGGTGCCCATTGAGGGGGGGGATAGTGCCCAGGAGGGGATGGAGAGGAACAATGGTACCTAGAAGGGTGTAGGGGAGAACAATGGTACCCACCCTGTGTGGGGTGGGGGATAACAATAGTGCCTGGGGTGGGGGATGGAGAAGATCAGTGGTACCTACAAGGTGGTAGCGGAGAACAATATTGCCTAGGGGGGGTGAAATAGAAGAATGGTACCCACCCAGCAGGGGATGCGGGGAGAACAATAGTGCCCATAGGGGGATGGAAAGCAACAATAGTGCCCATGGGGGGGGGGGGGAGAGAAAATAGAGAAAATAGTGCCCAGGAGGGGCTGGAGAGGAACAATGGTACCTAGCAGGGGGTAGGTAAGAACAATGGTACCCATCCTACTGGGGGTGGGAGAGAACAATAGTGCCTAGGGGGATGGAGAGGAACAATGGTACCTACCAGGAAGTAGGGGAGAACAATGGTACCCATCCTACGGGGGGTGGGAGAGAACAATAGTGCCTAGGGCGATGGAGAGGAACAATAGTACATACCAGGAAGTAGGGGAGAACAATGGTACCCATCCTACGGGGGGTGGGAGAGAACAATAGTGCCTAGGGCGATGGAGAGGAACAATAGTACATACCAGGGAGTAGGGGAGAACAATAGTGCCTAGGGGAGATGAGTAGAACAATGGTACACACCCTGCGGGGGGGGGGGGAACCATAGTTCCTGGGGGGGTTAATAAGATACAAGAATGGTAACCACTCAGCGGTGGGTGTGGGAAGAACAATAGTGCCCATAGGGGGATGGTAACAAAAAATGGTGGCCATTGGGGTATGGGGGAAATAAATAATGCCCAGGAGGGGATGGAGAGGAACAATGGTACCAAGCAGGGGGTAGGGGAGAAAAATAGTACCTAGGGGAGATGAGATAGAACAATGGTAGAACAGTAGTGCCCATACAGGCATGGAACTTAACAATGGTGCCCATTGGGGTATCTGGGAAGAAAATAGTGCCCAGGAGTGGTAGAGGTAGAACAATGGTACCCAGCAGGGGGAGAAAAATGGAGCCCAGATGAGGATGCAAACAAACAATAGTGACCAGCAGATTGGGGGGGATAATGCCCAGTGAGGGGTGGGGATGAACATCGGTGTCTGTCCCCCACATTACTGCTCTCCCTCCTCCTGCTGCCAGGACTATACAGAATTCATTGGGCAGGATATCACTCTACTGCACAGAGTCTGCATAGAGCTGGAGCCGGGAGCCAGGAACACTCAGATCCAGGACACGGCTCAGATCTGTGAAATGCTGGGATTGTGCTGAGATCCTGGGACAGTCCTGCAGAATCTGGGTCAGTTTGGGGGTATGTCGTGACTGTACTGACTTCCGTGTGAGTGTGTAAATTTCAGCTTGAGTTACTGAGCTCTGTGAACATGGCTACTTATACACAAATGCAATCCCCTTAAATCCATGCAGCCAGTGTAAGGTTACAGTCTTGACGTTTAAGAACAAGAGTTCCTAGGCAGGCTCTATTTGTATGAAGTGCATGCTAAGTAACACCCACATGTGAGGCTGAGCCTTCATGATTGGAAGAACTGGGCCAGGGACAGTAAGGCCGGGAAAGAGCTAGCTAGATAATGCTGAGCGTCCTCCAGACAGGAAATGAGGCGGAGCTCTATTTGACTCGCTGCAGCTTCTAATGCACATTATGAGAAGCTCACACTGTGCGGTGAAATCAGAGGAAGGCATTTCAGTCCAGGAGAGGAGCCGGTACAACCGTGCAAGACTGGAGGGAAGGCCGGAGGTCAGATTAAAGCAGAGGTCCACACAAAAAGTGAACCTCCGCTTTTCGGAACCCTCCCCCCCTCCGGTGTCACATTTGACACCTTTCAGGGGGGAGGGGTGTATTTGCACCCACTTTCGGGAATAGACTGACTCCACTCCCCCCCCCCCGCTGTCTTCTGGGAAAAGCACTGGTCCCAGGAGACAGCGGGGACCACTGAGGACGCGCCACGCTACTCGCGCATGCGCAGTGGGGAACCGGGCAGTGAAGCCGCAACGCTTTTTTTTTTTATTTGTAAGGGGCCCAGAGGTCCCCAGGGGCCCAGAGTTCCCCAGGGCCCCGAATGTCAACCCCCCTTTTTTGTATTTTTTTTTATAATTTTTTTTATTATTAATTTTTTTATTAATTTTTTTATTTATTTTTTTGTAAGGGCCCCAGAGGTCCCCAGAGGCCCGGAGGTCCCCATGGCCCCGGATGGAAACCTCCCTCTTTTTTTTTATAAAAATGATTATTATTTTTATAATAATTTTTTTTTTGTAAGGGGCCCAGGAGGTCCCCAGGGCCTTGGATGGCAACCCCCCTTTTTTTGTTTTTTTTGTGTTCGTCGGCACCCAAACCCCCTGCTTCTCAATTCCTGGCACCCCCCCCCCTCCGCTTCTTAATTTGCTCCAGGGGGGGCCCCATGTGTCTGAAGCTGTGTAAGGGGCCCCAAAATTCCTGATGGCGGCCCTGGCGGGGGCAGCCGAGAGACGAGCGATTGCTCGGCTTCGGCTGCCGACATCGTGGGGCACCATGGACAGGTAAGTGTCCATTTATTAAAAGTCAGCAGCTGCAGTATTTGTAGCTGCTGGCTTTAATATTTTTTTTTTGGGTGGACTGGACCTCTGCTTAAAATCAGCAATGACACATCGGCCAGCTGATCACTCAGGGGCCATGTCTATAATCCTGGCACTGACATCTGAATTTGGGGTGTAACAAGTGAGTTTTAATCATCCCCCCCCCCCGCTCCAGCTGTCTGCACTGTGAGGAATGGCCCCCCAGGGCATCAGGAAACACTAAGAACACGACACAGAGTGCAATAAATTTCCTCTAATGTCTCTATTTATGGCAGAAGATCCTGCGGGTTATGCTGTATATTCACAGCGCTGACAGCCGGGTTCACACAATTATTATTAATGCTCCTTGTGGGACTCGATCGCTCAGGGTCAGTCTCCTGTCTGCAGTGCATGCTGGGAGTTGTAGTCTCACCTCTAGGGAAGGAACTCAAATGTAAATTTTTCTTTTTTTTTTTTCTATGTAATTTTTATTATTTTCCAAGAAATTACAAAATAATATAACCAAACAGAAAGTAAAATAAGGATCTAATAAAATACAAAAGAGAAGCTATAGTAAACAATCTAATGGTAAAAGTACCAATATACACGATATTGTCAAAAGTATTGGGACACCTGCCTTTACACGCACATGAACTTTAATGGCATCCCAGTCTTAAGCCTCGTACACACGACCGTTTTTCTCGGCATGAAAACTGCTGGCAGAGCTTTTTGCCGTGAAAACCGTTCGTGTGTATGGTTTCTCGGCAGGAAAACTTCCGGGAATCTCGACAAGAAAAATAGAGAACCTGCTCACTATTTTTCTTGCCAGGATTCTCGGCAGAGTTTTCCTGCCGAGAAACCCGGTCGTCTGTATGCTTACCTTGTCCAGGTAAACCCGCGCATGCTTGAAAAGACTTTGACGCATGTGCGGTAGCATACAAGGGTGGCAGCGACGGCATCGAATGTGACAAGCGCAGGCTCGTCGTAGTCGATGACGTCACCGCGTTCTTGCCATTCAAAAGAAAGAAAACCAACGTTTTTTTTCCCCGACGGGATTCCCGCCCGTGTGTACGAGGCTTGAGTCTGTAGGGTTCAATATTGAGTTGGCCCGCCCTCTGCAGCTATAACAGCTTCAACTCTTCTGGGAAGGCCGTCCACAAGGTTTAGGAGTGTCTATGGGAATGTTTCACCATTCTTCCAGAAGAGCATTTGTGAGGTCAGGCACTGATATTGGACGAGAAGGCCTGGCTCGCAGTCACTGCTCTAATTTATCCCAGAGGTGTTCTATCAGGTTGAGGTCAGGACTCTGTGCAGGCCAGTCAAGTTCCTCCACCCCAAACTCACTCATCCATGTCTTTATGGACCTTGCTTTGTGCACTGGTCCAAATCATTTGGTGGAGGGGGGATTATGGTGTGGGGTTGCTTTTCTGGGGTTGGGATTGGCCCCTTAGTTCCAGTGAAGGGATCTCTTAAGGCGTCAGCATACCAAGACATTTTGGACAATTTCATGCCCCCAACTTTGTGGGAAGAGTTTGGGGATGACCCCTTCCTGTTCCAACATGACTGCGCGCCAGTGCACAAAGCAAGGTCCATAAAGACATGGATGAGTGAGTTTGGGGTGGAGGAACTTGACTGGCCTGCACAGAGTCCTGACCTCAACCCGATACAACACCTTTAGGATGAATTAGAGTGGAGACTGTGAGCCAGACCTTCTCATCCAACATCAGTGCCTAACCTCACAAATGCTCTTCTGGAAGAATGGTCAAACATTCCCATAGGCATACTCCTAAACCTTGTGGACGGCCTTCCCAGAAGAGTAGAAGCTGTTATAGCTACAGTCTTAGTCCGTAGGGTTCAATATTGAGTCGGCCCACCCTTTGCAGCTATAACAGCTTCAACTCTTCTGGAAAGGCTGTCCACAAGGTTTAGGAGTGCGTCTATGGGAATGTTTAACCATTCTTCCAGAAGCGCATTTGTGAGGTCAGGCTCTGATGTTGGACGAGAAGGCCTGGCTCACAGTCTCCGCTCTAATTCATCCCAAAGGTGTTCTATCAGCATAGGCGTGCGCACAGGGTGTGCCAGGTGTGCCCAGGCACATCCTAATCACCCTGTGCAGCACAGATTCCCCCTACTGTCCTGGTTCTCATTTTTCCTCCCGCAGTGCTGCCAGCTTCCCTCCTCTCCTTTCGACTGTTGCTGCTGGGATGTTTTAGGAGTGGGCAAGGGGCCAGTAAATATGTCATTTACCAGCCCCTTCCCTTTCAAAATAAACATTGTGAGTGATCGTTAGTGTGTGTTTGGGCGTTGGGGTGCACACCCTAATGCCATAGGCTGCGCACACCTATGTCTATCGGGTTGAGGTCAGGACTCTGTGCAGGCCAGTCAAGTTCCTCCACCCCAAACTCGCTCATTCATGTCTTCATGGACCTTGCTTTTAAAGAGTTATGGAAGAGTTGAAGCTGTTATAGCTGCAAAGGGGGGGGGGGGGGGCAACTCAATAATGAAACCTACGGAATAAGACTGGGATGCCATTAAAGTTCATGTGCGTTTAAAGGCAGGTGTCCCAATACTTTTGACAATATAGTGTAGGTTACTTTTTCTGTTTCAAAAGGTTTGACAACCGAGATGGTAGGTGATTTTGGTGGTATTACTAAGTTTGGGCTCGAAGCATGGAAGAATAGCATAGTCAAGTAATGTACCAGAGTATTAGGATTGCTTTAGTAAGGCATTTATAGTAGGATGCTCATACGAGCCACATGAAAAATAAAATAAAATAAGTGAAGAGAACAATTAAAATAGATCAAAATCAAATAAATCTAAGTAAGTATAGTTTGCCCAATCTGTGGTTATCAGTTATTGAATGTAATTATATCGACCCGATAATTACTACACAACCATTATGGGATTTAAAGTGTGTATAGCCAGAACATATTTGTTGGGTTCTGAGTGGAGTGTGGATTGGTGAGAAGCCCTGTCAGGTTTTTACGGCCATCTGTGTCCCCACTGGGAAGATTCACCCTCTGTGTGACCATTGGCCCTGAGAGTCATGGGAAATCCAACAGGAAGTGAGAGGAAATCCTCCATGGGGACACTTTTTCTGATGAGAACTAATGCCTTGTACACACGATCGGAATTTCCGATGAAAAAAGTCAGATGGAATTTTTTCATCTGATACTCCGACCGTGTGTGTGCCCCATCTGACTTTTTCCATCAGAAATTCCAACGGATTTAGAAAGAGAACATGTTTTCTTTTTCTCCGATGAAAAAAAAATTCCGATCAGAAATTCCGATCGTCTGTATGGAACTCCGACGGAGAAAAAACGCGCATGCTCAGAATCAAGTACGAGACGGGAACGCTCGGACTGGTAAAACTAGTGTTCGTAATGGAGATAGCACATTCGTCACGCTGTAACGGACTGAAAAGCACGAGGCTGAAAAGCGCGAATCGTCTCTCACCAAACTTTTACTAACACGAGATCAGCAAAAGCAGCCCAAGGGGTGGCGCCGTTGGATTTGAACTTCCCCTTTATAGTGCCATTGTAAGTGTTGTACGTCACCGCGCTTTGGACGGTCAGAATTTGGTCTGACAGTGTGTATGCAAGACAGCTTGAACGGAAGTCCGTCGGAAACTCCGTCGGACTTTATTTCGACAGCCATCCAGATCGTGTGTACGCGGCATAAGAGGAGAATTTGCTTTTATGCATGTTTTTTGTTGTTTTATTTTTATTATTTTTGGATGTTGATACACTTGTGACTTAGAGCCGGTTCACACAGGGGCAACACGACTTTGAGCGCGACTCTGCGAGGCAACTTGGACACGACTTGAGCCTGAACCACAGCGCGACCTGGAGCGACTTGAAGTCGCCTCCAGGACAGGCTGCCCCATGTATTTGGTATGAATCATGAGGGGGAAGTCCACGCCAAATTTTAACTAAAAAAACGTCATGGGTTCCCCTCCAAGAGCATACCAGGCCCTTAGGTCTGGTATGGATTTTAAGGGGAACCCCCTACGCCGAAAAAAATGGCGTGGGGGTTCCCCTAAAATCCATACCAGACCCTTATCCGAGCACACAGCCCGGCCGGTCAGGAAAGGGGGAGGGGCGAGCGAGCGCCCCCCCCTCCTGAACCGTACCAGGCCGCATGCCCTCAACATGGGGGGGTGGGTGCTTTGGTGCAGGGGGGCTCCCTGCGTGGGGGGCGTGGGAGTTCCCCCTCATAATTCATACCAAATACCAGCTCCATGTGAGGGGTTTTGCCTTAGAGCCGGTTCACAGAAGGGTGACTTCCTGTAAAGTTGCCTCTCTATGAACGGGGGTTCCGACTTGGAGGCGACTTCCATTGAAATCAATGGGTACAAGTCGCCTAGAAGTCGGATTGAAGTCGTACAGGAACCTTTTTTGAAGTCGGAGCGACTGCAGTAGTGTACATTAAGACGGCTCCATTCACTTCCATTATTTTTCAAAACAGCGCGACTTGGGGCAACTTGGGGCGACTTGAAGTCGGATCCCGAGTCGCCCCTGTGTGAACCGGCTCTTATATCTGCTTTTCGTTATTTGTATAAAATGTATCAAAAACAATTAAATCCTGAACTCCAGTCTCTCCCGTCCAGTCTTGTATGGTAGAACTGTTCAGGCTCCTCTCCAGTACTGAAAAGCAGTGCCGGGCAGTGGCGGTGCGTCCATAGTGGGCACAGGAGCGCCGCCCCCTCTCTCCCCTGCACTGTCAACAATACATACATACATTCATGCATTGCATGAATGTATGTATTGTCGCCGGCGCCGCTGCCGCCCACTATTCAGATGGCCGGCCCCCTGGCAAGCGCCAGCCATCTGAATAACAGCAGTTGGTTGGTTTTTGGAAGTGTCTATCAGAGCTACCGGCTTCCAAATAGTTAACCAGGGGACGCACAGGCTGTGCTTTCCTTGGTTAACACTGACACGCGTCTCAGCCAATCAGGTTCACCGGGTCTGGTTACCGGTAACCTGATTGGCTGAAGCGACATCAAGGGCGGGAGAAGACATGAGGGAGCGTGGAGGAGGACGGCGCTGACCCGAGGAAGGTAAGTGCTGGGCTGGGGGGAAACTGGCTGCATTTAAAGGGGAAACTGGCTGCATTTGGGGACAATCTGGCTGCATTTGATGGGGAAACTGGCTGCATTTGGGGACAAACTGGCTGTATTTGGGAGGAAACTGGCTGCATTTGAGGGGGCAAACTGGTGGCGTTTGGGCACAGTGGCTACGTTTAATGGGCACAGTGGCGGCAATTGATGATTTTTTTTTCTTTCAGTTTGTTTGCGCCCCCCCCCCCCCAAAAAAGTTTAAGCACCAGCCGCCACTGGTGCCGGGACACGGTCATCTAGAGCCCAGGGTGACCATGCAAAACTGAACCCCCCCTCTGAAGATGTACGGGCATTATGTGTCAGCAAAAATCCCCCCCAAAAAATGAGCACTAATGTGCATGCTTATCCCCTAAGCATAAATTCCCCCTCTGCTGAAATCCCCTCTCCCAGCACAAATCTTTGCCCTCCTAACCTCCAAATCCCCCTAGCACAAATGACTTCAGCAAGTTGTCCTCACCACGTCTAGATGCCTAAATGCATTGAGTTACTGCCATGTGATTGGCTGATTAGCAATTTGTGTTTCCAAACAATTGAACAGGTGTACCTAATAAAGTGGCCGGTGAGTGTTACAGAATGCACTTCAGCCTGACTGCAGCATTTGCTGGATAGCATTAGCAGTTGTCTAGCTGCTTCCAGCTGTAGCCAGGGATGACTTTATAACCAGTTACATTGTCTGTCCTCTTGGGACAAGATGTGGGATGTATTGTATGTTCCAGCATTTGTTCCCTTGCAGGATGCCAGGCTTTGCCGGTTTTGGCACCTGGCCGCGGGCTCTGGAACATTCCCAATTCTTGGTAAACCCGCCCCCCCCCCTCTGTGGGAATGAACGGAACATTTTTATAATCATCCGAGGCATTGGCATTTCTTCTGCCACTTGATGGTTGATTTAGAACGAGTCATGTGATAAGTGGAAGAACGTTCGTCTATTTCCTTCCCTTGGTCAAAAAAACCCGAAATATCCTCAATTTTTCCAGCCGTCGCTGACTTTCCTGCTGGGATCTCTTATGCGGCGTACACACGATCGTTTTTCATGCCATTTTTTTAACCAACGTTTTTCTCGTCGTTTTTTTTCATGTTTCCTCTCAAGCCTGTCTTGCATCCACACGATCATTAAAAAAAACGCTCGAGCAAAGCGCAGTGACGTACAACACGTACGACGGCACTATAAAGGGGAAGTTCCATTTGAATGGCGCCACCCTTCATGTTAGTAAACTTTGTTGAGCGGCGATTCGCGCTTTTCAGCCTCATGCTTTTCAGTCCGTTACAGCGTGACGAATGTGCTATCTCCATTACGAACGCTAGTTTTACCAGAACGAGCGCTCCCGTCTCATACTTGATTCTGAGCATGCGCGTTTTTTTTTCACCTCGTAAAAGGATACACACTATCGTTTTTCACGTCGTTAAAAAAAACGACATGAAAAACTACGTGAAAAAATAGAGCATGTTCGAAATTTTTAATGGCCGTTTTTCACGCCGTTAAAAATGCTCTGGAGCCTACACACAATCAGTTTTAATGGCCATTTTAAAAAATGGCATTTTTAACGGCATGAAAAACGATCGTGTGTACGCCGCATTACTGTGGTCCAAGATGTTTAAACCCATCTCAGCAAAAACTCACCCGGGCTTGTATCCAGAACCGGGCGCTAGAGAAGGACGCAGCCTAACGACTGCACACGGTACTGATGTACAGGTCTGCTATTAAAAATCATGTGGCCCTGTACAGCCTTCCTGACAGCCCCAAAAGGATTGTTGCTCTACATAAAGATGGCCTAGGCTATAAGAAGATTGCCAAGACCCTGGAATTGAGCGGCAGCACGGTGGCCAAGACCATAAAGCTGTTTAACAATGACGTAGGCTCTTTACCATGTGATCAGCTGTGTTTTATCGCAAAAAAGAATAACTGCAGAGGTGATCAAATACCACCAAAAAAACTCTATAAGACCATACAGCGGTTTAACAGGACAGGTTCCACTCAGAACAGGCCTCGCCATGGTCGACCAAAGAAGTTGATCGTACGTGCTCAGCGTCATATCCAGAGGTTGTCTTTGGGAAATAGATGTATGAGTGCTGCCAGCATTGCTGCAGAGGTTGAAGGGGTGGGGGGTCAGCCTGTCAGAGCTCAGACCATACGCCGCACACTGCATCAAATTGGTCTGCATGGCTGTTGTCCCAGAAGGAAGCCTCTTCTAAAGATGATGCACAAGAAAGCCCTCAAAAATTTTGTTGAAGACAAGCAGACTAAGGACATGGATTACTGGAACCATCTCCTGTGGTCTGATGAGACCAAGATAAACTTATTTAGCTCAGATGGGGTCAAGCGTGTGTGGCGGCAACCAGGTGAGGAGTACAAAGACAAGTGTGTCTTGCCTTCAGTCAAGCATGATGGTGGGAGAGTCATGGTCTGGGGCTGCATGAGTGCTGCCGGCACTGGGGAGCTACAGATCATTGAGGGAACCATGAATGCCAACATGTACTGTGACATACTGAAGCAGAGCATGATCCCCTCCCTTCAGAGACTGGGCCGCAGGGCAGTATTCCAACATGATAACGACCCCAAACACACCTTGCTAAAGAAGCTGAGGGTAAAGGTGATGGACTGGCCAAGCATGTCTCCAGACCTAAACCCTATTGAGCATCTGTGGGGCTCCTCAAACGGAAAGTGGAGGAGCGCAAGGTCTCTAACATCCACCAGCTCTGTGATGTCATCATGGAGGAGGGGAAGAGGACTCCAGTGGCAACCTGTGAAGCTCTGGTGAACTCCATGCCCAAGAGGGTTAAGGCAGTGCTGGAAAAAAATGGTGGCCACACAAAATATTGACACTTTGGGCCCAATTTGGACATTTTCACTTAGGGGTGTACTCACTTTTGTTGCCAGCGGTTTAGACATTAATGGCTGTGTTGAGTTATTTTGAGGGGACAGAAAATTTACACTGTTATACAAGCTGCACACTCACTACTTTACATTGTAGCAAAGTGTCATTTCTTCAGTGTTGTCACATGAAAAGATATAATAAAATATTTACAGAAATGTGAGGGGTGTACTTACTTTTGTGAGATAATGTATATATACACAGTTAGGTCCATATACATTTGGAGACAGGCACAATTTTCATACTTTTGGCTCTGTGTGCCACCAGAATAAAATGAAAACAAAACAATCCAAATGAATTTGAAGTGCAGACTTTCAGCTTTAATTCAAGGGGTTGAACATTAATATCAAGTACAAATTTTAGGAACCATTTTTATACCCAGCGCAGCATTTTCAGTGGCTCAAATGTAATTGGACAAATGAATATAATCATAAATATAATGTTCATTTTTAATATTTTGTTGTGAATCCTTTACTGGCAATGACTGCCTGTAGTCTGGAACCCATGGACATTCCCAAAGACTGGGTTTCCTCCTTTCTGATGCTTTGCCAGGCTCTAACTGCAGCTTTCTTCAGTTGTTCTTTGTTTCTGGGTCTTTCTGCCTTTAGTTTTGCCTATAGCAAGTGAAATGCTCAATTGGGTTGAGATAAGGTAAATGACTCGGTCATTGCAGAATATTCCACTTCTTCTCCTTCAAAAGCTTGAGTTGCTTTTGCAGTGTGTTTTGGATCATTGTCCATCTGTACTGTGAAGCGCCGTCCAATCAACTTTGCTGCATTTGGCTGAATCTGGGCTGGCAGTATATCTCTAAACACTGCAGATTTCATCCGGCTGCTTCTGTCTTCTGTCACATTATCAATAAACACCAATGACCCAGTGCCACTGGAAGCCATGCATGCCCATGCCATCACACTGCCTCTACCATGTTTTACAGATGACGTTTTGTGCTTTGGATCATGAGCTGTTCCAAGCCTTCTCCACATTTTTTTCTTCCCGTCATTCTGGTACAGATTAATCTTAGTTTCATCCCTCCAAAGAATGCGTTTCCAGAACTGGTCTGGCTTTTTTAGATGTTTTTTGTCAAAGTCTAATCTGGCTTTTCTATTCTTCAGGCTTATGAATGGTTTGCACCTTGTGGTGAACCCTCTGTATTTGCTCTCATGAAGTCTTCTCTTGATTGTAGACTTTCACAATGATACACCCAGCTCCTGGAGAGCGTCCTTCACTTGTCTGGATGTTGTGAATGGGTTTTTCTTTACCATGGAGAGGATCCTGCAATCATGCACCACTGTTGTCTTCCGTGGACGTCCAGGCCTTTTTATGTTGCTGAGCTCACCAGTGAGTTCTTCTTTCCTCAGAATGTAGCAAACTGTTGATTTTGCCACTTCTAATGTTGCTGCTATCTCTCTGATGGATTTGTTCAGTTTTTGAAGCCTTACAATGGTCTGTTTCACTTGCATGGACAGCTCCTTTGAACGCATGATAAAGGTTCACAACAATAGATTCCAAATACAAATACCACACTAAAGCCTCGTACACACGGTCTGACTTTTTGCCAACAAACTTAAAAATGAGCAAGTTTGACAAAAAATCAGACCGTGTGTACGCTCCATTAGACAAACTTTTTTGGTTTTCATCGGACAAATGTTGGGTCTGCAAAGGGACAAACTTTTCGCCAACAAAAGTCCGATGGAGCAAAGTCCGACCGTGTGTACAGAAATACATCGGACTTTTGTCCGGAGGACAAATAAGCATGACCAGAAACAATGTTAAAATCAACCAACAATAGCAGAAGTTGACCAAAGGGTGGCGGTAAAGAGCAGAAAAGAGCAGAAAAACCACGTGACTTTGGAAAAGTTTTGGGAAAGTTTGCAGAAAAGTCCTGCCGTGTGTATGCTGTGGGTGTTCCCGACCAACTCCCTTCGGACAAAAATCCACGAAAAAGTTTGTTTGAAGTCCGACCGTGTGTATGAGGCTTTAGAATCAACTCCAGACCTTTTACCTTCTTAATTGATAAAGAAATAACAAAGGAGTAGTCCACACCTGGCCATGAAACAGCTTTTGATTAAATTGTCCAATTACTTTATTTCCCTTAAAAAGGGGGGGTTGGCTCTTTTTAAGAGCTGTAATTTCCAAACCCTTCCTCCCATTTGGATGTACATACCCTCAAAATTAAACCCGAGAGTGTGCACTTTCAGACCATATCCATCAAATAACTATAGCTTGAACATGTTTGGTAAATACTTGAAAAAACTAAAATTGTGCCTGTTTCCAAATATAAATGGACCTACTGTGTATATATATATATATATATATATATATATATATATATATATATATATATTAGGGCTGTGGAAATTAACTATTAATTCCTCGATTAATCGATTAATAGTTTTGATCGATCAAAATTCTTTTGATCGATCAAAATTCTTTGGGCTTGCCGTGTCCATCTGAAGGGCTCCTTTGCTGTGCCTTCATATCTGCATGCCGGCGGGACCTTACTATCCGCCACACGCAAGGGCTGTTACACTTCCCTCTATCACTTCCCTCTATCAACCTGGGATTCTACAGCCATCCACTGGAAGTTGTGATAGTCCCCTTCACAGGACATCTACATGCCAATGGACTGATGTTAGCCCCTCCTCATCTGGATTCAGTAGTGGTATCATTGTACACATTTTTATACCAGTATCATACTTAGCTACATGTTTTTATGACTGCTTTTGCTACCTTTTGGTATTACTCGCACCATTTTTACAGTTTATGTAGCTACATAGATTTTATCTCCAGTGCATTATTTATTTTGTTACCTACTTGAAGACTATAAAAGTTTTAATGCTATTCCCATCGAGCGCTGCCTTTGTGTGTTTTTTGTATCCTGCTATCGATTTTTCCAGTGGTTGGTAGCTGCACTGGGAATCGGCCTGCAAGGAGATCAGCTAAAAGTAGTTGGATCTGTATGTGCGTTATAATTAATCGAAATTAGTCGATTAATCAATTTAAAAAAAAAACGATTAATCGAACAAGAAAATTTTAATCAGTAACAGCCCTAATATATATATATAAATAATTATGAATATTCACACAAAACCTTGGTGTAGTATTGGTAAATATTTTCCAGCACAGGTCTTTTTCTTGACAATAGTCACTTTTTAATGCTCTGTTAGCTTAATAAGTGGCTACAAAAAATTATAGAGGAAGAACCACCATAGAGAATAAAAAAATCTCAGTTTTTCGTTGCCAACATCCTGATATTTAAGTTATGGAAAACCAGAAAAGGAAAAAAGTACCCCCCGGTACTATGGGACTTTATGGGCGAACTCTTGTACACAGTATATTATAAAAATATGAAATTTATTAATATTTAGAGGTTAAAAACATTATAGTGGTGTAACACATCACCATACACAATATGTTATACAGCATATGGACAAGGTACCATGCTCAAAAAGAGCTACATAGACTTAAAGAGAAAAAATTCTCCTATAGCCCCATGTGTTTCGGGAGATTTGGCATGTATCTCTTCTTCAGGGGCATGGAGAAGTTGGTATAAAGATACTCAATGCTGTGTCATAGAGCCATATCCAGATGCTGCCGCTCTGGAGTCCTGAGGAGACCAAGCCGGCGTTCTATTGTTTAGTCCTAAATTAAGGGCTATATATATATTTTACCTTCCATCCTACGTCGGGCCTCCCCATTTTTGGGTTAGCTGTGGAGGTTCCTTTTGGGGATCCTTGTGTGGGACTCTGCGAGCCCAGAGGGGCTTTCATCCATTTGGTCACTGCATAACGAGGAGATTTTTCTCCTCGATTTTTCCTCTTCTTCCTAAAAACCTTGTAATATATGACTCTATGACACAGCATTGAGTATCTTTATACCAACTTCTCCATTTCCCTGAAGAAGGAAATACATGCCAAATCTCCCGAAACGCGTCGGGCTATAGGAACAATGTTTTTCTTTAAGTCTATGTAGCTCTTTTTGAGCATGGTACCTTGTCTATATGCTGTATTACATATTGTGTATGGTGATGTGTTACACCACTATAATGCTTTTAACCTCTAAATATTAATACATTTCATAATAAGTGGTTACAAGTTACATAAAAGCTATAAAAAGAACAAAGTTTTTAAATTTTTGCAGTAAAAAAATAAAATAAAATAAATATTGAATTTTCCTTGCTGATGCAGGTATTTTTACACACATGTTTTAAGTGATATTCCATTTACATAATTTGATTATTTTTTTATTTTTTTAGACGATGTGGTCCTTTAGGATGTTTTGCTGCGTTGAGGTCATTGCACAGCTATGAATGTAACTGTAATGGTTGACTTCGGCGTTCACTTCTCACCCCGACCCCTGTACGCCTCGCTGCGTGAGAAAGTGCAGAAAAATTCATGGTGGAGCTCGTGTGGCCAAGTAACAAGTGGAAAGTTTGATATAGCACAGGAAGAGTGGAGCGCAGCATGGTTCCCGGGGGTCAACAGGAACTCAACAATCGCAGCGTTCAATCATGTCACTCCACTCTGCCAGTAATACACTGCACAGGCCTTTCTCTGCAGGCCGGTGCAAGACGAAATGCTTCCTCCATCCTTCTTCCAGCGCACATTAAATGGAAATAAAACAGGGAATGTTCAGGTGACAAGATCCGCTGTGCTTTTTTCTTTTCTTTTTTTTTTTTTTTTAAATAAAAATGTATTTTTACAAAACGCACTTTTCAATGACCTTTTTGGATAGCAAGTTGAAGAATAAATTTTGTTTCCGTAGGTCCTGGTTGTACCTAATTTAGGATGACTTTCCCTCTGTCTGACCTAAATCCGTCTGACCTACTTCAACCCCAAAGCCCTCTCATTTTTAGTTCCCATAAAAAAATGGCTAATAAATATTCTAAATGGTTCTAGAAAATACATTGCTATTAAAAGAAATTGAAATAAGTGGGGTGGCAGCTGCTGCTGACCTCTTCTTCTGAAATTGCTAATTCCCTGGCTGTCATGTTAATTTACAGGCTTTATTTCTTTCCCAGCCACTGAGCTGGAACAAGTAAACGGATGAGAAGTTTTGAGTTCACTCTGATGTTCAGATCTGCATGCTTGTTTGTGGTCAATATACACTATATTACTAAAAGTAAACGCACATGAACTTTAATGGCATCCCAGTCTTAGTCCGTAGGGTTTAATATTGAGTTGGCCCACCCTTTGCAGCTATAACAGCTTCAACTCTTCTGGGAAGGCTGTGCACAAGGTTTAGGAGTGTCTATGGGAATGTTTGACCATTCTTCCAGAAGCACATTTGTGAGGTCAGGCACTGATGTTGGATGAAAAGGCCTGGCTCACAGTCTCCGCTCTAATTCATCCCAAAGGTGTTCTATCGGGTTGAGGTCAGGACTCTGTGTCTAAAAATTAATAAAGAAAAAAAAAATACATTTTGGCACATTATTTGCTAAAAAATTTTTTATCATGGTATGCATGAAAATGCATACCATTGAATGTACTTCTAAAAAGGGCAAATGTTTTTTCAGCATATTTTTTATTCTTTTATTTATTGATTTACTTTTTGGTGTATTTTAATGTTATTTGAGGTTTTCTAAACTATGAGAAAAAAGGGGCAAAAATGACAACAATGGGACATTTAATATTGGGCATATGCTTGTGTTACTGTCTTTTTAAAATTTTAATTTTTCTATTTTTACCTAATGTCTAAAGAACCATAAAAACCTAAACTTACCAAAAAAGAAAAAAAAATGGACAGGGATTAATAATATTTTATTTTTCAAGTGTTCTTTTTTCTTTTCTTTAATTTAATAAATGGGTATTTGATGTTTGTAAAAAAATATTTTTAAGAATTGACTTTTTTATCAATGATCTGTACTAAGTGCACACGACAACTGTACATGATCATTACCATGTTTTCATTTCACCTTCTCAGAGTGTACTAAATGCCTTGTCTTTACAGTACAGATCATCGATAAAAAAGTCCATTCTTAAAAATAATTTTTGTCAATGTACTTCATTATCAATGAGCTGTATTGTAAATACAATTCATTGAATAGACACTGGAAAGCGGATATGAGGACATGGCAATAACTCATCATGTTGTCAAGGACATGATGTACAAACATCAAATGCCCATTCCCTGCAGTGGGGAATGAGATGCCTTTAACTACATAGCAAAGTCTTCTTGTGGAGCAACGAGAGGAGGGGGTGATGATTGCAGTGATAATATTACACTAACATTGTCTCAAAGCAACAAAGAGTGTCTGGACTTATCTAAATGAGTTTGTTTCATCTTTGAGTTTTCCACTTATCACAGGCAGCTTTACATCACTTTAATTTCTTTTGCAGCTCTGGATGGCAAAATTAGAGGGCAATTTTACTGAGGATTCGGTAAACTCATCCCCACAAATGATATACATTTTGTTGGACTCACCTCTGCAGGGATCTAGCATCTGGTTTTCTCTTCAGCATGTGGCAACTGCCACTTCCAGGTATCTCCCAGAGTACCAGCACCGCAACCAATCAGGAAAAATCTCTCCTGATTGGTGCTCACTTATAGGGCTGAGCAATGTGCCATATTGCCATAACCTGAGACCTCTTGCTACCTGTCTCTGTCTGTTGTCCACATGTGTCCACTGTTCTTCGTTGCCATTGTACCTCCTGTTTCCAGTGTTCCACAGTACTATTGTGTTTCCTGTTTCCAATGTTCCTCAGTGCCCCTGTGTCTCCTGGATCCAATGGTCTCCAGTGCCATTGTGTCTGCTGTATCCAGTCTTCTTCAATGCCATTGTGTCTGCTGTATCCAGTCTTCCTCAGTGATATTGTACCTCCTGTATCCAATGTTCCTCAGTGCCCTTGTGTCTCCTGGATCCAATGGTCTCCAGTGCCATTGTGTCTGCTGTATCCAGTCTTTTCCAGTGCCATTGTGCCTGCTGTATCCAGTCTTCCTCAGTTCTGTCATGCCTCTTGTATCCAGTGTTCCCCTTTACCATTGTGTCTCCTGTTTCCAGTGTTCCCCAGTACCATTGTGTCTCCTGTATCCAGTGTTCCCCAGTACCATTGTGTCTCCTGTATCCAGTGTTCCCCAGTACCATTGTGTCTCCTGTATCCAGTGTTCCCCAGTACCATTGTATCTCCTGTATCCAGTGTTCCCCGGTACCATTGTGCCGCCTGTATCCAGTGTTCCTCAGGGGCATTGTATCTCCTGTTTCCTGTTTTCCTCAGGGCCATTGTGTCTCCTGTATCCAGTGTTCCCCAGTACCATTGTGTCTCCTGTATCCAGTGTTCCCCAGTACCATTGTGCCTCCTGTATCCAGTGTTCCTCAGGGGCATTGTGTCTCCTGTATCTAGTGTTCCTCAGTACCATTGTGCCTCCTGTATCCAATGTTCCTCAATGCCTTTGTGTCTCATTTATCCATTGTTCCTCAGCACCATTGTGCCTCCTGTGTCCAGTGCTCCTCAGTACCATTGTGTCTCGTGTAGCTAATGTTCCTCAGTGCAATTGTGCCTCCTGTTTACATTGTTCTGCAGTCTATTGTACCTCCTCTATCCAGTATTTATCTGTGCCATCATACCTCCTGTGTCCAGTGTTCTCCAGTGGCCCTGTGACTCCTGTATCCAGTGTTCCTCAGTCCCATTGTGCCGTCTGTATCTAGTCTTCTCCGGTACCATTGTGCCTGCTGTATCCAGTCTTCCTCAGTTCTGTCGTACCTCCTGTATCCAGTGTTCCCCAGTACCATTACGCCTCCTGTCTCCAATGTTCCTGAGCGGCATTGTGTTTCCTGTATTCAATGCTCCTCAGTGTAATTGTGCCTCCTGTTTTTAATGTTCCTCTGTGTCATTGTGTCTCCTGTTTCCATTGTTTTCCAGTGCCATTGTGCCTCCTGTGTCCTCAATACCCTTGTGCCTCATGTATCCATTGTTCTTCAACACCATTGTGCCTCCTGTGTCCAGTGTTCCTCAATGCCCTTGTGTCTCATGTATCCCATGTTCTCCAACACCATTGTGCCTCCTTTATCCAGTGTTCCTCATGGCCCTTGTGTCTCATGTATCCAGTGTTCCCCATCACCATTGTGTCTCCTGTATCCAATGTTCCTCAGTACCATTGTGCCTCCTTTATCCAGTGTTCCTCAATGCCCTTGTGTCTCACGTATCCAGGGTTTCCCAGTACCACTGTGCCTCCTATATCCTATGTTCCTCAGTACCATTGTGTCTTCTGTGTCCAACGTACCTCAGTGCCCTTGTGCACTCCTGTATCCAGGGTTTCTGAGTACCACTGTGCCTCCTATATCCTATGTTCTTCAGTGCCCTTGTACCTCCTGTAGCCAGTGTTCCTCAGCACCATTGTGTCCCCTGTATCCAGTGTTTGTCAGTGCACTTGTGTCTTCTGTATCCAGCATTTTTTTGCTTTTATGTCTCCTGTATCCAATGTTCTCCAGTGCCATTGTGTCTACTGTATTCAGTGTTCCTCAGTTCCATTGTGCACCAGTGTTTTTTGTGACCCTGTGCACTTCTGTTACTCTATTGCACCCAATGCAACTCCAAGTGCACCCCCCATAACTCCAGTGTGATTCTGTGCACCCCTGTATCTCCGGGGCACCCCTGTATGCCCGTGTGACTCAGAGTGATCTACTGTGTCTAGTGTACCTTTGTGTGCCCCCATAACTCTGAGTTTACCCCTGTTCCTCACACAGCCTCTGGTACACCCAACAGTTGTTTGGCCTGCTACGCAGGACTATCTTACTCTCCTTGGATACAGAACCCTGTCTGTGACACATTTAGTCACTATGTGGCAAAGGCTTCCCTATGCAATGTGTTTCGGCATTGTATGACCACCGCTGTCTGAAGATGTCAGTGCACATTCAAAAAATTAGGAGATGAGTCCTCATTCTGGTGGAATTCACATTTCTAGGACAAGATAGTAGGAAATACATTTCTAAGATATAAAAAGGAGTTTCTCCCCGGGGTGGTTAATTTTAGCTAAATAATTTCATGGTGACACTATGGTGATATCCTCTGAGTGGATATCAGGGGGTGCGGACTGAAAGAGGTCAATGATCGAGTGAGGACAGCACGCTCGGACAGAGGTGAATGTCTGATGGGACACCAGATCCCATCACTTCAATTCATGTCACTCATGAGAATACAGAGAGATTCATATTATCCAGCCAGAGAGAGACAGATACTGAATGTAAAACTGTAATCATAGACTCTACTATAAATACTGAGAATTACACCCGGCATACAGGACAAGAGAAGTAGTACTGTGCAGAGTCCATACATACAGAATAAGAACAGATACCGGGAATTACACCCGGCATACAGGACCAGAGAAGTGGTACTGTGCAGAGTCCATACATACAGAATAAGAACAGATACTGAGAATTACACCCGGCATACAGGACAAGAGAAGTAGTACTGTGCAGAGTCCATACATACAGAATAAGAACAGATACTGAGAATTACACCCAGCATACAGGACAAGAGAAGTAGTACTGTGCAAAGTCCATACATACAGAATAGGAACAGATACTGAGAATTACACCCGACATACAGGACAAGAGAAGTAGTACTGTGCAGAGTCCATACATACAGAATAAGAACAGATACTGAGAATTTCACCCGGCATACAGGACAAGAGAAGTGGTACTGTGCAGAGTCCATACATACAGAATAAGAACAGATACTGAGAATTACACCCGGCATACAGGACAAGAGAAGTAGTACTGTGCAGAGTCCATACATACAGAATAAGAACAGATACTGAGAATTACACCCGGCATACAGGACAAGAGAAGTGGTACTGTGCAGAGTCCATACATACAGAATAAGAACAGATACTGAGAATTACACCCGACATACAGGATAAGAGAAGTAGTACTGTGCAGAGTCCATACATACAGAATAAGAACAGATACTGAGAATTACACCCGGCATACAGGACAAGAGAAGTGGTACTGTGCAGAGTCCATACATACAGAATAGGAACAGATACTGAGAATTACACCCGGCAAACAGGACAAGAGAAGTAGTACTGTGCAGAGTCCATACATACAGAATAAGAACAGATACCGAGAATTACACCCGGCATACAAGACAAGAGAAGCAGTACTGTGCAGAGTCCATACATACAGAATAAGAACAAATACTGAGAATGACACCCAGACCCAGCATACAGGACAAGAGAAGTGGTACTGTGTCCTGTCTATGTGTACTTGGCTGTAGGAGAATATTCGGCTGTATTAGTATTACCAGTTTATATATACAGTAAACCTCCAACATTTAACACACATATGAATTTGTTTAGGACAATCCCTTGCTGAATTGGTTGTATCTGTATTACAATCTTGTATTACTCTAACAAATATATATTTGTTACAGTAACAGAAATGTATTTTTTTTTTAGCAAGTAGTTACAATGGTTGTGGTCAGCAAACAAAATTCAATTTATACTTGTGCACAACATAAATGAACAGTGCCAGGCTGGAGCTGGTAATGGATCTAATCGGCCATAATGAAGAATGGCAGTCTGAACTGAGGGCAAGAACCACCCAGCAAGGGGACCAAGCAGAAAAGAGAATTCTGGGTAGGGGATTGCATTAGATGTACTGCATGCTGTACCATAGGCCTACTTAATTCATTAATTGTTACCAACCTGAAAATGAGAAATATTATTGCAATGTCAGAAATTGAATTCATTTTTATTGTAAGAGTGAGAAAATGGCATGCAGCTCATGCATTTTTAAGCAGTGAGTAATGTGTAGAAGAGGCAAAATACTACAAAGACATAATGCAAAGTGATTGAATGGCACAGAATCTCGAGAGTCAGCAAAGGGAACACGGCTACTTTTAACATTATTATTATTATTATTACTACTAATAAAATCAGACATCTTATCATTGCAAAAGTAAAAAAAAGCAAAACCGCTATCAGACTGTGTCTGAATTGTAATTCCTAAACAATTCTGTAAGAGACAAGCATTAGAACACCCTGGAAGAGGCTACACTGCGATCCTTAAAAGGGACCTGTCAGTAACCTTGAAAGTCCACATGGATAAATCTATGATATGTCAGAACATACAGCAACATCATTTTTTTTTTTTTTAAACTCCACCTTTTATCATTAAAAAGCTGTTCTTGAGCTCAATGACTTTGCCTTGGCTGAGATGATGTCATTAGTCTGTTGCAGGCAGGAGGAAGCATTTCCTCAGTCTCTCCTCCCCCAGTGATCAGGCTGCAACATTGTAACTTTGTGCATAGAAAGAGGTATTAGTGGTGCTGCCTGATATCAGTATGTAATATCCATGAAAAAGTGAACTAATTGACCATGTGCTGTCTCTTTAAATTAAGTAATACAACATAAAGACGCGCTGGTCGGTTAATTGGATTCTGTCTAAATTGGCCCTAGTATGTGTTTGTATGAATGTGAGTTAGGGACCTTAGATTGTAAGCTCCTCGAGGGTAGGGACTGATGTGATTGTATAATATATATGTAAAGCGCTGTGTAAATTGACAACGCTATATAAGTACCTGAAATAATAATAATAATAATATGCATCTCAGACCATTGTTTCACCTCTTAAAATTTGATGTGACTCCAAAACCAAAAGCATAGAAATGAAAATATACACACCCTGTCTCTTTAAAAAAAAAAAAGGGTTGCGTGCAAAAATAATTATATCACCTATCTCAAAAACAGTGGGGAAAATAATTATTTAATCCCCTGCAGATTTAGTAAGTTTGCCCACTTACAAAGAAATTAAGGGTCTATAATTTTTTTTTTTTTTTTTTTATCCCCAAGCAAAACATGACTTGGTACTTGGTAGAGAAACCCTTGTTGGCAATCACAGAGGTAAGACATTTCTTGTAGTTGGTGATCAGGTTTGCACACATCTCAGGAGGGATTTTGGTTCACTCTTCTTTACAGATCTTCTCTAAATCATTAAAGTTTCTTAATTGTCGCTTGGCAACTCAAAGTTTCAGCTCCCTCCATAATTTTTCTATGGGATTAAGGTCTGGAGACTGGCTGGGCCACTCCATGACCTTAAAGGGGTTGTAAGGGTTTTTTTTTTTTTTTTCTAAATAGGTTCCTTTAAGCTAGTGCATTGTTGGTTCACTTACCTTTTCCTTTGATTTACCTTCTAAATGTTTTTTTTCTTTGTCTGAATTTCTCAATTCCTGTTTCTCCTCAGTAAACTTCACACCATCATCCGAGCCGCGTGGAGTCAGCCAGAACAGCTTACTGAGGAGGAACAGGAAGTGAGAAATTCAGACAAAGAAAACAAAGAAAAAAAACATTTAGAAGGTAAATCAAAGGAAAAGGTAAGTGAACAAACAATGCACTAGCTTAAAGGAACCTATTTAGAAAATAAAATACGAACCTTTACAACCCCTTTAATGTGTTTCTTCTTGAGGCACTCTTTTGTTGCCCTGGCGGTATGTTTTGGGTCATTGTCATGTTGGAAGACCCATCCACGACCCATCTTCAGTGTTCTGGCTGAGGGAAGAAGGTTCTCACCCAAGATTTTACAATACATGGCCCAGCCCATTGGCCCCTCAATGTGGCAAAGTCGGCCTGTACCTTTAGCAGAGAAACAGCCCCAAAGCATAATGTTTCCACCTCTGTGCATGACTGTAGGGATGGTGTTCTTAGGGTCATAGTCAGCATTTTTCTTTCTCCAAACACGGTGAGTTGAGTTAATGCCAAAAAGCTTAATTTTGGTCTCATCTGACCACAGCACTTTCTCCCAATCCTTCTCTGAATCATTTAGATGTTTCTTAGGCAGACTTCAAATAGGCCTGTACATGTGCCTTCTTGAGGAGCGGGACCTTGCAGGCGCTGCAGGATGTCAATCCATGGCGGCGTATTGTGTTACCAATGGTTTGTTTGGTGACTGTGGTCCCAACTGCTTTGAGATCATTCACAAGCTCCTCCTGTGTAGTTCTGGGCTGATCCCTCACTTTTCTCATGACCATCCTCACCCCAAGAAGCGAAATCTTGCAAGGAGCTCCAGACCGAGGGTGATTGATTGTTATTTTGTATCTCTTCCATTTGCGAACAATCAGTTGTCTCCTTCTCACCAAGCTTCTTGCTGATGGTTTTGTAACCCATTCCAGCCTTGTGCAGGTCTACAGTCTTATCTCTAAAATCCTTTGACAGCTCTTTGGTCTTGTCCATGATGGTGAGATTTAAATGGAAAAAAGAGATTCTGTGGACAGGTGACTTTTATACACATAACGAGTTGTCGTTGGGAGCACCTTCTTACAATGACAGGACTAATCTGTGTACCACATGAGCACCTACTGTAGCCAGTCTGTGGGAGCCAGAATTATTGTTGGTTGGTTGGTGGGGGATAGACATGTGCGGTTTGTTTCGCTCCGAATTAATATTCGGACAAATTTTTCATTATTCAGGGATTCGGATATATCCGAATGCCCGAATTACAATACAAACAAATTTTACCGAATGCTCTGAATAGCGAAATGAAATTTGTTAGAATTTCATAAATTCGGATTGAAATTCTAATCTAATGCCACGTACACACGATTGATTTTCTCGACGGTGAAAACACCGTCGAGAAAATCGACGGGAAAAACGAGGGAATGGCTTGGTTCCCTACACACGTCCGTTTTTCCCGACATTTTTTTTTTTTGTCGAGAAAAACGACCGTGTGTAGGCTCCCCGGCAGTGTTTCCCTATGGGAAAACTGCAGCGGAAAAAAACGACGGGAATCACGACAAGAGAAATTAGAGCATGTTCTAATTTTTCTCGTCGTGATTAATGCCGTTTTTCCCGTCGGGAAAAATGACAAGAAGCCCACAGATGGTCGTTTTTCTTGTTAAAAAAAAATAATGTAATTTTTTCCCGACGGGAAAAATGATCGTGTGTACGCGGCATCATTCTACATGGAACTCCAGTCGATTTCTAACTGTATACATAATGCTGTTTTAGTTAAGCCAATGGTGATTTAAAGAGTCATTGTAATCATTTGATGAAGATTTTTCTTTTGTTTGTTCACTTTGCCACATTTGAATCGAAAAAAAAAAGGAAAATCGAAAGTTTTCGATTCGAATGATTCAAAATTTATCGATTCAAATGTTTCGAATCGTAAAAAAAAGATCAGTAAATTCGTAGAAAATTTGAAAACTTACGAATACAAATTCCAAATACGAATTCCGAATACAAATCCCAAATACGAATCCCAAATACGAATCCCAAATACGAATCCCAAATACGAAATGAACAAATCAACTGAATTTACCGAAACAAATTAACTAGGTTAACAAATTGAAACAAAACTAAACAAATTTTTTTGTCATGCACAGTAGTAGGGGGATCAAATACTTTTTTTACGCACTGAACTGCAACTCAATTTATATCATTTGTAACATGTGTTTTTTCTGGATTTTTGGTTGATATTCTGCCTCTTTTGCCGCGTACACACGGCCGTTTTTCTCGTCGAGAAAAACAACATTTTTTCCTTTTGACGAGAAAAACGATCGTCTGTGGGCATTTTGTCGTTTTTCTCTACGAGAAAAACGGCATTAAAAACGACGAGAAAAATTAGAACATGTTCTAATTTTTCTTGTCGTTTTTCCCGACATTTTTTCCGCGGCAGTGTTTCCCATAGGCAAAACACTGCCGCGGAGCCCACAGACGGTAGTTTTTCTCGACAAGAGAAAAAATGTCGTGAAAAACGTCCGTGTGTGGGGAACAAGCCGTTCCCTCATTTTTAATGTCATTATTCACGGCGGTTTTTTAACCGCCGTGAATAATGATCGTGTGTACGGGGCATTTCATTTTAAATACACCTATGATAAAAATGATAGATGCTTCATTTCTTTGTAAATGGGCAAATTTACAAAATCTGACGATTATTTTCCCCACTGTACATATGTCTTAAATACATCCATTTATATTTGCATAAAGTGCTTGACGTGACCAATGTGCAAAATTCATATGTGCAAAAAAGATTTCATGTACAGAACAATAAATAATAAACAAATAGAAAAAATATATAAAAAAATCATAAGTCCATATAGGTAGCCTCAATTCAAAGTGACTTGTTCTTAAAAGTTCATGGAGATATAACCAGCTGGTGAATGGGTGGAAATCACTCATGCTCCCCCCTCAGATAGCTAAACCCCTGCAGGGGTCGAAGGCACCACATACAAAATACTTCCAATTCTTGTGGATGATATCCAGTATCTCATCCTCCTCCTCACTTGAACATGACAGTGGACTTTGTAGCAGGTCACAAGGTGAGAGGCTTTACCAGGGGCTAATCTGTGTCAGCCATTTGTGAACACAGACAAGAACTGCACAGGGACCAGAATTTAGATCAGTGCTCTTGCTTGCTTTAATCCGGCCCTTGGGGGCACCATTTGATCCACTGACACCAATGATGAGGCACTATTCTTCCCACTGACAACAACAATGGGGCACAATTTATCCCAGTGACACCAACAATGGGTCCCAATGACACTGATGATGGTGCACAATTTTATCCAATGACAACGACAATGGGGCCCAGTGACACCAATGCTGGGGTACAATTCCTCCCACTGACACCAAAGGTGGGGCATTGCTTTTTCCCATTGTCTTTGGGAATTTTTCTACTCCCAGTAGCCACAGTTTGGCC
This sequence comes from Rana muscosa, assembly GCA_029206835.1. NCBI lineage: Eukaryota > Metazoa > Chordata > Amphibia > Anura > Ranidae > Rana > Rana muscosa. The sequence goes on along the minus strand of CM055119.1, from coordinate 330,425,212 downwards.
CCCCAAAAGTCTGAGGGACAGTAAACTGACCCTTTCTTTATAAAGTTTGAAGACCGCTGATTTGGATGACTGTGTCACCTTTGAGCTGGCCTCTCAGTCCAGTAATTAAAATAAAATTAAATATTTTTTTTTATAACCTAACCCTGCTTTAAAACTTCTCCACAACTTTATCCCTGACTTGTCTGGTGTGTCCCTTGGCCTTCATGATGCTGTTTGTTCACTAAGGTTCTCTAACAAAACTCTGAGGGCTTCACAGGACAGCTGTATTTATTCTGAGATTAAATTACACACAGGTGGACTCTATTTACTAATTTAGTGACTTCTGAAGGCAATTGGTTCCACTAGATTTTAGTTAGGGGTATCAGAGTAAAGGGGGCTGAAACAAATGCATGCCACACTTTTCACATATTTATTTGTAAAACATTTATAATTTTCCTCTCACTTCACAATTATGTGCCACTTTCACATAAAATCCCAATAAAATACATTTTTCAATTTTTGTTGTAACATGACAAAGTCTGGAAATTTTCAAGGGGTATGAATACTTTTTCAAGGCACTGTAACTATTGGATTAATGCCATAATTTCTCACCCATTATGTGATATCATAAAAAAATAAAAAAAATAGTAAGCACTACATTTTTTGGTAATAATGTCGAAACGGGGGGGGGGGGGTATTCTTACCCTTTAACCCCCTGCACCCCCTGACAGTCAATAAAAGCATCATCTCCATTCAGCGTCATGCAAATGAATACAGTGTTTCATCCAGGTGGGAGCCATTTAAAGCTCAGTACACCCTTACACCTCCCTTTTGACCCCAAAATATTTCACCAAAAATGGCAAAATTCAATTGAAATCTCCTGATTTTTGCCAAATATTCAGGGAAACCAGAACTATCAGTTTCACTTATTCACTAATTATTACAAGTTGGACTATTAGCGCTGATACAGCTTCATGTGCCTGGAAGGAATACATTAAATCCGCAGCCCATGGAATTGTTACACAATAGATTTATGACCTGAGCTTTGGTTCTCATTAGTGTTTGCCTGTGGCTGGGGGGCGGTCTGTGATTTCCTATGAAATCTGTTAACTGCGATCCCATTACGGAGCTTTCGGTGAGTGTAAGCATCTGTGCGAGGTGTAAATTTAAAGGGCCCTTTCAGTAGGAGGTTTTGCTTTCCCCACACGATGGGGTGGCACGCGGGAGGTAACCACCCCGGGGCGTTCATTCTCTGACATCCAATGACCCAGCCAACCGCCCGGGTCAATTTTCTTGGGATGATTAAACGTATTATGAAGTGGCTTGGATAGGATTTAATGGCCTGTGCCCTTCTAATTAGTCCTGTAATACAAGAAGTTTATTGAGTGAACGATGAGCCACTGGGGTGGGCGATCTCGGGGCTCAGGTCCTGCTCATGTGTGTTTTCATTGCTGTAAGGGAATAAATATATTATAATTTATATATATGGAGTATGGTCCCACACCTGGTTAAGTGACAGCCAACTGGTAGGACACCAGGACGTAAAAGCAGAATTAGAGTCAGGAACAGGCAGAAGTCAGCAGCAATTTGGCAGCGAGCTACAGAGTCACTAGGCAGAAGCGTGGTCACTGGTCAGTAGTCCAAGTTGGAGTTGGTAGAGGAGGCAGACAGCAAACATGAGAAGGCAAGGGTAATCCGAGAGCAAGGTCAGAGAGGAAGCCGGGTCAGTAACAGGATCAAGGATGTGCATCAAGACTGGATCACAGGAACAAGGCTGAAGACCATAGAGCAAAGAACTAGCATAGAGTTTAGGTTTAACGTGCACATAATTGCGCACACGGTCATATGTGTAGGCAACGATGAATGTGCAGTCTGTCTTCTATGCTCAAAGAAATGGGCATGCGTGCGCGTTGGCCAGACAGCGCCTCTTATCCTAACGTCTGGCACCATGTTCCTCACAAGTGGCTACATGTTGTCTAGTAGGATCCACAATGGAGGATCTCTTCTAAATGGTCGAGCAAATTTCATTCCAGATATTTTTTGTGGTAAGCTGTGTTGCCAAGAATGTTTTTGAGTACCAGACATTGCTATATAATAACGTTTTATTGAGGAAAATGTAAGCTAACCAAAGCTAGGATGGACGCTTAAGACAGCGACTATGTGTTGCCTAGTGTGATCTACAATGCATAATCTCCCCCTTCTAGATGGTTGAGCAGGTCTCATTCCACATGTTTTTTTTTATGTAATAAGCTGTGTTGGCAAGAATGTTTTTGTGTATCAGACATTGCTATATAATAACGTTTTATTGAGGAAAATGTAAGCTAACCAAAGCTAGGATGGACGCTTAAGACAGCGACTATGTGTTGCCTAGTGTGATCTACAATGCATAATCTCCCCCTTCTAGATGGTTGAGCAGGTCTCATTCCACATGTTTTTTTTTTATGTAATAAGCTGTGTTGGCAAGAATGTTTTTGGGTATCAGACATTGCTATATAATAACGTTTTATTGAGGAAAATGTAAGCTAACCAAAGCTAGGATGGACGCTTAAGACAGCGACTATGTGTTGCCTAGTGTGATCTACAATGCATAATCTCCCCCTTCTAGATGGTTGAGCAGGTCTCATTCCACATGTTTTTTTTTATGTAATAAGCTGTGTTGCCAAGAATGTTTTTGAGTACCAGACATTGCTATATAATAACGTTTTATTGAGGAAAATGTAAGCTAACCAAAGCTAGGATGGACGCTTAAGACAGCGACTATGTGTTGCCTAGTGTGATCTACAATGCATAATCTCCCCCTTCTAGATGGTTGAGCAGGTCTCATTCCACATGTTTTTTTTTATGTAATAAGCTGTGTTGGCAAGAATGTTTTTGTGTATCAGACATTGCTATATAATAACGTTTTATTGAGGAAAATGTAAGCTAACCAAAGCTAGGATGGACGCTTAAGACAGCGACTATGTGTTGCCTAGTGTGATCTACAATGCATAATCTCCCCCTTCTAGATGGTTGAGCAGGTCTCATTCCACATGTTTTTTTTTTATGTAATAAGCTGTGTTGGCAAGAATGTTTTTGGGTATCAGACATTGCTATATAATAACGTTTTATTGAGGAAAATGTAAGCTAACCAAAGCTAGGATGGACGCTTAAGACAGCGACTATGTGTTGCCTAGTGTGATCTACAATGCATAATCTCCCCCTTCTAGATGGTTGAGCAGGTCTCATTCCACATGTTTTTTTTTATGTAATAAGCTGTGTTGCCAAGAATGTTTTTGAGTACCAGACATTGCTATATAATAACGTTTTATTGAGGAAAATGTAAGCTAACCAAAGCTAGGATGGACGCTTAAGACAGCGACTATGTGTTGCCTAGTGTGATCTACAATGCATAATCTCCCCCTTCTAGATGGTTGAGCAGGTCTCATTCCACATGTTTTTTTTTTATGTAATAAGCTGTGTTGGCAAGAATGTTTTTGTGTATCAGACATTGCTGCTTAATAAAGTTTTATTGAAAAAAACAAAAAAAAACAAGCTAAAGTAATCCCAGCCATAGATGGTTCGAAGTTTGGCTGGTTCAGCAGGGACCGACCAAGATTTGATCAATCAATGGGCAGGCCGATTGCACCCAAGTCAATCCATAAATCGACTTGGGTAAAACCAGCATATCTGATTTCTAGCATGCGATTATTGCAAGCGGCTATAGGGACCGAGAGCGGGGGAAAGGGCTAGTAAATATGTAACTTACCAGTGCCTTCTGTTTCTAAATGAACACAGTGAACACACTCACTCACTATGTTCATTCATAACTGGAGCATTGTAAACTATGTTTACTATGCATCAGTTTGTGAATGAACAGGAAGCCGCTCAGCACAGAGCACTTCCCATTCATTCACTGTCCAGTGCAGCTGAGGCTGCAGAGAAAGGTATGGGTGTTTGAGCTTTGGGGTGCACATCCTAATGTAAAAGACTGCGCAAACCTATGGAGCTAGGGTGCATGCCTGGGACAGCAGTTATGTGTTGCCTAGTAGGGATGAGCTTCGTGTTCGAGTCGAACATACGTTCGACTCGAACATCGGCTGTTCGATCGTTCGACGAAGATCGAACGATTTGGGCCGTTCGCGCCAAATTCGAGTGACGCGAACGGCCCACAATGCACTACGCCATCGCAGTGTCATCCAGGCGCTGTGATTGGCCAAGCATGCACTGTGACCCCGCATGCTTGGCCAATCACAGCGCCGGCAGCGAGGAAAGCAATGATTGGCCACAGGCAGGATGCCTGTGGCCAATTATTGCTGAGGGGGTTTAGTACACGCCCCACACTATAAAAGGCCGCCAGCGCAGTGGCCTTGTGTAGTGTGTTCCGGACCGGAGTAGGGAAAGAGAAGCATAGGCAGGGACAGTGTCATTATTTTTCCTTTACATAATCCTGGATTCCTTGTGTTTAGGGACAGATAAGGATAGGTAGGGAGAGTGTCAGTGACAATGTGCTATTCTGTGCTAATCCTTGTTTGTAGGGACAGAGAGGTACAGTGAGGGAAAGTGTCAGTGTGCTATTCTGTTCTAAACCAATCTTGCTGAACCATATTTTCAATCCTTGAGTTTAGGGACAGAGAGGTACAGTGAGGGAAAGTGTCAGTGTGCTATTTTGTGCTAAATCTTGTTTGTAGGGACAGAGAGGTACAGTGAGGGAAAGTGTCAGTGTGCCATTTTGTGCTAAATCTTGTTTGTAGGGACAGAGAGGTACAGTGAGGGAAAGTGTCAGTGTGCTATTCTGTTCGAAACCAATTTTGCTGTTCCATATTTTCAATCCTTGAGTTTAGGGGCAGAGAAGGACACTCGTAGAAATTATCAGTGTGCTATTCTGTGCTAAATCTTGTTTGTAGGGAGGGACAGAGTAGGACAGTGAGGGAAAGTGTCAGTGTGCTATTCTGTTCTAAAACTATTTTGCTGTTCCATATTTTCAATCCTTGAGTTGAGGGACAGAGAGGTACAGTGAGGGAAAGTGTCAGTGTGCTATTCTGTTCTAAAACTATTTTGTTGAACCATATTTTCAATCCTTGAGTTGAGGGACAGAGAGGTACAGTGAGTGAAACTGACAGTGTGCTGTTCTGTTCTAAACCAAATTTGCTGTTCCATATTTTCAATCCTTGAGTTGAGGGACAGAGAGGTACAGTGAGGGAAAGTGTCAGTGTGCTATTCTGTTCTAAAACTATTTTGCTGAACCATATTTTCAATCCTTGAGTTGAGGGACAGAGAGGTACAGTGAGTGAAACTGACAGTGTGCTATTCTGTTCTAAACCAAATTTGCTGTTCCATATTTTCAATCCTTGAGTTGAGGGACAGAGAGGTACAGTGAGGGAAAGTGTCAGTGTGCTATTCTGTTCTAAACCAATTTTGCTGTTCCATATTTTCAATCCTTGAGTTGAGGGACAGAGAGGTACAGTGAGTGAAACTGACAGTGTGCTATTCTGTTCTAAACCAAATTTGCTGTTCCATATTTTCAATCCTTGAGTTGAGGGACAGAGAGGTACAGTGAGGGAAAGTGTCAGTGTGCTATTCTGTTCTTAAAATATTTTGCTGAACCATATTTTCAATCCTTGAGTTGAGGGACAGAGAGGTACAGTGAGTGAAACTGACAGTGTGCTGTTCTGTTCTAAACCAAATTTGCTGTTCCATATTTTCAATCCTTGAGTTGAGGGACAGAGAGGTACAGTGAGGGAAAGTGTCAGTGTGCTATTCTGTTCTAAAACTATTTTGCTGAACCATATTTTCAATCCTTGAGTTGAGGGACAGAGAGGTACAGTGAGTGAAACTGACAGTGTGCTGTTCTGTTCTAAACCAAATTTGCTGTTCCATATTTTCAATCCTTGAGTTGAGGGACAGAGAGGTACAGTGAGTGAAACTGACAGTGTGCTATTCTGTTCTAAACCAATTTTGCTCTTCCATATTTTCAATCCTTGAGTTGAGGGACAGAGAGGTACAGTGAGGGAAAGTGTCAGTGTGCTATTCTGTTCTAAAACTATTTTGCTGAACCATATTTTCAATCCTTGAGTTGAGGGACAGAGAGGTACAGTGAGTGAAACTGACAGTGTGCTGTTCTGTTCTAAACCAAATTTGCTGTTCCATATTTTCAATCCTTGAGTTGAGGGACAGAGAGGTACAGTGAGGGAAAGTGTCAGTGTGCTATTCTGTTCTAAAAGTATTTTGCTGAACCATAATTTCAATCCTTGAGTTGAGGGACAGAGAGGTACAGTGAGTGAAACTGACAGTGTGCTATTCTGTTCTAAACCAATTTTGCTCTTCCATATTTTCAATCCTTGAGTTGAGGGACAGAGAGGTACAGTGAGGGAAAGTGTCAGTGTGCTATTCTGTTCTAAAACTATTTTGCTGAACCATATTTTCAATCCTTGAGTTGAGGGACAGAGAGGTACAGTGAGTGAAACTGACAGTGTGCTGTTCTGTTCTAAACCAATTTTGCTCTTCCATATTTTCAATCCTTGAGTTGAGGGACAGAGAGGTACAGTGAGGGAAAGTGTCAGTGTGCTATTCTGTTCTAAAATTATTTTGCTGAACCATATTTTCAATCCTTGAGTTGAGGGACAGAGAGGTACAGTGAGTGAAACTGACAGTGTGCTGTTCTGTTCTAAACCAAATTTGCTGTTCCATATTTTCAATCCTTGAGTTGAGGGACAGAGAGGTACAGTGAGTGAAACTGACAGTGTGCTGTTCTGTTCTAAACCAAATTTGCTGTTCCATATTTTCAATCCTTGAGTTTAGGGACAGAGAAGGACACTCGTAGAAATTATCAGTGTGCTATTCTGTGCTAAATCTTGTTTGTAGGGAGGGACAGAGTAGGACAGTGAGGGAAAGTGTCAGTGTGCTATTCTGTTCTAAAACTATTTTGCTGAACCATATTTTCAATCCTTGTGTTTAGGGACAGAGAAGGATAGGCAGGGGACAGTGTCAGTGTCATTGTTGCTAAGCCTCCTGCACAGTATACACCTGAAGGTAGCCCTTATTGCTGTTTTTCCCATCTCCCTGCAGGCCATCCATTAAAATGTCTGGAAGGCAACCAAGGAGAGGCAGACAGTCAGGAGGCAAAAAAAGAGGGCAAGCAGGCTCTGTGTCTGGGGGCAACAGTGCTGGTCGTGTACGCGGTGCATTGTCATCAGCACATGGCCATGGGACACGCTTGTCCTTGTTTTCGGCAGCTGGACATGTTGAGCCACATCATGCCGAAGACTTGGTAGAGTGGATGACCAAGCCCACCTCATCCTCCTCATCCTCTCTCACCCAGGCTCAGGGTACTGGCAAAGCAGCTGCCAAAGCGTCCTCTTCTCTGGTATCATTATCTTCATTAGTCAATCCTTCCCTAGACCCACCATGCCCTCCTCCTGAGGAGTCCCCCGAACTGTTTGAGCACAGTGTTGGGTACATGCTCCAGGAGGATGCCCAGCGTTTGGAAGGATCTGATGATGATACCCAGCTAGAGGAAGGCAGCAGCGTGAGAGCAGAGAGAGGGGATGCTCAAGAAGGACACCAATCTGGCAGTCATGCTCCAGCAGCTGCAGCATATTGCCAGATTGGCTCCAGTGATGAGGAGGGAGGGGATGATGAGGTCACTGACTCCACGTGGGTGCCTAATAGGAGAGAGGAGGAGGATGAGGAGGAGGCACATCTCCAACGAGGCAGGATGCCCTTGAGTGGCCAGCGTATGGACAGCACACCGACGGAATCACACCGCAGAGCTCCGCCTGTGCAGGGCGCTGCCTCTGCCCGTCATGCAAAAAGTTCTTTGGTGTGGGCCTTTTTTGAGGCGAGTGCATCAGATCGCACAGCTGCTGTTTGCAACATATGTCTCAAGCGTATATCGCGTGGCCAAAACATCAGCTGCTTCGGCACCACATGCTTGATCAGACATATGTTGACCTGCCATGCAGCTCGTTGGCAAGCCTACCTTAAAGACCCACACCAAAGAACAAAGCTGACCTCTTCTTGCACCGCATCAGCTGGGATCTCCAACCCCACTATACCTTCACTCCTCTCTGAAACCTGCTCTGAGAGGAATGAAGGTGTAGAATTAGGTGTGTCACAGGCAAGTACTTGCGGGCACTCTGCTAGCAGTACACCAACGTCCGATTCTAGCAGGCAAATTTCCCTGCCCCAGCTGCTGGACCGTCGAAAGAAGTTCACTCCCAGCCATCCACATGCCCAGCGGTTGAATGCTAGCTTGGCTAAATTGCTAGCGCTTCAACTGCTGCCTTTTCAGTTGGTAGACTCGGCCCCCTTCCGTGAGTTTGTGCAATGTGCGGTTCCTCAGTGGCAGGTTCCCAAACGACACTTTTTCGCACGGAAGGCTATTCCGGCTCTCTACAGGCATGTGGAAGGCAATGTCTTGGCCTCGCTGGACAGGGCGGTCAGCGGTAAGGTGCATATTACCGCTGACTCATGGTCCAGCAGGCATGGACAGGGACGTTACCTTTCTTTCACGGCCCATTGGGTCACTCTTTTGGCAGCTGGGAAGGATGCAGGACAAGGTGCAGTAGTGTTGGAGGTTGTTCCACCGCCACGCCTCCAAAATGCTACTACTGGTTGTGACACACCTCTCTCCTCCACCCCCTCCTCTTCTTCTTCCTCCATGGCCTCTTCCTGTGGTTTGTCCTTGGAACCAGCGGTGCTCCGTAGGCGTTCAAGGGGCTACGCAAGTACGCAGGCAAAAAGATGCCATGCCGTGCTTGCGCTGGTGTGTTTGGGGGACAGGAGCCACACTGGGGCAGAGGTCCTGTCTGCTCTGCAGGGGCAGGCCGAGAGGTGGTTGACGCCACGCCAGCTTAAGCCAGGAATGGTGGTTTGCGACAATGGCACCAACCTCCTCTCCGCCCTCCGACAGGGACAACTGACCCATGTGCCCTGTATGGCTCACGTCCTTAACCTGGTGGTGCAGCGGTTCTTGGGCAGGTACCCGGGCTTACAGGATGTCCTGAGGCAGGCCAGGAAAGTCTGTGTGCATTTCCGCAGATCTTATAATGCCAGTGCTCGCCTGGCTGAGCTTCAAAAGGAGTTGAACCTGCCCAAGAACCGCCTTATATGTGACATGCCCACCAGGTGGAACTCAACGTTGGCCATGCTGCAGCGGCTGCACACGCAGCAGAGGGCCATCAATGAGTACCTGTGCGACTACGGCACCAGGACAGGGTCAGGGGAGCTCGGGTTTTTTTCACCACGCCAGTGGGGCATGATCAGGGATGCATTCACTGTCCTGGCACCATTTGAGGAGGCCACAAGGATGGTGAGCAGTGACAGTGCATGCATCAGTGACACTGTATCTCTTGTCCACCTGTTGGAGCACACGCTGCGTGGAATAATGGACAGGGCACTTGAGGCAGAACAGAGGCAGGAAGAGGAGGACTTCCTTGCCTCTCAAGGCCCCTTTTACCCAGACAGTGTTCCTTCTGTCCCACCCATCGCACAGGAAGAGGAGGAGGAGGAGGAGGAGGAGGAGGAGGAGGAGGATTGTGTCAGCATGGAGGTGGAGGCTGGCACTCAGCATCATTAGCAGCAGTCTTTTAGGGATGATTTACAGTCCCAAGAAACCAGTGGACTTGTACGTGGCAGGGAGGAGGTGGCTGCGGATCATGTCGTCCTTAGTGACCCAGAGGACTCCGGACTGAATGGCTCAGCTAACCTACGCTGCATGGCCTCCCTGATCCTGCAAAGTCTGCGGAAGGATCCTCGTATTCTTCGGATCAAGGAGAGGGACCATTACTGGCTGGCCACTCTCCTTGATCCACGGTACAAGGGTAAGGTTGCGGACCTTATCGTACCGTCGCAGAGGGAGCAGAGGATGAGACAACTCCGGGAGGCCTTGCAGAAAGGTCTGTGCAACGCGTTCCCAGAGACTGGGAGGTTACAAACTCCTGGTCCTGGACAACGAGTTGCTGAGGCTTCGGGCAGTCAAAGAAGGAGCGGTGGGGAAGGTGGCCGTCTGACCGATGCGTTCAGACAATTCTTTAGTCCGCAGCCCCAAAGTATGATCGGTTCCAGCAACCATCGCCAGCGTCTGATATACATGGTGCAGGAATACCTAGGGGCAAGGTCAGATTTGGACACCTTCCCCACCGAAAATCCTCTGGCTTACTGGGTCTTGAGGATGGATCACTGGCCAGAGCTTGCACAGTATGCAATTGAGCTACTGGCCTGTCCTGCATCCAGCGTTCTTTCAGAACGCACATTCAGTGCTGCTGGAGGATTTGTCACGGATCACAGGGTGCGCCTGTCCACCGACTCGGTTGATCGACTGACTTTCATCAAGATGAACCAGTCTTGGATCACCACCAGCTACCACACACCAGATGCTGATATAACAGACTAATTGATTTTAAAATGTCACATCCCTTCAAGACTGATGCTGATGCTGAGTGCCTGTGCTGTTATGTTGACTGGCTATCCTCCTCCTCCTCCTCAATGATACGATTAACGATGATAGCTTGGAAGATCATTTTGGTTTATGGGTGACGCCACCAGTGGCTAAGGCCCAATTTTTCAGCCCCTGTTTAACAGGGGCGTGTAATTAAAATTTTTGATGCAATACTTTGCAACAGGCCTCATTGCTGTGCTCCAAGTACAGTATCTGTGAGGGGTTGCAGTGTTGTGCCACCAGTGCCTAAGGCCCAATTTTTCAGCCCCTGTTCAACAGGGGCATGCAATTATAATTATTGATCTAATAATTCACAGCAGGGCCCATTGCTGCGCCCACCAAGAGTAACTGTCAGGCCTTACAGTGTTGTGGCACCAGCACCACCATCACCACCACCACCACCACCAAAGGCCCAATTTTTAAGCCCCTGTTCAACAGGGGCATGCAATTATAATTATTGATCTAATAATTCACAGCAGGGACCATTGCTGCGCCCACCAAGAGTAACTGTCAGGCCTTACAGTGTTGTGGCACCAGCACCACCATCAAAGGCCCAATTTTTACTACCACTGATCAACAATTATATGTTATTACAATTCCTGATATAATAGTTGACAGCAGGGCGTTCCAGCACCCACCAAGAGTAACTGTGAGTGCTTACAGTGTTGTGCCAACACCAACAACTAAGGGGCCTATTTCTGCAGAGTATATACGGCAGGTCCCTACTTTCAAACATCCAACTTACAAACGACTCCTACTTGCAAACGCAAGAAGACAACAGGAAGTGAGAGGAAATCTACCCCTTGGAAGGAAAATTCTCTCCTGTAAGAATTAATATGGGAGAAAGGTGTCTCCTCTCTACTGATGCTTTATCACCAATCCTTGTTTCAATAAAAACACCACATTTCAAAAACAGTTGTCATTGGGACGCAAAGTGAGGTGAAATGTTCTGAACAGGGGCACAGACAGCAAAAAAAAAATGTGACAGGGGTGATAACCGTTCCCTGTGTTTTACAAAAAACTAAAAAAAAGGAATTTGCCATGGAGCTCCACTTAAACAATGCAGCTGTTCAAAATTATAAACAGATTCTACATAAGAACAAACCTACAGTCCCTGTCTTGTATGCACCGCCTGTATACGGCTGTTCAGAGTATATAGGTCCTTTTTTATTTTGTGTGCGGGGTTCCCCTTAATATCCATACAAGACCCAAAGGGGCTGGTAATGGGCTGGGGTAGGGGGGGGGGTTGATGGGGTAGCTATGCCATTTTTCCTAAAGATTTTCATCCATATTACCGGGACCACACATTGCATTAAAGCCGCAAGCAGTTTTAAATGACTTTTTTCCCTTTAGAAATGTTATTTTGTGCAGGGACAGTTCTAAACACGGGAAACACGTGGCACTTCACAGGCATACTTTAGACACCCCCCAGGTACAATATTTAAAGGAATATTTGACTTTTTTTTTTCACTTTATGCATCATTAAAATGACTGCTCCCGGAAAACGTCCGTTTTTAAAACTTCTTTTTGCATTGATACATGTCCCCTGGTGCAGAACCCGGGTTCCCAAACTCTGTTTCGGACAATAACATGGATAATAGTCGTTATAATTAGCACTTTAGAATCCGAACGTTCGCATCCATTGTATTTAATAGGGTTCCAACTTTCGGTCCGTTCGCGGGTTCTGGTGCGAACCGAACCCGGGGGTGTTCGGCTCATCACTATTGCCTAGCAGGATCCACAATGGAGGATCTGCAAACTTCTAGAACAGGGATCTCCAAACTACGGCCCTCCAGTTGTTGTGGGACTACACGTCCCATGAGGCATTGCAAAACTCTGACATTTACAGTAATGACAAGACATGATGGGAAATGTAGTTCCTGAACAACTGGAGGGCCATAGACCCCTGTTCTAGAACATTGAGTAGGTCTCATTCCAGACAGTTTTATGTGATAACCTGTGTTTTTGAGTACCAGACATTGCTGCTATTTAATAAAAGTTTTATTGAGGAAAAAACAAGCTAAAGTGAGGTAGGATACAGGCTGGGGGGGGGGGGGGGGGTGGGGTGGTTACGCGTTGTCCAACGGGATCAGCAATGGAGGATCTTCCTCTAGTAGATGGTTGAGCAGGTCTCATTCCAGATGGTTTTATGTTATAAGCTGTGTTGCCAAGAATGTTTGTGAGTACCAGACACTGCTATTTAATAAAGTTTTATCAAAGATAAATCACCAAGGCGTATTTGGCAGTAGTCATATTGTAGATAGTGTGTGTCGGTAATCCAAGGAAAATTGTTGTTGCAAACATCTAGTTGCTGATTCTCCTGTGTTGCTATTATTTAATAAACATTCAGTAAATACTTTGAGAAATTCCCAACAGTGTTGCAACATTTTGTTGAACTTTAGGTTAAAGTGTATCTAAACCCCAAACCTTTTTTTAGTTTTGTTGAAAAAAAAAAAAAAAAGATTATAACCCGCCAGGTTTTTATTTCTCTGTGTGTCCCCTCTAGAGTGATTGGCCCTGACTAGGACAGAATGTGATGGGAAAATCCAAAACTTTGGGTTGTCCCCAGGACTGAAAAGAGGGGAAATCATCCAATGATCCACACAACAGGAATGGTGGGAGAAAACCCTGATGGGGTTTTAACCCTTCGCCATCCATTTGAAATGAAAAAATGTTTGGCTCTATATCAAATTTAAAGAGGAAGTTCGCCTATTTTTGCATAGTTCCCCCCCCCCCCCAAAAAAAAATCATGTACATTTGCAAAAAAATAAAAAATTATATATGTATATATATATATGTGCACTATATTCTCAAAAGTATTGGGACACCTGCCTTTAGACGCTCATGGAATTTAATGGAATCCCATTCTTAGTCCGTAGGGTTCAATATTGAGTTGGCCCACCCTCTGCAGCCATGACAGCTTCAACTCTTCTGGGAAGGCTGTCCACAAGGTTTAGGAGTGTGTCTATGGGAATGTTTGACCATTCTTCCAGAAGCACATTTGTAAGGTCAGGCACTCATGTTGGACGAGAAGGCCTGGCTCTCAGTCTCCACTCTATTTTAACCCAAAGGTGTTCTATAGGGTTGAGGCCAGTCAAGTTCCTCCACCCCAAACTCGCTCATCCATGTCTTTATGGACCTTGCTTTGTGCACTGGTGTGCAGTCATGTTGGAACAGGAAGGGGCCATCCCCAAACTCTTCCCACAAAGTTGGGAGCATGAAATTGTCCAAAATGTGTTGGTATGATGACGCCTTAAAGTGGTTGTATACCCTCTGCTACTGCTTGAACCTACAGGTAAGCCTACATTAAGGCTTACCTGTAGGTGCTTGCAATATCTCCTTAACCTACATGGTTAAGGACTAGAGATATTTGCAGAAAATCGGGCACTGATTTCTACGGCGCATGCACGCTGTAGACAACGGCGCAGGTGCACTGAGCGCACTTTCCCTTGAATGGGAAAGTCCCGTAAAGGCGCGCATGCGCGGGGATCGTGCTGGTTCCACGCGCATGCGCAGGAGTGACGTCATCGCTGATCCGGGCAGTCACAGCGCCGGAGCCGCGATACCAAGAAGTCACTCCGGGTATCATGGCGGCGGCGGAGGAGAGGAACGAGGGTCGCTTTGGGGGCTTCGATCTAAGGTAAGTAATTCATAATGAGCTAGTATGCTAGTCATACTAGTTCATTATGCCTTTGTCTTGCAGGTTTTTTATTTATTTTTTAACTTTTTTGGGTATACAACCGCTTTAAGAGTTCCCTTCACTGAAACTAAGGGGCCAAACCCAACCCCTGAAAAACAACCCCCCACCATAATCCCCCCTCCACCAAATGATTTGGACCAGTGCACAAAGCAAGGTCCATAAAGACATGGATGTCATTAGTAGATTGTCAGTGTACAGCATTATCACTGATCACTATATTAGTGTTACTAGTGACGTCAGTGTCAGTTAGTGACCCTCCCAGCCAGTGTCTGTTAGCACCAGATTGCCCTCTGCACAATCACAGTCCACTATAAATCGCTGACCACCACTATCAGAGTATAGTGTCTATAGCTGCGTAAATTTCAGTATCTACACCAGGGGTGTCAAACTCACTTTCATTGCGGGCCGCATCAGCATTATGATTGCCCTCAAAAGGGCCAGTTGTATCTGTAAGATTAGATGTCCAGCACATCCCCCCTCCTTACATTAGATGTCAAGAGCCACCCCACAGTCAGAAGTTCACCCCACTCTCCTTTACATCACAGTGCACTCCCCTTTCCTTATGCTGCTGCTGGGAAGAAGCTGGATGTATTGCTTGAAAGCAGAAAGTAAGGGTCTGAAAGAGGACCAGAGGAGGGCTGGAGCTCTCCTGCAGCTGCAGGAGAGGTGCGAGGACCACATGAAATGGCCTGGAGGGCCTGATTCGGCCCGCAGGCCTTGTGTTTGACACCTGTGATGTACACCATAGTTTGAAGACACTATAACCTTCATACAAACCAATTAATTAATATACACTTGTTGGTTTTTTTTTTCTACCAAAGAAATGTAGCTGAATTAATTTTGACCTATAATTTATTAAGAAAATTAGATTTTTTTTTATTGGATATGTTTTTTAACAGAAAGTATCAAATATTGTTTTTTTTTCAAAATTGTTGGCCTTTTTTCATTTATATAATAAAAAATAAAAAACCCAGAGGTGATCAAATACCACCAAATGAAAGCTCTATTTGTGTAAAAAAAAATTATATAAATTGCATTTACATACAGTCTTGCATGTTTGTGCAATTGCCAGTGCTGAATAGCAAAAAATGCCCTGGTCGTGAAGGTGATAACACCTTTTGGCGGTCAAATAGTTAAACAATCAGGATCATCTTTTCCGTGTAACCTATACCTTGTTGGATGTTTACCCACTGTAATCACAATCACAAAATGAAAGAGTGGATAACACTGGTGTGAAAACTGACTTGGTATACTTTTTACAAGGACTCTGTGTCTATTTCAGTGGTGGCAGTTGGAAAATAGAGAGGATCGGTTCCTGTATAGGACGCCCCCATTGCCCCTCCTGTCAAAGTGTAAAACAGGGCCCCTTGGAGCATGGGGCGTGTGGTAAAAAACATGTCTCAACTATAGGGTTTTACCGCCCTCCAAACAACAAATGTAAACAAGCTATTACTGTACTGAGCCCCCTATAAGGCTGCTTTTACACTGATGCACTGTGGTTTACCTGCACTGCGGGTGCAGCGCACCTGCAGCTTTCCTGTGGGTTAGCTATGCTTTGCTACAGATTTCTATTATATCCTGCAGGTGTGGTGCACTTTCAGAAAGCGCATCGAACCCGCAGGATATAATAGAAGTCTATGGCCGCGTACACACGATCGGTTTTCTCGGCAAAAAACGACAAGTAAACTGCCGGGAGAGCTTTCTTGCCGAGAAAACCGGCTGTGTGTACGCGGGTTTCAGTTTTCTCGTCAAGAAAACTGCTTAGATTCCCCGACCAGAAAAAAAGACGACCTGCAGTCTTTTTTCACGTCGAGAATCTCGTCGGCCTGTTTCTCGACGAGAAACCCGAGTGTGTGTACACTTACCTGTCGCCGTGGAAACCCGCGCATGCTTGAAATGACTTTGAGGCATGCGCGGTAGCTTCCTAGGCATAGGCATAGGGTGTAGCAAGATGGCGGCGACGGCATCAAATGTGACGAGCGCACACTCGTCGTAGTCGATGACATCACCGCGTGCGTGCCATTCAAAAGAACGGCGGTTCTTTTGAATCGTACGTGTGTACACTCGGCCGGGACAAGTTTCTTGTCAAGATTCTCGTCAGGAAAAACCAAGTTTTTGTCCTGACGAGAATCTCGGCCGTATGTACAGGGCTTATGGCTCAGTGCAGCTTACCTGTAGGAAAGACCCAGGTGAACTGCGCTGCATCCGTGGTGCGGGTATACCGCGGCGCATCAGTGTGAAAGCAGCCTAATAGTTGTTAACCCTTTTATAGGTGCTAATATGCCCATTGCTAGAAGCTTTTATGCCCAGTGTATGTGTTGTTTAATACACTGACCTGAAGATCTCTCCTTTTCCTCTTGCAGCCAATGCTGGCATCTCCAGACTGTTAGAAGGGATAAGAGGTACTTGGTATGATTTCGCCTGGGACAGGAGCCACGCTACAGAAGAAGCATCGGCTTATGCGGCTCCTGCTCCCTCCACTGCTGGCACCAGCTCTATGCAATCTGATGCTCTGGAAAGTGTTGGCACCTTTCTTTTGCTCAGTAACCAGTACAGTGGGGTAGGGGGGACAATTACTTGACAATTAATTTTCATTTATTATATATTTCATATAAATTACTTACAATTAATTAGACAATTAGGAAAAAGTTTTTTCCATTTTTGAATAGAGTAAAGGATGTATAAAAGGTTATAACCTCTGCCAGATTTCCAGAGTCAACACGGGAAGTGAGAGGAAATCCCTTCAAAGTAAGGGAATACCTGGTTGTCACCAGAACTAGTCCCCATTGGAAGATTTCCTATCTATTCCTGTTCTGGTGACAACCCAAATCTGAGCTCCCTTATTTCCTGTTCGCCCGTTCGCCAAACAGTGAACAATTTGGGGTGTTCGCGGCAAATTCGAAAAGCCCTTTAAAAGTCTATGGGAGAAACCTAAAGTGCTAATTTTAAAGGTTAATATGCAAGTTATTGTCATAAAAAGTGTCTGGGGACCTGGGTCCTGCCCCAGGGGACATGTATCAATGCAAAAAAAAGTTTTAAAAACTGTAGTTTTTTCGGGAGCAGTGATTGTAATCATGCTTAAAGTGAAACAATAAAAGTGAAATATTCCTTTAAATTTCATACATGGGGGTGTCTATAATATGCCTGTAAAGTAGTGCATGTTTCCCGTGCTTAGAAAAGTCCCTGCACAAAATGTCATTTCTAAAGGAAAAAAAGTCATTTAAAACTGATCGCGGCTATAATGAATTTTCGGGTCGCGGCAATACAGATAAAAGTAATTGAAAAAAAAAAAACAGCATGGGTTCCCCCCTTAGTCCATTACCAGGCCCTTTGGGTCTGGTATGAATATTAAGCGGAACCCCGAACCAAAATTAAAAAAAAAAAAAAAAAAGCGTGGGGGTCCCCCCCAAATTCAATATCAGGCCCTTTAGGTCTGGTATGAATATTAAGGGAAACCCTGTGCCATTTAAAAAAAAATGGCGTGGGGTTCCCCCCAAAAATCCATACCAGACCCTTCAGGTCTGGTATGGGTTTTAAGGGGAACCCCACACTAAAATAAAAAAAAATGGCATGGGGTTCCCCCCAAAAATCCATACCTGACCCTTATCCGAGCACGCAACCTGGCAGCTGCCCCCCCCTCCTGAACCGTACCAGGCCACATGCCCTCAAAATGGGAGGATATCTCCATGTTAATGGGGACAAGGGCCTCATCCCCACAACCCTTGCCCGGTGGTTGTGGGGGTCTGCGGGCGGGGGTCTTATCGGAATCTGGAAGCCCCCTTTAACAAAGGGGACCCCCAGATTCTGCCCCCCATGTGAATTGGTAACTGGGTACCCCTACCATTTCACAAAAGAAAGTGTAAAAAAATTTAAAAACCACACAGACACAGTTGGGACAAGTCCTTTAATAAAAAGAAAAAAGAAAAAAGAAAAAAAAACATTCCAGCGTTGTTATCCATTTTCAATGTCCAACGATGATCCATTCTCCAGCGATGCTCTCCAGCGAGGAACGAAGCACGGTCCTCCCTGCACCGGAGCCCCCCGGCTAATGACGCGCAAGCTGTTTGACAGTTCTTTTATAACCGATGGCGGGGCCAACCGTGACGTGGACATGTGACCCCGCCCCCTCTAACTCGTCACGGTGGTTTCCTCGCTGGGGTTTCCCGTGATGTGTTACGGGGACGGGGTCACCCGTTCACGTCACGGGTGGCCCCGCCATCGTTATAAAAGAACTGTCAAACAGCTTGCGCATCATCTACCCCGTTACCAATTCACATAGGGGGGGCGGAATCTGGGGGTCCCCTTTGTTAAAGGGGGCTTCCAGATTCCGATAAGCCCCCCGCCCGCAGACCCCCACAACCACCGGGCAAGGGTTGTGGGGATGAGGCCCTTGTCCCTATCAACATGGGGACAGCCTCCCCATGTTGAGGGCATGTGGCCTGGTACGGTTCGGGGGGGGGCGCTCTCTCGTCCCCCCCCCTCTTTTCCTGTGGCCTGCCAGGTTGCATGCTCGGATAAGAGTCTGGTATGGATTTTTGGGGGGAACCCCACATCATTTTTTTTTTTTTTTTTTGGTTCGGAGTTCCCCTTAATATTCATACCAGACCCAAAGGGCCTGGTAATGGACTAAGGGGGAACCCATGCTGTTTTTTTTCAATTACTTTTATCTATATTGCCGGAACCCGACAATTTATTATAGCCGCGATCAGTTTTAAATAACTTTTTTTCCTTTAGAAACGACATTTTGTGCAGGGACTTTTCTAAGCACGGGAAACATACGCTACTTTACAGGCATGCTATAGACACCCCCCAGGTACAAAATTTAAAGGAATATTTCACTTTTATTGTTTCACTTTAAGCATTATTAAAATCACTGCTCCCGAAAAAACTGAAGTTTTTAAAACTTTTTTTGCATTGATACATGTCCCCTGGGGCAGAACCCGGGTCTCAAAAACACTTTTCATGACAATAACTTGCATATTAGCCTTTAAAATGAGCACTTTTGATTTTTCATGTTCGTGTCCCATAGACTTTACCAGTGTTCGAACAAATTTTTTGCCTGTTCGCATGTTCTGCTGCGAACCGAACGGGGGGGGGGGGGGTTTGGCTCATCCTTAATTGCCAACATTCAATCAGCCCGGGGGGCAAAGCCACAGAATAAAATAGCCGGCACTGCAATTTAGCGTGGAGTGGACTTTTGTCGAGCCAGTTGGTGCCACCTGGGCCACCGACAGAACAAATTTCTGCTGATTCAGCAGAAATCAACAGAAATCTGAGTATGACCAGATATATCCTTCCCAGTTTTCCCAAGTACTTTTTCATCTAATTTTTTGTCCCCAACAGGAAGTGGGGGAGCTGAGATTTGGGTTGTCACCAGAACAGAAATAGAGGGGAAATCTTCCAATGGGCACACTACCGTGTTTCCCCGAAAATAAGTGATTTCTCTTTTTGGCTTAGAAATCCCAAAATGTATGGCTGGCCACATTTTTTTTTTTTTACTCTCTGGGTCTTCTTGCTTCAGTGACAACTGCTCCCGTCGTTACCTGTCCTGGAGTCACAGAGGCCGGAAGTGAGGTGAACTCCAAATGGGGACAAAAACAGCAATAAAACTGGAAATAAATCATTACTTTCCCTAAATCCACCCAGAACTAATAAGAAACATTTTGTCTGGAGATGAGTCCTTAGATGCACAGGCAGTTTTATATTGAAAACATTTTTTTTTTTTTGGTTTGGGACAATTAAAGTTTTAAAGTATGAGCACAAACTCCAGTAGGAAGTTGGTGGTTGTTGAGCCTTCAGGCCAGTGAATTCTCTCTGTAACCTAATCTTTCTGTGAAAATTCCACATTTACAAGAATGATTAGTTGGAAAATAGTTTTTTTTTTCTCTTTTTGCAAAAAGTCCCTGATTTATTCTGTGCTCGACGGCCCTTTTTTTCATTGTCGTGTCATCTTTGGGTCGGACAGGAAGATACAATTTTAGTTTTTTTGCTTGTTGCGTGCCGTCCCAGGCAGGAAAGGCTTCCGCTGGCTCCAGTCATACAGGGAATGTACAGTTTAATGACGTTGCTGATTCAGAATGCAGAGCAACACACAGCGGCTCCTAGCAACACAATACCGCTAACCTCTGCTACAACCCTGCGCCTCGGCCTGGGAACCGGCAGGCAACAAGACCTTTTGAAAGCTATTTTTCTGAAATACAATGGCTGCTTCAAAAAAATTTCCTGTTGCAGTGGGCATAAATCAAGGCTTGTTTAACCAATTT
This sequence comes from Rana muscosa, assembly GCA_029206835.1. Lineage (NCBI taxonomy): Eukaryota > Metazoa > Chordata > Amphibia > Anura > Ranidae > Rana > Rana muscosa. Next base: position 330,404,853 of record CM055119.1, on the reverse strand, counting down.
CATCTTTCTTTCTGGGGGGTCTACCATGTTGTTGGATCTCATGAACTAAACCAGAAAATAATGTATATTTACTATTCCAGTCTCTAGTGAATGGATAGGCTGCATTCTCAGTGATGTCATCAGTCTCTAGTGAATGGATAGGCTGCATTCTCAGTGATGTCACCCGTCTCTGGTGAATTGATAGGCTGCATTCTCAGCGATGTCACTGGTCTCTAGTGAATGGATAGGCTGCATTCTCAGTGATGTCATCAGTCTCTAGTGAATGGATAGGCTGCATTCTCAGTGATGTCACCGGTCTCTAGTGAATGAATACGCTGCATTCTCAGTGATGTCACCGGTCTCTAGTGAATGAATAGGCTGCATTCTCAGTGATGTCACCGGTCTCTGGTGAATGAATAGGCTGCATTCTCAGTGATGTCACCGGTCTCTAGTGAATGGATAGGTTGCATTCTCAGTGATGTCACCGGTCTCTAGTGAATGAATAGGCTGCATTCTCAGTGATGTCACCGGTCTCTAGTAAATGGATAGGCTGCATTCTCAGTGATGTCACTGGTCTCTAGTGAAGGAATAGGCTGCATTCTCAGAGATGTCACCGGTCTCTAGTGAATGGATAGGCCGCATTCTCAGTGATATCACCGGTCTCTATTGAATGGATAGGCTAAATTCTCAGTGATGTCACCGGTCTATATTGAATGGATAGGTTGCATTCTCAGTGATGTCACTGGTCTCTAGTGAATGGATAGGCTGCATTGTCAGTGATGTCACCAGTCTCTAGTGAATGAATAGGTTGCATTCTCAGTGATGTCACTGGTCTCTAGTGAATGGATAGGCTACATTCTCAGTGATGTCACCGGTCTCTAGTGAATGGATAGGCTGCATTCTCAGTGATGTCACCGGTCTCTAGTAAATGGATAGGCTGTATTCACAGTGATGTCACCAGTCTCTAGTGAAGGAATAGGCTGCATTTTCAGAGATGTCACTGGTCTCTAGTGAATGGATAGGCCGCATTCTCAGTGATATCACTGGTCTCTATTGAATGGATAGGCTAAATTCTCAGTGATGTCACCGGTCTATATTGAATGGATAGGTTGCATTCTCAGTGATGTCACTGGTCTCTAGTGAATGGATAGGCTGCATTGTCAGTGATGTCACCAGTCTCTAGTGAATGAATAGGTTGCATTCTCAGTGATGTCACTGGTCTCTAGTGAATGGATAGGCTGCATTCTCAGCGATGTCACCGGTCTCTAGTGAATGAATAGGCTGCATTCTCAGTGATGTCACCGGTCTCTAGTGAAGGAATAGGCTGCATTCTCAGCGATGTCACTGGTCTCTAGTGAATGGGTAGGCTGCATTCTCAGTGATGTCACTGGTCTCTAGTGAATTGATAGGCTGCATTGTCAGTGATGTCACCAGTCTCTAGTGAATGAATAGGTTGCATTCTCAGTGATGTCACTGGTCTCTAGTGAATGGATAGGCTGCATTGTCAGTGATGTCACCAGTCTCTAGTGAATGAATAGGTTGCATTCTCAGTGATGTCACTGGTCTCTAGTGAATGGATAGGCTACATTCTCAGTGATGTCACCGGTCTCTAGTGAATGGATAGGCTGCATTCTCAGTGATGTCACCGGTCTCTAGTAAATGGATAGGCTGTATTCACAGTGATGTCACCAGTCTCTAGTGAAGGAATAGGCTGCATTCTCAGAGATGTCACTGGTCTCTAGTGAATGGATAGGCCGCATTCTCAGTGATATCACCGGTCTCTATTGAATGGATAGGCTAAATTCTCAGTGATGTCACCGGTCTATATTGAATGGATAGGTTGCATTCTCAGTGATGTCACTGGTCTCTAGTGAATGGATAGGCTGCATTGTCAGTGATGTCACCAGTCTCTAGTGAATGAATAGGTTGCATTCTCAGTGATGTCACTGGTCTCTAGTGAATGGATAGGCTGCATTCTCAGCGATGTCACCGGTCTCTAGTGAATGAATAGGCTGCATTCTCAGTGATGTCACCGGTCTCTAGTGAAGGAATAGGCTGCATTCTCAGTGATGTCACTGGTCTCTAGTGAATGGGTAGGCTGCATTCTCAGTGATGTCACTGGTCTCTAGTGAATTGATAGGCTGCATTCTCAGTGATGTCACCGGTCTCTAGTGAATGGATAGGCTGCATTCTCAGTGATGTCACCGGTCTCTAGTAAATGGATAGGCTGTATTCAGAGTGATGTCACCAGTCTCTAGTGAATGGATAGGCTGCATTCTCAGTGATGTCACCGGTCTCTAGTGAATGGATAGGCTGCATTATCACTGATGTCACTTGTCTCTAGTGAATGGATAGGCTGCATTCTCAGAGATGTCACTGGTCTCTAGTGAATGGATAGGCCGCATTCTCAGTGATATCACCGGTCTCTATTGAATGGATAGGCTAAATTCTCAGTGATGTCACCGGTCTATATTGAATGGATAGGCTGCATTGTCAGTGATGTCACCGGTCTCTAGTGAATGAATAGGTTGCATTCTCAGTGATGTCACTGGTCTCTAGTAAATGAATAGGTTGCATTCTCATTGATGTCACTGGTCTCTAGTGAATGGATAGGCTGCATTCTTAGTGATGTCACTGGTCTCTAGTGAATGAATAGGCTGCATTCTTAGTGATGTCACTGGTCTCTAGTGAGTGGATAGGCTGCATTCTCAGTGATGTCACGGGTCTCTAGTGAAAGAAAAGGCTACTTTCTCAGTGATGTCACCGGTCTCTAGTGAATGAATAGGTTGCATTCTCAGTGATGTCACTGGTCTCTAGTGAATGAATAGGCTGCATTCTTAGTGATGTCACTGGTCTCTAGTGAATGAATAGGCTGCATTCTTAGTGATGTCACTGGTCTCTAGTGAGTGGATAGGCTGCATTCTCAGTGATGTCACGGGTCTCTAGTGAAAGAAAAGGCTACATTCTCAGTGATGTCACCGGTCTCTAGTGAATAGATAGTCTGCTTTCTCCGAGATGCCACAATTCTCTGGGGAATAGGTAGGTTGCATTCTTACCATTATTTTCAAGTCTTGGATATGCCAATCCCTTATTGGTTTAGGAAACCAAAATTGGAGCCCCTTTCTTGTGGAAACAATTCTGAATGCATCTGTAAAAAGCATCACGGAAGGTGAGAATAGCCACTCTTAGAAAATGACACAAGTTTCTGAATTAATGAGGTTCCTTTTTAAAGCTGAAGAGTTCTGAAAATATTTCCCATTGGGACAGAATAACTCCCGATTGTCCATTTGTTTCCCACGTCAGTAGAAGACCCCCCGACCTAATTTATGCGAGTGTTTCTCGGCTACACAACCATTCAGAAAATGGCTTGGAGCTGTCTGAGCCGGATTAATAGCTGTGGATGAAACCCACACCTCTTCCGCAACGCATTTACATGTCAGGGCTCTAAGTGGGCTTTTCCTTGTCCGGACCGGCAGAGAGAGATTCCCTCCAAACAAAAGGAAACAAAAATAGGACAAGGCATCCTGAATGTTGTAGCAACAGAAGGCAAGCAGCAATATGGGGACAGCTGGTAGAGGGTCTCCAGGTCATGACCGATCGCTGCCGTCAAGTTGCATAAGTTCCCTAATAGTCGGGGGGGGGGAGCGTTCAGGCCTAGAGTGCAAAGTTTGATAAAAGGTCACTTCATAATAGTGCTACTAGGAACTTTCTATATGGCTTATTCCATAAAGCAACAATGGCAGCCGCTAAGATCACTTTAAACTTAGCAAAAAGTGGGAAAAGTAGAATACATTTGTAAATATATGTAAAGCTCTAATGCTGAATTAAAGGACCTGTATAAAGTGCGGTCCCTACCTCAAAACTATCCATCGTTCCCATCCATGCAACATATATACTGTATATAGCAATGTATAGATTGAGAGCAGGCTTTCCTGGAGGCGCCCCATTTTCCTCCTTAACCACTTGTCGCCCAAAGTACATTTAACAATAGCATGGTATACAAGTGGGTAAATCAAGCTCACAGCACAGAAGTGAGCTTGATACCAGCTTTAGGAGCCAATGAAGTGCTTTCCGATAAAAATGATCAGATGGTTCTAGAGCAGTGGTTCTTAACCTGGGGTCGGGAGATAAGGTCTCCTCCAGCAACTCCCACTTCACATTCCTCACCAGTCAGCTGACCTCTAGTCTCTGTCCCCCAGCCATGCCGTGAACTGAATGGGTGGCTGCAAAAAGGCTGAGTGGGCGGCCGCGGGCTCCAGGAACAGCCCAGCTGGGCGGCCACAGGCTCCAGGGACAGCCCTGCTGAGCAGCCGCGAAAAGGCTGAGAGAGAAGTGCGGGCTAAAGGGATAGCCCAGGATTTGGTGTCCCCTGGCAAATCGTGGGCTGTCCCTTTAGCCCGCACTTCTCTCCCAGCCTTTTTGCGGCTGCGCAGCAGGGCTGTCCCTGGAGCCTGGAGCTGCCCAGCTGGGCTGTTCCTGGAGCCTGCGGCTGCCCACTCAGCCTTTTCGCAGCCACCCATTCAGTTCATGGCATGGCTGGGGGACAGAGACTAGAGGTCAGCTGACTGGTGAGGAATGTGAAGTGGGAGTTGCTGGAGGAGACCCCATCTCCTGATTTCAGCATAGGTGTTACGGCTACGAGACACCACAAAGTCGGAGACACAGTGAAGCCTGGGAGACACAGTGCGTAGCACTACATGTAATTAGAGTTGCCATTAAAAGTCCCCACTACAGTTCTCAGATCAGCAGATGACCTTGATCAAGAGCACCTAAGTTGGCTTATCAGAACTCCCCCAACATTGCCCCTCATCCCAACTCCCCGCCTCTAAAAATAGAGAATACATGGAAGGGAGAGAAAGAATAAGAGAAAGAACAAGAAAGACGGCTAGAGAGAAGCATGGGGGGAAAAAACAAGAAATTAGCATAGAGAGAGATAAAAGGGAAAGAAGGAAAACAAAGAGAGTACCATAAGGGGTTTTAATACTGTACGAGTGGAAGGGAGCGCTAAATGTCCGTGGGTTAGGGGCACAAATTACTTGTCTTGCCTTGGGTGCTTACAACCCACGCTATTAAAATAATTTTACTGTTAGGGGTCCCCACAACTTGCGAAATTTGATCAAGGGGTCACGGCACTAGAAAGATTGAGAACCACTGCTCTAGAGCCACCCGATCACTTTTTATGGGGCTCTCACAGGGCACGCTCTCCCCACCCTGCTGGCAGCATCTGCAGTGTTTTTTCAGGCTCTTCCTTTGCTCTGGGAAGCCCAAGACTTTGGGAAACAGTTTCCCAAGTGAAATCAGGAGGAACTTGGGGCACTTCCATTCTCCGATCCCTCCTGCAACTAATGACCCCAGAAGCGTCATATTACATTAGTTCCAAGGTCACAGCTGTAATTCCTCAGCTAGTGTAGCTGAGGATGCAGCTATTCAAACATGAATTGTGCTTGAGTCACCTGCCCATGCTCGGCTGTCCATACATGGTCGAATTTTGAAAGAATTTTCTTTTAAAAATCATAAATTTCTTACATTTTGTGATCTGATGGTGTCACCATTGATTTTGAAATTCGACCAACCAAGCCTTCAATTTCACCTCTTGCTGCTACAGAAAATAATTTTCGTGGCTGGGAATCTTCTTTCCTTTCCGGGAATTTATCGATTACATTTCTTGGACAATTCTCCCATTATTGATTAGAAAATCTTTTGTTTTTCAAAAAATTTCCAACATGCCCGATTACTCAAATTCGATGGCTGCACGAAAATCGGCTGTTGCTGCAGCCAACTAATGGTGCGAAATTCGAACGGAAATTCTTAGACAAGATTTTCAAAAGTTAATTCTTTCAAAATTCGACCTAGGCTTGTTAGCCTCCTTGTAATTGCAATAAAGTTAAGGGTTTGACTTACTATAGTTTGGGTAAACCCTAATGATGAACTTTTCTTATTCGCTCCTTTTTCATTGGATCCATTTTTGTTATATCTGTTTGCTAAGTGCAAAAAATGCTATTTGATCATGTCACAAATTCAGAGCTGTCCTTTGTACACTTCCTGTATTATCTCAAGGTGTCTAGGCTCTATATCAAGGAGAAAAGCATAACGGATGAGTTGTTTAGCAAAACAAAACTGGGCAGGGCTGACACCCCACAACAGGACTTAGTTGCTGAGTGCATTTTTCTGGCAGATCGACAGATATTTTTCGGTACTGGTCCGTAACCACCTCCCGCCCGCTGTATAGACCAATGACGGTGGGTGGGGTGCTCCCTTTTTCATGGACGACGTCATATGGCATTGCCCCCATCTCAGCGCACTTGCACGCCCGTGGGTGTGTGCAGCGTGGCGATCACGGACACGGCGCAACCCCAATCTCAGTAAAGAGCCGATGACGAGGCTCTTTACCCATGTGATCAGCTGTGTCCAATTACAGCTGATCACATGTAAACTAGGAAATGCCAGTTAACGGCTTTCCTCTTCTCACACTGACAGAGTGTGTGGCGAAGAGAGCCGATCAGCAGCATTTTCCCACAGGGGAGACCTGTACAGATAATCAGTGATCATCAGTGCAGCCCCAACAGCGCACAGCAGTGATGTCAATTTGTGCCCATCAGTGATGCCAATTTGTGCCCATCAGTGATGCCAATTTGTGCCCATCAGTGATGCAAATCGGTGCTGCCTTTCATTGTCCATCAATGCTGCATATCAGTGCTCATCAGTGCCACACATCAGTGCCCATCAGTGTCGCCTATCCGTGCTGCCTATCATTGCCCATAAGTGCCGCCTATCAGTGCCCACCAGTGCCACATATCAGTGCCCTCAGTGCCACCTATCAGTGCTCATCAGTGCTGCATATCAGTGCCGCCTATCAGTACCCATCAGTGCTGCATGTTAGTGCCTCCTCATCAGTGCCCTTCAGTGCTGTCTCATCAGTTCCCAATCATTGCAGCCTCCTCAGAGTACATCAGTGAACGAGAGAAATTACTTATTTACAACATTTTCTGACAGAAACTAAGAAAAACTTTTTGTTTTCAAAACTTTTTGTCCTTTTTCATTTTTTTTTTCATAAAAAACTCAGCAGTGACTAAATACCACCAAAAAAAAGCTCTATTTGTGTGAAAAAAACATTTCATGTGTGTACAGTGTAGCATGACCGCACAATTGTCATTCAAAGTGTGACAGCGCTGAAAGCTCAAAAGTGGCCTGGGCTGGAAGGGGGTAAAAGTGTCCGGTATTGAAGTGGTTAAAGGGGACCTTCACTCATGAAAAGCACTTCCTCTCCTCTGACTCCTCCCCCTCCCTCTCAAAGTGGAAGATAAGGCTAACTTTAACTATTCCTAAAAAACCAACGCCAACGCCACCCCCCCCCCTCAGCGAGAGACGCACATTAACGCAGGGAACACCCGGAACATCCCCGCCACCACAGGAGACAGGCGGCCTGCTTACCCCTGTCCTGCCCAAAACTCTGACAATGCTTTACAGGCTCATATTTTTTAAAAACAAAAATAAATAAATGCACATTTTTTTTACCTGCAAAAAAGATGTGCATTTTTTATTTTTTTTTACAAAGGTGAACTTTAATGTATTAATATATCTATAATACATTTTTTTTTTATTTGCACCACTAAGATGTAATAAATAATAAAACAGTGAAAACAATTTTTTGGCAATTATTAAAGCGGTGTTCCAGCCAAATTTTTTTTTTTAAAAGTCAGCAGCTACAAACACTGTAACTGCTGACTTTTAATAAGGACACTTACCTGTCCAGGGATCCCGCAATGTCGGCCCCCCAAAGCTGATCCATCCATCGGATCGGGTGCCGGCGCCGCCATTCTTCACTGCCCGTTTCCTACTGAGCGAGTCGCGCAACGCTTTGTAAATGGCCGGCTGTCTTCTGGGACAAACACAGGTCACAGAAGACAGCGGCCCCCATTTCCCAGGAGACACCGCGAGGGAGGACGAGAACGAGGAGCTCCGCGGAATAGGAAGTGGCAGTCTGCCTAGCAACAGGCGTTTCTGGTAAGTAAAAAAAAAAAAAATTCAAATGTTTTAAGATATTTTAAGGAGCCTGTTAATATATATATATTTTTTTTTAGGGTGGACCTCCGCTTTAATAATACACCGTACATAGAGGAAACTTCATTTTGTTTTTTTTAAATGAACATCTATCCATAGGATTATATACAGCAGCAGGTACATAAACATATGGACAGTGATTGCAATTCTCACTCTGATAATGCACAATCAGCATCACACACCATAAACTACACATGACATTTCCTTAGCAGGCCCTGGATTTGGGGGCTGTACAGTGACCTCTGACCCTCGGATTGTAGAGCTTAACATGACTGTAAAACCAGCAGCCAGGGGTCCTGCCATGTGAAGATTAGTCGTTGTGACCTCCTGACCTCCGGTAGCCTTTCCATATTTTGTCTTGCCAGTTTACAGTCGGGGAAGATTTATGTTTGGCCGTTGCCCGGCGGTGGGTCAAACTGGCCAGGTGTAATTTAGAAAAACAGGATTTTGCCACTAGAGCTTGTATTTAGGGTCTGTTGGGGGTCCTGTGAAGGGAAGATATGGACTGATTTATTATCTATAACAATAAAGATCCAAAAATGCCTTCTCCTTGCAGTGCATGTCAAATACACAGCTTAAAACTAAACTAAAAAAATTGTAGGTGAATGCACAAAAAAGGTATTTTAAATGCTTACTTGCACTGTTTTTCCCTTCCAAATGTTTTATGTGCAATTTAAGCTTGCTAAAAAAAAAAAAAAAATCTAACTATTACAGAACAGTCAGTTTTCATAGTACAGCCCCCTCTAGTCATAGACCTCTCCTCTTCTGGGTTTATCTATTTATTGTCAGCGCTGGCCCAGCTCTTCCACACTTCCCACACAAAGCCTTTTTTGGAAGGAGTGAACAGGGTTACTATAGATTGTCACCTGAGTATCACCTCTAAGTTTGCTGGGGCTGCTGAAACCACATCCAAGATGGCGGCACCCAGAGGCAGTCTCTTGGATGTTTACATAAAGGAGGCATTTACAGGTAAATATCATGCACAGAATATGTTAAATATATAATCATATGAGAAGTTTTTTGTTGGAATGAATGGTCTGGTGAAAGGTTCGCTTTAGTGTCCTTTTAACCACTTAAAGGGGTTGTAAAGGTTTGTTTTTGATTTTCTAAATAGGTTCCTTTAAGCTAGTGCATTGTTGGTTCACTTACCTTTTCCTTATATTTCCCTTCTAAATGTTTTTTTCTTTGTTTTCTTTGTCTGAATTTCTCACTTCCTGTTCCTCCTCAGTAAGCTGTTCAGTAAGCTGTTCTGGCTGACTTCACACCACTCGGATGATGGTGTGAAGTTTAGTGAGGAGAAACAGGAAGTGAGAAATTCAGACAAAGAAAACAAACATTTAGAAGGTAAATCAAAGGAAAAGGTAAGTGAACCAACAATGCACTAGCTTAAAGGAACCTATTTGGAAAATAAAAAACAAACCTTTACAACCCCTTTAAGGACCGAGCCTCTTTCTGAGATTTGGTATTTACAAGTTAAAAACATTTTTTTTGCTAGAAAATTATCCAAACATTATATATATTTTTTTCTAACACCCTAGAGAATAAAATGGCGGTCGTTGCAATACTTTTTGTCACACCATATTTGCGCAGCGGTCTTACAAGTGCACTTTTTTTGGGGGAAAAAAAACCACTTTTTTTAATAAAAAAATAAGACAAGAGTGAAGTTAGCCAAATTTTTTTTTTATATTGTGAAAGATAATGTTACGCCGAGTAAATTGATAACCAACATGTCACGCTTCAAAGTTGTGCCCGCTCGTGGAATGGCGACAAACTTTTACCCTTGAAAATCTCCATAGACGACGTTTAAAAAATTCTACAGGTTGCATGTTTTAAGTTACAGAGGAGGTCTGGGGCTAGAATTATTGCTCTCACTCTAAAAATCGCGGCGATCCCTCACATGTGTGGTTTGAACACCGTTTTCATATGCGGGCGCTGCTCAAAAAAAACAAAACTTATTTATTTTACCTTTTATTTTTTACACTGTTCTTTTAAAAAAAAATTGGGTCACTTTTATTCCTATTACAAGGAATGCAAACATCCCTTGTAATAGAAAAAAAGCATGACAGGTCCTCTTAAATATGAGATCTGGGGTCAAAAAGACCTCCGATCTCATATTTACACTAAAATGCAATAAAAAAAAAAAATGCCCCTTTAAGAGCTATGGGTGGAAGTGACGTTTTGACATCGCTTCCGCCCTGCAATGATATGGAGATGGGTGGGGGCCATCTTCCCCTCACTCGTCTCCATGTCAGCCTAGGGAGAGGATCCGATCGCCTCCGACGCTACCGACGGCTCCGGTAAGCAGCGGAGGGCACCGGAGAGTGGAGGGAGGGGGGCCATCTCCCGTCGCCGATAAAAGTGATCTCGCTGCGAATTCGCTGCAGAGACCATTTATATGAAGCAGACCGCCCGCTCTTGAAGAGGATACTGGGGTTATGGTAGCTAACTGCTACCATAACAACGGTATTCCTCTTCAAAGTAGCAACGTAAAACGACGGTGGGCGGTCCGGAAGTGGTTAAGATAAAAATACCCCTAGAATACTCATGCCTCGTCTAATTTAACAAAGGTATGCTGTAAACTTTGCCCAGTTTTCTATTTATGCAGCATCGTTTTCTTGCTCTGTGAAGTTCCTGTACAGCGCTGTCATCTCCAGTGTGGGCATCCGAAGCCACAGTGTCCTCCTTCCTGGATTCCGCTCATGCTGGCTACCCAGCATGCACCTGACGATCTCGCACATGTGCAGTGCGGTGCAATCTTGGTCGGCTTGCCATGCCAAGCTGACCAAGATTTTCCATAGACGCCAATGTTAAATGTTACGGGAGCAGTGCCATGCCAAGCTGACCAAGAATTTCCATAGACACCAATGTTAAATGTTACGGGAGCAGTGCCATGCCAAGCTGACCAAGATTTCCCAGGAGCCAATGCAAAACCAGAAATGACGTCCGCAACCGCGGTTGCTAAAGGAGGACGTGAAATTAGATATTGGCTTAACTCAAGTAAGTGAACAGAAAAAATATAAATAAATTGCCAATTCATTTTAAGGATGCACATTAGTACTGCATAGTGAGGAGTGAAAAATGTGGGTGGAACTCTGCTTTAATGCCCCAGAATGTCAGAATCTTTTCCAGAAGTGAACTAATAAAAGGGCTCCTGTCCTTGAGTGCCCAAATATTCCTGCATTCTTACTAAACTTCCAAATATTTTTTACTAAGCCTCACCAATTATGACATCCATGTCGGTCCCTCCAGAACAGCTATGGATATACGATGTAAAAACAAAATGCATCTGCTCTAATATATAGAGACGAAAATTCAAGAAGAATATAAATACAGTGCTAGAAAAGGAGTAACAAAACCGGAAGCGATTTTAAATCTGCATTTGGAACCAAACATGGTGATTTGGGCTAAATTGATTTCACTACAAAATTCCTCATTTTACTTCTTCGGTAACAAGCTCCAAATTTCTGCTTAAGCGTAATTAGCTTAAAAAAAATACAAAAAATATTACTAGTAATCATAAGAAATAACATGTAATAAAAGCTTTCCGTGTTGCTTTGCAGTGTTTTCGCTATTTTTTTGGTTAATTTTATTATTATTTTTTTTTTCACAGAAATATTTTTTTTGAAAGAGGTAGTCTTCAAGAAGTCTTCTCACTCTGAAATTTCTTTATGGATATTTGACACCACACCTTCCTTGACCATGGAAACACCAGGTAGCACAAGAATCTTATACAGATTGCTAGCTTTACCATTACGTATCCCACAATGGAGATCTGCACTTCTCTTGCAGTCCTCGCCATACGTTGGCGGGTCACTCCCACAGATCCCGGTTTAGGCGTTCCCAGACGGCCCTCAACACCACGCCCCAAATACTCTAATCTGATTTATACGCTGATTGCACCTGCTCCTGAGGAAGTGGAATACCACGAAATGCGTTGAGCACTATATGATGCAATCTTTAGATTTGTGTTGCATTACTTTCTGTCCATCATAAACATAAATCTTAATACTTACTGTGAACCTTCACGCTATCAGCTACTAACCTTATATCTCCACGTCAGTGTGGTATAGTTCAATTATATATTGATGTAAATGTTTTACCATATGAATTGATGTAATCATGATTTATATTCATTTTTTTACTATGCGCCAATAAAGCTGTTTAATAAAATACTTGTTTTTAACAATATCATCCACTTTTATTTTGTACATGAATCGATATTAGATTCACATGTGATACTAATAATCATCCACCGTTAGTGACACACCTCATTTAAAGTCCCAAACCTTTCCTTTTTTTCAGTCTTCAAGAATGCATTTGCATTTTTTGTATTGTTCTGTTAGTTTTAATTGTATTTTATTGTCATTAATTTTTTCAAAGAAATAAAAGGGAGAAAAGTGGGAATTTAAATTGACAGCACACAGGAATGTTTTTATGTTTTTATGCGTATTTGTTAAATTTTTATATATTCTTTATTTATTAAGTACAATCTCCAAAGTCCTTTATATACCGTAAATGTCATAATCAATGGAGCATTTATCAGAACTAAAGTGAGTAACTTGCAGTATTAAGCGCTGCGCAAACTGTTGGTGCTATATAAATCCTGTATAATAATAATAATTAATCGACATACAAATAAAAATATATATGTAATACATCTTAGTTAAGGTATATGTATGCAATTAGTGGATCATAAATTTTCATTAGCCTTTTACTTAATGGTTATATAATTTAAATACAGGCATTGTCAGTCTAATTTACTTTGTATTTGCTAATAAAACTGAAAAAAAAAATTTTTGTAATGTATTAAAAAAAAAGAAAAAATTTGCATAGCAAGGATAATCTCTTTCAATTTCTGAACACCAAAATTTAAAAGGGGGGAGGGGGGAGATTGTGGAGGAAGATATAGGGGGGAAGAAAAGGGTGAATGAAAAAAATGAAAAAAAAGAAAAAAAAGGGGGGGGGTGAGTAGAAAATTAGGTAAACCTCCTCCACTCAGCGTTCCGTCTCTTACCCGCAGGGGTATTATTCTTAGATTGATCTAAAATAGATTTCTGCTCATTTTTGCATGTTTTATTGGTATTTGATGAAAGATAATAGGTATCTGCAAAATACACCAGACACCAGAAAATTAAGCAAAAAAAGCACAAATATATTTTTCATTATTATTAATTTTTGCCTTTTTTTTATTAGAAAAAAAATAAAAAATAAATAAATAAAATACCTATAATATACGCATAAATACTGTCTTGACGTGCATCAGTGTGTAACACAAACTACATCACAAGGCATGCTAATGCACCTCATGTAAGTAACTCCGGCTTAAAGGAGCTTCTGTAACCTTTGGGAACCAACACAAAAAATACCCTAATTTCCAATTCTAATTCTGATCCCAATGAATGTCACCAAAACTGGAGAAACTTTGTCACCAGACACCAGAAACTTAAGGAAAAAAAAGCAAAAATTTTTATTTTTATTTTTACTATTTTTTGCCTTTTTTTTGTTATAAAAAAAAAAAAGAATAAAATACCTATAATATACGCATATATACTGTCTTGATGCGCATCAGTGTGTAACACAAAGTACATCACAAGGCATGCTAATACACCTCACGTAGGTAACTCCGGCTTAAAGGAGCTTCTGTAACCTTTGGGAGCCAAAAATAGCCTAATTTCCAATTCTAAAGCCTCGTACACACGGCCGGTTTTCTCGGCAAGAAAACTGCTGGGAGAGCTTTTTGCCGAGAAAACCGGTCGTGTGTATGGTTTCTCGTCGAGAAAACTGCCGGGAATCTCGACGAGAAAAATAGAGAACCTGCTCTCTATTTTCTCTTCGGGATTCTCGTTGGCCTGTTTCCCGACGAGAAAACCGTGCGTGAGTACGAGGCTACAAGCTTACCTGTCCTCCGGTAAGCCCGCGCATGCTCGATGAGACTTCGAAGCATGCGCGGTAGCTTACAAGGGTACTGTAGGGTGAAGCAAGATGGCGGCAAAGGCATCGAATGTGACGAGCGCACGCTCGTCGTAGTCAATGACGTCACCGAGTTCTTGCCATTCAAAAGAACGGGGGTTCTTTTGAATGGCTGTCTGTATGCATGGCTTGGCAAGAAAAGCTTGCCAGGAATCGTGTCAGGAAAAACAATGTTTTTTTCCTGACGGGATTCTCGGCCGTGTGTACAGGGCTTTATTCTGATTACAATGAATGTCACCAAAAATTGAGAGATTTTGGCAACATGTCAATATTTTCAAAAATATTTAGCTTAAGCTGAAAACAGTCACTAATCTACATATTTTATGATCATTTTGGGATTGCTGGGAGATTTTTTAAATAAATTCATGGGCTTAATAGTTGTACTTTTTAAAAGATAACCCCCCCCCCCCCCCCCAGCCCCCTTCTGGTGTCATGGCTCCTGTCAGGGGGATTAGAGGGACCAGGTTTTCAGCATTCAGGGGTTATGTATCTGCAGAGAGATAATTTACCTGCTGACCCTGCACAGTCTCACAAGGCTGTTCTCAGGATCATAGGAGGCGTTCAATGTGTCCTCATCCTGCAGACAGGTCCCATCCCAGATCCTCTCCAGACCCCTCCAATCCCTCCTGGCAGCTTACAGGACTTTTTTTTTCTTATTCTTTGTTTTACAGCCATCTGCAGAGACAACAGCCAAAGAATTGACAATAAACCTGTCCTGGGTTGGAGTCACATTATTGTATGCGCTGTTATGTTCAATCAAACGTGAACTTTTCCTCTTCGGTCTACAAGGGCAAAATCCTATCTATTTATACTATATTGTCAAAAGTATTGGAACGCCTGCCTTTACACACACATGAACTTTAATGGCATCCCAGTCTTAGTCTGTAGGGTTCAATATTGAGTTGGCCCACCCTCTGCAGCGATAACAGCTTCTTGTTCTATCGGATTGAGGTGCAGGCCAGTCAAGTTCCTCCACCCCAAACTCGCTCATCTATGTCTTTATGGACCTTGCTTTGTGCACTGGTCCAAATCATTTGGTGGAGGGGGGATTATGGTATGGGGTTGTTTTTCAGGGGTTGGGCTTGGCCCCTTAGTTCCAGTGAAGGGAACTCTTAAGGCGTCAGCATACCGAGACATTCTAGACAATTTCATGCTCTCAACGTTTTGGAACAGTTTGGGGATGGCCCCTTCCTGCTCCAACGTGACAAAGTAAGGTCCATAAAGACATGGATGAGCGAGTTTGGGGTGGAGAAACTTGACTGGCCTGCACAAAGTCCTGACCTCAACCCGATAGAACACCTTTGGGATTAATTACTACGGAGACTGCGAGCCAGGCCTTCTCGTCCAACATCAGTGCCTGACCTCATAAATGCGCTTCTGGAAGAATGGTCAAACATTCCCATAGACACCCTCCTAAACCTTGTGATCAGTCTTCCCAGAAGAGTTGAAGCTGTTATAACTGCAAAGGGTGGGCCAACACAATATTGAACCCTAGGGACTAAGACTGGGATGCCATTAAATTTCATGTGTGTGTAAAGGTAGGTGTCCCAATACTATTCACAATATAGAGTTCCTATTTATCATGAATATTCATAGTTTGATATCCTGGTCATTGGGGATACAGTATTACTATGTACGTAGTGAAAGTGGATCTATATTTTGCTCATACTACTATACAAAGTAACATTTAACATTTTTAACTTTAGACCTTGCACTTATATTCCTTTGGCACCTGCACAGGCCATATCTATTGTGAGAACCCAATCCACATTCAGAAGTGGAGGAATGCGTGCCAGTCCCTTAATATGGTTCTTGGTCCCTCAATGGTGTAGCCTGGCCCATGACTCCTTTAAGCTGCCCTGCAGAACATTTTTCCCCTTTCCAGTTTGTTCCCCCCTCTCTGATATTGGCAGACAGTACAGAGAGGACAAAGTATCTCCAACACAGGGGGAGCGATGGCTGTTTTTTAGAAGACCAAAAGTGGAAGAAAGAAAGGAGGACTGTGACTGGCTGCCGCCACAACATAGAAGAAGGCCCACAACTTGCAATGGTAGACATTGCTGGGACAAGGTCATCCAGCGCCCAGGGCAAAGATGCCAAACTGCACCCCCCCTTCCCTTAGACTTAGGGTCAGGGCACCCCCATCCCTGCAGAAAACCATTGCGCCCAGGGCAGCCACCCCTCCTGCCTACCCCCGTCCTGGCCCTGAAGGCAGAAGAGAATCCTTTTTGGCTGTAACCCTTTCCACTAAACCTGGAGAGATAGTCTCCTCTTAACTAAAAACAGCATTAGGCATAGGGAGTTCATCAGGAGGGACTGTGCTGTTGTGTGATTTACTAGGCTGCAGGAGAGAGGGGCTGCATCTCCAGTGTTCCCAGGGGTGCTGTACTGTTGCTACGAAAACCTTGCAGAGAGCTGCTGCTGGGACCCGTGGGCAGTGACTATGCTACTGTTGCTAGGGAAAACTTGCAGAGAGCTGCCTCTGGAGCCTGTGGGCAGTGACTATGCTACTGGTGCTAGGGAAACCTTGCAGGGAGCTGCTGTCAGGACGCGTGGGCTGTGACTATGCTACTGTTGCTAGGGAAACCTTGCAGAGAGCTGCCTCTGGAGCCTGTGGCAGTGACTATGCTACTGGTGCTAGGGAAACCTTGCAGGGAGCTGCTGTCAGGACGCGTGGGCTGTGACTATGCTACTGTTTCTAGGGAAACCATGCAGAGAGGTGCTTCTGGAACCTGTGGGCAGTGACTATGCTACTGTTGGCAGGAAAACCTTGCAGGGAGCTGCTGCCGGGACCTATGGGCAGTGACTATGCTACTGTTGCTAAGGAAACCTTGCAGGGAGCTGATGCTGGGACCTGTGGGCAGTGACTATGCTAATAAGAACTGTGAGTACAAGGCTCCTGTGTTGAGCCCACCAGAAGCTTTGCTGCTGTTCCTGTGCTGTGGTGCTGAGCCCACCAGAGACTGTGCTGTTCCTGTACTGCTGTGGGAAGAGCTGCTGTACTGCATCAGCCCGAGACTGTGTTGCTGTGGGGAAATCTGCTATACTGCACCAGTCAGATACTGTTCTGTTGTGAGTAGTGTTGCACTGTGCCTGCCAAAGACTGAGCTACCACAGGTACTGTGTGCTGCTAAAGGGATCCAAGACAGAAATAAAGACCACTGCTAAGGACACCAGGGGCCATCTGGAGTGTTGAAAGGCCTTCTAACTAATTGTTTTAGCCACTGCTGTCTAATGTTGTGGAGGCTTTGTAGATTTGACTCTTTCACTTGGGATTACAAATACTCCCAGTTGCAACTAAGCTCTCCAACAGGAGCGTCAGGACCCCAACGTTAGCTAACTGTCCACTGGCCAGTGGTTTAGCTAGGCCATTTGGTATTTTACTGCTTTTCATAATTTCTGTGCATATTTCAAGTACGAATGCATCTGTGTGTTGTACTCATTGCATTATTGGGTTTGCAATACCATCTTATACAGCCTGCTAGGAACTGCACAACTACCACTGCAAAGTCTCCCTGCCTGTAAGCTACTTTTTCTGTCCACCAATGGGACAACTAATAGATGGTCTCTCCATAAGATGCATGGAACTTTTATTCACATATGCAGAAGAATAAGGTGCTCATGTTGGAGGCTTGATGCAGTGGCTGGGCAGTATAGGATTGTGAGTCTGAGTATAAGACTTCGGGTGGTGTTTCTAGGAAAGAGGGTAGGTGAGCAGTCAAAGAACAACAGTAGGAAAAAAACAAAAGAGCTGCAGCGGTTGAAAACCTAGCATACTTCTCTGGTCTTAAGTGACCACCTGAGCCCACCCTTGCTGTTCATCCACACGACTGTCATTTTTTTGTTTATTAGTGTTCTCCCCTCTCTGTAGGCTAATTTTACTCCCTTTCTCTACCTCAGAACCAATATCAGAATCAAGTAATGATTGTGCATCCTCAAGAAGCAAGTGGCTGATGCTGTGTTCAAATAATTCAGCTGACTCCTCCATGCGTGATGCTGGGGCTATGGCAGGAGTAGCTCTGGACAAGAAGGCAGAATAAGCCACTCTGGCAGCTGCAGTGGACTGCACACTAGTCTCTGCTTGGGTGATAGAGGATGAGGAGGATGAGGATGGTTTAGTAAGCCAATCTTACATGCTGTGGCTTGATAGCATGGGCAACATTACTAAACAGAGACAAATGTGCCCTGCCTGAGGACAGACCACGTCCACCTTTGTCTGTAGACACAGACGCTGCTGGCCCCCTTACAGTGGCATGGGAAAGTCTGCCTCTCCTTGTTGGCCTCCCAGACATGATGGGGGGGGGGCATATTACCGAAATGTAATAGAGCTAGGGGAACGTGTAACTGGATGCACTTTCAATGGAAAGTGGTGTTTGGTGCACTTTAACTTGAGGACTGCTGCTGACAGAAATGTCCAAACTATAAAAAATAAATAAAAAAGGGGAAACAACAGCGCCGCAGTCAGAAAACTGCAGCTCACAATTTAAAAAAAGGGGGCAGGCACGGGACAAAAAAAAATAACATGCAGCAACCAAAAAAAAAAAGGGGGGGGGGGGGGCGGGTATACAGCACTGTATACAGCACTACATGTTATGTAATGCAGTGTAAACAACTACACTACACAGACACACTCCACTGACACACTACAATATACTGCAGTAAAACTGCACTGATACACTACAATATACTGCAGTAAAACTGCACTTATGCACTTCAATATACTTCAGTAAAACTGCACTGACACACTTCAATACACTGCAGTAAAACTGCACTGACGCACTTCAATATACTGCAGTAAAACTGCACTGACGAACTACAATATACTGCAGTAAAACTGCACTGACGCACTACAATATACTGCAGTAAAACTGCACTGATGCACTTCAATATACTGCAGTAAAACTGCACTTATACACTTCAATATACTTCAGTAAAACTTCACTGACACACTTCAATACACTGCAGTAAAACTGCACTGACGCACTTCAATATACTGCAGTAAAACTGCACTGACGCACTACAATATACTTCAGTAAAACTGCACTGACGCACTAAAATATATTGCATTAAAACTGCACTGATGCACTTCAATATACTACCAGTAAAACTGCACTGACACACTTCATTCAATATACTGCAATAACACTGCACTGACTCACTACAAGATACTGCAGTAAAACTGCACTGATGCACTACAATATACTGCAGTAAAACTGCACTGATGCACTTCAATATACTGCAGTAACACTGCACTGACACACTTCATTATACTGCAGTAAAACTACACTGACGCACTACAATATACTGCAGCAAAACTGCACTGATGCACTACAATGACACACTTCAATATACTACAGTAAAACTGTACGGTCGCACTACACTGATGCTGCCCTATCACTATATTCACACTACACTGACACTATACACTCACAATAGAACCACAATAGCACACTATAGCACACTAACTCACTAGTAGCAATGAGCTGAGCCCTGTTCTATATATCTCCACTTTTAATATCACAGTGCAAATGGCTCCTCTGTGAAAGGAACCTTGAAAGCCGGTTTCACACTGGGGCGGTGGCGGTATAGCGCCGCTATTTTTAGCGGCGCTATACCGTTGGGATTGCAGAGGTATTTGGCCGCTAGCGGTGTGGTTTTAACCCCCGCTAGCGGCCGAAAAAGGGTCAATACCACCCGCAAACCGCGGCTACAGCCGCGTTTTGCGGGCGGTATTACCGCGGTGTCCCATTCATTTCAATGGGAAGGAGCGGTGTAGGAGCGGTAAACACACCGCTCCTCTCACCGCTCCAAAGATGCGGCTAGTAGGACTTTTTTTTAAGTCCTGTTAGCGCACCGCCCCAGTGTGAAAGCCCTCTGGGCTTTCACATTGGAGAGACAGGAGCCGCTGTTTAGGCTCGGTTTGCAGGCGCTATTTTTAGCAAAATAGCGCCTGCAAACCGCCCCAGTGTGAAAGGGGCCTTATAGTGTGGGGTGGGTCTATGAGCAATGAGCCATGATTGGGCAAAATCATTATGACTTTCTCAAATCATGCCTCTGACAGTGCTTTGTGCCCTGATTGGGCAAAGTCTTCATTGTTTAAGCCAATCAGGGCTTAGAATGCACTGTGCAATTCGGGTGTTCACCGAACGGATGAACAGCCAATGTTCAGGTCAAACTTTTGCTTAGCTCGAACTGTTTGCCCAATACCATTTACAAAGTTCAAAAGCTCAAGCTCCAAACTACACGCACAGAAGAATGAGAGCGGTGACTCCTCCTCTTGCTTACTTTTTCAGAGGAGGCTGTAGGGAGTATTAATAGGGAAGGAGTCTGAAAGTTACCAGTTTCTGCTCTGGGAATCCGTTTACTTTCAGGATCTCTTTCTTTAATTAAAACTCCCTTTATAAAATAGTAATTTATACAAGTAGAAAAAATGATTTCAAATTATTATAGTTTCCCTTTAATTCAGCAACCAATGTCTTTTTGCCTAAATGTTAAAAAAAAGTTATGGTCGCTGTGTCATTCTTTCCCATGATCCCCTGGGATAGTAGCTGGCGCTGTTTATTCCCATTACGGTGCTGCAAGAAGTTAAAATGGAGGCACCATCATGGCCGGTTTCCCATCATCCCGTGTTACATGGCACGCTCGGCTTTATTTCCCTCGAGGAGAAAGGCATCCTTCTACTCCCCCCAACATTTGCTTAACTCACTCTATTAGATTTACTGTAATAATGGTCCAGAACGCGGCCATCCCAATCTCGTATCCGGTTCCCTGTCAGAATCTGATATATGCAAAGTGACAACGAAAATAGCGGAGAGGACTTTGTTCCCAATAAATACAAATATTATTGTAAACATCCCGGAAAATGGCTTCGAGAAAAAAGCCGCAAACATAATCAGATCTATCAGAAACGATAAGACTGCGAAGAGATTAGATTTCCCTGTCGACTCTTTACCAACCAGCCAGATCTCGTGCCAAGTGACCCCAAATCACCTGCAAGACAGTTCTGGGAAAAATCCAAATCTCTCTGCACTGGGATACATTTTATTTTTTTTAACGAGACGCAAAACATTTTACATAAAGATGTCAAAGGCGGTCTGGACAGTGAAAATAAACCTATGAAGATTAATCCTCCGTCTTAACTGAATGTGCCAAATTTGCTAGAGAAGAGCCTGAGATTAAAGAAATAAAAATGTAGATCTTAGGCCCCTTTCACATTGAGGCGTATTTTAGGTGTTTTAGCGCTAAAAATAGCGCATAAATAACGCCTGAAATACTCCTGCCCCAGCATTCTCAATGTGAAAGCCCCGAGGGCTTTCACACTGAGGCGATGCGCTGGCAGGAGAAAAAAAAATCTCCTGCAAGCCGCATCTTTGGAGCGGTGAAGGAGTGGTGTGTATACCGCTCCTTCCCATTGAAATCAATGGGACACCGCGGTATTAACCCTTTTTTGGCCGCTAGCGGGGGTAAAAACCGCACCGCTAGCGGCTGAATATCACGGTAAATACGACGGTATAGCAGCGCTAAAAATCGCGCCGCTATACCACCACCGCACATGCCCGCCCCAGTGTGAAAGGGGCCTTAGAGTAACTGTACAAGTCATGAATTAAACCCCTGACTTGTCACAATATACAGAAACAGGATAATTTTCTAGAAACTCTCCCTTTTATCATAAAAATTTCATCCTTGAGCCCCAATCAGGGGCTTTGCCTAGACTGAGATGATGTCATCAGTCTGCTGCAGGCAGGAGGAAGCATTTCCTCAGTCTCCCCTCCTCCAGTGAGCAGACTGCAACATTGTAACTTAGTAGCAAGTCACAAGGGAGGTTATCTTCTAAAACTTGAGCGTGCAAAATCTGGTGCAGCTCTGCATAGAAACCAATTAGCTTCCAGGTCTTAATGTCAAAGCTTAACCACTTGACCTCCGGAAGATTTACCCCCCTTCATGACCAGGCCATTTTTTGCGATACGGCACTGTGTTGCGATTGCGCAGTCGTGCGACGCTGTACCTAAACTAAATATATGTCCTTTTTTCCCCACAAATAGAGCTTTCTTTTGGTGGTATTTGATCACCTCAGCGGTTTTTTATTTTTGCGCTAAAAAATAAAAAGAATTTGGAAAGAAAAAATATTTTTTACTTTCTGCTATTAAAAACATATCCAATACAAAATGTAAAAAAATTAATTTCTTCATCAATTTAGGCCAATATGTATTCTGCTACATATTTTTGGTAAAAAAAAAATCCTAATAAGCGTATATTGATTGGTTTACGCAAAAGTTATAGCTTCTACAAACTATTGGATATTTTAATGGATCTTTTTTTTTTTACTAGTAATGGTGGCGATAGCAGTATTGCAATATTGTGGCGGACAAATCGGACACCTAACTGACACTTTTGACACTTTGTGGAAACCAGTGACATTAATACAGGGATCAGTGCTAAAAATATGCAATGTCGCTGTACTAATGGCTGGGAAGGGGGGTTAAGGTCAGAGGCAATCAAAGGGTTGACTGTGTGCCTAGCCAGTGTATTAGTGTACTGTGGGAGAGGTGCTTTTACTAGTGGAAGGCATGAATCTGTGTTTCTGCTTTACAGGAACACAGGATCCATGCCTTCTGTACTGACAGAACACTGATCTGCCTTGTTTACATAGGCAGACTGCCATTCTGCTTGTGTATCGAATGATCAACGGGTGCCGGTAGAAATCATTAGCCTCAGAACCTGTGTAATTCATATCTGTTCGGGTTTAAAAGGAGGAAGTGGCAACCCTAGCCTGGTTGTGCAGGATTACGTATATATACATGATCTTGCACAGCGCAGCCGTCCTGTAAAAGTAAATGTGCTATGGGGCATTTGGCAAGCGGTTAAAATGTTAACCTTTTCAGAAAAAATGTAAAGATGAACTAACATCGTACACCCTCCCCACCTCCCTGGTCCCCACTGTACCTACCTCAGGGCTCCTGCAGCCGGTCCAGTGGCCTGAGGATTTGAAATCCCCACTCTTCTCTGTACATTTCTTCCGATGGACCAGATCGATTTTGATTGGTCAGGGCCATCACAGTGAATTGATGAGGTCTATCCTGAAAGTGATGCACAGAGAAGAGGAACAAGGATTTCAAATCCTTGGACCACTGGACCATCCCTTGATCACCACAAGTAAGTACAGCGGGGATCAGGGAGGTGGGGATGGTAAAGGGCAGTGGTCTCCAAACTGCGGTCCAGGGATCAGATGTGGCCCTTTGCTCGCTTTTATCCCACCCTCAGGGCACTATTTTATCCACTGATACCAACAATGGGGCATAATCCCTCTCCCCACTGAGACCAGTGAAGGGGCACAATTCCTTCCAATGACACCAATAATGGGGCATAATTCCACCCACTGACACCAATGATAGGGGCACAACTCCTCTCACTGAAACAATGGATGGGGCACAACTCCTCCCACTGACACCAGAGATGGGGCACAACTCCTCCCACTGAAACAATGGATGGGGCACAACTCCTTCCACTGACACCAGAGAGGGGGCACAGCTCCTCCCACTGACAACCAGAGATGGGGCACACTTTCTCCCAATGACACCAACGATTGGGCCCAATGACACCAATGATGGGGCGCAATTCAAGTTCAGGACTTTTCTATTCCCTTTGGTCACAGTCTGGCCCCCCTAAAGCCTGAAGGACAGTAAACTGGCCCCCTGTTTAGAAAATTTGGAGACCTCTGGTGTACGATATTATTTAACCTTTATATTTTTTCTGTAAAATAAAACCTTAATGCCCTGTACACACCATCGGATTTCCGATGGAATAAAATCCGATGGAATTTTCCATCAGAATTCCGATGAAGATGACTTCCATCAGTCTTGCATACACACCATCAGACAAAATTCCGACCGTCCAAAACGTGGTGATGCAAAACACTCAGACGAGCTGAGAAAAATTAGGTTCAATGCTTCTGAGCATGCGTCGACTTAATTCTGAGCATGCGTGGGTTTTCCACACAGACGATTGGAATTTCCTATCGTTTTTTTTTCCATCGGAAAAATGTAAAACATGTTCTATTTTTTAATACCGATGGAAAAAAGTCAGATGGGGCCCACACACGATCGTTTTTTCAGATGACTTTTTACATCGGAAAAAACAATCGTGTGTACAGGGCATAAGGGTCCCCTTTACACCTAAATGCTCCATTATGATGAGTTACTGCATACATGTTCAAGGGCAGAAAATTATAACCTGACAGTATTTTTCCAGCTGACACACTTTGCGCTAAGGCACATAGCTTTCTCAAAGAGTTCTGTGAAACACGCAGGGGCGCCGCCCTCCTAATCCATGCGCCCGGCCCCTAATTTAAATGCAGGACGCCGGACGCATGGATTTCTATGGATTTTTTTTTTTTAGAAGCACATGATCAGAGCCTAAAAGCTCTAATTGGCTGCAAAAAGGGCGGGCTCAGGGCGCAGAGCACTGCGCCCTGAGCCCACCCTGTTGTGTGACATTAGCAAATTTATATTCACTAATGTCTTCCTGTTTCTCCTCCCGACCAGTCAGGAAGCTGGCTCTGAGACCCCATTGGCCGGGAGTCCTAAGACCCCATTGGCCTGGAGTCCGAAGACCCGATTAGCCAGGGAGAGAAGCGACCAGACAAGTCTTCCAATGGGAAACCTGTCGGCTGGTGACTAGGGATGAGCTTGCATTTGTTCAGAACTGCGTTTGGAAGCTAGCTGTCATTCTTGGTCCATTCAGCTGTGGTTGGGAGATTCCCCATCCTGCAACTGATGAAACGAGGCGGTGGGGATGCTCGTGACATCATTGACATAATTTGAGCCACACATGTGAAACACGTTAGCTTGCATCTGGAGGATGATATCACATAAACACTGAATTCTGCTAAATCCTGGTGTGTGCTGGTCCTTTAAAACATTGCTAGTTGCTAGCACCATGGACTTGGATGGTGATTGTGAAGCTGATTTGCACATAGAGTGTTTTTGAAATATATATATATATATATTTACATATATATATATATATTAATATAGGTGCACCATGTAAAAAATTATTTACTGTACACCAAAACAAGGTCTTTAACCACTTAAGCCCGGGACCAATATGCAGCATAAAGACCAGGCCCCTTTTTGCGATTCGGCGCTGCGTCGCTTTAACTGACAATTGCGCAGGCGAGCGGGGAGATGTTGTGCTTACACTAACATCTCCCCGCTCCATCCCTCCGTGAGACGATCGCGGGGATCCCCGCGGCGATCGAGTCTGCGGGACCCGCGGTCCGACTCACGGGGATGACTGCAGGTTCGCGGGCGTGCGCGACCACACGGCAGGCAGTTAAAGGGGACGTACAGGTACGTGACTGTGCCTGTACGAGTCATTCTGCCGACGTATATATGCCATGAGCGGTCGTTAAGCGGTTAAATAATAACTCAAGTCGGATGATCTCATTGAGCTGTTCACTACGGATGATCAAGAGGGATCATTTTTATTTACTGGAAAATTTGAATATTGCCATTGTGGCAAAATGCATTGCAGTCATTGAAAAGGACCTGTTTTTTTGTAAAAATAAATAATAAAAAAAAAACATTCCCCTTAGTATTTATTTTTTTCAAAGAAAAAAAAAATCAAAAAAGCAGAATGTGAAAATAAAAATAAATAGATAAAATAAATAAAGCCGTAAACAAAAAACAAAAAAACAAAAAAAAAAAAAAACAAGTTCATAAAATACAAAAAAAGGAAAAGAAACACAAATACAAAGTACACTAATATAAATAAATAAAAAATTAAATATCACCCAAACCATTTTTTCTGCTCCTCCCAAGACCACCTGCTCTCTAGCGTTCTTGTCTCCTCTTCACATGCTTATCTCCAGGACTTCTTCAGAGTCTCTCCCATCCTCTGCAACACTCTAGCTCAATCTTTCCGGATATCTCCTACTGTGGCCACATATAGGCGATCCCTTAAAACTCATCTCTTCAGGGAAGCCTATCCCACCTCCACCTAACAACTGGACTTTGAATTCTTCCATGACTTCATCCCTCAGAGTTATTACCTTTTGTATCACTTGCCCCACCCTATTAGATTGTAAGCTCTTATGCTTACAATCTTAACACTCTCTCTACTCTCTTAACACTACTTTTATAATACAATAAAATAATACATCAATGAAATAAAATACAAAAATAATAATTAATAATAATTCTAATAATAATAACAACATCAAAATCATAAATTAAATTAATAATAAAGAATACAAATAATAAATGAAATAAACAAAACCACTCTAAGCATATAAAAAAAAAAACACATTCTATAAATAAAGAGTAGTTTCTTTGATTAAAATTTTCCTAAGCAGATTTAAAACAAATTGACTTTGCTTATCCCTACCGATTACCTTTCCATGTAAAAAAAAAAGAAGAAAAAGAATCCCTGTAAAAATAAAAGATTAGTTGAACGACACGAAGACAGTATGGAAGGCCGTTTCTCCGCACATGTAAATCAGATCAGCGTTAAATCCTCTACATAAACACGTTATATTTCCTCATTAAGCGCCGGTCTGCGAGCGCCCACGGACACACGACGTGCAGTGTAAACAGTGTCAGGAGCGGCTGCTGAAGTAATTCACGCCATGGGCCGCTCATGTTTGGGTTGAACTTTGCGTTTGGAGCCTGGGTGGCCCCGGGACGGAGATCCTGCCTCGCCGGCGTCTTGTAGGCCTGATACTTCACAGGATTAATAAAGCAGCCGGGCGATCATCATTTTAACACCAGGCGCGTCTCTGCCTGCAGACCTCCATGAACAGTCCTTCACTTCTGCCTCCAGACATAATTACCTCCCCTGTCTGAGGTTAGACCAGGATAGACTTCAGTTCCAGGACAGACGCATCAATTCCCCCTTATACCTGCAATCTCCATTGTGGTGCGTCATTGCGTACGCGTTAAGGGGCAGTGTTTTGCGCATTAATGTGTGTTATGTTACGATAACTCATTTACTTTTAAAGCACCGTCAACAAAAGGCAACGTACAAAAAAAATGAAACAGACCTCCAGAGATTTTTGAAGGCAGCACGCCGCAATGTAATGCATAGTACGTGGGTTGTGGTGCACAGAAACAAAGGTCCGGCATTGACACAGGGTACTTACAGTGGTTTTTAAAGAGGAAGTAAACCCTGATGGGATTTACTTCTTCTTTGTTTCCCTGCAAAGTAAAAGCATAATGGGCTAGTATGCATCACATACTAGCCCATTATGTTGCACTTACCTGAAAACGAAGCCGGTGCTGTCCCCGCTGGTGGCCGCATCCATCTTCGCCCCTCTTCCTTCCGGGGCTGCGGTCTCCGGCGCTGTTACTGGCTGAAGCCACGTGACGTCACTCCCATGCATGCTGTTTCTTCACAGCACATGCACCGATGACATCATCGGCGCAGTGTACAGCAAATATCTCCTAAATGGCGCACGTTTAGGAGATATTTCCACTACCTATAGGTAAGCCTTATTCTAGGCTTACCTATAGGTAAAAGTCACAATCAGAGGTTTACAACCACTTTAAGCCAACATAATAAAAACCTCCCATCCCCTCTGTAACATAACAATATGGGGGTTATTTACGAAAGGCAAATCCACTTTGCACTTTCAAGTGCAGTCATTGTAGATCTGAGGAGGACATGCAAGGAAAATAAAAAACAGCATTTTTGCTTGCACATGATTGGATGATAAAATCAGCAGAGCTTCCCCTATTTTCAGATCTTCCCCTTAGATCTACAGCGATCTACAGTGACTGCACTTACAAGCTGCCAATCTGTACTTAAATCAGGCGAGGTTGAGCACTCCCAATGACGTCAGCCGGGGAGTAGAGAGGGGAGAGAGAGCCGAGGAGTCACGTGAGCGCCAGGAGCCGCACTGGTATAGGTATAGATCGGCATCATTTTTATATTACACAGGCACAGGGGCAAAGAATTTAATGTTACAGAGGGGGTGGAATGTTTTTATGGTAGTTATAATAGCAGCAGGAAGGGAGGGGCGGGCAATGACATGAGCAGACAGGCAAGGGGGGGGGGGTGGAGAGGACAGAGCAGGGCTGCAGCTGGCAGAGGCACATAAACTGACCATGATGTCAGGGCTCAGCAGCCATGATAAACCATGGTCAGTTTACAGGGGGGAAGGTATAGCCAGGCAGGATCAGCCAGGTTTTTTGGGTGATAGAAGAGGCCAAACGACACAGCGCAAGCACCGTGCTGTATAACATGCTTTAATGGAACTGGATCTTTTTTTTAGGATAACAGACACTTTAGAATGCTACTAAACCCATAACAGTAAAATCAGTGTGTATATGCAACAAAGCACTGTCCAAACAGAAGGTCAGGGGTCCTGCAGCCTCATAGGACAGTCAGAGGAAAATGAAAACTCCCCCTTCAAGCTTTAACCAGACACTGATAGAAGTAACAAGACTGCTATATACTGCTGATGAGAAAAGGTATTTAGCAGTTTATATTTACTAAAATAATTGCATTTCTATGTTCTGTGTACTGTGGGGGACCAGATATAGTGAATGCAAGTTCTGGGTTTAGTAACACTTTAAATGTCGGGGTGCCAGTCTAAATGAATGGCACCACATGTGTGGCTCAAATTATGTCAATGATGTCACGAGCATCCCCACCGCCTCGTTTCATCAGTTGCAGGATGGGGAATCTCCCAACCACAGCTGAATGGACCAAGAATGACAGCTAGCTTCCAAACGCAGTTCTGAACAAATGCAAGCTCATCCCTAGTCACCAGCCGACAGGTTTCCCATTGGAAGACTTGTCTGGTCGCTTCTCTCCCTGGCTAATCGGGTCTTTGGACTCCAGGCCAATGGGGTCTTAGGACTCCCGGCCAATGGGGTCTCAGAGCCAGCTTCCTGACTGGTCGGGAGGAGAAACAGGAAGACATTAGTGAATATAAATTTGCTAATGTCACACAACAGGGTGGGCTCAGGGCGCAGTGCTCTGCGCCCTGAGCCCGCCCTTTTTGCAGCCAATTAGAGCTTTTAGGCTCTGATCATGTGCTTCTAAAAAAAAAAAAAAAATCCATAGAAATCCATGCGTCCGGCGTCCTGCATTTAAATTAGGGGCCGGGCGCATGGATTAGGAGGGCGGCGCCCCTGCACCCCTAATGAGCGGCCGCCAGTGCTAGCTGATGTCCTCTATGGAGCATGCTTCATTTCAGTTCCCTTCTAAGCTTTTAACCTCCTTTTTTTCCTTATCTCTGCAGCCCGCTTGACTATAGTGTCACACATGTGGGCGTACACACAGCGGTAAATGACACTCCCCTCCTTCCCTCCTCCTCCATGTCCTCCTATTGCTAAACACAATGGGGGTTGAAAGAAACTCACAAAAAAGCTTAGTTTTAAATAAATCAGTATTAATTATATTAAATGTAATTGCTAATACCTGTGAAGTAGAAAAAGAGCCTTGGATGCGGATGACGTCTACAGAAAGTGAACGCTAGTGTCAGTCATCTTTGACTCCGCCTACACCATATTAATGTCAAAAATACACATCTGATGTTCAATAAAGATTTATAGGGAACTGTAAAACTGTTTTTTATATTTATAATCGAATTTAAATTGCTCTTTTGAAACTTTTTTATTTTTAGTCATATGACAGGCACAGCACCAATCAGGGCTGGCCAGACACACTGTAAAGAGCATACATCAGCAGAGTAATTGGAAGCTCCTCCCAAGGATCATGTGACCATACAACAGCGCTGAAGGAGTAAAGTACTTAGAGCATTAAAAAAATAAAATACAGTGCCCTAATATACTGTATATGATTTATGTGAATGAATTATGGCAATCACCTCTTCTCTGTTTAGTATCACTTTAACCACCTAAAGATTTACCCCCCTTCATGACCAGGCCATTTTTTGCGATACAGTACTGCATTACTTTAACTGACAATTGCGCGGTTGTGTGACACTGTACCCTAATAAAATTGATATCCTTTTTTTCCCACAAATAAAGCTTTCTTTTGGTGGTACAGTGGAATCTCGGATTGCGAGTAACGCGGTTAACGAGTGTTTCGCAATACGAGCACTGTATTTTAAAAAATCGTGACTCGGTTTGCGAGTGTTGTCTCGCGAAACGAGCATGATTCAAGCCAAAGCGGTGTGCAGTACCGCTTTTGGCCTGAGGTGGGAGGGGGCGCCAGAGCCGAGCAGAGCCAAACGGCGCCGATCACAGCGATCGGCGCCGTTCGGAAATGCACGGAAAGTCCAGAGGACAGCACGGCTGACCTTGGCAAATCTCGGGTAGGAAGTCTTTCCCGAAGGTTTGCCGAGGTCAGCCGAAGTGTCCTCGGGCCTTTTTGGCCGTTTCCGAGGCTCTCCGGTGCCCCCCGCCTCTGGCCGCATGCAGTATTGCATCCCATTAAAGTCAATGCAGAACTAATTATTTTCGTTTCCATTGACTTCAATGGGGAAACTTGCTTTGATATGCGAGTACTTTTGGATTATGAGCATTATCCTGGAACGGATTATGCTCGTAATCCGAGGTTTCACTGTATTTGATTGCCATTGCGGTTTTTATTTTTTGCGCTACGAACAAAAAACCCTGACATTTTAGAAAAAAAACACAAATCTAATTTCTTCCTCAGTTTAGGCCAATATGTATTCTGCTACATATTTTTGGTTAAAAAAAAATCCCAATAAGTGTAATTGATTGGTTTGCTCAAAAGTTCTAGCGTCTACAAACTATGGGATAGATACTGGAATTTTTAATTTTTTTTTGCTAATGATGGCGGCGATCAGCAACTGCGAAATTGCCGTGGACATTTGGACACTTAGGCTGGCCATACATTTTACAATTTTCTTGTACAACTTTCCTTTAGATTTACCAAAATCATATAATATATGAGGTCACACCTAAACACTTAATTTTGTATGCAATCAGGCAGGCCCTTCCACTACATAGTTGAAGGTAAATCTAAAGAAAATTGAATAAGAAAATTGTATGGTGTGTGGCCAGCTATACTGACACTTTTGACACTTTGAGGACCAGTGACACTAAAGCCCTATACACACGGCCGAGATTCTCGTCAGGAAAAAAACGTTGTTTTTCCTGACGAGAATCTTGACAAGAAACTTGTCCCGGCCGAGTGTACACACGTACGATTCAAAAGAACCGCTGTTCTTTTGAATGGCACGAACGCGGTGACGTCATCGACTATGACGAGTGCGCGCTCGTCACATTCGATGCCGTCGCCGCCATCTTGCTACAACCTATGCCTAGGAAGCTACCGCGCATGCGTCAAAGTCATTTCGAGCATGCGCGGGTTTCCACGGCGACAGGTAGGTGTACACACGCTCTGGTTTCTCGCCGAGAAACAGGCCGATGAGATTCTCGACGAGAAAAAAGACCGCAGGTCGTCTTTTTTCTCGTCGGGGAATCTGGGCAGTTTTCTTGACGAGAAAACTGAAACCCGCGTACACACAGCCGGTTTTCTCGCCAAGAAAGCTCTCCCAGCAGTTTTCTTGTCGTTTTTTGCAGAGAAAACCGGTCGTGTGTACGCAGCCTAAGGCCCCCTACACACTATTAGATTTTCTGCAGTCTTCAGGTTTACCAAAACCATGTAGTGCAAGGGCCTGCCTTATTGCATACAAATTGAAACTCTTATGCCGCGTACACACGACCGTTATTCATGTCATGCAAAAAAACGAAGTTTTTCTCGTTGTGATTCCTCTCAAGCCTGCCTTGCATACACACGTTCATAAAAAAAAAACAGCAATGTCTCCTATGGTTAGATGTGGATAGCAGGTGTGTTAAATTTGGTGTTATCGCTCTCACTCTCTCATACTGGTCACTGGAAGTTCATCATGGCACTTCATGGCAAAGAACTCTCTGGGGATCTGAAAAAAAGAATTGTTGCTCTACATAAAGATGGCCTAGGCTATAAGAAGATTGCCAGGACCCTGAAACTGATCTGCAGCACGGTGGCCAAGACCATACAGCGGTATAACAGGACAGGTTCCACTCAGAACAGACCTCGCCATGGTCCACCAAAGAAGTTGAGTGCACGTGCTCAGCGTCATATCCAGAGGTTGTCTTTGGGAAATAGACGTATAAGTGCTGCCAACATTCCTGCAGAGGTTGAAGGGGGGGGGGGGGTCAGCCTGTCAGTGCTCAGACCATACGCAGCACTCTGCATCAAATTGGTCTGCATGGCTGTCATCCCAGAAGGAAGCCTCTTCTAAAGATGATGCACAAGAAAGCCCGCAGTTTGCTGAAGACAAGCAGACTAAGGAAGGACATGGATTACTGGAACCATATCCTGTAGTCTGAATAAACTTATTTGGTGTCAGATGGTGACAAGCGTGTGTGGCGGCAACCAGGTGAGGAGTACAAAGACAAGTGTGTCTTGCCTACAGTCAAGCATGGTGGTGGGAGTGTCATGGTCTGGGGCTGCATGAGTGCTGCCGGCACTGGGGAGCTACAGATTATTGAGGGAACCATGAATGCCAACATGTACTGTGACATACTGAAGCAGAGCATGATCCCCTCCCTTCAGAGACTGGGCCGCAGGGCAGTATTCCAACATGATAACGACCCCAAACACACCTCCAAGACGACCACTGCCTTGCTAAAGAAGCTGAGGGTAAAGGTGATGGATTGGCCAATCATGTCTCCAGACCTAAACCCTATTGAGAATCTGTGGGGCTCCTCAAACAGAAGGTGGAGGAGCGCAAGGTCTCCAAAATCCACCAGCTCTGTGATGTCATCATGGAGGAGGGGAAGAGGACTCCAGTGACAACCTGTGAAGCTCTGGGGACCTCCATGCCCAAGAGGGTTAAGGCAGTGCTGGAAAATAATGGGGGCCACACAAAATATTGACACTTTGGACATTTTCACTTAGTTTAGTTACTTTTGTTGCCAGCGGTTTAGACATTAATGGCTGTGTGTTGAGTTATTTTGAAGGGACAGCAAATTTACACCGTTATACAAGCTGTACACTCACTACTTTACATTGTAGCAAAGTGTAATTTCTTCAGTGTTGTCACATGAAAAGATAGAAGAAAATATTTACAAAAATGTGAGGGGTGTACTTACTTTTGTCAGATACTGTGTATATATATATATATATATATGTGAAATAAATATCTAATTATATTTATAAATACAGTTAAAGGTTTTATTAAAACATTAACAATGGTTTACAATGTATCAGGTCACCTGTACAGTATAGCTGGGACTCTATAGTTCCTCCAATGAGGGGCGTCTTCTTTCAGCACGGACAGAAAGTTGCGCCCTTTGTACCTTGCGGGTGACTTCTACACGCCAAGTGGAACAATACCTTTGTAAGAACGGTTTTCTGGATGAGCCTCATAACGTCTCCTGCCAAACGGCCTGATCTTTCCAAACTAAGCAGCAGCCCTGGGAATGCAGCCAAGAATTTCGGCATCGCTGGAGCGCGGGGCCAAGTACGAATTAAGCAGTAGGCGTTATGTGCTAACCCTCTGGCATATTGTACAGACACCGTTGTCAGCGGTGGAATTTATTAAAAAGGTTTTCACGACGACAAATTGAGTCCAACTCTGAAAGCTCGAACGCGATCTGCCTTATATGGGCAACAGCAAACAGATTGCACAACAACAGCACCCTGGCTAAACAGGCCCCAGAGGATTATGGGAGGTCGGATCTGCCGTTACGCGCATTACAACACAGATGATGGAAAGCAGATTCCTTGCTGAGAAGCTGATGCGTGAGTGTCGATGAGAGTCTGGAGACCTCACCTTGTTGGAGTAAAACTCCACCCTTAAAGTATAACTCCACCCAATGCTAGTAACTCAAAAATGGGGTGGTTGTTGGTGGGAGTGGATGTTAAGTTAACGACACTCCACAATCGGTTTGCAAAATGTAGCGCGAATTGCAGAATCAGACCGCAAGGGCGTGAACACCCATGCAATCTGATTTTGGTGCTGACAAAAAAGGGTCCTGCACCAGTTTGGTGCGAATGCGCTGCGATTTGAGCCTTACAAATCCATGGCTCAAATCGCACCCCAGAGACGAAACATGTAATTCGCACAGGAATGTTCTCCGATTCCAGTGTGAATTACGTGCAGTGTCTCGCACCACAGCAGTTTGAACCCAGGATGAAAACGCAGCAAGAACGCTTTAATAACGCACCTGAGTTACGCTTTTAATGATTTTTTTGAGTGACATGACCTATGAAAAACAAACCATAAGCACAGTAAAATCGTGGTAAAATCGTAGCAAAATCGCTGTAAAATCGCCACGAATTTGCGGCAAAATCATGTGCGAAATGCAGATAACAACATTTTCAGCCGATATGTTTAGGCAGCTGAAAGTTCGATGCATCTCTACTAAAAAATTCTCCTACTCTTAAAAGTGGCATAAAACGATCCAAAATACTTTGGTAAGATTCATTCCTCGCTTGCACCGCAATTACATTTTTGATGTCCTTTTTTTATATATTATATAATTCTATAATGTTGTTTTGGTAATGTAACCAACATACCGTATATACTCGAGTATAAGCCGACCCGAATATAAGCCGAGGCACCTAATTTTACCACAAAAAACTGGGAAAACTTATTGACTTGAGTATAAGCCTAGGGTGTCCATGCCTCACTGTGCCCATGACTAGACTGACATTTAACATGGAAGTCTATGGAAGGGGTGCCCAGGTTTGAAAAATCGGTGCTCCCCGGCCGTAGGTGCTGAAAAACTCGGCTTATGCGGCGTACACACGATCGTTTTTCATGCCATTTTTTTAACCGACGTTTTTCTCGTCGTTTTTTTTCATGTTTCCTCTTAAGCCTGTCTTGCATCCACACGATCATTAAAAAAAACGCTCGAGCAAAGCGCAGTGACGTACAACACGTACAACGGCACTATAAAGGGGAAGTTCCATTCGGATGGCGCCACCCTTCATGTTAGTAAACTTTGTTGAGCGGCGATTCGCGCTTTTCAGCCTCGTGCTTTTCAGTCCGTTACAGCGTGACGAATGTGCTATCTCCATTACGAACACTAGTTTTACCCGAACGAGCGCTCCCGTCTCATACTTGATTCTGAGCATGCGCGTTTTTTTCCCCTCGTAAAAGCATACACACTACCGTTTTTCACGTCGTTAAAAAAAACGACATGAAAAACGACGTGAAAAAATAGAGCATGTTCGAAATTTTTAATGCCCGTTTTTCACGCCATTAAAAATGCTCTGGAGCACACACACGATCGGTTTTAATGGGCATTTTAAAAAATTGAATTTTTAACGGCATGAAAAACGATCGTGTGTACGCCGCATTATACTCGAGTATATACGGTATGTCTTTTTGATTTTTTGATTTCTTGTCTGATTTTGTATCATACAACACTAACTTGCTGTCCATCCATTGTTTTGTGTCTAGTTATCTGTAGCATCTATCTGCTCCAAACATTGAAAGCTCCTGAGGAAGCTCATCTGAGCGAAACTAGTAGAGCGATGGGAGTGCAGTTATTATTGCTTATGGCCACATATTTTGTACCCAACAAGGATGGTGTTTTATCATTGCTGGTTTTTACTCTCATAAATAAACATGTTAAAACTTTTAATACTTTGTATTTCTATCTCTATTAAGTGAACACCGTTAAAAATTCTTGGGTTTTATACCCTTGTCCTTTTTCTTTTTTTGAACGGGATGTGGTGTTCGGATTTGAATGATTATGCCCCATATTATTGATCCAAAATACCAGTTAATATTAAAATAAATACTAGCATAACTTAAGTTTTTAAAGTGGAACTTTACCTAAACAGGGAAGTTCCGTTTTTCCTTTCCCACTACTTTTAGATGATTTCTTTTTGCCTTGAAGCAGGTAACTATTTCTGACAGGTACCCACTCTACCTCCGCTCAGATTGCCTAAGTGATCTAAGCAACATTTCATCCGCCCACGCCCCCCCCCCCCCCGACCGCAGGCTCCTGGGACATATTACAGGCCCCAGGAGGCTGCGGGTCCATTGAGAAAGTGCAGTGCTACTCACACATACACAGCCGGAAGACAGCTGTGAAGTACCAGGAAGTCACAGCTGGCTTCCCACATCCAAGATGGCAGCAAAGGGGACCTAAAGACTGGCAAAGAACCATCCCGGGTAAGGACAGCGCTGGAGCCCTGGACTGGTCAGTACGTGTTTATTACAAGCATATGTGCACTGCCTATTACATTAGGGTGAGCACCCCAAAGCTCAAACACACGTGACTTTCTCTGAAGCCTCAGCTGCACTGGGCAGTGAATGAATGGGAAGTGCTCAGTGCTTAGTGGCTTCCTGTTCATTCAAAAACGGAAGCATAGTAAACACAGTTTACTATGCTTCAGTTGTGAATGGACAAAGTGAGCGAGTGTGTTCATTTAGAAAAGGAAGAGGCCGGTAAATTACATATTTACTAGCCCCTTCCCCCACTCTCCATCATTAAATGTCCCCCACAGCAGCTGGGGGGAGAGGAGAAAAGGGAAGCCAGCAGGACTGCGGGTGCCAATAAGGGGGGGGGGGGCCCGGGCAGTAGAGGAAATCGCCACCACACATAGTAATTAGGGTGTGCCCTGGCACTCCTGGCACACCCCCTGTGCACGCCTATGATTACAAGTCAGCAGCTACAGTAATTGTAACTTCTGACTTTTTTCTTTTTTTTTTCCAGACCAAAGTTCCTCTTTAAGAAACAGCAGAATGAAAATGTCATGTTTGTGTTTTGGTACAAAAAGTGTATTTTTCAGATTTGGACAAATTAGGTAGATCAAATGACCCTCCACGCAGCATCGCTATGGCCGATGTTTCCCCATACAATCAAAATTAACACTTTTTTTCAAAGAGCGTTAAAAAGCGGTCTTTATTTCTTCCCCCCCACAATTATTTTCAGATTAGAATGGAGAAACAATGTAGCATGCTGTACGCTGATTGTGACAAACAAAATAAACGTCCTTCTCCTTTAATTGGATGGAATCTGCAGGGGGCGGGGCGCCTGGGGGGAGGCTCAGCGCGCTCCACAATTCATAATGAAATATTTTGATTATCCAGGAAAATTATGCAACAAGCAGATTGTGATTGAGATAAACGACACGAGACCAGCAAGACAATTCTGACTATTCCCAAGTCCCACCGACTGAAGGAAAAACAGGAAATAAAGTAAAAAGAGTTTATTGTTCATAAAAAAATGACTCTGCGTAAGAAGTAAAATAATTCTGTTAAAATGCAAAAGAAATGTAGGAAAATGACAGTTGTCGATGAGCCTTCAACCAAAGTATAGATTATGTGAACCCTCAATTTGTATAACAACCAGCAGTGTATTTAGGTTTTGTGCTGCCCTAGGCCTGACTAAACTTGTGCACCCCCTAATTTAAATATGAACCACCCCTTCCGGTCAAGGCCACACCCCTTCCTGTTTAAGGCCCGCCCTGAAATTTTCGAGTGGGGACACTAGTTCTGAGGCCCTGGGGGGGCAATGGATTCCCTTAATTTGCATAAGTTTGCTCACACTTCCTGTTTGGCTATGGGGCAGGAAGTGAAGGAAAATCTCTGCACTGGGACAGGGATGGTAAAAAATAAACTGACAGGGGCTATAACCCTCCCTTACTCTATCCAGAATGAAAAAAAAAAGTGTTGCCTATAGTTCTACTTTAAGCACAAATTTCTGGTAATTTTATGGAGATTAAGAAGATATAACCATGCCAATGGTGCAGCAGAAAACATATAGCACAGTGAGGAAGGTTTGTGATCCAGGATGATAGGACAGTCAAAATTAGAAGCAGCACACCCCCCCCCCCCCCCACACACACAGTTGCAGAATGCCGACCGCCCGAATACCAGAACCAGTGCGGCCGCTTTATGGGGGCGCTAGACTAATTTGCTTCTCAGCCCAGTCCGCCCCATATGACTGGCGCTACACTAACAGTGTAGCGCAAGCCGGCGGGGACACTTTTCGTGCTGCCCCCCTGCAAAGTGCTGCCATAGGCCAGGACACAGCGTTGATAACAACCCATTCTGTTTAAAATAGAAATGAAATGCAAAACATTATTATATATATATATATATATATATATATATAAGTGTAGCGGGTATTTGAATTTAGGGGAGGCATCTGGGTGGTAGTGTAACCCAGATGCACTGATTGTTAGGGAATTTGGGACCATTTGTTGTTCATGGAGGACTCTGGTGGTGTGAGGTTCCCTTCGGCCTGTGGGTGGCGCTGTCGCACTGGACCGGGGTTGAACCCTCCCTGCAGTACTGTGCCCTTTTTGTCCTCTTGGCGGTTGTACAGCGGGGCGGGGAACCTGCTGTGATGCTGGGAAGAGGAGATAAAGGGGGCGGACGCCCTGAACACGGGGTTCAGAGTCGGAGGTCAGAGTCGCGCCCAGGCACCTTCAGCCTGGGTGCCGGCGTTCCGGAGTTCCGGGCCCAGGTGCCCTTGACCTGGCCAGAGCGGGAGATGGAGTCCATTCCAGGCACCTTTAGCCTGGGGTGAGGTACTATTGAGGAGGCCTGGGGCCCAGTACCTTCGACTGGGTCCCGCAAGGGTGGAGGAATCCGAGGGGGCCCTAAAGCCTTGGGTGCCCGAATCTGAGACAAGGAGGCCGGTGAGCGGAACTTCTCCGGAGAGTCCGGTGCAGCATTCGCCGGTGACGGCGGGGCCTCTGGTAACTCTTGGACCAATGTCTTCCCCCTGACAGGGGCTGTGCTTAGCGAAGGTAATTCACTTTCTGTTCTACACGGTCGGTGGCAGCGGCTGTGCGCCATAACTGTTGGTGACAATACAATGGTTAGTTCTATCTAAGGATTGTGCCTCGACCTACTCCCCATCTATACTGAACTGTTCTTTGGGTCACAACCTGTCTGTGCTAAATGACGATTTATTGCTATTGGAGAATAAATACGAGTTGGACCCTTTTCAGTGGTGTGGAACTTCAGTTACTGGGAGCAGAGGGGGTCATTTACAGAAAAGACTTGGCTCTGGGTTATGCACACGACCCGATGGTAAAATTGGTTCTGGCCTTCATCTCTACCCAAAAGAGGACATGGGCCGTGGTGTATCGCATCCCTCCTCCCATACTGCCCCCCTAGATGAGACAACAAGCCTAGAAGAAGAAGGGGTGAGAGGGGTGAGGTCGCTACATATACATACATTATATATATATATATATATATATATATATATATATACACACATACATATATACATACACACTATATTACCAAAAGTATTGGGACTAGGGAGACCACGTGTCCCGGATTTCCCGGGACAGTCCTGCATTTTGCAGGTCTGTCCGGGGCACCTTCATTCCAGGACAATACAGTGTCCCGGAATGAGACCGACACAGCTACCCCTCAGGCCTGATGCCCCCAAAAGAGGCCGCCACATCACTGCTTTACTCACTGACAGTACTTGTCCTGGCCGGGAATGCCTGGAGGAGCACAATCCCCGCCCCCTGCTTGTGATTGGTGAAATCATAAATCCCGCCTCTTGTGTCCAATCACTGTGCTGTGATTCATTACAGCACAAGCTGATTTTTGGGAAGGGGGGTGTCCCTGAATGGTAGTTTGGAAATGTGGTTACCCTAATTGGGACACCTGCCTTTACATCCACATGAACTTTAATGGCATCCCAGTCTTTGTCCGTAGGGTTCAATATTGAGTTGGCCCACCCTTAGCAGCTATAACAGCTTCAACTCTTCTGGGAAGGCTGTGCACAAGGTTTAGGAGTGTGACTGTGGGAATGTTTGACCATTCTTCCAGAAAAGCATTTGTGAGGTCAGGCACTGATATTGGACTTGGATTTATCCCAAAGGTGTTCTATCGGGTTGAGGTCAGGACTCTGTGCAGGCCAGTCAAGTTCCTCCACCTCAAACTCGCTCATCCATGTTTTTTTTTAACCTTACTTTGTGCACTGGTGCACAATCATGTTGGAACAGGAAGGGGCCATCCCCAAACTGTTCCCACAAAGTTGGGAGCATGAAATTGTCCAAAATGTCTTGGTATGCTGACGCCTTAAGAGTTCCCCTCACTGGAACTAAGGGGCCAAGCCCAACCCCTGAAAAACAACCCCACACCATAATCCCCCCTGCACCAAATTATTTTTACCAGTGCACAAAGCAAGGTCCATAAAGACATGGATGAGGGAGTTTGGGGTGGAGGAACTTGACTGACCTGCACAGAGTCCTCACCTCAACCCGATAGAACACTTTTGGGATGAATTCAAGCAGTGATTGTGAGCCAGGCCTTCTCATCCAATGAGTGCCTAACCTACAATTGCGCTCCTGGAAGAATGGTCATACGTTCCCATAGACACCCTCCTAAACCTTGTGGACGGCCTTCCCGGAAGAGTTGAAGCTGTTATAGCTGTAAAGGGTGTTAAGAAAAGGTTTTTTTTTTGGGACTTTAATTAAAGGACATTGCATAAGTGTATTGTAGCTGCAAAGGGTGGACCAACTCAATATTGAACCCTACGGACTAAGACTGGGATGCCATTAAAGTTCATGTGTGTATAAAGGCAGGTGTCCCAATACTTTTGAGAGAGAGAGAGAGAGGGGGGAGAGGGGGAGAGAGAGAGGGGGAGAGAGAGAGAGGAGGGGGAGAGGGAGAGAGAGAGAGAGAGACTGATCTTCTTAGTAAATGT
The DNA here is from genome assembly GCA_029206835.1 of Rana muscosa. Lineage (NCBI taxonomy): Eukaryota > Metazoa > Chordata > Amphibia > Anura > Ranidae > Rana > Rana muscosa. The sequence goes on along the minus strand of CM055119.1, from coordinate 330,364,216 downwards.
CTGTGCAGTGGGGCGAGTCAGCAGTCTTGGCTATTGTAGAGCAGGCCGGCTGTTCTCCTAGCACAACAGCCTAGCGTGGTCAGTTTGAAATAGATAAGCAAGGGTCAACAGGGATTTCACACAAAGGAAGAAATACAAAGAGAACAGGATGCTTTTTAATACAAGTACATGGGACAGCAGACACATAACAGGAATATGAAATATTGGGGTAACAAACTCATCAGGGCGGGAGTACAGCCTCTTGCCACTTGCTCTCTGCCTCCCTGCATCTCCCTGGACTGGATTTAAAGCAGGTTTGTAAATTGTTTAACCACTTCAGCCCCGGAGGCTTGGCTGCCCAATGACGGGGCCATTTTTTGCGATTCGGCACTGCGTCGCTTTTTTAAAAAAAAATCGCATTGCTTTAACTGACAATTGCGCGGTCGTGCGACGTTGTACCCAAACAAAATTGACGTTCTTTTTTTCCCCAGAAATAGAGCTTTCTTGTGGTGGTATCACCTCTGTGGTTTTTATTTTTTGTGCTATAAACAAAAAAAGAGCGTAAATTTTGAAAAAAAAAATCAATATTTTTTGCTATAATAAATATCCCCAAAAAATAAAAAAATAAAAACTAATTTTTTCCTCAGTTTAGGCCGATACGTATTCTTCTACATATTTTTGGTAAAAAAAAAAATCCCAATAAGCGTATATTGATTGGTTTGCACAAAAGTTATAGCGTCTTCAAAATAGTGGATAGTTTATGGCATTTTTATTATAATTTTTTTTATTAGTAATGGTGGCGATCAGCGATTTTATCGTGACTGCGACATTATGGCGGACACATCGGACACTTTTAACACTATTTCGGGACCATTGTCATTTATACAGCGATCGGTGCTATAAAAATGCACTGATTACTGTGTAAATGACACTGGCAGGGAAGGGGTTACCCACTAGGGGGCGAGGAAGGGGTTAGGTGTGTCCTAGGGAGTGATTCTAACTGTGTGGGGGCTGGACTACGAGTGACATGACTTTGATCACTGCTCCCGATGACAGGGAGCAGTAGATCACTGTCCTGTCACTAGGCAGAACAGGGAAATGCTTGTTTACACAGGCATCTCCCCGTTCTAAAGCTCTGTGACACGATCGCGGGACACTGGCGGACATCGAGTCCTCAGGTCCCGTGGGCACGGTCACGGAGCTTGCGGCAGGGGCGCGCTCGTGGCAGGGGCGGCGCGCGCGCCTGCATGGCGCGAAATTCAAAGTGACGTAAATATATGTTACTTTGCGCAGTTGTGCCATTCTGCCGACGTATATGTACAGGCGGCGGTCGGCAAGTGGTTAATTTTGGTATACAGAGTATACAGAGATCGGTGATTTAGGAGCTGGTGATTAACATCAGTGGTGTACAGCATATAGAATAAATAAAAGGAACAAAAATCATTCTCAACCGTAATCCCCCCTGATTTGCTTGTGTGAGATTGGTGATTGTGACCGGGCTCTTCTTTAAATCCCATTAAAGTTAAAGCGAACCCTAACCCTTAAGTTTAAGTCATGTTGCTCGGCCTTCTCCTTCCTCTATTACAATTGGACATAAATGTTCTTTTTTTTTACCCGATGACAGTATTTATTGCATGTCCTCATCTCTTGCCTAGGCAAGAATTATGTTTTTCACCCCTGCCTCCCTGCGCATGTACAAATGTGCCATGGGGCTTTAGGTTCTGGAGCAAGCCCCATGGCACGCCTTAGCTTGTGTGGATTTCCCCGACCATCTACACAGGGCTATTATAGAAGTTCCAAAACCCCATTGTCTTTGCGCATTTGCGAAATCACCTGCAGATATGCCAAAGGGCTCTGCCAGAACCCTTCGGCACATCTGTGCATATGCCATAATGGTGGCGCCAGAGTGGGGGGCAGAAAAAGTACACTGAGGGACTGAAGGTCCATTTTGACAATTTCTAATTTTCAGATTGAATATCTGCAGTGCCTGTGTGGTTGGCGGTGGGTGAAAGCACTATGCAGTGTCCGTGCGGAATACAGTAGGGTACATCATGTGTAGTAATACAATGAAGAAGAAGGCCCCTTTCACACAGACATTCCGAACAAGTCTGCTTATCAGCTTTCCAGGAGAACATGACTGGAAGGTTCGAGTAGCCCTTTGGACAGGTGAATGTAAATGGACTTGTGTCTGTTTACATCTGCCTACCTGCTGATGTTATAAAATAAAAGTGTATGCTGTGACCAAATCCAGGACAAGGGGTGGGCAGGATGGTTGGCTGCCCTGCCCTGGGCTCTGTGGTATCATGTGAGATGTGGGGGCACCACAAGGAGATTGGTGGGGGGTGGAATTTGTGTTGGGTGGGAGAATTTAGGAGGCAGCAGGGGGTAAGAATTGTTCTAGGAGGAGAAATTGGGAAATTGGGGTGTGTGGTGGGAGGGGATTTATGCTAGGAGGAGACTTTTTTTTTAGGGGGGGGATTTGTGGTAGTAGGGATAATTGGAGGATATTTGTGCTAGGAGGGAAAGTTAGGGGGGGGGGAGGGGGAAAATTTGTGTTGGAAGGGGGGGGGGGGAGAGGGGGATTTATGCTGGAAGGGGAAATTTGGAATGGGGGGGGGGGGGGGGATGTGTACTCAGAGGGGAAATTTGAGGGGTAGATAATTTGTGATAGGAGGAGTGATTTTTTTTCTTTAACCACTTGACAACTGGGCACTAAATCCCCTTCGTGCCCGGACCAATTTTCAGCTTTCAGTGCTCTCACACTTTGAATGACAATTACTCAGTCATGTAATACTGTAACCTAATGATTTTTTTGTCCTTTTTTTCATACAAATAGAGCTTTCTTTTGGTGGTATTTGATCACCTCTGGGTTTTTTATTTTTTGCGCTATAAATGAAAAAATACGGAAAATTTTGAAAAAAAAACGCTTTTTTTTTAGTTTATGTGATAAAATTTTGCAAATTATTAATTTTTCTTTATAAAATTTGGCCACAATTTATACTGCTACATATCTTTGGTAAAAATAACCCAAATTAGTGGATATTATTTGGTCTTTGTGAAAGTTATAGAGTCTACAAGCTGTGGTGCGGATCATAAACAATTGATCACACCTAATGTACTGGTGGCCTATCTAATTTCTTACGACCCGAACAAGCCAGCAAAGCACAAATACCCCCCAAATGACCCCTTTTTTTAAATTAGACATTCCAAGGTATTTAGTAAGATGCATCGTGAGGTTTTTGATGTTGTAATTTTTTCCCACAATTCTTTGCAAAATTAAGATTTTTTTTTATTTTTTTATTTTTTCCACAAAATTGTCATTATAATAGGTTATTTCTCTCACATGGCATGTGTATACCACAAATGACGCCCCAAAATACATTCTGCTACTCCTCTTGAGTATGGCGATACCAAATGTGTGAGACTTTTATACAGCCTGCCCACATACAGAGGCCCAATATTGAAATGGCACCTTCAGGCATTCTAGGAGCATAAATTTACACATCTCATTTCTCAACCACCTATTACACTTTTGAAGGCCCTGGAGCACCAGGACAATGGAAACGCCCACAAAGTGACCCTATTTTGGAAAGCTAACACCCCAACGTATAATCTATGAGGCATAATGAGTCTTTTGAACGGTTCATTTTTTTCCTGAAGTTTTTGGAAATTGCGGGAAAAAAATGAAAACGCAATTTTTTTACGCAAAGTTGTCCATTTATAAGATATTGCCAACACATAGCATGTACATAGCAAAAATGACATCCCAAAATACATTCTGCTACTCCTCCTGAGTATGGCGATACCAAATGTGTGAGACTTTTATACAACCTGGCCACATACAGAGGCCCAACATGCAAGGTACACCATCAGGTGTTCTAGGGACACATAGCATGAATATACCAAGAATTACACCCCAAAATACATTCTGCTGAGCAAATGGTAAACAAAAGATTACCTGTGGTTTTAGTAGCACAGTTTTCCACAGGAGGATAGCACTGGTCCAGGCAAGAGGCAGGGACTTGGTCAGCAAAAGCGGTGTGGTCAGTTCATCCGACAGGCAGAGGCATGATGGCATAGGTCCTACAGGCAGTTGGCAGAAGTAGGGCCTCGTTCAGGACTGAATGGGGACAGGGGTAGAGGCTTCTCCCACCCAAATCTCTTTGAAGCCTTCGAGTCTCCAGACCCTAATCTGGGAATGAGAAAAACAATTGTTTTCTTCATCCAGAAAAACAATTCTGGAGCCCCTCACATATGTGAGACCCCTGTGTTATGAATCCCACTAGTCCACTGGCAGGGTAAAGAGCAGTCCAAGAGGCAGGCAAAAAGCATGGTCAAACAGTCCAGGGTCAGTTCCAGATCAGGCAGAGGTATAAACAGAATCGTTAGGCAGAAGCGTGGTCAAATAACAGTCCAGGGTCAGTTCCAGATCAGGCAGAGGTATAAACAGAATCGTTAGGCAGAAGCGTGGTCAAATAACAGTCCAGGGTCAGTTCCAGATCAGGCAGAGGTATAAACAGAATCGTTAGGCAGAAGCGTGGTCAAATAACAGTCCAGGGTCAGTTCCAGATCAGACAGAGGTATAAACAGAATCGTTAGGCAGAAGCGTGGTCAAATAACAGTCCAGGGTCAGTTCCAGATCAGGCAGAGGTATAAACAGAATCGTTAGGCAGAAGCGTGGTCAAATAACAGTCCAGGGTCAGTTCCAGATCAGACAGAGGTATAAACAGAATCGTTAGGCAGAAGCGTGGTCAAATAACAGTCCAGGGTCAGTTCCAGATCAGGCAGAGGTATAAACAGAATCGTTAGGCAGAAGCGTGGTCAAATAACAGTCCAGGGTCAGTTACAGAGAAAGCAGAGGCATAAGGGGTGTGAACATAAATGGCAGGAAGTGAACTAATAATTTATTTTGGTATGGTATTGGCGGAAGCAGTTGCCTATGCAGAGGCCTGGTTCTGAAGGACATTGGGCACAATGATAAATGGTGTCTCTTCTCTCTCCTCTTTTGGAGCACACCCGGCATTTTTTCTGGCGTTTTTGGCCTGTTGGTCTGGGAGGGATTTTATCTGGGAAGTGGCGCTCGGAGAGTCGGCTAACGACATTGGATCTAATGTTTACTGGTGGGCTGTTCGGGTATAAAAGGGCAGTGGTGATTTCCTCCTGGAAGAAAAGGAAGGATTTGGGTCTTCTAGTGGATTTTCGATATATTACATATGAGTTGTACATGGCCAAATTGAACAAATAAATTGAAACTTTCTTATACCACTGGTATGATCTTCTTGTGGAAAGGTAGGGTTCGAGCATCTGGTCATTGAAGTCGACACCCCCCATGAACTTATTGTAATCGTAGATGCATTTGGGTTTTTGGATCCGGCCATTCCTCCTGGTGACTTCAACAAATTCATTGTTGTGGATGGAAGAAAGCAAGTACACGTCTCTTCTGTCCCTCCACTTCACAGCCAAAATCTCCTCATTACGCAAACTCGCCGTCTCCCCTCTTCTCAATTTTTTGGTGACCAGGCTTTGAGGAAAGCCCTTCCGGTTCGTCCGTACGGTGCCGCATGCTGGAGTCTTCATTCTGTGCAAATTTCGGAACAGGGCCAAACTGGTATAAAAATTGTCCACATACAAGTGGTATCCTTTCTCTAGGAGTGGGTTTATGAGTTCCCAAACTACTTTCCTACTGGTTCCAATGTAGATTGGGCAATTAGGGGGGTTCAGTTCGGTGTCCTTCCCTTCATATATGATGAAGCCATACACATACCCAGTTTCTCTGTCGCACAATTTATACAGCTTCACCCCATAGCGGGCCCTTTTGCTGGGTATAAATTGTTTTATGCCCAGCCTGCCAGAAAATTTGATAAGGGACTCATCTATGCATATGTGTTGGTCTGGGGTAAACAACTGGGGGAAGGTTTCAGAAAAATAATTTAGTAGCGGCCGAATTTTATAAAGTTTATCAAAATTTGGGTCATTTCGGGGAGGGCACTGGGTATTATCATTGAAGTGTAGGAATCTCATAATCATTAGATATCTGGACCTGGGCATTACTGAGGAAAAGATGGGCATGTGATATATGGGGCGGGATGACCAATATGAACGTAATTGATTTTTTCCATTTAGTCCTATGCAGAATGTGAGGCCCAAAAAATCCTAAACTCCTCCACTGTAAGGGACGGGCATAAAAGGACGTTGGGTTGCTGGTTATAAACTGTTGGGCATATAAGTTGCACTGGGCCACAATTGTTGCCAGCATGTCGTTAGTAAAAATTAAATTAAAAAAATCTATTGGGGAAAAGTTTTCTGTATCCACCTGGACTCCTGGCTGGGCAGTGAAAGGGGGAATGTTGGCTTCTCCTGAATTTGGAGGAAGCCACAAGGGGTACTGAAGGGAATAGGGAAGGCTGGCATGGGACCTAACCCTTTGGGGCTGAGGTGACACCCCACTGGTACGTGGCCTTGCTTCTCGAGGTACTGCGGTGCTGGTGGATGGCACTGCGGTGCTGGTGGATGGCACTGCCTCCTCAGCAGAACGCCTTCGTCTGGTGGGCGGGCCCTCCTCCTCTTCTTCTTCTTCCTCCTCCTCCTCCGACGTCTCCGTCTCCTCCGTCACTGATCCACTGCTTATGACAGGCTCGTAGTCCATGTCAGACTCATCTGAATATGCGGAGGAATCCGAATCGGAGCGCTCCCCGTTGCTCCCGTCGGCCGCAAGAATTTCATACGCCTCCTCGGCTGAGAATACTCTTTTAGCCATTTGATGAGATGGCACTGACAGGTGGCACTGATGGCAAATGGCACTGGCAGGTGGCACTGGCAGTTGGGACTGGTGGCAGATGGTACTGGTGGCACTGGCAGGTGGCACAGATGGCACTGGCAGGTGGCACTGGCAGGTAGCACTGGCAGGTGGCACAGATGGCACTGACTGGTGGCACTGGTGGCAGATGGGACTGGTGGCACAGATGGCACTGGCAGGTGGCACAGATGGCAGTGGCAGGTGGCACAGATGGCACTGGCAGGTGGCACTGGCAGGTGGCACAGATGGCACTGACTGGTGGCACTGGTGGCAGATGGGACTGGTGGCAGATGGGACTGGTGGCAGATGGCGGTGGCAGATGGCACTGGCAGGTGGCACTGGCAGCAGATGGCACTGGCAGGTGTCACTGGCAGATGGCACTGGCAGATGGCACTGGCAGATGGCCCTGGCAGGTGGAAGATGGCCCTGGCAGCAGATGGCACTGGCAGGGACTGTGGGCACTGTTTTTTACTTGTGTGTGTGTATATTTTATCACTCACATTGACAAGCTGCAGCACAGATCTCTCTCTCTCCTCACACGCTGTCTCTGTGTGAGGAGAGAAAGCCGGCAATGAGAGATGATCTCAAATGTTTACATTTGAGATCATCTCTCATTGGATAGTGAGATCGAGTGCTGAATGGCCTCTGTGATTGGCCATTCAGCACGATCTGTGATTGGCTGTGTCCAAGGGACATGGCCAACACAGATTTTCCCCGATGCGCGCTCGCAGGGGCGCGCGGGGGGGGGGGGGGAAGAGGAGGAAGTCCATGGACGTCCAGTCAGCACTTCGGCGCCGCAATGCAGACGTCTTTTGAGCATTGCCCGGGCGCGAAGTGGTTAAGGAGGAGTGATTTTTCTTGGGGGGTGGGGGGAATTTGTGCTGGGGGGGATTTGGGGAGAGAGGATTTGAGCTGGGAGGGGAGATGGGGGTGGTCAAAGATTTGTGCTGGGAAGGGGGATTTCAGCAGGGGAGTGGATTTTTCCTGGGGGGGGGGGGTAAGCATCCAGACTAATGCTCCATTCTTCTTTTGGGGGGGGGATTTTTGCAAAGACATAATGCTCAAACATCTTGGGGGGTGGGCGCAGTTTGGCATGTTCGCACTGGCCTCTAGATGGCCTTGTCCCGGCACTGGCTGTGATTACCATATATCTCCATTAAGCAGTCTTTATGAAATACATCAAGGCACTTGAGAAGTCCTCATAAGTGCGGTTTGCTTTCTTTGGATTATCAGACCTCGCTCACAGGAGCTGACAATCTAAAGTATAACCCGGGGTTGCAGAATACGTTATGTGAATGTTCTGGCTCTCAGTTAGAAGCTTGCAGTGCGAATATTTGTTTAAGAGATGAACTATTTCCTGGACACCTCCAGCAGAGCGTACATAGACCAGTGATGGATGGCGCTGGTTGTGCCGCGTAGACGAAGCACGCACAACTCACCTGACGTCATAACATCATTTTCCCAAAGTCAACACCACCCCTTCATTACATGACACCATTGTAACAAAGAGCAAGCACAGCCGATACAGATCTACTTGAGAAGGGGGTCATTGTGTACCCCGAAAAGTTGGGTCATAGGACCTCATTACAAAGCTGACTGCAATGCCAATGGTAACATCTCTGAATCCTTTCTACATGTATTTGAGTGTGTATTTATTTGTAATTAATATGGTTAATATGCATTGAACATTTCTGCAATGTATACTTATCTCCAAGAAAAAGCAGATTCAAGGGACACTAAAGGTTCCCGTTTAAAAAAAAAATAATAATAACAAACATGTTGGCAGTGGGTGAAAGCACTATGCAGTGTCCGTGCGGAATACAGTAGGGTACATCATGTGTAGTAATACAATGAAGAAGAAGGCCCCTTTCACACAGACATTCCGAACAAGTCCGAATACGTGAGCAGCGCCCACATATGAAAGTGGTGTTCAAACCACACATGTGAGGTATCGCCGCGATCGGCGCAGCTCGTGGAAGATCTGTGCAGCTCGTTTTGCACACAGTGGCCCCGATCCTCCTCTTCTGGGGTCCCTCGGCGTCTGTCTCGGCTCCTCCCCGCAAGGACTCCACACCTTCATGCGAGCGAGCTCGCATGGTGTGGAGTTATTGCAGGCGTGCTCCCGTGATACAGCGGCGGCCATAGCCGCCGACTGTATCACTCGGCCCCGCCCCCAGGCCGCGCCGCATCATTGGATGTGATTGACAGCAGCGCCAGCCAATGGCTGCGCTACTTTCAATCCATCCACTGTAGACAATCAACAGCCAGGCTCAGGAAGGAAGAGGATGACGGGGGCGAGCGCGGGACTTTCGAGGGGTCAGGAAAGTAAAACGGGGGGTCTGAGGGGGCCGGTATTGTCGAATGTTTTTTCACCTTAATGCATAGTATGCATTAAGGTGAAAAAACATTTACCTTTACAACCCCTTTAAGGCCTCATGCACACTGGCTGTCAAAAACACCACTTTTAAGGGTGTTTGACGATTTTATTTTCTGCCTCTAAATACCCCTTTATGTTAACCTATATGTACATGCACACACAGGAGTTTACAGGCATTTAGAGGCAGAAAAAAAAAACAGAGCCAGCCAATGGGACAGGAGAGGAGCATTTTGCTGCAAAAAAATGCCCGATGTGATTAAATGCGTCTAAATGCGCATTAACCACTTAAAGCGGAGCTCCGCCGGAAAAAAAATTATTAAAAGCCAGCAGCTACAGCTACAGCAGCTGCTGGCTTTTAATATTTGGACACTTACCTGTCCTGGAGTCCAGCGACGTCCGCAGCAGAGGACGAGCGACCGCTCGTCGCTCTGCTGCTCCCTCCGCCATCCTCGCTGAGGGAACCAGGAAGTGAAGCCCTGCGGCTTCATGTCCGGTTCCCTACGGCGCATGCGCGAGTCGCGCTGCGCCGTTCTGATTGGTGCTCCTGTGTTCTGGGAGCCGAGTGTCTCCCAGAACACCAAGGGAAGTCTGCGGGAAGTGACGTCACTCCCGCAGATTCCCAGAGAGAGGACTCCCGGATGTGGGTGAAAATACCTGTCTTAGACAGGTATCTTCACCCCCCTCCCCCCTGAAAGGTGTCAATTGTGACACCGGAGGGGGGGAGGGTTCCAAATAGCAAAAGTTGCTATTTAGGGTGGAGCTCCACTTTAAGGACCGAGCCTCTGAGATTTGGTGTTTATAAGTTAAAAAAAAATGTTTTTTTTCCCCTAGAGAATTACTTAGAACCCCCAAACATTATACTTTTTTTTTTCTAACACCCTAGAGAATAAAATGGCGGTCATTGCAATACTCTATTCACACCGTATTTGCGCAGCGGTCTTACAAGCGCACTTTTTTTGGAAAAAAATACACTTTTTTGTATTAAAAAATAAGGCAACAGTAAAGTTAGCACAATTTTTTTTTTTTATATTGTGAAAGATAATGTTACACTGAGTAAATTGATACCCAACATGTCACGCTTCAAAATTGCGCCCGCTCGTGGAATGGCGACAAACTTTTACCCCTAAAAATCTCCATAGGCGACGTTTAAAATATTCTACAGGTTGCATGTTTTGAGTTACAGAGGAGGTCTAGGGCTAGAAGTATTACTCTCACTCTAACGATCGTGGCGATACCTCACATGTGTGGTTTGAGCACCGTTTTCATATGTGGGCGCTGCTCACGTATGCGTTCGCTTCTGCACGCGAGTTTGGCTGGACGGGCGCGTTTAAATTTTTTTAATTTTTTTCTTATTTATTTTACCTCAAAAAAATAATAATATTTACACGGCTCCGGTAAGCGGCGGAGGGCACGGGAGAGCGATGGGAGGGGGGGGGGGGCCCTCTCCCGCTGCCGATAAAAGTGATCTTGTGGCGAATCTGCCGCAGAGACCCCTATTATCGGAAACCGGACCGCCGGCTGAAGAGGAGCATACCGGGGTTATGGCAGCTTTTCTCGCCAGGGGGAAGCAATTTAGGCTTGGGTCACACCTATTCGTTTTTTGTCCATTTAACATGGTTTCCTATGGGACACGTTCACATCTGTGCATTTTTTCAGCCGCTGCATTTTTGGAAAGGATCAGGGACTTTTTTTTTAGGCTCGATTCACATCTATGCAGTTTGCGATTGGTGCGTCCTGCAGTGGATTTTGCAGTGCGTTTTGCATTTTTGCACACACGATTTTACTACTATTTTGCTGCAATTTGCTATTTCCTATTTTTTTTTTGATGATTTACTGTTGGGGAGATTAAAAAATACAAAACACAAATCGTGTCAAAATTGTGGTAAAATCTCAGCAAAAACACACACTACATGCTTTCCTGCAGTTTCTTCATTGAAGTCTATGAAACCAAAAAATTAAAATAAAAAGCACCATTTTGCTTTAAAAAAAGTCCCTGACCCTTTCCAAAAATGCAGCGGCTGAAAAAAGCATAGATGTGAATGCGTCCCATAGGAAACCATGTTAAATGGACTGTAGTGCGTTTCTGCAAAAAGCACCAAAAAAATTCACAGGTATGCACCAAGCCCCTGTTCATACCGGCGCAACTTCAGGTGTGACATGCGATTTACAAATCACACCTAATGTCTTTCTATGGCACCGTCTTAATAGGCGTGATTTGAAGTAGTGTGATTTGAAAAATAGGTCCTGCACTATTTCTGGCGATTTCATGTACTACTTGCATTGACGTCTGTGCATGAAACTGCACAGATGTCGTCCAGCCGCAGATGAAATTTCACTGTTCTACGGCATTGAAATCGCGCTGAAGTAGTGCTGAAGTAGTGCGATTTCAAACCTGTATCCAGTGTGAATGGGGGCTTAAGGCAAATGGTGCTGTGATGCGATTTGCATTTTTTAATCTGCCCAATAACAAATTGGTTAAAAAAAAAAGCATTAAAAAACGCAAATTGTGGCAAAATTGACGTAAGATTGCGTGTGCAGAAATGCACAGCAAAATGCACTGTACAACGCACCAATCTCCAACTGCATAGATGTGAATCAAGCCTTTGAAGAGCTGGGCAAACGCCCAGTGTGCAAGGGGCCTAAGCAGAGCTCCCAACTGTCCCTGATTTGGAACAAAGTCCCTCTGTCCCTCTTTCCTTCTCATTTGTCCCTCATTTTGGTCTGATCTATATTTTTGTTGTTCAGTCGTGTCCGACTCTTCGTGACCTCATGGACCATAACTCGCCAGGCTTTTCTGTCCTCCCAGAGCTTGTTTACCTTCACGTTCGTTGTTTCGATGATGCTATCTATCCATTTTGTTTTCTGTCGTCCTCTTCTCATTTTTCCTTCCATGTTTCCCAGCATCAGAGTCTTTTCCAATGAGTCCTCACTTCACATTCGGTGGCCAAAGTATTTGAGTTTCAGCTTCAGGATCTGTCCTTCCAGTGAATATTCAGGGTTAATTTCCTTCAAGATTGACTGGTTTGATTTTCTTGCCGTCCAAGGGACTTTCAAGGGTCTTCTCCAAAACCATAGTTCAAAAGCATAAATTCTTCGGCGTTCAGCCTTCCTTTTGGCAGGGGCGGATCCAGGGGAGGGGGGGGGGGCAACAGGGCAATTGCCATCCCCCAGAAATCTGTTGCGGGCCGGGCAGGGGAGCTCCGCGGGCGGCTCCGAGAGCGGATCCGTGGGAGGACTGGGCGGCTCGGTTTGTGGGCGGGCGGGTGAGAGAGCGGATTGGCCGGGCTGCCGGGTGGCTCCCTGTGACTGTGGGTGGGCGGGTGAGATGTGAGAGAGCAGGCTAGGTGTGTGTGGCAGCTGGCCAATCAGCGAGCCGACGGGCAGGGGAGCAGAGAGATGACATCATCTCTCACTGCCGCATCCCCTGCAGTAACTTCCGCCCTCACTGTGCAGGCAGCGTGGGCAGCAGAGAGATTACATTATCTCTCTGCTGCCTAACTCTGGGACAAAGAAGGAAGAGACAAGCAAAACAGGTGACCTGGCAAGTGACAATCCGCATCTGGTGGCAGGTGACAATCCGCAACATGTGGCAGGCAAGTGACAATCCGCAATGTGTGGCAGGCAAGTGACAATCCGCAATGTGTGGCAGGCAAGTGACAATCCGCAATGTGTGGCAGGTGACGTGGCAAGTGACAATCCGCAATGTGTGGCAGGTGACGTGGCAAGTGACAATCCGCAATGTGTGGCAGGTGACGTGGCAAGTGACAATCCGCAATGTGTGGCAGGTGACGTGGCAAGTGACAATCCGCAATGTGTGGCAGGCGAAGGTGGCAAGTGACACACTCTGGGATCTCACTGATTCGACATTATGGTGAGCTGAACCATTTCATTTTATATTACAATGTAATAATAGAAATAATGCGCTTCAATCATCCTGACGCCATAACAACCATGGTGCCATAATGATTGAAGCGCCAACACCAGCCATTTCCCCGATAAATTGCCTGCAAAAAAAAAAATATTTTCTGCCAGTGCCCCTCCCGAGACTAGACTCTGGATCCGCCCCTGCCTTTTGGTCCAACTTTCACAGCCATAGGTTACTACTGGGAATACCATAGCTTTGACTATACAGGCCTTTGTTGGTAGGGTGATGTCTCTGCTTTTTATAGTGTTATCTAGGTTTGCAATTTCTTTCCTTCCAAGAAGCAAGCGTCTCTTAATTTCATGGCTACGGTTACCATCTGCCCTGATCTTGGAGCCTAGGAAGATAAAATCTGTCACTGTTTCTATTTCTTCTCCTTCTATTTGCCAAGGACTGATGGGACCGGTTGCTTTTCTTAATGTAGCACCCTCTAGTGTGCCATAAGAGTAGTACATTTGTTTTGTTTTTTTTCAGGCTTGGATGGTAGTTTTTGTGATCTGGGTTGGGAGTGACCTAGAATAGAGCTGGGTGACTCACAGGTGGGAGAATCCACAGCTCAGGTGGGAGAATCTGTCTACAGGACAACTATTATTGATTGGTTTGTGCAAAAGTTATAGCTTCTACAAAATAGGGGATAGTTTTATGGCATTTTTATTAATATATATTTTTTTAATAGTAATGGTGGCGATCAGTGATTTTTATCGTGACTGCGACATTATGGCGAACACATCGGACGCTTTTGACACCATTTTGGGACCATTGTCATTTTTACAGCGATCAGTGCTATAAATATGCACTGATTACTGTGAAAATAACACTGGCAGTGAAGGGGTTAACCAGTAGGTGGTGCTGTAGGGGTTAAGTGTTTCCTAGGGAGTGCTCCTAACTGTAGGGGGGATGGGCTGTGTGTGACACAACAGTGATCTCTGCTCCGACTACAGGGAGCGGGTATCAGTGTCATTGTCACTAGGCAGAGCAGGGAGATGCTTGTTTACATTAGCATCTCCCTGCTCTATACCTCCGTGAGACGATCGCGGGTATCCCCGCGGCGATCGAGTCCGCGGGACCCACGGTCAGGCTCACGGAGAAAGCGTCAGGGTTGCGAGCGCGCCGCCGCCGGTGTGTGTGCGACCACACGGCGGCATCTTAAAGGGGACGTACAGGTACGTGCTTATGCCTGTCAGTGCCACTCTGCCGACGTAAATGTACAGGCGGCGGTTGTTAAGCAGTAATTTTGCGGCAAAATCAACTCAACTAAAATCACGCCGCTCATCTCTAATAATAATAATTTTTCTTTTTTTCTGGCTACAAAGCAATATAATCCGTCACAAGAAATGCGTCCGCACCCTTCGCCGCCTTTCCCATATTGATGTAATGGGAAAATCGCCAGCTAACGAGCGGCTTGTCAGAGTCGCTAGGGAAAGATGACAAATCATTCGCTCAGAAAGTAAAAGCGAGCGCGGCGATGTCTTCGGGGACTCCTACCCACCGCACACACAGCTTGCGTTTCTGTAAATGTTAGTTCTTTACTCGCACCGCCCCCCCCCCCGGTGCCGACCTCACATCTGACCTGGAACGGCCAGCATGGCCCGGGGTATTAGCAGGATCATTAGCAGCGCAGCAGTGAACCCTGCAGCAAGCGTGTGCCCCTGCGCTAATGTTTAACACATTCCTTGCCGGAGGGGCCATGTGTCTCCATCCACTGTACAGGAGGACAAGACTCGGGATGAACCCCAGAGGTCACTCCGCCACAGCTGGGGGCTTTCTATAGAAGCTGACCCTTAGGGGGAGGGGGGTGTTAGCAGTGCTTGGCACAGTGACCACGGAGGAAACGCTTTGCAGTCTTGACTTTGCATAAGGAATTATTTAAAATCATTTTCTTACCGCCTTTAAAGTGTTAAAGTGTTACTAAACCCAGGACCCTGCATTCACTGTATCTGGTCTCCCACAGCACACAGAACATGGAAATACAATTACTTTAGTAAATATAAACTGCTTAATACCTTTTCTCATCAGCAGTATATAGAGCAGTCTTGTGACTTCTATCAGTGTCTGGTTAAAGCTTGTAGGAGGAGTTTTCATTCTCCTCTGACTGTCCTATCAGGATGCACGACCCCTGACCCTCTGTCTGGACAGTGATGATTACATGCACCCTCCCAAGAAAAAACTAAATCTCTAGCAATACACACCAAACTGAGCATGTGCAGAGTGACTCCTAAGGCTCTGTACTATCAGGAGATGGATTGAGGACAGTGGAAGAAGGTGAGGATCAGAGAAGACAGGATCCAACAGCCTTTTTATACAATGCGCAGGATTAACCCCTTAGGTTCCACAGTGAGCATAACCCAGTAGTGTATTTAGGTTTTGTGTTTCCCTAGGCCTGACTAAACTCGTGCGCCCGCCCCAATTTAAATATGACCCACCCCTTCCTGTCAAGGCCACACCCCTTTCTGTTTAAGACCCACCCTGAATTTATCGAGTGGGGACACTAGTTCTTAGGGCCTGGGGGCTATGGATTCCCTTAATTGGTATAAATTTCCTCTCACTTCCTGTTTGGCTATGGGGCAGGAAGTGAAGGGAAATCTCTGCAATGGGACAGGGATAGTAAAATGTAACTGACAGGGACTATAACCCTCCCTTACTCTATCCAAAATGAAAAAAGAAAAAAAAAGGTGTTGCCTATAGTTCTACTTTAAGCACAAATTTTGATAATTTTACGGAGAGTACTAAGAAGAAATAACCATGCCAATGGTGCAGCAGAAAACATATAGCACAGTGAGGAAGGTTTGTGGTCCAGGATGATAGGACAGTCAAATTAAAAGCAGATTGTGTTACACTAACTCTTTTCATGCTGCCCCCCTGCAAAGTGCTGCCCTAGGCCTGGGCA
Organism: Rana muscosa; assembly: GCA_029206835.1. NCBI lineage: Eukaryota > Metazoa > Chordata > Amphibia > Anura > Ranidae > Rana > Rana muscosa. Next base: position 330,348,255 of record CM055119.1, on the reverse strand, counting down.
TTGTTGGCCTAGGCCAGGATACAGTGTTGGTATAACCAACATGCTTTACTGAATATAAAGACTGATTTTACTGTTGTGAGTTTAGTAACACTTTAAGAGCCCTTTCACACTGGGGCGGAGGGGGCGGAGGGGGCGGTAGCGTTAAAGCGTCGCTAGTTTTAGTGGTACTTTACTGTTGTTATAGCAGCGCATTGGCACCGCTATTTGGGCGGGAGTGGGGCCCCTAGAAGCAATGGCGTCACTAGGGTTGGTGTCACCCGGTGCGAAAAAAAATTGTGTCACCCCCCACCAACTATAGTCCCCCCTTCAGTACAGACCCCATCCACTAACTACAGACCCCCCTCCCCAGTATAGATCCCCCTCCCTCAGTACAGACCCCCCCACTAAGTACAGACCCCCCTCTATCAATATAGACCCCCTCCCTCAGTATAAACCTCCCCCCTCAGTACAGACACCCCATCAGTGCAGACCCCTCCATCAGTACAGACACCCCCACCTCAGTGCAGACCCCCTCAGTTACAGACATCCCCCAGTGCAGACCCCCTCAGTACAGACACCCCCCCTTGGTGCAGACCCCCCAATACAGACACCCCTAGCAGTACAGACACCCCAGCAGTGCAGACCCCCCCTCCCCCCATCAGTATAGACGCCCCCCCTTGCCTACCTCAGAACAGCAGATACACACAGCGGTGTGTCCCTCGAGCGCGGGCTCCTCCTCCTCTGTGGATGTAAACAGAGAGGAGGGGTCGGCGGCTTTGTTCCGCTCCGCGGCGCGAGGCACAGGGCAGCGGGCGGTGTTAATGGTGCTGCTACCCACGGGTGTCACCCCTCTGGCGGGTGTCTCCCGGGTGTGGCCCGCACCCCCCGCACCTGCCTAGCAACGCCACTGCCTAGAAGGGGTTAAAAGCGGCTGGACAGCGCTGCCCATGCATTGCAATGGACAGGAGCGGTAGAGGAGGGGTGGAGGAGGGGTGTACACAGCGCTTGTGAACCGCCCCAAAAGATGCTGCTTGCTGATCTTTTTCTAACGTCCTGCAAGCGCACCGCCTTAGTGTAAAAGCTCTCGGGGGCTCTCACACTGGGACTGCAGATTAGGCTTTTTTCAGGCGCTTTACAGGCGCCAATTTTAGTGCTAAAGCGCCTGAAAAATGCCTCCAGTGTAAAAAGGGGTCTAAGACCATTGTGGAATAAAATTGAAGTTTAATCTGCGTATATTTTGCCCTCATTTGTTCCTACTTCCACCCTCCTCATCAACATGATAATGACAATTTTAAGTAGACCCTTCCTGTTTTCATTACATTCCTTACTGTAGACCCAGTGGCATCATCACTGGGTCTCTGTGCTTCTCTATGCAATGCAAGCAGATCAGTACTCAGTACTCCTCTCCAGAGCCCTCAGTCCTGATATAAGCCGTGACCTGCCTCTTAGAAGGAGTTATGCAAATATCAAAATGCCTTGATGAGTGGATGTCAGTCTGGAGGAGTGGGGATTTCTAGGCAGGCTGGAATTGCATGCAGACTGCCTACATGTGATGCTGAGCCTCCATGATTGAAAGATCTGAAATCCAATGAATGAAAGGGACGGGCCGGGGACAGTCCAGTTTGGGAGGAGTGGGCTAGATAATGCTGGATGTTTTCCAGCCAGGAAATGAGGCGGAGCTCTCTCTGACTTGCTGCAGCTTCTAATGCACATTGTGAGAAGCTCACAGTGTGCAGTGAAATCAGAGGAAGCCGTTTCAGTCCAGTAGAGGAGCCGATACAACCCACACATATACACTATAATACCAAAAGTATTGGGACACCTGCCTTTACACGCACATGAACTTTAATGGCATCCCAGTCTTAGTCCGTAGGGTTCAATATTGAGTTGGTCCACCCTTTGCAGCTATAACAGCTTCACCTCTTCTGGGAAGGCCGTCCACAAGGTTTAGGAGGGTCTATGGGAATGTTTGACCATTTTTCCAGAAGCACATTTGTGAGGTCAGGCACTGATGTTGGACGAGAAGGCCTGGCTCACAGTCTCCACTCTAATTCATCCCAAAGGTGTTCTATCGGGTTGAGGTCAGGCCAGTCAAGTTCCTCCACCTCGAAAATTTGGCGTTGCACCGATTCGGATGGTGCCGTTGCCGATTTGGCATGCGATTTGACATGTCAAATCAGCCCGATGTGAATGGGGGCTGAATGTGAGTTAAAGCGGAGCTCCACCCTAAAGTGGAACTTCCGCTCATCGGAACCCTCCCCCCCCTCCGGTGTCACAATTGGCACGTTTCAGGGGGGAGGGGGGTGCAGATACCTGTCTAAGACAGGTATTTGCACCCACTTCTGGGAGTCCTCTCTGTGTACGTCACTTCCCACAGAGTACCTGTTGTGTTCTGGGAAACACTCGGCTCCCAGAACACAACGGGGACCATTCAGAACGGCGCAGCGCGACTCGCGCATGCGCCGTAGGGAACCGGACAGTGAAGCCGCAAGGCTTCACTTCCTGGTTCCCTCACCGAGGATGGCGGTGGGGGCAGCAGATAGACGAGCGATTGATCGTCTTCTGCTGCGGACGTTGCTGGACTCCAGGACAGGTCAAGCCCCGTACACACGATCGGATAACCTATGGATTTTCGTCCGATGGATTTGTCCATCGGAAATCCGATGAAACTGTTTTTCATCAGTCTTGGCCACACACCATCAGTCAAAAAACCGACCGTTCCAAACGCGGTGACGTAAAACACTCCGATGAGCCAAGAAAAATGAAGTTCTATGCTTCTGAGCATGCGTCGACTTGATTCTGAGCATGCGTGGGTTTTTGATCCGATGGACTTGCCCATAGACGATCGGAAATTCCCATCGGTTTTTGATCCATCGGAAAATTTTAAAACAAGTTCTATTTTTTAAAACCAATGGAAAAAAGACCGATGGGTCCCATACACGATCGGTTGGTCTGATGAAAACCATCCATCGGACAGTTTTCATCAGTCAAACCGATCGTGTGTACGGGGCTTAAGTGTCCAGCTGCTGTATTTGTAGCTGCTGGCTTTTAATATTTATTTTTTCAGGGGAGCTCCGCTTTAAGCCTCATACACGCGATCGGATTTTCCGCGGACAAAGCGTAGGGCTCCTTTCACACGGACGTTCCGTATGTCCGTTTTTTATCCATCCGTTTTCGGATGAAAAACGGACATACATGTATCCCTATGGGATAGCGGATGTCAGCGGATGAACATCCGCTGACATCCGACGACATCAGTCTCCGCTATGGTCCGTTTGGCATGACGGAGGAAAATCCTACTTTTCCATCCGTCTGCGGATCGGATCGGATGAACACAGACAGACGGTCCGTTTTCATCCGATCCCCCCATAGAGGAAAGCGGTGATCCGACCGGTCCGTTTCTGTACAGTGTGCAGAGACAGACAAGTCATCCGCCGGCTCAGCGGGGATCAATGGAGCGATCTCCGCTGAGCAAGCCAATATTCACGGGGCGGATCATGACGGGATCCGCCCGTGTGAAAGAGCCCTAGGACTTTTGTCCGAAGGGCGATGCCCGTGAACTTGTCTTGCATACAAACGGCAAAGAATTGTTGGCCAACAAACATGAAACTATGTGGTTTTTCAGCTCTTTAGCGCCACCCTTTGGGCAACTTCTGCAAATGTTGTGTTATGGTGAGCATTGCTTCTGAGAATGCGTGTTTGTAATTTGGAGTTTTGTCCGACGGACTTCTGTACACACGACCAGATAATCCGACAACACACAATTGTTGGCGGACAATTTTAAAGCATGTTATCCAACATTTGTTGGTGGAAAATCCGACAACAATTGTCCGATGGAGCGTACAAACGATCGGATTATCCGGCAACAGCCTGCCATCACACAATTCCCGTCGGATAATCCGATTGTATGTACAAGGCTTTAGGGACTTTAGATGGTAAGCTCCTTGAGGGCAGGGACTGATGTGAATGTATAATATACATGTAAAGTAGGGTTGCCACCTGTCCAGGATTCACCCGGACAGTTCGGGTTTTGAATTATGTGTCCGGGTTTCAAGCAGACTGAAACCTGGACACATTTAATCAGAACCAGCTGTGGCTCCCCAAGTAACCGAGTTAGTCACACACAAATCTGTTGCTATGGAGGAGCTACGGGCAGCTGTCTGGGGGCAGGTCCGGCATCACTGCGGGGCAGGGTGATGATGTCAGAAAAAGCAATTTGGCCACACCCACATTTTGCTGTGGCACGCGATGTGCACCGCATTACTCCTCTCCTTGGGGCACCCAACCTGTTCGGATTTGTCTTGAAGAAAAGGTGGCAACCCTAATGTAAAGCGCTGCGTAAACTGACGGCGCTATATAAGTACCTGAAATAAATAAATGTATCGATGAGCACATATTTATCATTCCAAGGATTTTCGACACGCAATCGTTGCGGGGGGGGGGGGGGGAGGTCGGGGGGCGGAGGGAGAAGCGCGGTAGACGTCGCAGTTTTGGCGGCCCATTGGCCCATCCATATTAGCACAACTAACGACCTCCGGGTTGGCTAAATGGTTTGCAGATCCGTCATGCAGACAGGGGTCACCCCCGGAGTGTGATGGGTCTGGGAGGTTATCGCCCGGCAGACAGTAGATCCTTCAGCCAGAGCAGGCCGGGGGGGGGGGGGGGGGGTCTGGGGGCTGGGGGGTCATCAGCCAGAGGTCAGCAGTGCCAGAGCCTCCTGTGGCATGGACTTAATCAAGGAATTATCAGTAGTCAGTGGAGGAGCAGAAGGCATTCATCAGAATCCTCCCAGTATATATCACAGATGACATCACACTCATTTAATACCCTGTAAATGTGAACCCGGCAGCGCCGCCACCTTTTACTCCGAAAACAAACTGCACCGCGTTTCATGCCGTGTAGAGATTGCAACCCAACGCCACTGCGACAAAACCGCCGGGCGCTTTATCAGCTGCGATCTCCCAGCCTAACCCAATTAATGTCCCTTTTTTTTTACGCTAACGATTTATCTGTACGCCGTCCTGCACCAATCCCACCGCGAGCTCTGCTGCCCAAAAATCGAACTCGTTTAAGACATATTTTAATATTATTAAATTCTCCTTCGGTTACAGCGGGCCTGCCGGGTCATAGAAGAATTGTTTACAGGACACAAAAATATATATATATATATATATATATATATATATATATATATATATTTATGATTCGCATTCGGATTGCGCTTCAGGAGGTGATTGCAAGGAGGCGATGCGAGTCCATCTGTTTGCCAACAAAATGCATTGCACACAGTTGTGGGGTGTTTGCGGCGCTTCCCCATTCGCTTGAATGAGTCGTGGTTGGCGGACTTGCTGCCCGTTGGGTAGATTTTGCCCCTGGCATGAAGCGTGACCGCAGCATGCAAACACCCCCATCCGCTGCCTATTGCAGCTTGAAGGTGCGCGGATGAGGTGCATTTTTTACCACCTCCCAATCACACTAGAACATGGTGCTGGAGACCCGCGTTACCTTTGCCGGTTTCCCGCACTGCGTTCGAATCGCACTGCCCTTGCGATCTGCTGCAGGTGTCAGTGCAAAGTTAACGACATTCTAAATGCAGGTCGCAAATAGACATGTGCACTGCCGAAAAATGTGTTTGTTTTCGTATCATTCTGTTTTGTTTGTTTTTTTTAGTTTTGCGGGGTCATTCGTTATGATCGCAATTCGTAAATTAGAAAATCTGAAAAAAGGGAAGAAAATCCAAAAATTCGAAATAATAACTAACTATTAAATTCTAGGTATTGGAATTTCCTTTCAAATTTGGCTGTTAGTGAACGTAACAAATACGAATTTATCCGAAGTTACGAATTATCCGAAATAACGAATGTCGCATCTAAATTAATGGAATGGAACGAATTAATAATAAAAAATAATAATAAAAAGTTTTTATTATTATTGTTAGTTAATATTATTAATTAGTTACGTTCACTAACAGCCAAATTTGAAAGAAAATTCCAATACTTATAATTTAGTAATAGTTAAGTTATTATTAGTTGGTTATTATATCAGATTTTCGAATTTTTGGGTTTTCGAATTTCTGAATTTACGAATATTCTAATTTACAAATATTCGGAAACATTCGTTAAACGGGTTTTCATTCATTCGGAACTATTGATAAATTAGAATATTCATAAATTTGAAAACTCGTAAATTTGTAAATTCGAAAATTTGATAATTCAAAAACCCGAAAATTTGAAAATCTGAATTAATAATTAACTAATAAATAACTTAACTATTAAATTATAGGTATTGGAATTTCCTTTTAAAATTTGGCTGTTAGTAATTTATTAGAAGTTACGAATTATCCAAAATAACGGAATGGATCGAATAAATAATAATAATAAAACGTTTTTATTATTATTATTGTTATTTATTATTCATAATTTTTTAAGTTCCATTTGTTTAGATGCGGCATTTAATTTGTCGAAATTCATTAAAAAACGAATTGCACATGTCTAGTCGCAAACACAGTGCATTTCCCAACACCGGACAACATGGTATAAAAGTACCATGCACTCCGGTTTCTGCGCATTTCTAAAAGTAGTGCATGCACTACTTTTGTTGCAGTGCGGTGCGATTTCAGCCCATTCAAAATAAATAGGCTGAAATTGCACCGCACAGAACTGCATGTGAATCACACAAAAGCCGCACAGCATTCCTGTGCAATTCAAATAAGACCTTGTTAAAGTGTGAATGACAGCCTCAGCCCGGGCTACAGCCAAGCCATGCCTCCAACGCGTTTCGCTCAGCCCCTGGAGCTTAGTCATGGGGAACAATGTTCCTGTGCGATTCACATGCAATTCCTAATGTGAATGGGCCCTAAATGAGGACTGTCCAAGATTATTGCTTTAAAACAAGATGACACTGGGTGTTATTTACCAGAACTGGAGAGTGCAAAATCTGGTGCAGCTCTGTATAGAAACCAATCAGCTTCCAGGTTGTTTTGCCAAAGCTTAATTGAACAATCTGAAGTTGGAGGCTGATTGGCCGCCATGCAGAGCTGCACCCGATTCTGAGTGTTCCAGCTTTAGTAAATCTCCCCCTATGTGCTGTTGCAGCCTGGCCTCGGCCAATGACTGGGGCGCTCGTTTAGTAAAAAAAATAACAAATGAAGTGCAATAAAGATTTGCCGCAATCAATCAGATTTCAGTTTGCGGTAATGATGTAATTAAAAGAGGCATTTTGATTGGTTGATGTGGGTTACCATCAGTCTTTTCGCCGTATTGTAGGAGTTCATAAACATTGAATGTTGATTGATGTCTCCCAATGGACCTCCAATCAGAGCTTTATGTAGTTGCCGTAGCTGGATTCAGAATTCACATCTTATTCTCTCAGGGACTGAAAGCGTTATTATTAGACCCAAAAGCAAACATTTATTATATTGCAGCTTCGATGTCATGGCTGCATTCGTCTTCTTTTGCAGACTTTCTTTCTTTTATTTTCTCCTGGTGATCCAGCCAGTAAGTCTGACATTTTTTTTTCAAAAGAACAAGCTGCATATGTAGCAGTTAGAGGGTTGAAACAAGCCATTTACCACTGACAGGGGTGCTTACAACGATCAGCTTTTATTTATTTATGTAAACCCTTTCTCCCAAAAGGAAAAAAAAAAACAGTTTGCTGTAACTGCTTAAAAAGTGTGAGCTGAAGTTTAACTTTGATTTGTTCGTGTATCTAAAGCTGGCAATACATTAATCTTCTTCTTTTTTTTCTTTTTTTTTTAACCATTGGGTTAAATGAAAAAAAAAAAAAAATGACCCGCTTCCCTATCAATACATTTGAGGTGTATGGGAGAATCACTCCCACTGTGCTAAAGTCTCCCTGCCATAAGATTACCCTGATCAGTGCTGCCAGCTATAGCCTGCAGCACTGATCATTCAGGAAACAAACAACAGGCTGTTGTACAAAAGTCAATCAGTAGATGTACTTCTGTACCAACAGCTTGCTCATTAGACATGTGCGATCGAATTTCTGAAAATTATTACATTCGGAAGCATCCGAAATATGAATTTCTATTTTTGCGAATTTTATACAAAATTTTGTTGATGAATTTCGTTTTGGGAGTGGGAGAGACGGCTCAGACTGGTACTGGGAGTCGATGGGAGATTCAGAATTGGACAAAATAAGAATGTTCCTTAATATCGTTTTATTATTGTCATAATAATTACGATTATTTGTTATGATGAAGTTAAAAACCCAGGAAGTCAGCACAGGGATGATGGGAGCCCCTCATTATGAGCACAGCACAGGGATGGTGGGAGCCCCTCATAATGAGCACAGCACAGGGATGGTGGGAGCCCCTCATAATGAGCACAGCACAGGTATGGTGGGAGCCCCTAATAATGAGCACAGCACAGGGATAGTGGGAGCCCCTCATAATGAGCACAGCACAGGTATGGTGGGAGCCCCTCATAATGAGCACAGCAGGGGTACAGCCCCAGGAGGAAGTCAGCACAGCACAGGGATGGTGGGAGCACCTCATAATGAGCACAGCACAGGGATGGTGGGAGCCCCTCATTATGAGCACAGCACAGGGATGGTGGGAGCCCCTCATAATGAGCACAGCAGGGGTACAGCCCCAGGAGGAAGTCAGCACAGCACAGGGATGGTGGGAGCCCCTCATAATGAGCACAGCACAGGGATGGTGGGAGCCCCTCATAATGAGCACAGCACAGGTATGGTGGGAGCCCCTAATAATGAGCACAGCACAGGGATAGTGGGAGCCCCTCATAATGAGCACAGCACAGGTATGGTGGGAGCCCCTCATAATGAGCACAGCAGGGGTACAGCCCCAGGAGGAAGTCAGCACAGCACAGGGATGGTGGGAGCCCCTCATAATGAGCACAGCACAGGGATGGTGGGAGCCCCTCATTATGAGCACAGCACAGGGATGGTGGGAGCCCCTCATAATGAGCACAGCACAGGGATGGTGGGAGCCCCTCATAATGAGCACAGCACAGGGATGGTGGGAGCCCCTCATAATGAGCACAGCACAGGGATGGTGGGAGCCCCTCATAATGAGCACAGCACAGGGATGGTGGGAGCCCCTCATAATGAGCACAGCACAGGGATGGTGGGAGCCCCTCATAATGAGCACAGCACAGGGATGGTGGGAGCCCCTCATAATGAGCACAGCACAGGGATGGTGGGAGCCCCTCATAATGAGCACAGCACAGGGATGGTGGGAGCCCCTCATAATGAGCACAGCACAGGGATGGTGGGAGCCCCTCATAATGAGCACAGCAGGGGTACAGCCCCAGGAGGAAGTCAGCACAGCACAGGGATGGTGGGAGCCCCTCATAATGAGCACAGCACAGGGATGGTGGGAGCCCCTCATAATGAGCACAGCACAGGTATGGTGGGAGCCCCTAATAATGAGCACAGCACAGGGATAGTGGGAGCCCCTCATAATGAGCACAGCACAGGTATGGTGGGAGCCCCTCATAATGAGCACAGCAGGGGTACAGCCCCAGGAGGAAGTCAGCACAGCACAGGGATGGTGGGAGCCCCTCATAATGAGCACAGCACAGGGATGGTGGGAGCCCCTCATTATGAGCACAGCACAGGGATGGTGGGAGCCCCTCATAATGAGCACAGCACAGGGATGGTGGGAGCCCCTCATAATGAGCACAGCACAGGGATGGTGGGAGCCCCTCATAATGAGCACAGCACAGGGATGGTGGGAGCCCCTCATAATGAGCACAGCACAGGGATGGTGGGAGCCCCTCATAATGAGCACAGCACAGGGATGGTGGGAGCCCCTCATAATGAGCACAGCACAGGGATGGTGGGAGCCCCTCATAATGAGCACAGCACAGGGATGGTGGGAGCCCCTCATAATGAGCACAGCACAGGGATGGTGGGAGCCCCTCATAATGAGCACAGCACAGGGATGGTGGGAGCCCCTCATAATGAGCACAGCACAGGGATGGTGGGAGCCCCTCATAATGAGCACAGCACAGGGATGGTGGGAGCCTCTCATAATGAGCACAGCACAGGGATGGTGGGAGCCCCTCATAATGAGCACAGCACAGGGATGGTGGGAGCCCCTCATAATGAGCACAGCACAGGTATGGTGGGAGCCCCTAATAATGAGCACAGCACAGGGATGGTGGGAGCCCCTCATAATGAGCACAGCACAGGGATGGTGGGAGCCCCTCATAATGAGCACAGCACAGGGATGGTGGGAGCCCCTCATAATGAGCACAGCACAGGGATGGTGGGAGCCCCTCATAATGAGCACAGCACAGGTATGGTGGGAGCCCCTAATAATGAGCACAGCACAGGGATAGTGGGAGCCCCTCATAATGAGCACAGCACAGGTATGGTGGGAGCCCCTCATAATGAGCACAGCAGGGGTACAGCCCCAGGAGGAAGTCAGCACAGCACAGGGATGGTGGGAGCCCCTCATAATGAGCACAGCACAGGGATGGTGGGAGCCCCTCATTATGAGCACAGCACAGGGATGGTGGGAGCCCCTCATAATGAGCACAGCACAGGGATGGTGGGAGCCCCTCATAATGAGCACAGCACAGGGATGGTGGGAGCCCCTCATAATGAGCACAGCACAGGGATGGTGGGAGCCCCTCATAATGAGCACAGCACAGGGATGGTGGGAGCCCCTCATAATGAGCACAGCACAGGGATGGTGGGAGCCCCTCATAATGAGCACAGCACAGGGATGGTGGGAGCCCCTCATAATGAGCACAGCACAGGGATGGTGGGAGCCCCTCATAATGAGCACAGCACAGGGATGGTGGGAGCCCCTCATAATGAGCACAGCACAGGGATGGTGGGAGCCTCTCATAATGAGCACAGCACAGGGATGGTGGGAGCCCCTCATAATGAGCACAGCACAGGGATGGTGGGAGCCCCTCATAATGAGCACAGCACAGGTATGGTGGGAGCCCCTAATAATGAGCACAGCACAGGGATGGTGGGAGCCCCTCATAATGAGCACAGCACAGGTATGGTGGGAGCCCCTCATAATGAGCACAGCAGGGGTACAGCCCCAGGAGGAAGTCAGCACAGCACAGGGATGGTGGGAGCCCCTCATAATGAGCACAGCAGGGGTACAGCCCCAGGAGGAAGTCAGCACAGCACAGGGATGGTGGGAGCCCCTCATAATGAGCACAGCACAGGGATGGTGGGAGCCCCTCATAATGAGCACAGCACAGGTATGGTGGGAGCCCCTCATAATGAGCACAGCACAGGGATGGTGGGAGCCCCTCATAATGAGCACAGCACAGGTATGGTGGGAGCCCCTCATAATGAGCACAGCAGGGGTACAGCCCCAGGAGGAAGTCAGCACAGCACAGGGATGGTGGGAGCCCCCTCATAATGAGCACAGCAGGGGTACAGCCCCAGGAGGAAGTCAGCACAGCACAGGGATGGTGGGAGCCCCTCATAATGAGCATAATGAGTCGACGACTGCCATATTGAGAGGTATTTTTAGCTTGTTAAATCCATCATAACGAATGTTCGTAATTGTTACGAAAAGTTAACGAATCTAACGAAAATTCGTATTTCGTACGAAACTAATTCAAATAGAATTTCGGACACGAATTACGAAATACGAATTTTTGTCTAATACGGAACAAAACAAAACACATTTATTGACGGCGCACATGTCTATTGCTCATACATGGATTGAAATTCGACCGATCCCTGCTAAATTGGCTGAATTTTGAACCGTGTATGGCCGTCCTAAATCTGCTAGTATGTCTAACACTCCCCCCCCCCTCCAAGGGGACAAGGCTGCTGTCCAAAGGTTGCTGTTGCTCCTTCATCCAAAGTTGAGGCGCTCTAATACTAATACAGGAGGTGTGTTACTGGCCAGACCACCAGGTGAAAACAGGGAAATAAAGCCAAAAACAGAAATCGAATGCAACCACCCCGCCACCATCATTTTAGACCTGAAGATTGCACAAAACCCACAAATGTTATATGTTTTCTGAAAGCAGCTACCCTAGAGAATGGAATAGTGGTAGTTTCAATTTTTTATGTCAGACGATATTACCGCAAAGGTCTAAGAAATGCAAAAATTTCAGTTAAAAACACTAAAGTGAATTTTAGGGCAAACAAACGCAATAAATTACCCACATTTTTGGTAAAATAAAAAAGACGAGGCTGCTTCGAGTAAATAGATACCCAACATGTCAAACCTTACATTTTTGTGCGCCTGTGAAATGGCGTCAAACTTCAGTACTCTATGTTTTCTATAGGCGACGCCTAAAAAGCTTAGTTTAGTGTTACGGAGGAGGTCTGGTGTTAGAATTATTGCTCTCCCTCCAGCATGCGCGGCGATATGCAACATGTGTATCGCAATCAAGGTTTTTACGCGTAGCCACCCCCACGCTTGCGTTTATGTTTGTGCGTGTGTATATGTGGGGGTGGGTGGGGCCTCAAAACATTTTTTGGGGGGGGGGGGATTTTATGTGCTTGGGTTCAACTTTATTTTTTTTTGCAAAAATAATAATTGTTTACTTTTTTTTTTTTTTTCATCACAAAGGGGACAAAAAGTCCCCTATGTGATGTCTTTTTGGTGACAGGTTCTCTTTAATGAGATATGCATTGTCTAAAAGACCCCCGATGTCTCCCCTGTTCTCCACAAAATGCAGATTGCATTGCAAAACATTATTTCCCGGCAAGCGAGCCGGGGACACCGAGAGCTTGACCCGGAAGTGACATCAGAGATATCGCGTGTGTCCGCTCTTCTCCTTCCCCTCCAGCCGCCGGCACCTGCCATGGAGCTCGCGGGCCCGCCGATGGGCAAGCAGAGCCCAGTAAGCATGTTAGGGCATGGCGACGGTGGGGGTGGGGGAATAATTTGGGACCACCGGTACTGGACCTACGCACGGACCTGGCGGATGGGTCAATACTGCTTTACCAATTGCCGACCACAATACGAATATATATGTTGCGGTTTTGAAGTGGTTTTACCGGGGTTATGGCTGAAGTGGCCATAGAGGTTCCCATAGACCAGATCGTCTCTGATCGCCTGTATGGTCTACTCTTGGAGGACCGGAGCAACGTCGATCTAGGGCCGAAAGGTAGAAGAGAGATTTGGGGTCTTTTTGACCCTGGCAAGAAGTCTGGAGTTTATTGAATCTCTGACAGATCAATGAGTATTTTTCTGTATTTGCAGCATTTTCAAAGGGATAACAAAAATGGAGAAAGGTGCATGTACTGCAGAGATGGGGTTATGGGTTGGCCTTTAAGTATTAAATCAAATATCCAAAGCTGTGGGTTGAGTTACTGTTTTTTCACACCTGCTAAGGGGTTCCCACCAGGACCAGATCTAGACTATATAATCTGGGGGTGCAGGAGAAAAAAGTCAGAGGGCATAATGTCAACAGTATAACAATTGTGGACCAAGGGGCTACAAGAGGGAACAGGGAACACTAGTATGTATTAGGCTGTCATTAGATTAGGATGATTAAACAGAACCGGTGCCCCTTTATCGGGATTCCCCCTTACATCATGAGTTTATCAGAGTCCCTCTTTATATCAGGGTCCCCATCAGAGTACCCTTTTTATCAGGGTCCCCATTGGAGTACCCCTTACATTAGGGTCTCCATCAGAGTACCCCTTACATCAGGGTCCCAATTGGAGTACCCCTAAATCAGGTATCCATTACATTAGGATTCCCATCAGAGTACCCTTTACATTAGGGTCTCCATCAGAGTACCCCTTACATCAGGGTCCCATTCGGAGTACCCCTTTAATTAAGGTCCCTATTGGAGTACCCCTTAAATCAGGTATCCCCATCAGAGTACCCCTTACATCAGGATCACCATCAGAGTACCCCTTACATCAGGGTCCCCATCAGAGTAACCTTTACATCAGGATCTCCCATCAGAGTACCCCTTACATCAGGTGTCCCCATCAGAGTACCCTTTACATCAGGGTCTCCATCAGAGTACCCTTTACATCAGGGTCTCCATCAGAGTACCCTTTACATCAGGATCCCCATCAGAGTACCCCTTAAATCAGGTATCCCCATCAGAGTACCCCTTATATCAGGTGGCCCTATCAGAGTACTCCTTACATCAGGGTCCCCATCAGCATACCCCTTAAATCAGGGTCCCCATTGGAGTACCCTTTACATTAAAATCTCTATCGGAGTACCCCTTACATCAGGTGTCCTCATGAGAGTGCTTCATGGATCAGTTGGCCACTCTCAGAGACCTGGGGCGGCACAACAATTTTTTTTTTGGGGGGGGCACAGCCCCCCCCTAGATCCAGGCCTGGTTCCCACAAGCTTAATAACTTTTTCTGTAGCAAAAGTTTGTAATCAGATTGTTGGGATTTGTGGTCATACCTGGACTCACCAGTTGGTGGCATCATCATTTCTGTGTAATCCTGCTATAAGCCCCCCTCTAGTTTTAGCACAGTTGAAGGTGGGATCTTCATCTGGGAATGATGTGGTGGCACAGTGTGTGAGGGATGTGGAGGAGGAAGAGGGCTAGAAGACGGTCCCCTTCTGTCTCCGAGGAGAGTAACATTTCCAAATGACTGTAATGCATCATATAATATCCTGTGAAATGTGTTCTGATCATTTTGCGGTCTATCCTTTAACTGAGTGGCGATGTTCCAGCCATGACATCAGGCTGACTAATTTACAATGAGTAACCACAACATGCAATAAAAACAGATTTTATTGGCAGCGCAAGACGACAGTTCTGCGGAGGTTTAAGGCGAGGTCGTCTTCGGCGTGTTTCATGTGATAATACCGTCGTCGGTTTTTATCAACCTGTGCCTCTGATCGGAGGGGAACTACAAGTCCCAGCATGGCTTTGGTACATTTCAATATCCTCATTATTAAAAGAAGTAATGGACATTAAACATTATAGTAACATTGTTACTTTTAGAGTATCAACATCATCTGCAGAGATACACAAAGTGATAATACACAGAGGATACATAACAATAACATTATAATAAACACGACACAACAAATACCAGAGGCTCAATTCACAAAGACTAAACACAAGGATAAGTAGGGTGGCACAGTGGTGTAATGGTTAGCGCTTTCGCCTATCAGCAAAAGGGTCACTGGTTCGAATTCCAACCATGACACTACCTGCCTGGAGTTTAAGAAAAACAAAAAAGCAGCGCCTTCTGAGCGTAGCAATCAGTTAAAATTTATTGAAACATAAAATCAATAACAGGTAATCCACTCACAAGAGGAGAATATAAGTGAGCTTATCTGTATGAAGACTGGGATAGTTGGGTTCATCCGCTCATCCCGGGCATGTGAAGCTGTGTATCCAGAGGTGGAGGGGAGATGGTGTCTCTGGACCTCCTCTCAAGAGTCGCCGATTGTGCCGTAGAGTGGAACTGCTCACTCGCAATGGAGGAACGGAGGACGACTTTGCTGGAACACAACGACAGAGTACATCCGGGTCGTGGGGTCAGCGGGGAGGATGCGCGCGTTCGAAGCATCCGTGCTTCTTCATCAGGCTTGGTAGGGGCCATCTTTGGTTCCGGCTATAAATACTAGGTAAGAATTGGCTGATAGGACAGTCTATATCACCATGGAAACCAAACACAAAGTACAGGCAGCAAACGCTAACTTGGCGCTGACCCATATATAAAGGAGAACAATAAATGCATAAAGATACTGATACGACATCAGAGATTAATAGGAGAAAAAACTAACTAATACATAAAGGAATCAATAAATAGTCGGTTAAGGTATGGGAATAGGGAAATATATATATAAAAAATATAAATAACATTAAAAATAGTCTAATGAGTTGCCATAGGAAACGGGATTGATAGCACATGTAAATATATATAAGAACGTAAGATATAATAAATTTCTAAAAAATCTCTAAAAGGAAGAAAACTTTACCCATATATGCACAAATACATATGCAAATGTATCATAGCAATCTGGACTATAAAGGAGATATACACCCACAAAGGAATATCCCCACTATTGTAATATACCTGGATGACATGATATGTGCATACCGAGTGTCCATAAACGACACATAGATATGCATATATACATACATACATACATGGGCATACACACATAGCAAAGAGGTGAATATTAGAAAAGGAGGGACCAATGTTGGCATAAAACATGCACATAGTAATAACAACATAGAAGATGGTATCTTTAGAGGAGAATATTGATCTCGATACCTTCGTTCAAGCCCCCGGGCGCAAGACTATCGAGGGTGAATATCCAATAGTTTTCACGCTCACATAGTTTTTTATAGCGCTCAGCTAAAGGGAGGTGTTTAGGGATAGCTTCTATAACCCAGACACGTAGACCCACAGATGATTGGTGGTGAAATTCTTTGAAGTGTCTAGCTACACTATATTTTTCTCGACCCTTCTCAACAAAGTTTCGATGTTCTCCGAACCTTTTTCGGAGGGTACGGATAGTGCGGTCTACATAGAATAGGCCGCACGGACAGGTCAAGCAGTACACCACATACTCAGAGGAGCATGTATAAAAGTCAGGTAAGATGTACTGCTTGCCTTTACAGGTAAACTCTTTCTGTCTGTGGTTGACATGCTTACACGTAAGGCATAGTGCCTTCTTACACTGATACATACCCTTCAAATTAAAGAATGTCAGGGATGCACTGGTAGAAGGCCCTGATGTTTTAATTTTGCTCGGGGCTATCAAGGCCTTGATGTTTTTGGCCTTTCTATAACTAACTACAGGGCGCTCTGTGAGTGTAGTTTTTAAGTAAGGGTCCTCCTTCAATATGGACCAATGTTTAACCAAAATCCTTTCCATTCTCCTGAATTGGCTATGGAATTGGATGACGAAGCAGACTGGTTGAGTGTTGTCGTCTGTGCTCTTAGCTCTTTTTTCTCTCACGTCAGCATTGAGATAATGTCGATAGGCACCCTCTACTAACTTATATATATTTACATGTGCTATCAATCCCGTTTCCTATGGCAACTCATTAAACTATTTTTAATGTTATTTATATTTTTTATATATATATTTCCCTATTCCCATACCTTAACCGACTATTTATTGATTCCTTTATGTATTAGTTAGTTTTTTCTCCTATTAATCTCTGATGTCGTATCAGTATCTTTATGCATTTATTGTTCTCCTTTATATATGGGTCAGCGCCAAGTTAGCGTTTGCTGCCTGTACTTTGTGTTTGGTTTCCATGGTGATATAGACTGTCCTATCAGCCAATTCTTACCTAGTATTTATAGCCGGAACCAAAGATGGCCCCTACCAAGCCTGATGAAGAAGCACGGATGCTTCGAACGCGCGCATCCTCCCCGCTGACCCCACGACCCGGATGTACTCTGTCGTTGTGTTCCAGCAAAGTCGTCCTCCGTTCCTCCATTGCGAGTGAGCAGTTCCACTCTACGGCACAATCGGCGACTCTTGAGAGGAGGTCCAGAGACACCATCTCCCCTCCACCTCTGGATACACAGCTTCACATGCCCGGGATGAGCGGATGAACCCAACTATCCCAGTCTTCATACAGATAAGCTCACTTATATTCTCCTCTTGTGAGTGGATTACCTGTTATTGATTTTATGTTTCAATAAATTTTAACTGATTGCTACGCTCAGAAGGCGCTGCTTTTTTGTTTTTCTTGTACTATTTCAGATCCCTTCTATCTGTCAGCCGGCAGCCTTCTTTGCGGACTAGTCATTTTTATAAGTATGGACTAATATGACATTGATCTAATGAGTTTATTCCTCCCAATCATTTTACCGCTGTTCCCATATTAGTTTTGTATATACACCCTTATCCCGAGTGCGCTTGATTAACCCCTTGTGTTGCCTGCCTGGAGTTTGCATGTTCTCCCTGTGCCTGTGTGGGATTGCTCCAGTGGCGGCTGGTGCTCAAATTTTTTTTGGGGGGCGTAAACAAACTGAAAAATTCTGGAAAAAAAAAACATCAATTGCAGCCTCACTGTGCCATCAAACGCAGCAACTGTGCCCATCAAACACAGCCACTGTGCCCAAACGCAGCAACTGTGCCCATCAAACACAGCCACTGTGCCCAAACGCAGCCACTGTGCCCATCAATTGCAGCCACTGTGTCATCAAACCAGCCACTGTGCCCATCAAACGCAGCCACTGTGCCCATCAAACGCAGCCACTGTGCCCATCAAATGCAGCCACTGTGCCCATCAAACGCAGCCACTGTGCCATCAATTGCAGCCACTATGCCATCAATTGCAGCCACTGTGCCCATCAAACGCAGCCACTGTGCCCATCAAACGCAGCCACTGTGCCCATCAAACGCAGCCACTGTGCCATCAATCGTTTTGCACAGAGTTGCCCCGATCTTTGACTTCTAGGGTCCCCCGGCAGCGCTGGTAGCTCCTCCCCGCATCATATAACCCCTTAGGAGAAGCGCTCGCCCGGGGGGTTACCTATCATTAATTTATCCGTGACTATATCATTCTTACCAGAGTAACATTGTTACTTTTATAGTATCAACATCATCCGCAGAGCTTTGCAAAGTGATAATACACAGAGGATGTATAACCGCTTCAGGACCACCCACGTACTCACCCTGCGGCAGGGGGGGCTATGCAGCGCTGGATCATGTACATGTACGTGAATTTGTAGCTCCGAGTAGAGGGCATTTTGTCAATGCCGTGCTTTCATTCGCTACAGCACAAGCCAATCAGCGGGTCCCGGACAATTGTTTATGGCCAGAATCCGCTGAGCAAATTAGGCTTGGTTCTCATCTATGCAGTTTGTGATTGGTGCATTCTACAGTGCATTCTGCGTTTTTGCACATGCGATTTTTCCAGGTCAGGGGACCCCTGATGACGTCAGATGCATAGTGACGAAACGTTGGGTTGGACTTTCAGATTACGTCACTGCCTGTTAATGGAACGCAGGTGGAACGCAAACTGGTGTTCCTGCTATTCCTTTGGATGGTCGCTTTATCTGACTTGATGATTTGTTTAAAAAAAAGAAGATCACCCCAGATATCCAAGATTGACTATAACTGGTTTATAATATCTGGGAAATTGTTGGACGAGTGATTACAGTTCCAATTGGGAGACCCACTTACCTGTGAACGTTGTTTGACTTCCCTTGAGAAAAGGGGTCAAATTTTTCTGGTAAGTGCGGAGTGTTGTCACCTGGGAACACTGATTGACTTTTTTTCTGGCACCCAAGGCACCATATTGCACAAAAGCACTTTATTCTACTGCAGCAAGTACTTTGATTGAACAGAAATTGAGATTTTTAAGCCCAGTGTGCATGAGGCCTTATAAAATCAACATCATCTGCAGAGATACACAGAGGAGGATGTATAACAATAACATTATAATAAACACAAACACATGAAATACTAGAGGCTCAATTCATAAAGCTTGAGCACAAGGATAAGGTTTGCTCATTTAGCCGTGTGACTGTCATTTTGAAATTTCAAGGGACTTATCTGGATATAACTGTCATGTTTAATAAAAAATACGTGTTTTTAGGCCCCTGCCAATGGGTTTCGTTTTCCTGCATTTGACATGCATTTTAAATGCATGTCAAACGCAGATGAGCAAAATCTCCTTGACTCTAATTGAGCCGGACACACAGCAGCTCAGAGGGCGGCTTTGACCTGCTTTGCATTGTGCTGCATCTCATTGGACACAGCATGTCCTGTTGAGGTGTGTTTGAACCATGTGCAAAGTAGGTCAAGCCCAGCATTTTCTTGTCAGACGTTGCATTTTCTATTTGAATGGAAACTGCAGCATTTGCCTAAAACATTTGTCGAGATGGGCCCCCACCCCCCAAATCAAAGATCCCATCCCGGGGTTCCATCCATCCCCCCAATCCCATGCCAGCTCCATCCACTGCCCCGATCCCATCCCGGCTCCATCCCATCCCATCTTCATCCATCACCCAGATCCCATCCCAACTCTATCTACCCCCCAGATCCCATTCCGGGTCCATCCATTCCCCCGATTTGAATGGAAACGGCAGCATTTGCCTAAAACATTTGTCGAGATAGGTTCCCACCCCCCAAATCAAAGATCCCATCTCGGGGCTCCATCCACTGCCCCGATCCCATTCCGGCTCCATACCCCACCCCGATCCCATCCTGGCTCCATCCATCACCCTGATCCCATGCCGGCTCCATCCACCACCCTGATCCCATGCCGGCTCCTACCACCACCCCAATCCCATTCCAGCTCCATCCATTCCCCCCAATCCCATTCCATCTTCATCCATCACCCCGATCCCATCCCAACTCCATCTACCCCCCCCCGATCCCATCATGGCTCCATCCATTCCCCTGAACCCATCCTGACTCCATCCACCACCCCGATCCTATCCCGGCTCCATCCATTCCCCCAATCCCATCCTGCTCCATCCACCACCCTGATGCTATGCCGGCTCCATCCATTCCCCCCAATACCATTCCAGCTCTATCCATTTCCCTGATCCCATCCCGACTCTATCAAACCCCCTGATCCCATCCTAGCTCCATCAACCCTCCCCCCGATCCCATTCCAGCTCTGTTCACCATCCCAATCCTATTCCGGCTCTATCCACCACCCCCCCCCCCACTTCTGATTCCATCCCAACATCATCCATCCCCCCAATCCCATCCTGGCTCTATTTATTGTGACAGGTTAAGGGGGAGAGCCGCACCAACACACTAGCCTGCTCAGTGCCGGGGGGGGGGGGTGACAGCATGTTTTACCACACCAGGTGACACCAACCCTAGTGATGCCCCTGAAATGAACCCTTACCCTGGTGTGTGTGTTAGCAGTGCAAATTGAGCCATAGTTGTAGAAGCCCTGACCATACAGATGGTTATTGCTATTTTTAGATATTATCTACTAATATAGCACCAACAAGCGCTGTAGGACTGCACAAGGTAATTATACTCAGAGGAAACATTACAATAACATTATGATACAGTATAAACAAACACTTAAAATACTAGGTGTGGGATCCCTGATCATACGAAGGATTATTACTATTGTTAGATATTATTGACAAATATAGCACCAACATATGCTGTGGAACTGTACAAATGATAACACACAGAGGATATACTGTATAACAATAATATTTTGAATATACATTTAAAGATAAGTGTGGGAGGCTTGACCATATAGACAGTTATTACTATCGCTAGATATTATTGACTAATTTATCACCAACATATGCCGTGGTGCAGTACAAAGTGATAATATACAGAGTATACAGTATAATACGATAATATTTTATATACATGGATACATTAAAGACTCCATGCGGGATTCCTGATCATACAGACAATTAATACTTTTGTTAGATATTTATTGAATAATATATCACCGACATATGCTGCGGAGCTGTACAATACAATAATATATAAAACAATATTCTGTATATATATATATATATATATATATATATATATATATATATATATATATATAAAGCAGCGCACTCTATATCTCTGCTGAGACACTGCAGTGAGATGAAGGCAGCCACTAGAGGGAGACTCTACATATCATATCATACATGCAAAAAAAAACAAAACTAAAAAAGTCCTTGGAGTGGACAACAAGCTAACTGCCAAACCATTTCAGGGGAAGTGCACCCAAAGTCCAATCTAGTAGAAAAAGAACACCACCAGGATAGAGCACTTCAAAGGCTAATAATAGTGGAATAGAAATAGTTTATTGGACATCAAAATACTACATAGAAAAGCCATAGACCAAGTGTGTTAGTAACCCAAGGAGGGGGAACCCCAAATCCAGCCCACCCCCGCACCCGCAATCCCCCCATCCCATCCAAGCGTCCCCCCAACCCAAAAGGTTTTACCCCCCACCTCAGCGTCCCGGAGTATGCTGAATAACCGAAGGTCCCCCCACCTAAAAGGGCCCAACCCCCACTCCAGCGTCCCGGAGTATGCTGAATAACCCAAGGTCCCCCCACCTAAAAGGCCCACCTACGTCACATGACTCTGCTTTTTTGTCGCAATTTTCAGGCTACCACACCCCCCTACTTCCTCTCCCTCTATATAAGATGGTATGCACATGGGTTTGAATCAGCAAGGAAAGCCATACACAAGGGTGTAGCACCAATGGGTAAGCCGTATTTTTGCTCAACCATTCTAGTAACCAATATGTGACATTATGTCCTAAAGTGGATATTTACTCCATTCAATTGCTTCTGTTACAGCCGGTAATAGAAGCAATTGAATGGAGTAAATATCCACTTACAGGGGCACATTTTTCCCCTATGTATGCAGCAATACCAACTTGAGCCCTCTATAAGCGCAGTATTTCCATATTCAGGTGGGTCCTTACTTTTTTTTTTTATATATATACTAAATAACGAATAGGTTGCTATACCCCCTCTTTTAGATATTCCTTTCGCCTCTATACTTAAGAGGACTGTATACTTACCCATTTAATAATTTGGTCCGGTATCCATGGGCCACTTTTCGGTACTATTGGTAAGTACCATTCAGACCTCTTTCACACTGGGGCGTTTTTCAGGCACTTTAGCGGTAAAAATAGCGCATGTAAAGCTCCTGAAAAAAGCCTCATCTGCAATCCCAGTGTGAAAGCCTGAGTGCTTTCACACTGGGGGGCTGCGCTGGCAGGGCGTCAAAAAAAAGTCCTGCAAGCAGCTTCTTTGCAGCACTTTAGGAGCGGTGAATACACCGCTCCTAAACCGCCCCTTCCCATTGAAATCAATGGGAAGCGCCTGCAAAGCGCCTTGGCAGCAGCGATTTGTGGGTGCTTTTAACCCTTTACTCAGCCACTAGGGGTAAAAGCGCCCCGCTAGCGCTCGAAAAACGCTGGTAAAGCGCTGCTAGTTTTAGCGGCCGGCGCTTTACCAGCTTTTTTTGGGCGCTGGCAGTGTGAAAGGGCTCTCATAAATACTCTGGATATTTTCTTTTGTATTTTCTTTCTCTATTAGACCACTTTCACACTGAGGCGCTTTTCAGGCGCTTTCACGCAAAAAAAAGAGCCTGAAAACGTATTTCCCTTAAAATCAATGAATGCTTTCACACTGGGGCAGTGCGCTGAAAAAAGGCCCCTCTCCATTGAAATGAATTGAAAGCGCTTCAAAAGCGCCTGAAAAGCGCTTCAAAAGCGCTCAGTGTTTTACTGGCAGTTTTTCAAGCGCCTCAGTGTGAAAGGGTTAATATTTGACTATCGACTTGGTTTATTTTTAGATACTGTATTTAACACCCTT
This sequence comes from Rana muscosa, assembly GCA_029206835.1. Lineage (NCBI taxonomy): Eukaryota > Metazoa > Chordata > Amphibia > Anura > Ranidae > Rana > Rana muscosa. The sequence goes on along the minus strand of CM055119.1, from coordinate 330,325,074 downwards.
ATAGTGGAAATCTGTGACCACTTACCATTGTGTGTGATTTATACTCTAATACCCATACATGACCACTATATACCAGGTGAGAGTTAAAGTGGAGTTCCACCCTGAAAAAAAAAATTACACGAAAATGCTGCAAAAAAACAAAAAAATAAAACATTTTTTACTCACCCGAAATACCTGTTGCTATGCGGAAGTTCCTAATCTGCCTCTTCCTAGTCCGCAGCTGGTCTTCTTCCACATCCTCCTTCTGGCGAATGGGGTGCGCTGCCTTCTGGGAACTGTGTGTATCCCAGAGAGCAGCCGCCCATTCCCAAAGCGGTTTGAGCCTCGCGCATGCGCAGTAGGAAACGGGCAGTGAAGTGGCAAGCTTCACTTCCTGTTTGCCTTACTGAGGATGGCGGCGCCGGGTCCTGCAATGATCCGAATCGGCATCGGGGGGGGGGGCATCGTCGCGGGTGCCTAGGACAGGTAAGTGTCCTTATTAAAAGTCAGCAGCTACAGTGTTTGTAGCTGCTGACTCTTAAAAAAAAAAAAAATTTGCTGGTGGAATCCCTCTTTAAGCCTAATATAAATCAGTCTTTGAATTGGGGGACCTTTACAGTAGCACCCTAGTCCATACCGCATATGTTTTATTTCATGGTATCTACTATAGACCACATGATATATGTGTATCTTACTACCATAGACACACATATGCAAATTCGTTTTTTCGGTTGTCTGTCAGTTTGGTCAAGTTCTCCCATACCCTGATCCACAAGTTTACCAGGCAAGCATACACGTTGTTTATGTTTATATATAATTAGTCTTTGTGTATATGTACTCCTCCTGGAGAAATGTTGTAACTATCATAATTCATACTTGTATAGATATATACTACCTTAAATAATTATACATGTACTCTCTTGTTTTTAAATATACCAGCACCTACCCAGTATCTGTCCCGAGGAAGCAAATTTTTTTGTGAAACACGTCGACTAGCAAGTTTTTGGAGGCATTACTGGATCAGAAATTCTTCTCTTACCTTGATACATTATTAAATTGGTCTTTGTACCGTAGGTCCAGTCCTCTATAACTGCAATATTGGGTAACTGGTAACTGTGTCCATACAGGGTGTTGTTTATATGTTTTTTAACTATGTTGTAATAAAATGTATACTTTTTTACTGATTTTCCCTCTCATTGTGTGCCACTGCCCACAAAGTCCCCTAATTTTTTGACTTTGTCAATCCTTAAATATATATTTTGGATGTTGGCATGGTGAGGGTCTTCCCTACTAACAGTACAATAGGTGGCAAGGGACCTGCACCGCAGTGCACCACAATGTACATACTGTCAAGCTGCATTAATCAAATGGCACTGGACATCCTCCAGCCAGGAAATGAGGCGGGGCTCTATCTGACTTGCTGCAGCTTCTAATGCACATTGTGAGAAGCTCACAGTGTGCAGTGAAATCAGAGGAAGTCATTTTAGTCCAGGAGAGGAGCCGGTACAACTGTGCAAGACTGAAGGGAAGGCCGGAGGTCAGATTTAACATGCATGCAGTAATGCATCAGGTTTGCAAAAAACTAATCGGAGAATGCGCCTTGAGTTTTTTTAAATTTAGAAGAATTTGACAATTTCATGATTTGCTCCCAAAGTCCAAATATGGTTGTGGGCTGTTAGTGATCCGCAGATAGGAGCCGGGGCGGGTGGTCCCTCGCTCTCCGCAATAACACGTCTGAAGCCACTTCACGTTGTCAGCTCTTATTTTGCTTTTCGGGAAAAAAAAATCTTCCCGCTCGATATAAACAAATCATAACTCTGCCAGTAAACAGAGTTGTTGACTACAAGAGGAGAATTTTATAGCGGGAAGATCATCTGGCAAATAATAAATTCTCCTTCTTCACCATTTCATGGAGTTTCTGAAGAACTGAGACGCTGGGCGCGCTACAAGTGGAGAAGGAAAGATTTCATTTACTTTGGGGATTTCGTTTAGTTTTCTCTGCATTGGATCCTCACTGAATCCTTAGAGAAGAATTCCAGGTATGGATATTTTATACATACTTACATTGTTCCAGCTTGGAGCAATATAACTCTGTATATACCATATCTGTGGGATCCCTGTGGAAGCTGAAAATCACTGTATAGACACTAGGCTTGTGCAATTTGTTTCGTAACGAATTGAAATTCGTCCGAATTTAGCAACTTTCGGACATTCGGAAGCATTCGAATTTCCGAACAAAGCAATTACGAATAAGACCGAATCCGAAATAAATTATACCGCAAATAGCGAATGCCCGAATGTCTTCGGCATAATTCGTTATGAAAAAGTTACGAATGTACGAATCCATTCGAAGCACAATAACACTCACTCTGCTCTGCTCTCTGCTTCTCCCACACCGTGCTGAACCCTCTCAAAATGGTGTACAGGGGCGGAGGTTATAGCCGCATGTAAAAAACGAAAGTAAAATACGAGATTTCGAATCCATTCGAAGCACAATAACACTCTGCTCTGCTCTCTGCTTCTCCCTCACCGTGCTGAACCCTCTCAAAATGGTGTACAGGGGCGGAGCCTATAGCCGCATGTAAAAAACGAAAGTAAAATACGAGATTTCGAATCGTTACAAATAACCGCAATGTATTTAGAAAAGTACAAATCCATTCGAAGCACATTAGGCATAATAGGCAGCGTCGTCGTGAGAGAGACACAGAAAATTACGAATCAACGAACCCAAAAAAAGTTACGAAAGTAGGAGTTGTGTCCAGAATCAACGAAAAACAACGTACTCTACCGAAAGTACGAATTATAAAGCAACAAAAAATTCAACGAAAAATGTCGCTTGCAAAAATACGAATGAGTCCGAACACGAAAAATCCCGTCTAGCAAAATTACGAATGATTACGAATCAACAGGACCGGAAAGAAACGAACCGAAACGGAACGAATTTTTCCGTTGTGCACAAGTCTAATAGACACCTCTACTACACCGCTACTACAATGACACTGCGATTACACCGCTACTACAGTGACACCGCGACTACACCGCTACTACAGTGACACTGCGTCTACACCGCTACTACAGTGACACTGCGTCTACACCGCTACTACAGTGACACTGCGTCTACACCGCTACTACAGTGACACTGTGACTACACCGCTACTACAGCGACACTGCGACTACACGGCTACTACAGTGACACTGCGTCTACACCGCTACTACAGTGACACTGCGTCTACACCGCTACTACAGTGACACTGTGACTACACCGCTACTACAGTGACACCGCAACTACACCGCTACTGCACTGACACTGCGACTACACCGCTACTACAGTGACACTGCGACTACACCGCTACTACAGTGACACTGCGTCTACACCGCTACTACAGTGACACTGCGACTACACCGCTACTACAGTGACACTGCGACTACACCGCTACTACAGTGACACCGCGACTACCCCGCTACTACACTGACACTGCGACTACACCGCTACTACAGTGACACTGCGACTACACCGCTACTACAGTGACACTGCGACTACACCGCTACTACAGTGACACTGCGTCTACACCGCTACTACAGTGACACCGCGACTACACCGCTACTACAGCGACACTACGACTACACCGCTACTACAGCGACACTGCGACTACACGGCTACTACAGTGACACTGCGTCTACACCGCTACTACAGTGACACTGCGTCTACACCGCTACTACAGCGACACTACGACTACACCGCTACTACAATGACACTGCGATTACACCGCTACTACAGTGACACTGCGTCTACACCGCTACTACAGTGACACCGCGACTACACCGCTACTACAGTGACACTGCGACTACACCGCTACTACAGTGACACTGCGTCTACACCGCTACTACAGTGACACTGCGTCTACACCGCTACTACAGTGACACTGCGACTACACCGCTACTACAGTGACACCGCGACTACACCGCTACTGCACTGACACTGCGACTACACCGCTACTACAGTGACACTGCGTCTACACCGCTACTACAGTGACACTGCGACTACACCGCTACTACAGTGACACTGCGTCTACACCGCTACTACAGTGACACTGCGACTACACCGCTACTACAGTGACACCGCGACTACACCGCTACTACACTGACACTGCGACTACACCGCTACTACAGTGACACTGCGACTACACCGCTACTACAGTGACACTGCATCTACACCACTACTACAGTGACACTGCGACTACACCGCTACTACAGTGACACTGCGTCTACACCGCTACTACAGTGACACTGCGACTACACCGCTACTACAGTGACACTGCGACTACATCGCTACTACAGTGACACTGCGACTACACCGATAGTACTACAGTGACACTGCGACTACACCGCTACTACAGCGACACTGCGACTACACCGCTACTACAGCGACACTGCGACACCGCTACTACAGCGATACTGCGACTACACCGCTACTACAGCGATACTGCGGCTACACCGCTACTACAGCGATACTGCGACTACACCGCTACTACAGCGACTACACCGCTACTACAGTGACACTGCGACTACACCGCTACTACAGTGACACTGCGACTACACCGCTACTACAATGACACTGCGATTACACCGCTACTACAGTGACACTGCGACTACACCGCTACTACAGCGACACTGCGACTACACCGCTACTACAGCGACACTGCGACACCGCTACTACAGTGACACTGCGACTACACCGCTACTACAATGACACTGCGATTACACCGCTACTACAGTGACACTGCGACTACACCGCTACTACAGTGACACTGCGACTACACCGCTACTACAGTGACACTGCGACTACACCGCTACTACAGCGACACTGCGACTACACCGCTACTACAGCGATACTGCGACTACACCGCTACTACAGCGATACTGCGACTACACCGCTACTACAGCGACTACACCGCTACTACAGCGATACTGCGACTACACCGCTACTACAGCGACTACACCGCTACTACAGTGACACTGCGACTACACCGCTACTACAGGGACACTGCGACTACACCGCTACTACAGTGACACTGCGACTACACGGCTACTACAGTGACACTGCGACTACACCGCTACTACAGTGACACTGCGTCTACACCGCTACTACAGTGACACTGCAACTACACTGCGGCTACACCGACACTGCGACTACACTGCTACTACAGTGACACTGCGACTACACCGCTACTACAGTGACACTGCGTCTACACCGCTACTACAGTGACACTGCGTCTACACCGCTACTACAGTGACACTGCGACTACACCGCTACTACAGTGACACTGTGACTACACTGCTACTACAGTGACACTGCGACTACACCGCTACTACAGCGACACTGCGACTACACCGCTACTACAGTGACACTGCGACTACACCGCTTCTACAGTGACACTGCGACTACAACGCTACTACAGTGACACTGCGACTACACTGCTACTACAGTGACACTGCGACTACACCGCTACTACAGCGACACTGCGACTACACCGCTACTACAGTGACACTGCGACTACACTGCTACTACAGTGACAATGCGACTACACCGCTACTACAGTGACAATGCGACTACACCGCTACTACAGTGACACTGCGACTACCCCGCTACTACAGTGACACTGCGACTACACCGCTACTACAGTGACACTGCGACTACCCCGCTACTACAGTGACACTGCGACTACACCGACACTGCGACTACACCGCTACTACAGCGACACTGCGACTACACCGCTACTACAGCGACACTGCGACTACACCGCTACTACAGTGACACTGCGACTACACCGCTACTACAGCGACACTGCGACTACACCGCTACTACAGTGACACTGCGACTACCCCGCTACTACAGTGACACTGCGACTACACCGCTACTACAGTGACACTGCGACTACCCCGCTACTACAGTGACACTGCGACTACACCGACACTGCGACTACACCGCTACTACAGCGACACTGCGACTACACCGCTACTACAGCGACACTGCGACTACACCGCTACTACAGTGACACTGCGACTACACCGCTACTACAGCGACACTGCGACTACACCGCTACTACAGTGACACTGCGACTACACCGCTTCTACAGTGACACTGCGACTACAACGCTACTACAGTGACACTGCGACTACACTGCTACTACAGTGACAATGCGACTACACCGCTACTACAGTGACAATGCGACTACACCGCTACTACAGTGACACTGCGACTACCCCGCTACTACAGTGACACTGCGACTACACCGACACTGCGACTACACCGCTACTACAGCGACACTGCGACTACACCGCTACTACAGCGACACTGCGACTACACCGCTACTACAGTGACACTGCGACTACACCGCTACTACAGTGACACTGCGACTACAACGCTACTACAGTGACACTGCGAGTACACCGCTACTACAGTGACACTGCGACTACAACGCTACTACAGTGACACTGCGACTACACTGCTACTACAATGACAATGCGACTACACCGCTACTACAGTGACAATGCAACTACACCGCTACTACAGTGACACTGCGACTACACCGCTACTACAGTGACACTGCGACTACACCGACACTGCGACTACACCGCTACTACAGCGACACTGCGACTACACCGCTACTACAGCGACACTGCGACTACACCGCTACTACAGTGACACTGCGACTACACCGCTACTACAGTGACACTGCGACTACAACGCTACTACAGTGACACTGCGACTACACCGCTACTACAGTGACACTGCGTCTACACCGCTACTACAGTGACACCAGTACTAACACATTTCAGCTGAAGACTTACTTATAGCAGAACTAGAGACTAATGTTGCCACCAAACAATACCTGTGGGATCCCTCTAGAATAGGGGTCTCCAAACTTTCTATAGAAAGGGCCAGTTTACTGTCCTTCAGACTTTAGGGGGCCGGACTGTGCCCAGTGGGAGTAAACAATGCCCGATCTTTGGTAATAGGGGAAGAAATAGTTGGTGTCATTGGGGGGAATAATGCCCCATTTTTGTTGTCAGTGGAAGGAATTATGCCCCATTGTTGGGGTCAGTGGCAGGGCCAGATAAAGGAAAGCAAAGGGCCACATCTGGCCCCAGGGCTGCAGTTTGGAGACCACTGCTCCAGAAGATGGAATCACTGTATAGACACCTCTACTACAGTGACACTGCTACTACACTGTTTCTACACCGCTACTAACACATTTTAGCCGAAGCCTTATGCCGCGTACACACGATCGATTTTTTCGACGGTTAAAACACCGTCGAGAAAATTGACGTTAAAAACGGGGAACAGCTTGTTCCCCTCACACACGGCCGTTTTAAATGTCATTTTTTTTTTGGTCGAAAAAAACGACCGTGTGTGGGCTCCGCGGCAGTGTTTCCCTATGGGAAACACTGCCGCGGAAGACATGTCGAAAAAAACGACGAGAAAAATTAGAACATGTTCTAATTTTTCTCGTCGTTTTTAATGCCGTTTTTCTCGTCGAAAAAAACGACAGAAAGCCCACAGACTATCGTTTTTCTCGTCAAATGGGAAAAATGTTGTTTTTCTCGTCGAGAAAAACGGTCGTGTGTACGCGGCATTAGGCCGCGTACACACGACCAGTTTTCTCGGCAAAAAACTACAAGAAAACTGCCGGGAGAGCTTTCTTGCCGAGAAAACTGGCTGTGTGTACGCGGGTTTCAGTTTTCTCGTCAAGAAAACTGTCCAGATTCCCCGACGAGAAAAAAGACGACCTGCGGTCTTTTTTCTCGTCGGCAATCTCGTCGGCCTGTTTCTCGATGAGAAACCCGAGCGTGTGTACACTAACCTGTCGCCGTGAAAACCCGCCCATGCTCGAAATGACTTTGACGCATGCGCGGTAGCTTCCTAGGCATAGGCATAGGGTGTAGCAAGATGGCGGTGACGGCATCGAATGTGATGAGTGCACGCTCGTCATAGTCGATGACGTCACCGCGTTCGTGCCATTCAAAAGTGTACACTCGGCCGGGACAAGTTTCTTGTCAAGATTCTCGTCAGGAAAAACAACGTTTTTTTCCTGATGAGAATCTCGGCCGTGTGTACGAGGCCCAACTCATAGCAGAATTAGAAACAAATTTAGCCATCAAACCATACCTGTAGGATCCCTCTAAGAGCTGGAAATCACTGTATAGACACTGCTACTACACCGCTACTGGAGTGACACTGCTACTACACCATTATTACAGTGACACTGCTACTACATTGCTACTAACGTGTTTCGACCAAAGCCTTACTCATAGAAAAACTAGAAACTAAGACCCCATACACACTATTAGATTTTCTGCAGATTTTTATCTTCAGATTTACCAAAACCATATAATATGAGGTCAAACCTTAAAAGTTTAAATTTGTATGCAATCAGACAGGCCCTTCCACTACATGGTTTTGGTAAATCTGAAGACAAAAATCTGTAGAAAATCTAATAGTGTGTATGGGGTCTTACTTTGTCACCAAACCATACCTGTGGGATCCCTCTAAAAGCTGGAAACCACTGTATAGACACTGCTACTACACCGCTACTGAGGTAACACTGCTTCTACACCATTATTACAATGACACTGCTACTAATGCATTTCCACTGGAAATCACTGTATAGACACAACGCTACTACACTGATCTTTACTAGCTTTTGGGTACTCTGATGAGAGGCATTGTGAACACAGGAGGTCGGCTGCTAGGTACAGGCGCCATTCAGAGAATACTTTACATTTTCTCAAAGAATGCAAAGCATTCCCTGGATGGATGAGGTGGAGCGGTATGGCGGTGATGTCACACTCTTCATCCAATCCAATCAGAAAACGCGTTGCATTCATTGAGAAAATACAAAGCATTCTCTGAATAGCGCCTGTGCCTAGCACCCGACCTCCTATGTTCATAATGCAGCAGGGCAGCCGCTCAGCACGGGACCCAGAAGCAGGTGGAGAGTATTGTAGGAGCGGTGTCAATACAGCCGTGGCCAAAAGTTTTAAGAATGACACAAATATTAATTTTCACAAAGTCGGCTGCCTCAGTTTTTATGGTGGCAATTTGCATCTACTGCAGAATGTTATGAAGAGGGATCAGATGAATTGCAATTAATTGCAAAGTCTCTTTTTGCCATGAAAATTAACTTAATCCCCAAAAAAAAAAAAAAACTGTTCCACTACATTTGTGAAGAAGGTTTCAGGGCGCCCAAGAAAGTCCAGCAGGCGCCAGGACCGTCTCCTACAGATGATTCAGCTGCGGGATCGGGGCACCACCAGTGCAGAGCTTGCTCAGGAATGGCAGCAGGCAGAGGCGGCTTTAGGCTTTGTAAGGCCTTAGGCAAAACGTGACATGGGCCCCCACTCACACCCATGATGGGAAAAATAATTCAAGGACAAGAGCCTCTTTCCCACAACCCTGGCCGGTGGTTGTGGGGGTCTGCGGGCAGGGGGCTTATCGGAATCTGGAAGCCCTCTTTTACAAGGTGGCCCCCAGATCTTGCTCTTTAATAACTAAGGGGCGGGGTCCACCCGGTGATGTCACCCGCTGAACCCGCCCCCTTGTGACTTCATTGACTGAGGGAATGCTGGGTCATTGACGTCACAAGGGGCGGTATCACCGATATTCACTGGTTGTTAGGGACGCTGGCGGCCCCGCTCCTGAGTCAGGGCTCTTAACGCTGCCTGAGCACAGCAACGTTAAGGTCCCCTGTCCCTCAAAACTGGGGTAATGCATTGGGTAAGTTAGGCGGCCGCGAGGCCCCTGTGAGTGTGAGGCCTTAGGCGACCGCCTAATTTGCCTAATTAAAGAGCCGCCTCTGGCAGCAGGCAGGTGTGAGGACATCGGCACACACAGTGAGAAGACTTTTGGAGGATGGCCTGGTGTCAAGAAGGGCAGCACAGAAGCCACTTCTCTCCAGGAAAAACATTAGGGACAGACTGATATTCTGCAAAAGGTACAGGGATTGGACTGCTGAGGACTGGGGTAAGCTCATTTTCTCTGATGAATCCCCTTTTCGATTGTTTGGGGCATCTGGAAAAAAACCTTGTCTGGAGAAGAAAAGGTGAGCACTATTATCAGTCCTGTGTCATGCAAACAGTAAAGCATCCTAAGCAGGGACGCTGATAAGCCAGTTCAGCCGGGCCCTGGTGTACCGGGCCCCGGCGTCCTCAGCTCAGCAGGGGGGCCAGGGCAGCCTCATAGATGATCAGTGCGGCGATAGGGGGAGTTACAAGCACCGTTCTTCCTGTGTGGCTTTCAATGAAGCAGCTGACAGCCGCGGGAGGCTGTCAGCTGCTTCATTGAAAGCCACACAGGGAGATCGGTGCTTGTAACTCGCCATACCGATCATCCCCGACTGCCCATCAAATGTCCCTTAATCTCTGGGCCCCGTGCCCTCCTCCTGCTCCCGGTGTGCTCTTCTGGCTCCTGGTGTTCTCCTCTGTCTCCCGGTGTCCTCCTCCGTCTCCCCGTGTTCTCTGTGTCCTCCTCCATCTCCCCGTATCCTCTGTGTCCTCCATCTCCCCGTGTCCTCTGTGTCCTCCTCCGGCTCACTGTGTCCTGTGTGTCCACTGTGTCCTGTGTGTCCTCCATCTCCCCGTATCCTCTGGTGTCCTCCTCCCCGTATCCTCTGGTGTCCTCCTTCTCCCCGTATCCTCTGGTGTCCTCCTCCGGCTCACTGTGTCCTCTGTGTCCTCCTCCGGCTCCCTGTATCCTCTGTGTCCTCCTCCGGCTCCCCGTGTCCTCCTCCGGCTCCCCGTGTCCTCCTCCGGCGCAACCTATGTATTCGTTCACTTCTGCGTGCGAGCACAGAGGGATTACATTTTTTTTTCTTATTTATTTTACTTTTAGTTTTGTACTGCCCCTTTATTGTATTGTATTTTTTTTATTTTTTTAGCACTTTTATTCTTATTACAAGGAATATAAACATCCCTTGTAATGGAAATAAGCATGACAGGTCCTCTTTATGGAGAGCTCTGGGTTCAGAAAGACCCCAGATCTCTCAGTTACCAAGGCTTCATGCACACTGGACGTTTGACATTTTTACAGCGGCTGTTTTTGGCAGTAGACATTTTTTTCCACAGTCATTAAACTCTCTATGCCCATGCACACATAGGCTGTTATCAGCAGTTTTGGGCAGTGGCGTTTTTGAGCAGTAAAAAAAAAAAACCAAAACTAGTGGGTTCTGAGAGATGATTTTCAGCTGTAAAAACGCTCTAACGCTGATAAGCGCCGATAAATGCAGATAAACGCTTAAAAACGTCACTCACCAACGTTTAACGTTTTTGATACATTGAAAAAGAAAAAAAAAATCTTTAAAAAAAAAAAAAATGCTGAAAAACGCTAAACAACGCTATTGCAAAAACTTTGAAAAAAGCTGAAAAAAAGTTGAAAAACTCACTGCAAAGCTACTGGTGTTTTTATAACGTTATTTTAACGTCCAGTGTGCATGGGGCCTAAAAGCCAAAGAAATTATTATTATTATTTTGCATTTTTACTTTACAAAAAAATACAAAAACATTTATTTATGCTTGAGAACTAGTGACATCAGATGTTGCTCTGGTCCTCCAGGGGGATAGAGACGAGTGGCGGCCATCTTGGCCTCACTCGGCTTCCTGCCCAGCAAACGGCCACATCAGATCAGTCCCGGGCTTTACCGATGGGTCAGGTAAGCCCGGGAACAACCGGGAAACGGCAGGAGGGGGGGTGAATCCGCCCGAGGAACCACTTTTATCTGTTGCAGAACCAGCCATAGTGAAAAATGATACTGGGGTTATGGCAGCTAGCTGATGCCGTAATCCTGGTATTAAACAATTAATTATTTACGTATTTTTACTATGGGCCGGTCGTCAAGTGGTTTATGGAACAAACACAGTGAGCAGGCACGTGTTTTTGCACATCTAAAAACACAAATGCCTCAAAACGCAAGGTTAAAAAACATGCGAAGGCCCCAAAAAATACATGCGCTACTTTGGCATGGTTGTCCTGCATAAGGCAGCCCAATAAAATGAATAGGCTTCCCTATGTGTGTAGCATGAAAATGTGTGAAACCCCCCCCCCCCTCAAAAAAGCGTGTTCATGAAGAACTAGGTGTGAACCTGGCCTAAAGGGCATTTTATACCTCTGCCCACAGTAGGTCTTTAACTGCGTTCCCTGGTGAAGATATTTGAAATCCATCAATAAAACGATGATAGAAGCCAATAAAAAGGAGGTGAGCACCATTTTATATCCGATGGGAATGCGCGCTGATCCTCGGCATCTGTAATCCATGACGGGTCCTATCCCATTTACTAGAAGTCGGGGCAAATGTGACAGCTCAGTCATGTTCTCAGCGCAGACGGACTAATTAGGCCCATCTGGTCTTCGTTAGACCCGGAGACCCTACAGGAGAAGACACTTCCTTATCGAATCTCTGGATGAAGGGGCAGGAAAATCACTGAGCCCCCCCCCCCCCTTCGCCGAGCCAGCTAAGCCAGTTTAATGTAACCTAAGCTATTTAACTGCCTGTTTAATGGATCCTCCACATAAAATTTGACTTGGCCAATGGAAAGTGACTGGTGCTAAAGAAAAGGGATTATGGAAAGCCCTAGTCCTCGTAACCACCTCTTATGGCAGAAATTAAAGATGACTTCCAGGTCATTGCTGAGGCTCTTTTAACTTCTTCCATGGTATGAACTTTTTAATTTGGACATAGAGGGCCATTTCACCCAAAAGAAAATTTCTTACTGATCTGCTATTCAATATATAATATACTGGCAGTATTTTTCCCATGGTAAACCCTGGGCACTGGGGCTTCTTCTGAGAACTTCCCTCCATGGAACCCACTATGCCCACCTAAATAAGCAGCTTGTTTGCCATCCTTCACAGAATTCACAGCCCACACTTCACATGCCCACTTTCGGGCTTGTCACAACCAGACAATGCCTACTTTCTGGTGCGGTCCTGCACCTAAATATGTGGGAAACACCATAGGTGTGCGCAGCCTATTCATTAGGGTGTGCACCCCAAAGCTCAAACACACACGTGTGTGTAATATATACTATATTGTCAAAAGTATTGGGACACCTGCCTTTATACACGCACATGAACTTTAATGGCATCCCAGTCTTAGTCCGTAGGGTTCAATATTGAGTTGGCCCATCCTTTGGAGCTTTAACAGCTTCAACTCTTCTTGGAAGGCTGACGAAAAGGTTTAGGAGTGTCTGTGGGAATGTTTGACCATTCTTCCAGAAGTGCATTTGAAAGGTCAGGCACTGATGTTGGACGAGAAGGTATGGCTTGTGTCTCCGCTCCAATTCATCCCAAAGGTGTTCTATCGGGATGAGGTCAGGACTCAAGAATCTGTGCAGGCCAGTCAAGGTTCCTACACCCCAAAACTCGCTCATCCATGTCTTTATGGACCTTGCTTTGTGCACTGGTCCAAATCATTTGGTGGAGGGGGGATTATGGTGTGGGGTTGTTTTTCAGGGGTTGGGCTTGGCCCCTTAGTTCCAGTGAAGGGAACTCTTAAGGTGTCAGCATACAAAGACATTTTGGACATTTTCATGCTCCCAACTTTGTACAAATCACTCATTGTGTTCATTCACATAAGGAAGGGTCCTATAAATTACATATTTACCATCCTCTTCCCTGCTCTCCATCCTGAAGATCCCCCACCCTGTGTGCCTGCAGCAGGAGAGGAGTATGAGGGAAGCCGGTAGCGCTGGAGGGGGGCAAGGAACACAAAGGGGGGGGGGTCCGGGCAGCCGGGGGATCAATCTTGGACAGGGAGGGTGATCTGTGCCGTGGAGGGGGCACTTCTAAGAATTGATCCCGTTGTGCGTCTCTCCCTGCAGCAGCTGAGAGCTGGCGGGAGGGTGAGGAGGAGAAGTCAGCTTTCAGCTACTGCAGACAGAGACACACAATGGTATTGATTCGTATAAGTGACCCACCCCAACAATCACCCCTTCTCCTGCACTGATACCTGATATTACTCTGATACCCTTGTTGCCTGGGCCCCTAGAACATGGGTTAGGTCGCAATGGGGAGTGATTATGGTGTGTCCAGGCACACCCAGCGCACACCTATGGAACCACCCACTTGTGACCACAATCTGCTCAGTTATTACCCTTTTTTGATGTTGTGATCCCAGGACATAGCCCAGGACACAGCATCATTGAGATAGAGGTCTGAGATGCTGGAATATAGCACTTTGGCAAGTCCAGGACAGTTGGCATCTATGGAATCCTAGGGTGAGTAGCCAATCCTGTGTCACGGTAGGGAGGGTAAATGGCCAATCCTGTGCCATGGTGGAGAAAACCTTTTGAGCCACATTCTGGAAAATAGGTGTCTGCAATGGTGGGCTTCAGTCAGTAGTGTTAGCAGTATAGTCAGTGTTATCTGGTGCTGCAAATTAAGTAATCCTTAGGAGTATAGTATGCGGCTGTAATAGCTGGATGGTGATGTATCCATAGGTTGGGTGATTGGAAAAGAAAGGGGTATTAAGGGTTAAAAAGGAAGGCAGCTATCCTTCAGAGTGTGTCCAGAACTCTGCAAGACATGTAAGGAAAAAACAGAGAGAGGGAGGCTCTGACCTGAGTGTAGTATTAAAATGATGACTTTAATAGGATGAGACTAAAAACACTTACAAGATGATAGAAGATGCATGCTCGTCTAAGTAAAGTGCAGTTCTGGTATTCCACATGGCTCTGCGGGCCTCACCGCTGTTCCGGATAGCTGGAAAGGATTGGGCAGCTGGCTGGAATGGAGGCCAATAGAAGGAGCAGCCAGCTCCGAGCGCGTAACCTTCACCACTGCAGCCCTGATTGACAAGATTCCAGGCCTGCCTTGGTCTAATCAGACGCCGGTGACATCACTTTCTGTTCCATGGTCCATGCTGGTCGTCAGTGTGGAGCTTCCTGGTTCCTGGAGAAACACTGTGATCCATTCCAGCCAGCTGCCCAATCCTTTCCAGCTATCCGAAACAGCGGTGTGACCCCCAGAGCCATGTGGAATGCCAGGACTGCACTTTACTTTGCATGCATCTTCTATCATCTTGTAAGTGTTTTTAATCTCATCCTATTAAAGTCATCATTTTAATACTACACTCAGGTCGGCGCCTCCCCCTCTCCTGTTTTTTCCTTCAGTCAGTTGGGAAAACCTATATTTCATGGTGATTCAAGCCTAGTGACCGCCTCAAAAATATGGCTTATGACCAGTTACTATGCAAAAAAAAGCACTACTTTGAACGGGGTCCTGAGAAGAAGTAGAGATATCGGTACTTAGGCTGAAGGTGTCTTCCACTCATACTTGGATGCAATAGCTGAAAAGATGAACAGCCGACAACCCAAAGTCATCCAGTTGCGAAGATATTTATTTGCTACAGGGTGAATACAGAATAAATATGCTCACTGTGTTTTCGGCCTTACGGCTAAAATGCGTAAGTATATTTATCCTGTATTCACCCTGTAGCAAATAAATATCTTCACAGATGGATGACTTTGGGTTGCCGGCTGTTCATCTTTTCAGCTATATGACTAGTTACTGGCCTGGGAACGAAGGGAAGGAGTCATTGAAAAACAGAGGGAGGATGAGTGAAGGCTTGGTGGATTCAGTACTGGAACTTCCTTTTGTTAGATATCAGATATCCCCATTGCTACATGTAGATATCCAGATGCATGGGTGTCCGCTCCATAGGGCAAGGGGGGTCAATTGCCCCCCCCTGGAAGTCAGAGTGAAGACACACACACTTGCCCTCTGTGTTGCAATGGCCTCCGCGGCAGCCGTGGACTTTCTTTCTAAGTCTGCAGACTGCTGATTGCCGGGGGGGCTGGGGCTGCTCTCAGTCTTTTCCGAATATCCGACCCTCCCTCCTCACCCCAGGCCCGAGCATCGGATTGGCTTAACATCACCGTGACCCTGACCCGGCTGTTCCGTGATTGGCTGCTGCCTCAGCCTGCCTCTGCCTGTGTAAATATGCCTATGCCGATCCGGCCGGCGCCGGCTCCTCCCACAGGTGTGTGGCGTGCAGGGGCCGAGACAAGAGACTGAATACGCTGCCAGTGCCTGCCCTATCACTGAAGAACTACAGGTAACAGCAGTGCCAGTGCCACGACACCACTGTGTACATCTTTTTGTATTCCAATGTATTGCAATACATCTGTGTTGTGGGCGGCCATATTTTGATCTTGATGAAAACAACCTATACATCCTATACATACAGTATAGGCTGTTTTCATCAAGATCAAAATATGGCCGCAACAGATGTATTGCAATACATTGCAATATAGAAAGATGTACATTCTCTAGGCTATATTTATATGGACATGGAGTGAAGCGGAATTATCCTCAAGAGCTATTTCACACTGCCATCTGGCCGCGTTACCATCGTTTCAGTGGTGCTATTCGGCCGCTGGGGGGGGGGGTTTAAAAAATAGAAATTGCTAATCAGACAATGGCAGCTTGATCCTTCTATTAAGCTTTTGCATCAGGTTTCTCAAACCTTTGCATTCCTGTGCTTTATGTCATAATGACTAAGCCCCTCCCCTTCATGACATTGTCAAAAAGGGACCGAGCATGGATGACCTTAAAATGATGCCCCCCTGAAAAAAGTTCAGCGGGCGCCCATGTCCAGATTAGGGTGCCCACGTGTCCTGGATTGGCCGGGATTGTCCCGCAATTCGCATTTGTGTCCCGTATTCCGGGCACCTTCATTCCGGGACAATACATTGTCCCGGAATGAAATGAGGACACACAGCCACCCTAATAGACAATTGCCAAACTGGTTGCTAGGGCCGCCCCGCCTGGCATCTAGCAACCAGTGACGTCACATTCGCAGAGTCTCTCAGAGCGAGGCCGAGAGGAGCAAGGCTTTTACCCGGGGCCTGACTCCTCCCGTCCCGACTCCCACAGCGTATTGCCCGAGCCGCCCGACTGCCTGAAGGGGGGGCCCCCCAGCCTGGACCAGGGAACAAAGACTGGCGCTCAACCGCCCACAACACCAGACCAGTCCAGATTAGAAGGTGAGCAAATGGAACCTGATTGGAGAAGGTCAGGTGACAAGTCGGAGCACTGGGGCTGGGGACAGTACAGTAATAAATGAGGCTTACAAAGTGGGACCTGGCCTGGGGGGCAATAAAAATGAAGCTGACAAGTGGGTAGCAATAAAAAATGAAGCTGACAAATGGGGGGAAATAAAAAATGAAGCTGACAAGTGGGGGCAATAAAAAATATATATGTAAAAAATGTATATCACTGGTGACCACTGCTTGCTTTTGTTTTTCCAAAAACTGGCAAAAAAAGTATCAAAAATCATCTTTTTTGGGGCTGGTGCGAGGGCGGCGTGCGCGGGGGCTGTCCCTGAATGGCAGTTCGGAAATGTGGTTACCCTAATCCAGATGTATCTGGAAGGCCAACCGTTCCCTCACCTATGGAGAAAAGGAAAACAACTGCGTCACGAATGGGTTGGATGCCAACAGTATGTCTGATTTACTGAAGACATCTCTTTCTTCTCCATCTATTATCAGAGGGAAATCTGTGTTTGGGTGGCACTGAATAATATTCCTCCATTATTGTAGGGTCATTGTAGGTTGTGAAGAATACCACCACATGAAAAATGAAGGTTCCCTGCCTGGAGGATTCCATGTAAATCTCAGGGTAATCTTTGAGGCATGGCTGGTGTGGTGGCCACATCTTTGATTGATGGGTAGATGGTAGCTGGGGCCTTCAGAGGTCACACAGTGTCCAGGTGGTCATTAGCTCCTTGGCTTTCCATCTCACATCAGGCGAGGGATCAAAGATCGTGGCCACAGCTGACCCTCAATGATCCAGTCCAGCCTCCCGGTCTGGAGAGAGGACTCAGGCCTCCTATCTTCACTAAAACTCAGAGCTACCGATACTATTCAGGAAAGCTCTCACGAGGAAAATATGGGCTGAAGACTACTTACCTCTCTGTGATCCCAAATCTCTGGCCAACGCATCCTTGTCCTGCTTCAGCCAGTCAAAGTGCCAAGGCCAATGGATAAACATGACAGCCAGGCACCTGGCTTTTTCAGAAGGCAATCAGCATTACCAGGCTCTGTGTGTCTCTTGGTTCATGATTCCTCTAATGTAACAATTTTATCTCCTGATTAAAGGAAACGAAACTGCAGAAGAAGATCAAGGTGAAAAAAAATAAAAATTCAGCTTTCAGCGCTGTAACACTTTGAATGACAATTGCGCGGTCATGCACCACTGTACCCAAATTAAATTTTTATCATTTTTTTTCACACAAATAGAGCTTTCTTTTGGTGGTATTTAATCACTACTGGGTTTTTTTTTTTTTGCTAAACAAACAAAAAAAGCCATAAATAATAATAAAAAAAAAACCACAGTTTTCATCGTTTGTTATAAAATTTTGTAAACAGGTAATTTTTCTCCTTTATTTATGTGTGCTGATTAGGCTGCACTGATGGGCACTGATAAGGTGGCACTGATGGGTGGCACTGATAGGTGACACTGATAGGTGACACTGATGGGTGACACTGAAGGGCACTGATATGTGGCACTGATAGGTAACACTGATAGACAGCACTGATGATGAGGCACTGATGGGCAGCACTGATCAGCACTTATAGGTGGCACTGGTGGGCATTGATAGGTGGCACTGGTGGGCACTGTTAGGTGGCACTGGTGGGCACTGGTGGACACTTGTGGGCACAGATGAGGCAGCGGTCGCTCTGGGTGTGAGGGATTGATGTCCCTCTGACTTTTTTTTTTCTCTCCTCACGTTATCAGCGTGAGGAGAAAAAAATAGCCGATTACCGGCTCTGTTTACATCACATGATAAGCTGTCATTGGCTGACATCTGATCACTTGGTAAGGGGTCGGGATCGGCCCCTTACTCCAAACTATGATCAGCTCAGTCTCCTTGACTCGCTGATCACAGAGCGTGTTGCATGTGCCCCGTAGGGGGCGCGCAGGCCGCTCGAGCCGTCTTTCGGCTTTAGCACTGGCGGAAAGGGGGTTAAAAAATAAATCTGATCACTTTTATTGCTGTGACAAGGAATGTAAATGTCTCTTGTGACAGCAATAGGCATGTGACAGGTACTCCTCATGGAGAGATCTGGGGTCTATTAGATACTAAATGTCTCCTTTGCCCTTACAACAGGGCTTGACAAATTTGCTTGGAATCTAGGAGCCAGCTAAAAAAGTTAGGAGCCAGGAACACGCCCTGTCCCGCCGAGCTCACGCGCAGAAGCGAACGCATACGTGAGTAGCGCCCGCATATATAAGCGGTGTTCAAACCACACGTGAGATATCGCCGCGATCGGTAGAGCGAGAGCAATAATTCTAGCCCTAGACCTCCTCTGTAACTCAAAACATGCAACCTGTAGAATTTTTTAAACGTCGCCTATGGAGATTTTAAAGGGTAAAAGTTAGTCGCCATTCCACGAGCGGACGCAATTTTGAAGCGTGACATGTTGGGTATCAATTTACCCAGCGTAACATTATCTTTCACAATATAAAAAAAAATTGGTCTAACTTTACTGTTGTCTTATTTTTTTATTTAAAAAAAAGTGTATTTTTTCCCAAAAAAGTGCGCTTGTAAGACCGCTGCGCAAATACGGTGCGACAGAAAGTATTGCAACGACCGCCATTTTATTCTCTAGGGTGTTAGAATAAAAAATATATATAATGTTTGGGGGTTCTAATTAGAGGGAAGGAGATGGCAGGGAAAACAGACAGGGAAACTCCATTAGCATTGCTGGTTGTCATACCAACGGCCACCACAAGATGGCGCTAGTTCACAGAAGGAAGCATAGGCCTGCAGAAGGCCGCAAAGCCGCGGCCTCGATTACCGGCCGGCGCGGCCCGACGCGACGCGATCCCGCGGCGCGGAGGGGGGGGGCACGGAGACACAGGATACCCCAGCTGTGCTGCCCCAGGCGCCAGGTCGCTAATTCTAGTCGCAATGGCGACCTGGCGCCCGGGGTTTGTCGAGCCCTGCCTTACAAGTATCTGATCCCACCAAGATCGGTGTATTCAGATGCTTTACCAATTTTAAAATGGTTTACTGGATGTGCCGAAAAGGCTTGTCGCTTACGGTTTCCTATACCACAGAGATCAGCAGGGACTTTCTGGTCCACGACGATCTCTATGGTAAGCCGGCGGAACCGGAAAGCCCAGAGGGGCACCAGGGGGCGCTGCCTTTAAAAGCCATCCAGCGGCAAATTAGGCGCTAGGATTACTTTTACATAAAAGCCAGCCGCCGGCAGAAAAAAATAATACAGAGATGATGCCCGTAGCTGCAGGCATCATCCCGGTATAACCACTTAAAGCCAAATCACATACATGTATGTCATTTGGTGTTAAGTGGATGTTGTTTTGCATGGCGGCATGTCAAAAATGATCTCCATGCAATTGTCCTGCACCTGTGTGCAATGCAGGCAGTTGTGTCATGCTAGTGTAAGGGGTTAAAACAGGCACTGAGGAGGTAACGTAACATCTCCTCAGCACCTATAAAATATCCTCTGAAGAGCGATCTGAGTGCAGATTGCTCTTCAGAGGGAACAATATGTAAATGTGACCTGAAATAATTTTCCTCTTTCAGACTTTTTTTATTATATTTTTACCTGGTGATCACCAGTAACACACTCCCTGTCCTAGGGTGACAACGCTCACTCGCTGTAATGTATCTATGGAGGAGCAACATTGTCCCTCTAAGACAGAAAGTGGGCCAGGAATAAGGAACACCTCCTCCTCCTCCTCCTCCTCCTCCTCCCCATAATAAAGGGGGAGGTGTTCTGGAGTTCACAGAAGATAGCTGGGAAGGCTGATAAAAGGGTTTAAGATTTCAGTTCAGTGCACAGGAAATTAGAGTATACTGGATTTTTGGCAGGATCAACAGGTAGGTTTCTGTATTGGGAGACTGGGGGATCTATTGTCGCTGGTGGTTTTTTTTTGTGGGAGCTGGGGGGGTCTTATGTTGCTTTGGGGTCTTTTGTTGCTGGCAGGGCTTTTTTTCATCAGGAACACGGGGGGGGAACGCAGTTTTGGCATCTCCAACACTGAATGTATTTTATGGCAAGGTGTGCGGGAGGGTCTATTGATGCTGGCTGCTGGGGGATCTATTGTCGCTGGCAGGGATATTTTTTTGTGGGGGTCTATTGTTGTTGGCTGGGGGGTCTTATGTTGCTGGGAGGGATTTACTGTTGAGGGAGAGGTCTATTGTTGCTGGAATGGCTTTTTTTCAGCAGGAACGCGAAGGAATGCAAGGGAACACAGTTCCAACACCTCCAACACTAAATGTATTATATGGCAAGGTGTGCTGCATGGTCTATTGATGCTGGCTGCTGAAGGATCTATTGGTGCTGGTGGGGATCTTTTTTTGTGGGGGTCTATTGTTGTTGGCTGGAGGGTCTTATGTTGCTGGGAGGGATCTACTGTTGAGGGAGAGGTCTATTGTTTCTGGCTGCTGGAGGATCTATTGATGCTCGCTGCTGGGAGATCTGATGTTGCTACTGGGGGGTCTATTGTGGCTTGGGTAGTATTTTGTTGCAGGGGGTCCATTGTTGCTGAAGGAGAGGTCTGCTGTTGTGTGGGGGACCCAATTGTTGCTGTGATGGGTATGTTGTTTCTGGGGGGGGGAGTCTATTGTTGCTTGGTTGGTATTTTGTTGCGGGGGGGTCCATTGTTGCTGGGGGAGAGGTCTGTTGTTGTGTAGGGGATCCTATTGTTGCTTTGGTGATGTTGTTTCGGGGGGGGGGGGGTTCTATTGTTGCTTAGGTGGTATTTTGTTGCGGGGGGTCCATTGTTGCTGGGGTGGGGTCTATCAAATTCCATACAAAAGATCTAGTAGCACAAAATTATACTTGGCTCTGTATTCTCTAAAAGAATCAGTGCTCAGAGGTGGGTAGGGGGTGGAGCCAAGAGACAGTGCTCAGAGGTGGGTAGGGGGTGAAGCCAAGAGACATTGCTTTAGAGGTTGGTAGGGGGTGGAGCAAGTAGACAGTGCTCAGAGGTGGATAGGAGGTGGAGCCAAGAGACAGTGCTCAGAGGTGGGTAGGGGGTGGAGCCAAGAGACAGTGCTCAGAGATGGGTAGGGGTGGAGCCAAGAGACAGTGCTTTAGAGGTGGGGAGGAAGTGGAGTCAAGAGACAGTGCTCAGAGGTGGGTAGGGGGTGGAGCCAAGAGACAGTGCTTTAGAGGTGGGGAGGAAGTGGAGTCAAGAGACAGTGCTCAGAGGTGGGTAGGGGGTGGAGCCAAGAGACAGTGCTCAGAGATGGGTAGGGGGTGGAGCCAAGAGACAGTGCTTTAGAGGTGGGGAGGAAGTGGAGTCAAAAGACAGTGCTCAGAGGTGGGTAGGGGGTGGAGCCAAGAGACAGTGCTCAGAGGTGGGTAGGGGGTGGAGACAAGAGACAGTGCTCAGAGGTGGGTAGGGGGTGGAGCCAAGATACAGTGCACAGAGGTGGGTAGGGGGTGGAGCCAAGAGACAGTGCTCAGAGGTGGTCAGGGGGTGGAGCCAAGCATCAGTGCTTTAGAGGTGGGGAGAGAGTGGAGTCAAGAGACAGTGCTCAGAGGTGGGTAGGGAGTGGAGCCAAGAGACAGTGTTTTAGAAGTGGGGAGAGTGGAGTCAAGAGACAGTGCTCAGAGGTGGGTAGGGAGTGGAGCCAAGAGACAGTGTTTTAGAAGTGGGGAGAGTGGAGTCAAGAGACAGTGCTCAGAGGTGGGTAGGGAGTGGAGCCAAGAGACAGTGTTTTAGAAGTGGGGAGAGTGGGGTCAAGAGACAGTGCTCAGAGGTGGGTAGGGGGTGGGGCCAAGAGGCAATGCTCGGAGGTGGGTAGGGGGTGGAGCCAAGAGACAGTGCTCAGAGGTGGGTAGGGGGTGGAGTCAAGACACAGTGCTCAGAGGTGGGTAGATGGTGGAGCCAGGAGACAGTGCTTTAGAGGTGGGTAGGGGGTGGAGCCAAGATACAGTGCTCAGAGGTGGGTAGGGGGTTGAGACAAGAGACAGTGCTCAGAGGTGGGTAGGGGGTGGAGCCAAGATACAGTGCACAGAGGTGGGTAGGGGGTGGAGCCAAGAGACAGTGCTCAGAGGTGGTCAGGGGGTGGAGCCAAGCATCAGTGCTTTAGAGGTGGGGAGAGAGTGGAGTCAAGAGACAGTGCTCAGAGGTGGGTAGGGAGTGGAGCCAAGAGACAGTGTTTTAGAAGTGGGGAGAGTGGAGTCAAGAGACAGTGCTCAGGGGTGGGTAGGGGGTGGGGCCAAGAGGCAATGCTCGGAGGTGGGTAGGGGGTGGAGCCAAGAGACAGTGCTCAGAGGTGGGTAGGGGGTGGAGTCAAGACACAGTGCTCAGAGGTGGGTAGATGGTGGAGCCAGGAGACAGTGCTTTAGAGGTGGGGAGGGGTGGAGCCTAGAGACAGTGCTCAGAGGTGGGTAGGGGGTGGAGACAGAGGGTGACTCATAAGAGGGCAGTACCTGCACCTATTCTTTGAGAAAAAAAAGCCCTGATTTGCCGAAAATGTACTGAAAAAAGAAAACAAATGCAGCCAGCACATCTAACTGGTAAGCCACAATATATTTATTTCTTGCTGTTGGGTTTAGATACACTTCGACATACAAAATAGATGAAGCTAATAATAACAATGTAGCATTTTATATTGGTTCATTCTTTTTGTGCGATTCTTTTTCTTCTCTTATAAAGAACCAAATGTGCGTTAGGATCTGAGAGAGCGCAATATTAACATCCTTCTGCAAAGCCTTCGATGGTGGCGGTGACGGCCCCGCCGCCCTGCTGGAATATATAAATATTAGTTAACTGACCCCCACTGTCTGTTTAGCTGACCCCCACCCCCTGCGACGACCCTGTGTTTACTTAGCACTCAGACGTCAGTCCGCACTGACCGGCGAGAAGCGCGATCCCCCCAGAACAAGGCTGTAAAAATATTCCCATGAATGCAATGCAGTCTGCCCTGCCAGCGTGGGGTTACAAAAACCGAGGAACGCGGGAGGACTATGATGCGTCGTGTTCCCTGCGCAGAGCCGGACGCCGATTATACGCCCACCCAGAGCGAGCGGCAGTTCTCAGTAATGACGGCCTCTAGAAATGCCTGGGGTTATTATACCGACCAACTGAGTCATCCCTGTGTAGGTATGTGAGGCTTTTAATTAGAAATAGAACTTACAGTGTATGTCTGGGCAAAAAAAAGAAGGATATTCAGTATATTTCTGCAATAGATGTCCCTATGGCATATCCCTTTAAATCTGACCTCCAGCCTTCCCTTCAGTTGTACAGGCTCCTCTCCTGGACTGAAATTGCTTACTCTAGGTTCACACCTTTGCGTTTTTTTAGTGCGTATTGCAGAAACGTACTACAGTCCATTTAAAATAGTTTCCTATGGGACACGTTCACATCTATGCATTTTTCAGCCGCTGCGTTTTTGGAAAGCGTCAGGGACATTTTTCCCGCTGCAGATTTTGTAGTAATAGACTACAATGGACCTGCACCAAAAACACAAGTGTTGCGTTTTTGATGCGTTTTTTTTCTTCTCCATAACAAACTGGAAATAGTCAGTTGTTAAGGAGCGGAGGGCCGCCGCATCCTTAGCAACCGATGAGTCATCAGCTTTCAGTGGGCTTCCCCGCTGACAGCTGAATGTAAAAAAAAAAAAGACTTGCTGGCAAAGAAAAAAATAAGTAAAAAAGGGTGTGGGATCCCACCCCCCAATCCATACCAGGCCCTTGGGGTCTAGTATGGATTTTGAGGGGAACACCACGCCAAAATAAAAAAAATATATATCACGCCGCCCTAAAATTCATACCAGACCCTTATCCGAGCCAGCAGCTTAGCATGCCAGGAAAGGGGGGGGGGGGTCGGACGAGCGAGCATGCCCTCAACTTTGGAGGGGGGGCCTCTATCCCACAATCCTGGCCAATGTTTGTGGGGGTCCCGCAGGCATGGTGCTTATCGGAATCTGGAAGGCACCTTTAGGAGGGGGGCCCCCCAGATCCTGCCCCCCCTATGTAACTGAGCATGGGGTAAGAGGTACCCCTATCATTCAACAACAAAAAATTTAGTGTAAAAAATGACAGCAGGTAGTTTGGCAATTCCTTTATTAAAAAATAATTAAAATAAAATAAAACAATGCCCCCCAAAGTAAACTCATCATCAATCACAACGCCGACCCAAAAAAAGGTCCACTCCCACCGAAGGCTCCCGCCATCTGACAATTTTAAATAACTAAGGGGCAGGGCCACCTGGTGACGCCACTGGATGACCCAGCCCCCTGGTGACATCGTCGGCTTCTCACACTGTCCCTTAGAATCTGTAGCAAGTTAGATAGAGCCCGCCTCATTTCCTGGCTTAAAGAAGTCCAGCATCATCTAGCCCAGGGGTGCCCAACCTTTTGAAGAGTGAGGGCCACTTAAGCGACTTGGTAACCGGTCGCGGGCCACAATGAGCAGAACAGTGAATGTCATGTCCGTGTCTGCTCTGCATATGCATAGGACATGGACACAGCCCACTATACTCTTTATTTTTTATTTCATCGGATCGGATTGGAGGTAGGACACAAGTTGGTTTATGTCTTCCACTACTTGGAGGTGAATGGAGGGTCCAATTTGTCAGGCTGTCGGACTGACCATGTGAAAGGGGCCCAAGGCTGCTTTCACACTGATGCGCTTCGGTTTACCCGCACCGTGGGTGCAACGCAGTGTACCTTTGGCTTTCCTGCACTTTGCAGTAGGCTTCCATTATATATCTCCAGGTTTGGTGCACTTTCAGAAATCTCACCAAACTCGCAGGTAATTACAGAAGTCTATGGCTCAGTGCAGGTAACCCGCAGGTTCGCTGCTCTGCACCTGTGGATCAGTTTGAAAGCAGCCCAGTAACCACTGCAGAACAGATATGCCCATAATATATACACTGTGATTTTAGTAATAAAATTACCTTTAATAACAGTATTCTATTCTATTCCATCCCAGAGCAGAAGGTCGCGGGCACATCAGAGGCCTCCGAGGGCCACATGTGATCTAGCCCAGGGGTGTCCAACCCGCGGCCCCAGAGAGTTTGGCCTGGGAATATCTGGAGAGACACCGGGGATGCCATATAAGCACAAAAGCCTCAATGGCCAACCCAGACAAGCCTGGAAAATTCACATCTGTAGGGACGCTGGGGATGCCATGCAAGCAAAGCAACCATAGCAGCCTGCATAGACAAGCCAGTATAATGCATGTCTGGAGGGATGCCAGGGCTGCAATGTCTGCAATAGCACCAGAGAATATAAGGGGGAACCAGGTGAGTAAATGCTGCATGGCCAAATCCAGGGGGGGTGCTGCGTTGGGCTGCAACCCCCGCCCACAACCCACCCTCTACCTCCTTGCACAGCACATACATAGGGTACATTCACACTGGCGATTAGGGCCGGTGCGAATGATAGCAGAAGTTCCTCCTGCGGCTCTCAGCGGGTAGGTGCAGCTGCCGGCACCGTTTTCTATAACAACAGATCGCCGGTGGCCGCACCTATCTGCTGCGCTCTGCATAGCCAGCGATTACTTGTGCTGATCTCTGATCTGCATGCAAATACAGCCTGCCTGAAAAAACACCCACTCCTCCAGACTGACACCCGCCCATCAAGGATTTTATATTTGCATAACGCCTCCCAAGAGCCAGCCCCCTGCGTGCATCAGGACTGAGGGCTCCAGAGAAGAGTACTGAGGCCAGGGGCTGTGATGTTTCCAGGAAGCTATGTACAGCACCCTGCTGGCCCCTCCCACCAGCCATGATCTGCCTGCATTACATAGAGAAGCATAGAAACCTGGCAAAATCATCACTGGAACTTAAATAAGGAGTGCAATTAAAACAGAATGATTTTATTTATAAAAAAATATGTTTTTCTTAGTTTATGTCACAAAAAATTGTAAATAAGTAATTTTTCTCTTTCACTGATGTGCGCTGATGAGGCTGCACTGATGGGCACTGATGAGGAGGCACTAATATGTAGCACTGATGGGCACTGATAGTCTGCACTAATGAGGAGGCACTAATATGTAGCACTGATGGGCACTGATATGCAGCTCTGATGAGCACTAATAGGTAGCATGAATAGGCGGCACAGATGGGCAGCACTGAGAGGCATTGATGGGCAACACTGATGGCCACTGAAAGGCACCACTGACTTGCATTACTGATGGGCACAGATTGACATCACTGATGAGCACAGATTGGAATCACTGCTGGGCACTGTTGGGGCTGCACTGATAAAGTGTCCTGATTATCTGTACAGGTCTCCCCTGTGAAGAAATTCCGCTAATCGGTTCTCCTCGCCTCACACTGTCAGTGTTAGAGAGGAAAGCCGGGTAACCGGCATTTCATTTTAACATGTAATCAGCTGACATGGGTAAAGAGCTGCGTCAATGGCTCTTTACCAAGCTCGGGGTGCGCCCGCGATCGCAGGGGTGAGCGCCCCCGTGAGCGCGCAAGCGCAGTGAGACTGGGGCAACATCATATGACGTCATTCCAGTACAAGCCGCAAGGCTTTACTTCCTGATTCCCTTACTGAAGATGGCGGCGGCAGCACCGAGGGACAGATCGGTGCCGACATCGCAGGCGCCCTGGACAGGTAAGTGTCCATATATTAAAAGTCAGCAGCTGCTGTATTTGTAGCTGCTGACTTTTAATATTTTTTGTTTTCCGGCGGAACTCCGCTTTAAAGCTGAACCTCCAGCCCTGCAGTATTCAATCTGGAGCTGTTCCCAGCAGTGGTTCCCTTTCACCACTAGATGTCCTCAGTCTTTCATTGAATGGCGCTGCTTGACTTACTACAAGCCCAGGCAGTCATGGACACACCCCCTGGAAAGGCGTCGTTACACAAGATGGTGCTCAGAGTATTATTACCCCAAATGGCGCTCACACCTCATTACATGAACGCCGTTCAGTGCAGGAAGGACTACAGACACAGCCTTGAAGGCAGAGCCTCTATTCTGCACGTATCCAGGTTAATGACTCAAGCCATTGGATCAGCATGACAGCCGGGCAAATTAGTATTTTCACAAATCCAGCCCACACACACACGAGTGCATTCAATCATTTTTGCGCTCAGCAGAAATATTTAAATCAGCAGCACATTCCTCCTCATCTCTTCTGTGCTGGATTGTGTTCCAGTACAGATAGACTCCTCACCCGACCGTGAATCCTCAAATATTAGCTTTCCTCCGCAGCGCTGTCCAGACACAGGGAAAATAGCTCAGTGTTATTGGTAGGCAGCGCGGGAAAGCAATAAGGAAAACGGACGGCGGGAACGTTTTCTGCCATGAATGCGACCTTTTGTGGAAACCCCGCGGCCCCCAAACCAGGCCTTTCAAAATTCCCGTTCTTCAATAAAATGACGCAGGGCGCAATAAAAACAAAAAAACTCTCTACCTGTTTTTCTATCCGTGCACATAAACACAGGTTGAGCTTTTCTTTCATGAGTTATAAAAAGAAAAGGACGGATCCCGTCAGCTGCGAAGACCTGACCACCCACCTTACCGTCTGTGGGGATCCCACAGCTGAGAGAGAGAGAGAGAATGGACGCCGTCCAGGAAAAGGGAGGATGGCGTCTAATGCTGAGATCACCAGAAGGAAAATACTCCAAATAATGAGAGCTGGACGAAAGAATTTATGAGAAACGCCGGACTTGTATTGCCCCTTGTTGGGTTTGTCATGGTCATGAAGGGAAACCATAGCATTTTAATATACTTTAGGCACATCTCTAGTCTAACCCATTCAGTTGGCTTAAAAAAAAAAAAAACCTAATGCCGCGTACACACGACCGTTTTTCATGACGAGAAAAATGCCATTTTTAACAATGGCCGTGAAAAACGGTCGTGTGTTGGCTCCAGAGCATTTTTCTCAACGAGAAAAATGCCCGAAAAAAAAAATCAGGGCCTGCTCTATTTTTTCTCGTAGTTTTTCACGTCGTTCTTTTTAAAGCGGAGGTTCACCCAAAAGTGAACCTCCGCTTTTCGGAACCCTCCCCCTGTCACATTTGGCACCTTTCAGGGGGGAGGGGGTGCAGATACCTGTATAAAACAGGTATTTGCACCCACTTCCGGGAGCAGACTCCCGCGGGAGTCCCGCCCCTTCGCGTCACCCCCCCCCCCCGTTGTGTTCTGGGAAACACTCGGCTCCCAGAACACAACGGGGACCAGTGAGGACGGCGCAGCGCTTCACTTCCCGATTCTCTCATTGAGGATGGCGGCGGGGGAAGCCGAGAGCCGAGCGGTAGCTCGGCTTCGGCTGCCGACGTCGCGGGCGACCTGGACAGGTAAGTGTCCTTTTTTTAAAAGTCAGCAGCTGCAGTATTTGTAGCTGCTGGCTTGTAAAAAAAAAAAAAAATCCGGTGAACCTCCGCTTTAACGTCGTGAAAAACGGGCGTGTGTATGCTTTTACGAGGGAAAAAAAAAACGCACATGCTCAGAATTAAGTATGAGACGGGAGCGCTCGTTCTGGTAAAACTAGCGTTCGTAATGGAGATAGCACATTCGTCACGCTGTAACAGACTGAAAAGCACGAAGACTGAAAAGCGCAAATCGTCTCTCACCAAACCTTATTATAACACGAGGATCAGCAAAAGCGTCCCAAAGGGTGGCGCCATTCGAATAGAACTTCCATTTATAGTGCCGTCGTACGTGTTGTACGTCACCGCGCTTTGCTCGAGCGTTTTTTTTTCATGAACGTGTGTATGCAAGGCAGGCTTGAGAGGAAACACGAAAAATCACGTTGAGAAAAACTTCGTTTTTTTCCATGACATGAATAACGGTTGTGTGTGTGCGGCATTAGCTTCTTTATACTCACCCAACCAGTGCCAACCCCTAATGAAGGGGGACTGCCCCTGAAACTTGTTGACGTTTGTTGCAACCAATAAAGACATGCTGGAATTGCTTTCTAGCCACTTGCAAACCGCAATACGTAAATATACTAAACCATTTTTATTTTTATTTTTTTAAGAAAAAGATAAAAAATAAAAAAATTGATCTTTTGCTTTTACAGATTGAGGAGAGATTTTGGGTCTTATTGACTCCAGATCTCTCTATAAAGAGGACCTGTCATCCTTATTTCTATTACAATGTTTACATTCCTAGGAATAGGAAGGAAAAAAAAGTGATAAATAAAAAAAAAAACTTAAAGGGGCAGTGTAAAAATAAAAAGAAGTAGAAAAAAATAAAGAAGTGGACGCACACGTAAGTTGTGCATGCATATGTAAATGGTGTTTGCAACACACATGTTGCCGTGAGCGTTATGCCGTGTACACACGATCATTATTCCCGTCGGGAAAAATTAAAAATTTTCCTTTGGACGAGAAAAACGACCGTGTGTGGGCTTTTTGTAATTTTTCCCGACGGGAAAAACGGCATTAATCACGACGAGAAAAATTAGAACATGCTCTAATTTTTCTCGTCGTGATTCCTGTCATTTTTTTCCGCGGCAGTTTTCCCATAGGGAAACACTGCCGCGGAGCCTACACACGGTCATTTTTCTCGCCAAGAGAAAAAATGACGGGAAAAATGGCCATGTGTAGGGTAACAAGCCGTTCCCTCGTTTTTCCTGTCGTGATTCACGGCGGCACGCGGCATTAGAGCGAGAGCAATAATTCTTGCAATAGACCTCCTATAGAGAAATTTAGGCTTGGTTCACATAGGAGACGCATGCGGCTCTTAGCAGGGGTCCAGTACGAACTGGTTCACAGTTTCAGGTCCGATTTCAGAATTTTGGGCTGAATTCGGACCTGAAATGGACCAAAAGACGCACAAAAAAATCTAGGGTCTCTGCTAAATAAAAAAAAAATAAATATATATATATATATATATATATATATATATATATATATATATATATAAAACTGTATTTATTGCCGTATAACACTCACTTTTTTACCCTGAAAATAGAGGTTAACTGTGCCGGCGTGTTATACACAGGGGGCTGTGGAAAGTTTTTTTTCTGAAACTTCCCTCTTAGGCCTCATGCCCACAGACGTTTTTACAGACGCATTTTTGAGCGTTTTTTACAGCTTAAAAAACACCTGTCCATGTTAGTCTATAGCTTCAAGCCCACCTAGACGTTTTTGAGCTGCAAATAGCATAGGCGTTTTTAAGCTGTAAAAAAAACCCAGGACCAGTGCGTTCCTCAGCGTCAGGCATAAAAAAAACGCGAAACGCGCAAAAACGCCGCAATTGCTTTTTTGAGCTCCAACGTTTTTTTTTTTTGAAAAAAAAAGGTCAAAAAATGTATACAATAACATGGACAGCCGTTTTTAAGCTGTAAAAAACGCGGCTGTAAAAACGTCCGTGGGCATGAGGCCTAAATTAGGGTGCCTGTTATACGCCGATAAATACGGTATATATGTATATATATATATATAGGTTTGGGGGTTATAAGTAATTTTCGAATTAATGCCAAGAATACCCGCTGTAGCCGAGATCATAAATACTCTTTCATCATCATAAGCCCCGATAAAGAATGCTGAGGAGCCCCCATGATGACATTTGCTGTGACCAATATCGCCAGCACCTCCTCCTCTCCTACCTACCACCAGCAAGTTCCTGCATACCACCTATCTTCTTCCAGCACGTAATTGCCTGTTCTAGCCTGCTACTTACCTGCTGTCACCCAGCCAGTTCATTCTGCTGGGGTGCACCGTCAGCTTCCTTCTGCTCCGGCTTGAACACCCTGCTTTGCTTTGCTGCTGGCAAGATCAACGGGCATTCGTGCCACTCTGTGCTCTTGTACCACCTGTCCACTCTATTAGGGGCCCTGAGCCAGAGGTGTAATAGATGGTTGTCATTTCCAGGGCCGCCAGTCATCCACCTCTGCTGTAGCTGCTAGTTGCCCACTTCCAGAATTTTATGACCAGTGCCTCCAGGAATACCTCTTACTTCAAGTGGTTGAAAAGGCTAAAGTTTGGGCTAAAATAATAAACATAAAGTACTTATATGCTCTGTGTAATGGTATTGAAGAAAGAGGCCCGAACCTCCTCTTCTGGGGTCCCCTGCCTCTGCTCTTGGCTCTTCTGTGTTTGCCCCCATAGTAAACTGTTTGCTATGGGAGCACATGACCCAGTGCGCTCCCAAGCCCTCCTGTGCGCATCCATAGACACACACAGCATGGCTCAGATCTACCCCCCCCCCACTCCCTCCTCACAGTATTTGAATGACAGCAGAGCAGGAGCCAATGGCTCCCGCTGCTGCCTCTGTGCCCTGTGAGGAGAGGAAGAGAGAGCAGTGCCGCGGGCGAAGCGCTGGATCAAGATCAGTCTCTGGTAAGTATTGAGGGTGCTGGGGGAATGATACATCTACTGGGACATTTTTTACCTTGATAACAGGGAATGCATTAAGGTAAAAAAAAATGTCTTGCCTTTAGAATCACTTTAAAATCATCATAAACCTCAGACATGAAACATGAACAAAGCATATCCTTCTATAGTGGGTACTTGTCTCAATCCAAAGCTGCGATTTCTTTCTGCTGACTCACTCCTCTGTTATCAGTAGGGATGAGCTCCGGCGTGTTTGCATTGAACACGTGCAGAGCCCGCCAGGAAGTCGGCACCGCGCTGCGCTAATGACAGGCAGGGAGACATTTCCCGATGCTCGGCTGCAGAGATCGGAAAATGTTTCCCTGGCTGTGATTAGCGCAGCGCAGTGCCGACTTCCTGGCGGGCTCTGCATGTGCTCAATGCGAACACGCCGGAGCTCATCCCTAGTTGTCAGCATGATCCACTTCTGACAGGTTTTTTGGCTCCAGCACACAGCCTGTGATTTTAGATCCTCAGCTCTGCACGTTTCTGTGTGCTGTGTGAAGAGGTGGGGGGGGGGGTGTCCCTTTCCTACAATCAGAGCTCTCCTCACTGAGCTTTGCAGAGTGTTCTTCAGCTCCCCTCCCCCTTATTTCTGAAAGCTCAGACAGGCTTTATAAACTTTCAAAATTCACTTTGAATGGCTGTAGAAAATGGAAGACTGCAGATAAACAGGTACAACTTATGCAGGGGTATTTGTTTCATCTCTGTGTATCACGTGAGGCCAGTCACTTCATTGGGTATATGTAAGGGGTTTCAACCACTTAAATCACTCATAACCCCTCTTACCCTGTCATGGCAAAAATGATCTCTCCTGTAGCGTTCGGCAGGCAGTACCACCTCTGAACACAACCTATTTAAGTGAAAGAGAATGAAAAGCAACCGTGTGCAATGCCACCTTTCTTAAAGTGGAGCTCCACCCTAAATAGCAACTTTTGCTATTTGGAACCCTCCCCCCCTCCGGTGTCACAATTGACACCTTTCAGGGGGGAGGGGGGTGAAGATACCTGTCTAAGACAGGTATTTTCACCCACATCCGGGAGTCCTCTCTCCGGGAATCTGCGGGAGTTACGTCACTTCCCGCAGACTTCCCTTGGTGTTCTGGGAGACACTCGGCTCCCAGAACACAGGAGCACCAATCAGAACGGCGCAGCGCGACTCGCGCATGCGCAGTAGGGAACCGGGCAGTAAAGCCGCAGGGCTTCACTTCCTGGTTCCCTCAGCGAGGATGGCGGAGGGAGCAGCAGAGCGACGAGCGGTCGCTCGTCCTCTGCTGCGGACGTCGCTGGACTCCAGGACAGGTAAGTGTCCAAATATTAAAAGCCAGCAGCTGCTGTAGCTGTAGCTGCTGGCTTTTAATTTTTTTTTTTCCGGTGGAGCAACCCCTTTAAGCTGCAAAAGGCACAAAAAAAAAAGACCCCCCCCCCCATTTGTGTTTTTACGGATCCCCAACTGCAAGTCTAAATGAGCTCTAAATACTGCACCAAGTTCCTGCAAGGACGTGCATTGTGCATGGATGCAGCACGACCCAATTCGCTTGAATGAGTCACGTTTAGCGGCGGTACACTCAAGCGAATGGGGACATGCTGCAATGCTTGTGGCCCATTGGTGGCAGTATTTAGGGCTCATTTAGACATGCAGTTTAGCCGTATTTTTGATGCCCCTTAAAACGCCCCCCCCTTAAGCTGCAAAAGCAGTGCAGGGAGGTGTTCACATGCCTCACATGTTTGGCTTTGTGCCCATAGAACAAAAACAATTCCCCTTGTTGCATTTGGCGAGCAGTACTTCCAATCGGTTCAAATCATTTGGTGGAGGGGGGATTATGGTGTGGGGTTGTTTTTCGGGGGTTGGGCTTGGCCCCTTAGTTCAGTTCATGTGCGTGTAAAAGACAGGTGTCCCAATACTTTTGACAATATAGTACACACATTTGATATATATATATATATCAAAACGAGCAGAATTTAAGTCTCCGTGGTGTGCAGTACCGCATTTGGCCAGAGGTGCGGGGGCGCCAGAGCCGACTCGAAAATACTCAGAAACACTCCGAAATACTCTGTTCATGAGTGTTTCCGAGGGTTTCCGAATGCAGCCAAACGGTCTCTGAGTATTTCCGAGTCCCTCCGGTGCCCCTCCCCCCCAACTCTGGCCACATGCGGTATTGCATGCCATAGAAGTCAATGTGGAACAAATTATTTTTATTTTCATTGACTTCTTTGGGGAAACTCGCTTTGATATGCGAGTGCTTTGGATTACAAGCATTCTCCTGGAATGGATTATGCTCGTAATCCAAGGTTCCACTGTATACATATATATGGTTAGGTTGGGGGGGATGGAGCAAAGGGAGGTAATAGAAGTGTGAGCAGACTCTTTTATTTAACCACTTGCCGACCACCGCACGCAGATGTACGTCGACAGAATGGCACGGGCAAGCATATGGCCGTGTGCCTCGCGAGCATGTTCGCGGATCCCGGTAACTCGATGTTCCCGAGCGGCCCGCGATTGCGGTCGGCAAAGGCAGAACAGGGGAAGGCCTTGTTTACAAAGGCCTTCCCCTGTTCTGCCTTTGCCGACCGCAATCACGGGCCGTCCGGGAACATCGAGTTCCTGATCACGGGGAACAGCCATCAGTGACATGTCACTAGGCAGAATAGGGGATATTCTGCCTAGTGACATGTCACTGATGGCTGTTCCCCGTGATCAGGAACGGTCATCAGTGACGTGTCACGTGTAGCCACGCCCCCTCACAGTAAGAATCACTCCCTAGTACTGACTTAACCCCTTCAGTGCCACCTAGTGGTTAATCAGTGCATTTTTATAGCACTGATCGCTGTAAAAATAACAATGGTCACAAAATAGTGTCAAAATTGTCCGATGTGTCCGCCATAATGTCGCAGTCACGATAAAAATCGCTGATCTCTGCCATTACTAGTAAAAAAACGTATTAATAAAAATACCATAAAACTATCCCCTATTTTGTAGACGCTATAGCTTCTGCACAAACCGATCAATAAACGCTTATTGCGATTTTTATTTTTAGCAAAAATATGTAGAAGAATACGTATCGGCCTAAACTGAGGAAAAAAAACGTTTTTTTATATATTTTTTGGGGATATTTATTATAGCAAAAAGTTAAAAATATAGCATTTTTTTCAAAATTGTCGCTCTATTTTTGTTTATAGCGCAAAAAATAAAAGCCGCAGAGGTGATCAAATACCACTAAAAGAAAGCTCTATTTGTGGGAAAAAAAGGACGTCGATTTTGTTTGGGAGCCACGTCGCACGACCGCGCAATTGTCAGTTAAAGGCGAAGCAGTGCCGAATCGCAAAAAGTGGCCTGGTCTTTGACCAGCAAAATGGTCCAGGGCTGAAGTGGTTAAACAGGACACTTTAACCAAAGGACACAAGGAAGGATTTGAGGACGCACCGCTTTCCTTTTTATAAATGATTTTGGAAACGTCTACATTGTCCGCGTTCCTTCATTAAATCACAACTTTCCCTTCACCAAATTTTTCCTGTAGAGTATCTGGAAGCGTCGTGTCCTGGCCCGGCGTGTGTCATGTTTATGCTCAGGTGCTCTTTATATCCGCCATCATTTCCAGGGTGACTCGGCCATTTCTGGAATGGCCTCAAAGCTCCTCGTTCCTCGCTACACAGAAAAGGTGCAGAGTTGAGTCTTGACACAAAGCAGAGATTATCCTTTTATTCTATTTGTGCCTGAAAGATTTATCTGGGTTATGCATTGCTCTGAGCGCGGGCGATTCTGGATACTTTCAGTAACATGTTATTTTTTTATCCTCTGTCAAGATATTCATAAAAATGTGGACCCCTCCCTCCCCCCACCTTGTTCGTTCATCTTGCATCGCTCGCTTGTTACTTAATTGCAAGTGATTAGAGGTTGCTCGCGGTATCGTGGTTCATTTTCCATCAATCACCTCCCTTCTTTATTCCCTGTTATCGCTAATAAGTCCGAGCAGGAGGCATTACAAAGCTTGCCGGGATCTCCCCCGCTGCCACCCTCGAATCGCGCGCTCGGCCTGCGGCTCCCTCGCTCTTGATAACCGTCCAAATCCCTTCTTAACTTTCAGAGCTTGGCAACCAACCGCAGTGCACGCCTCCAGAATTTTTTTCTTAGTAACTGTCAGATAAAGTTTCGCCCTCGTCAACGCCAAGACTAGCGAAAAAGTCAAATTTATGTCCCTGTAGGCCGAAGCTTTCCTTGCTTTTAAAGCGGAGGTCCCACTAAAAAAAAATGTATTAAAAGCCAGCAGCTACAAATACAGCAGCTGCTGACTTTTAAAATATGGACACTTACCTGTCCAGGGCGCCCGCGTTGTCGGCAGCGGAAGCCGATCTGTCGCTCGAGGATCGGCTGCTGCCGTCACCATCCTTGGTAAGGGAATCATGAAGTGAAGCCTTGGGGCTTCACTTCCCGTTCCCTACTGCGCATGCGCGATTCGCGCTGCGCAATTTCACTGGTCCCTGCTGCCTTCTGTGTGGGGGGGGGGACAGAAAAGGCGCCGGACATGGCGTACATCACTGAGGTGATCTATACCAGGAAGTGGGAAAAGCAGTGGCGGCTGGTGCTCAAAATTTTTGGGGGGGCGCAAACAAACTGGAAAAAAAAATCATCAATTGCCGCCACTGTGCCCATTAAACGCAGCCACTGTGCCCAAACGCCACCAGTTTGCCCCCTCAAATGCAGACAGTTTGTCCCCAAATGCAGCCAGGTTCCCCCCCAAATACTGCCAGTTTGTCCCCAAAGACAGCCAGTTTCCCCCCCCCCCCCCCAAATGCAGCCAGTTTCCCCCCAGCCCTACACTTACCTTCCTCGGGTCAGCGCCGTCCTTCTTCCGCTGGCTCTGATAGGCACTTCCAAACACCAACCAGCCGTTGTTATTCAGATGGCCGACGCTCAACAGGGGGCCGGCCATCTGAATAGTGGGCGGCAGCGGCAGCGACAATACATAGGTTCATGCAATGCATGAACCTATTGTGACAGCAGGAAGGTAAAGTCACCTGGTTGCATCCAGGGGGGTAGATATATTTCGCCCAGATTCAGGCTTTACGCCGACTTATACAACTAGGCGGAGAGTTGTATAAGCCCAGCTGAGGATAGTGGGCTCATGGATGACTCATACCTCTAGGGAGAGTGTGGGGCGTCGTGCAGACAGGGAGTTGATGAGACCAGCTGAAGCTTATCAGCTCATTTAGGCCTCTATAAGAACTCCCAGATTCATTAGGTGTTTGCTCATGCCTGGAACCAGACCTGTGTGGACTGTCTAGGGAGAGTGAACCCCTGTGCGGTGAGACAAAGCCTGTGTGGCTATTTGCTTGGACATTTAAAACCAGGGACTTAGGGACTAGGACAGCACTAGGCTGATCCCAGTTGTTAGTTAGGAAACCTGTATGTTTAGTTAGAGGTCAAGTTGACCAGGATTTATTTTGTTTATGTTTCTTTTGCTTTGCTGTGTTTTGTCACTGTAAATAGAAAATAAACCGCACCTTTTTGATTTTGAAAACCACAACCTCCGTTTGCTGGGCCTGTTTTTGTGTGGGGAGCCCATCCCGGGGGTCACCCACACCCGCTGCCGAGCTAACCCCCTCACAGTTGGTGGAGAACCAGTGGCAGTTTTTTTTTAAGCCAGCATGGAGGAGATACTGAAACAGCTGGCTCTAGCAAATGCCAATCAACAGCAGACAAATGCAGGTTTGCAAAAGAGCCTTGCAGCTCATCAACAGAGCCTTGCAGCTCATCAACAGAGCCTTGCAGCCCAGCAGCAAGCTCATCAACAGAGCCTTGCAGCCCAGCAGCAGACAAACGCAACTTTGCAACAGAGTCTGGAGGCTCAGCAACAAGCCCAGCAGCAATCTGAGGCCCGCTTCATAGACCTGTTGCAGAAGCAAGAGCAGAGACTACAACAACAGATGGAAGCAGTAATGCAGCAACGTCCGCAGACCAGTGAGGAAAGCCGTCCCACTAATACCGCGTCCTTT
The DNA here is from genome assembly GCA_029206835.1 of Rana muscosa. Taxonomy (NCBI): domain Eukaryota; kingdom Metazoa; phylum Chordata; class Amphibia; order Anura; family Ranidae; genus Rana; species Rana muscosa. Next base: position 330,286,778 of record CM055119.1, on the reverse strand, counting down.
GGGGTCAGTCATTTATTGACAAAAATGACTGGAGAGGATGATCCAGAGGTATTTTTGACCACATTTGAAAGGACCGCTGAAAGAGAAAAGTGGCCTGAGGAGCAGTGGGCTGGACTGGTGGCTCCTCTGTTAACTGGTGAATCGCAGAAAGCTTACTATGACCTAGAGCCTAACCAAGCAAAAGACTATGTGATGCTAAAAGCTGAAATATTGGCAAGGCTGGGTGTCACCCTGGCTGTCCGGGCTCAGCGTGTGCATAACTGGACTTTCCAGCTTGGAAAACCCCCCAGGTCTCAAATGTATGATCTCATTCACCTGAGCAGAAAGTGGCTACAGCCAGAGACTTTGTCCGCACCAAAGATTGTGGAACGTGTTGTAATGGATCGGTTTTTGAGAGCTCTTCCTACTGCCATCCAAAAGTGGGTAAGCCATGGAGACCCAGAGACGGCCGATGGTCTTGTGGATCGTGTGGAGAAATACTTGGCTACAGAGAACCTGACGGCCTCTTCCAGAGACACTCGGACTTTCCACCCTAAGACCAGACCATCCCCAGGGGCGGATAAGAGGATTCCAAGGGGTGAGGGTGGAGAGAGTGAGAGGGTGGGAGCTCTACCCCAAGTTTGGCGAGAACAGCCTGGGAAATCAGCGGCTCAAGAGGCGGCAAGAAGGATCGTTTGCTACCGCTGCCGGCAAGCGGGACATATTGCAGCCAATTGCCCGGTTGTGGAGGAACCCATGCAGTGTGACTTTCTGACGGGCAGACGTCAGTCGCTGTGTGCGACAGTCGCATGCACTGCCATTCGAGGAACTGAGAAACATTTATGCAAAATGTGTGTTAATGGTAGAAATGTTGGGGTATTGCTGGATTGAGGTAGCCTTGTGACCCTGATAAAGGCTGAGTTAGTTAAAACAGAGGTCTCTGGGAATAGCAAGGTAGCTGTTATTTGTGTGCATGGGGACACCCGAGAGTATCCAGTGACTACAGTGTGTTTCGAGACCCCCAAAGGTACCCTCTTTCATCCAGTGGGCTTAGTATCTCAGTTACCGCATGACGCCATTGTGGGAAGGGATTTTCCGAAGTTCTGGGAACTGTGGGATGATCCTGAGCCCCCCACTGGTGCCCCTATGTACCAGGAATGTGATAGCCAGAACTCCCCTGAGAGTGGTGAGGACTCTCCGGAATTTCCCTTATCAGTATTGGCAGGGGAGACGCAAGAAACTGGAGAGGAGCCCACCTCCTCAGACGAAAACCTACCGTCTGTGGAGTTTTCTGATCTTGAGGTTCACAGGGAAAACTTTGCCACAGAACAGTTGAAAGACCCCGCCCTAATAAAGGCACGGGAAAACGTAGTGAAAATAGATGGCGAGTTAGTGAACCCAGATAATACCTGCACTTACCCATACTTCAGCGTAGAGAAGGACCTACTGTATCGGGTGGCAAAAAGGGCAGAAGAAACCGTTGAGCAGCTTGTGGTGCCCAAACCTTACAGGAAGTTGGTGTTGGAGTTGGCTCATGGGCACATTCTTGGAGGTCATCTGGGGACAGAGAAAACCCGAGAGAGGGTATTACAGAGATTCTATTGGCCGGGGGTGATGAAGGACATAGAAAATTATTGTTCCTCCTGCCCTGTGTGTCAGAGGTCGGCCCCGATGCCACATTTCCTTAGCCCGCTGGTCCCTCTACCCATCATTGAGGTCCCGTTTGAGAGGATCGCCATGGATTTGGTAGGTCCTATAATCAAGTCCGCTAGGGGGCACCAGTACATATTAGTTATAATGGACTATGCCACCCGTTATCCAGAAGCGATCCCTCTCCGAAATACCTCGGCCAAAACCATAGCCAAAGAGCTATCTCTTGTGTTTAGCCGGGTGGGTATTTGTAAAGAACTGCTTACGGACCAAGGTACACCCTTTATGTCCCGGGTTATGAAGGAGCTGTGTAAATTGTTCAAAGTGACGCAATTACGTACATCTGTGTATCACCCCCAAACCGATGGGCTGGTTGAAAGATTCAACAAAACCCTAAAACAAATGTTGAAGAAAGTGGTGGATAGAGATGGAAAGGATTGGGACTGTCTACTTCCTTATCTGATGTTTGCTATTAGGGAGGTGCCCCAATCCTCTACGGGATTCTCCCCCTTTGAGTTACTGTATGGGAGACACCCAAGAGGGCTGTTGGATATTGCCAAGGAAACTTGGGAAAGTGAGAGTTCTCCCCACAGGAGTGTGATTGAGCATGTCGCCCTGATGCAAGACCGAATTGCACAGGTAATGCCCATCGTGAAGGAACATTTGGCCCAAGCGCAGTTAGCACAGCAGAGAGTGTACAACCGTGGAGCCAAGACCCGTACCTTTTCCCCGGGGGATAGGATACTGGTACTTGTCCCTACGGTTGAAAGTAAATTCCTTGCCAAATGGCAAGGCCCCTACGAGATAATGGAAAAAGTGAGCGAAGTGAATTACAAGGTCAGACAACCAGGAAGGCGAAAGCCCGAACAGATCTATCACGTTAATCTGTTGAAAGCCTGGAGGGATAGAGAGTCCCTAGTCGCAGACACTTGGTCACCAGCTCAAACTGGTTGCGTGATTCCTGAGGTTGGAATAGCAGCCACCTTGTCACAACCCCAACAACAGGAGGTTAAGGAGTTTGTGCTTCGCAACAAGGAGGTATTCTCTGAGCTGCCGGGACAAACATCTGGGGTAGAGCATGACATCATTACCCCGCCCGGTGAAAGGGTGAAGTTAAAACCCTATCGGATCCCAGAGGCCCGACGGGAGGCAATACGGGAGGAAGTACAGAAAATGCTGAACTTAGGGGTGATAGAGGAGTCCCAAAGTGATTGGTCTAGTCCCATTGTGTTGGTGCCTAAACCGGATGGGAGCTGGCGATTTTGTAACGATTTTCGTCAGTTGAACAAAGTTACAAAATTTGACACCTACCCCATGCCACGTATAGATGAGTTGATCGACCGGCTGGGAACAGCCCGATACATGACGACTCTTGACCTCACAAAAGGGTATTGGCAAATCCCCCTGGCCAAGTCGGCCAAAGAGAAAACCGCATTTGTAACCCCAGACGGGGCGTTCCAATATAAAAGAATGCCGTTCGGGTTACAGAATGCGCCGGCCACATTCCAGCGGAAAATGGACCAGATGCTGAGGCCCCATCGGAAGTATGTTGCGGCTTACCTGGATGACGTAATTGTCCATAGCACAGATTGGGCCTCACATCTGCCAAAAGTGCAAGCAGTCCTGGACTCTGTTCGGGAAGCGGGGTTTACGGCTAACCCCAAGAAGTGTACCATTGGGCAGGAAGAGGCCAAATATCTTGGGTACACCATTGGGAGGGGAGTAATAAAACCCCAACTCAACAAAGTCGAGGCCATCCAGAGTTGGCCACGTCCCAACAGCAAGAAGCAGGTACGAGCCTTTCTGGGAATCGCTGGGTATTATCGGCGATTCATTCCCCACTTTGCTTCTAAGGCTGTGCCCCTAACCAACCTGACGAAGGGGAAAGGGTCGGTCATGATTAAATGGACCCCCGAGGCTGAGGCAGCATTCCAATTCTTGAAACAAGCCTTATGTAGCCAGCCAGTGTTGTACTCACCCGACTTCTCTAAAGACTTTGTCGTACAAAGTGATGCGTCAGATGTGGGGTTAGGAGCAGTATTGTCCCAGGTCTGGAACGGGGAAGAGCACCCAGTCATTTACCTCAGCAGGAAGTTGAAGTCCCATGAGGTAAATTACGCCACCGTTGAAAAGGAGTGTTTAGCGGTGAAGTGGGCTCTAGATTCCCTTCGGTACTACCTGCTAGGTAGGCACTTTGACTTGGTTACGGATCACGCTCCGTTAAAGTGGATGGCTCAAAACAAGGAAACAAATAGAAGAGTGAATAGGTGGTTCCTGGCCCTCCAGGAATTCAACTTCACAGTAAAGCATCGCCCTGGCGTTCAAATGGGGAATGTGGATGCTTTGTCTCGAGTACATGAATGCCTGATTGCTGGTGTTCCAACCCTGAGGTTAAAACAAGAGGGGGGGGTATGTGACAGCAGGAAGGTAAAGTCACCTGGTTGCATCCAGGGGGGTAGATATATTTCGCCCAGATTCAGGCTTTACGCCGACTTATACAACTAGGTGGAGAGTTGTATAAGCCCAGCTGAGGATAGTGGGCTCATGGATGACTCATACCTCTAGGGAGAGTGTGGGGCGTCGTGCAGACAGGGAGTTGATGAGACCAGCTGAAGCTTGTCAGCTCATTTAGGCCTCTATAAGAACTCCCAGATTCATTAGGTGTTTGCTCATGCCTGGAACCAGACCTGTGTGGACTGTCTAGGGAGAGTGAACCCCTGTGCGGTGAGACAAAGCCTGTGTGGCTATTTGCTTGGACATTTAAAACCAGGGACTTAGGGACTAGGACAGCACTAGGCTGATCCCAGTTGTTAGTTAGGAAACCTGTATGTTTAGTTAGAGGTCAAGTTGACCAGGATTTATTTTGTTTATGTTTCTTTTGCTTTGCTGTGTTTTGTCACTGTAAATAGAAAATAAACCGCACCTTTTTGATTTTGAAAACCACAACCTCCGTTTGCTGGGCCTGTTTTTGTGTGGGGAGCCCATCCCGGGGGTCACCCACACCCGCTGCCGAGCTAACCCCCTCACACTATGTATTGTTGTGAGTGACGGGCACAGGAGCGAGAGAGGGCGGCGCTCCTGCGCCCACTATGGATGCCCTGTTACTGGGGACAGGTATCTGCTCCCTCCTCCCCCCTGAAAGGTGCCAAATGTGACACTGGAGGGGGGGAGGATTCCAAAAAGTGGAAGTTCCATTTTTGGGTGGAATTCCACTTTAAACTAGCTCATTGATATTTTCGCTGAAAAATTTCCAAAGTCGTCCTCAATACTTTTAAATCTTAAACATTCAGCACTTCCTGTTATAGGGTGACAACGCTCTTCCAGTTGTGATCATGCGTTGTCACACATGGTCTTCCCACAGGCACATTATGCAACACACATTACTCAGGCATGGTCCACAGTGAAAACAAATGGCAACTGCCCTCATCTATAACTGGCCTTTGCAGCAAGGAACACATGTAAAACAAAACCAAAGAAATTCCCAGCTCAACTCACTGACCAGCCTGCTAACCAACCAAATTTAGTTTGCACACAGTGGTCACCATCAGGAAAACCCACCCTGACAAATACCACTCAGCCATTGCTGGAGTGCATGTAGACAGGAAGTGGCTGCAAATAGGCTGAAGGAGGACAGCAGCACTGACATGCAACAAAAGGGGGAAAAAGTTGAAAATGACCAAAAAATTAATTAATGGAAAATGGCATTTGTAAGATACAGAGCACAGATCAAATGAAATATCTTACAGTTAGGTTTCGCATTTATACAGTATATGACTTATTTACAATTCACTTAAAGTGGTTGTAAACCCCCCCCCCCCCCAAAAAAAAATAAACAAACAAACCTGCAAGACAAAGGCATAATGATAGCTCATTATGAAATACTCACCTTAGATCGAAGCCCTCGCAGCCGTCCCGGCACACTGCTCTGCCCAGCGACATGTCTCCCGGAGTTTTTTCAGGGTATCGCGGGCTCCGGCGCTGTGATTGGCCCGTGACGCAATGATGTCACTCCCGCGAATGCGTGCGGGAGCCGTCGGTAACCCCACATCAGCTGAAGCAATGGCATGAACGGTGCTTCAGTGCGCATGTGCCGATGACGTCGGCACATGCTGACACAGGGGATATCTCCTAAACCGTACAGGTTAAGGAGATATCCACGGTAGCTACATGTAAGCCTTATTATTGGCTTACCCAACACTGTTTCCTGGCCTAGGCCAACAAGACCCAGGCCTGGGGCAGCACTTTGCAGGGGGGCAGCACGAAAAGAGTCCCCACCGGCTTGCGTTACACTGTTAGTGAAGCGCCAGTCTTATGGGGCGGACTGGGCTGAGAGGCGCTGCTTCTAGTTTTCACTGTCCTATCATCCTGGACTACAAACCTTCCTCACTGGGCTATATGTTTTCTGCTGCACCTTTGTCATGGTTACATCTTCTTAGTCCCCTCCATAAAATTATCAGAAATTTGTGCTTTAAGTAGAACTATAAGCAACACTTTGTTTTTTAAGGGAGGGTCATTGCAGAGATTTTCCTTCACTTTCTGCCTCATAGCCAAACAGGAAGTGAGAGGAAATCTATGCAAATTAATGACTTTTTGTAATAATAAATATCCCCAAAAAATATATAAAAAAACATTTTTTTTTCCTCAGTTTAGGCCGATACGTATTCTTCTACATATTTTTGGTTAAAAAAAAAATTGCAATAAGTGTTTATTGATTGGTTTGCGCAAAAGTTATAGCGTCTACAAAATAGGGGATAGTTTTATGGCATTTTTATTAATATATTTTTTTTTTTTAGTAGTAATGGTGGCGATCATCAGTGATTTTTATCGTGACTGCGACATTATGGCGGACACATCGGACACTTTTGACACTATTTTGGGACCAGTCATTTTTACAGCGATCAGTGCTATAAAAATGCACTGAATACTGTGAAAATGACACTGGCAATGAAGGGCCTGTAGGAGGCGCTAAAGGGGTTAAGTGTGACCTAATGTGTGATTCTTACTGTAGGGGGGCATGGCTTGCCGTGTGACGTCACTGATCGTCGTTCACTTTGACAGGGAACAGACGATCAGTGACACTCTCACTAGGAAACACCGGGAGAGGTTTGTTTACACTTACCTCTCCCTGTTCTTCAGCTCTGTGATCCGATCAGGGGACACCGGCGTCGATCGGGTCCGCGGGTACCGCAGTCACGGAGTTCAGGACCGGGTCGCAAGTGTGCCGCCAGCGGCGCGCGACCCACGGCTGGGATCTTAAAGGGGACGTACCTGTATGCCCTTGTGCCCAGCCGTGCCATTCTGTCAACGTATTTCGTCGTGCGGCGGTCCTTAAGCGGTTAATATAACTTTAAGTTTCCTTGGCCGACCACTGCATCTACGGTCCTCAACATTGCTCGTTTCTTTGTGCTTTTTCAAAAGTGCTTAAACAGGACATCTTGAAACCCCGGTCTGCTTTGAAATCTTTGCCTGGGAGAGACCTTACTGATGCAATATAACTACCTTATGTCTTGTTGTTGTTCTAAGTCTTGCCATGGTGCATGACATGTGACATGAAACTGTCTACCACAACTGTGGCATGAAACTGTCTACCACAACCTCACCATAGTAGCAGAGTTTGGCTGTTCCTCACCCAGTTTTAAGCCTCCTAGACAGCTGTTTCTGTATCAGTTAATGACTGTGTTTTAATCTACTTATTAACCCCCTTCCTGCCCAAGCCATTTTTCAGCTTTCAGCGCTGTCACACTTTGAATGACAATTGCGCGGTCGTGCGACGTGGCTCCCAAACGAAATTTGCGTCCTTATTTTTCCCACAAATAGAGCTTTCTTTTGGTGGTATTTGATCACCTCTGCGGTTTTTATTTTTTGCGCTATAAACAAAAGAAGAGCATCCAGTTTGGAAAAAAAACACTATTTTTTACTTTTTGCTATAATAAATACCCATTTTTTTTTTTCAAATAAAATTTCTCAGTTTAGGCCGATGCGTATTCTTCTACATATTTTTGATAAAAAAAAAAAAAAATCAATAAGCGCGTATTGATTGGTTTGCGCAAAAGTTATAGCGTCTACAAAATAGGACATAGATTTATAGCATTTTTTTTTTTTTTTATTAGTAATGGCAGCGATCTGTGATTTTTATTGTGACTGCGATATTGCGGCGGACACATCGGACACTTTTGACACATTTTGGGATACAGCGATCCCTGCTATAAAAATGCATTGATTACTGTATAAATGTGATTGGCAGGGAAGGGGTTAACCACTAGGGGGCGGGAAGGGGTTAAATATGTTCCCTCAATGTGTTCTAACTGTGGGGGGAGGTGACTGACTGGGGGAGGTGACCGATGGTTGTCCCTATGTACAAGGGACACACCATCGGTCCCCTCTCCCTCACAGGACGTGGATCTCTGTGTTTACACACACAGATCCACTTTCCTGCTCGTTTCCCGGGCAATCGCGGGTGCCCGGCGGCAATCGCGGCCGCCGGGCACGCGCATCGGGGCCTTGGGAACGCGGCGGGCGCGCGCGCCTCCTAGCTCGTTTTAAAGGCAGGACGTCATATGACGTCCTGTCAGAACGAGAGTGTCCTCCGCCCGCCGTCAATTGACGGTGGGCGGGGGACAAGTGGTTAAATTGATGATCATTAGCACCTGCTTGAAATAATTGGTTAATCATACACTGGAATCTAATTCTACAAAATCCCTGACTTTGTGCAAGTGTAAGAATTGATGTTGGTTTTAAGCCAAAGGAGGGGGTCACACCAAATATTGATTTGATTTAGATTTTTCTTCTGTTCGCTGACATTGCATTTTGTAAACTGATAAAAACAAACAATTAAAATACATATATATCTATTTTTTAAAGCATTCTTACGTTACAGCATTTCTTTACACCTGGCAAAAACTTTTGCACAATACTGTATACACACACACACATGTATTTGAGATCTTTTCTCTCTCGCTCTTGAATGTGTTTTGTACTAAAATGACACCGCGCATCTGCGTTCTGTTAGGAGACTGAAAATGTTTGTTATCTTCTCGGGATGAATCGTGACAAGCCGAATTCTGCACATAAATTCTTCCTAAGCCCATTATTAAAATGTGATTTGTAGGTGGGAGATCGCTCGCTAATCCCCTCCTAGCTCTTCTGCGCACAGCCCAGCGCCCCGGTGACTCATTAACAAAACATGCTGACATTTAACAAGCGTTTATCGCTCTTTGCGTACTTCTCCCCGGTGATGGACAGCCTCAGTGATGGACATATCAGAATACACAGCGGTCTGATAGACATAAACTCTCTATACATACACAAAACACACTGTACATAAAATAATATCCTACAGTGACAACTACCAGTGTGTAAATGAGCAATGATCTCTCAAATCACCATCCCATCAAAATGCCAATAATAAAAAAGTCTCTGTATGCACAGTCAGCGGCGTGTTGCCAACGAAGCAAAGTGGGGTGACCGTCTCAGGTGGTACTTGGTGGGGGGACTGCACTGAGGCCAGAGTGTCCATACCAGACACCAGTGTCCTTACGGCAGCTCAGTAACATTACATTGTCTACTCCGGGCAGCGTTACTAAGCTGGTTGGTGGGATGCTAGCAGCTGAGGGCCACCTGCACCATAACAATCAGTGACACTGTACAGCTTAACTGCCTGCACCCTAGCAACCAATTCTGCACAGCCACCCATTGGTTGCTAGGATGCTAGCAGCTAGGCCACAAGGTTGCTGTGTCAGCATGCTAGCAACCAAAGGAGGAGCTGCAAAAAAATGGGGTGGCATCTGGAGTGTCTAAGGAACACACTAGATAGCAGGGCTCATACCAGCTTTTGAATGTTTCTGGGGGGTGGGAACATCAAAAACAACAGCCTTAGGTGGCACTTTACCTGTACACAGTCTCTAAATAACATACACAGCATCCGCCACCTGTTCAAAGTGCCTTTTTAAAATTACTTACAGGATCCCTTACGGGTCTTCCAGGATTTCCAGGACTCTTAGGACCTCCAGGACTCACAGTACTCACAGGATCCCTGCCAAGTCAAGTTTCAGAATTCCTAGGACCTCTAGTACTTACAATACTGATAGGATCCCTGCTGGGTCTTCTCCAAGTTCCAGGACTCCTAGAACCTCCAGTATTCACAGAATTCCTGACGGTCTTCCAGGAGTTTCAGAATATCCACTACCTCCAGGACAGAGTTTCCTCTGGATATGTTCTCTGACCAGAAGCATATTTAAGCTCCAGCCTTTGAAGTGGCTTTTGCTGTGTCTTATTGCCACTGCCAGCTACCTGAGAGCTAAATAGCTATACTACTTAGCAGCTAGTTGCCTGTTTGTTGCCAGCCCAGATTAACCTGACTACTCATGCTTGCTGCCTGTCTAGACCTCTAGTCAGACCTGACTCCTCTCTTGCTTGCTCCGACCCCTCCCTGGTCCTAATTACTCTCTCGCCTGCCACTTGCCTTGACCGTTGCCTGGACCTAAGTACTCATCATCTGCTGCCTGCCTTGACTCCTATCTGGACCTGACTACTCTTATCTGATGCCTGCTTCAACCCATGCCTGGACCGGACTACACTATAACCTGTGCCTTGACCCTTGCCTGGACCTGACTACTCTCTTGTCTGCTGCCTGCCTCAGACCCCAGCCTTGATCTGACTACTCTTTCACATGTCGCCTGCCTCAAACCCTACCTGGATCTGACTACTCTCTCATCTGTTTTTACATTCCTTGTAATAGAAATAAGGATGAAAGGTCCTATTTATGGAGAGATCTGGGGTCAAAAAGACACCAAATCTTTTCCTTTGCTTTAAAAAAAATAAAATAAAAATACTTCCAGCCTGGACCGGAAGTGACATCATGACATTACTCCGGTCCTCCAAGGCCATAGAGGCAATCAAAGAGTATCTACTCTTTGATCGCCTATGGGAGCAGCTCGAAAACGGTAAGCGCTAGAAACACAGTTGAACAGTGGAGGAGGGGTGTCAACGTTGCCTCCCACCACTTCGGATAGCGCTACAACGGCTCATGAGCCGCTCAGAACGGTTTAATGGGAAAGCCAGCCACCGGCTGCAAGAAATGATACCGGGGTTATGGCTGATATCTTCAGCCATAATCCTGGTAAACCCCTTGTAAACCGCAACATTATATATATATATATATATATATATATATATATATAGCGGATCAGCAAGTGGTTAAAATAAAGAAATGTAAAAGCAACCCTGTTGCTTTGCGCAGAAATGGGCGTGTAAACACCAATTGCGCCACACGTGTGAGGTATTGCTATGAACATCAGAGTGTATCTACTTAACGCTACCCCATCTTTTATATTTCCCCTAAAAATTTGGCGATTTGTTTTCGTGTGCACTAACACTTGTATTTTATTATTACTATAATACAGGGCAGTACAGTTACAATACAATTTCATACAAGGGGAATCAGAAATCGGAATGTTTAACTGAAAATATGGTTTTATAAACATATGCGCAAATATTGTAAAACGTAAAAATTTGCAACTGTCACCTATTTATTCTACAGGGCCTCTACTCTCAATTATTGTACAATTGTTTGAGAATTTTAAATAATTTTCTAGCAAAAAAATTCAGTTTTTAAAGTGTATAACGTTTCTTTTTTTTTATTTCCCGGTTGCTAAGTGGTGCAAGCTTCCGGAATATCTTAGATCCCTTCTTCAGGATATAAATACCATATATACAAAATTATACAAAGCCTGGAGAATAGATCTAAGTTATCCAGAAAGTTGCATCTTGAATAACTTAGGCTGGCCAATAAAAAGGGATCACTTAAACTCCAAACTTTCTGCATTAGGCAATTGTATTAACACATATTCTTTTTTTTTTTTATAGGAAATTTGATATTTATCTTCTACTTTAATTGGCTCCACAATCCCTAAACTGCCCTCTGCCACCCGCCCTATCTGAAAATATCTCACACTAAACATCCAATCTTAAGCAATTAAACAAAAGGGGGGTCATGTGACCTGAGAAAGCACGGAGTACAGAGCGCTAATCCACAATGATTAATGGCCGCTCAGACGTACAGTGTGTGGCCACGATATTCCAGGTCAGAGACGAAGGCTGTGAAAATAATCAGCAAAGTGGAGCCGTATTTATGAAACATTCAAATCAAACTTTCCTTCAACTCACAGACACCGGTGTCAACATCTGCGGAGATAACGGTACCCGCTGCCCACCCTATTGTCCAAAAGGTGGACACAGAGCAACCATAGCGCTTAGAGATGGGTCAGTTTCCAGGATCTGTCCAATCTGAACTTAAGGCCCACTTGGCAGGTTTGATTTCCTACTGTGGATCATTTGAACCCCTTACTTACACCCTAACTTCAGCTTGATCCAAAAAAAACACCCATTTTTTCTGAGTGTAGGAAGTGAAAGGCAGCCACGTGCAATGATACGTTTTTGGAAAAAAAAACAACAACAAAAAAAAACAAGGACAAGGAAACCCCGGGGGGAGGAAAATAGAGTATTTTTTATATGGTATAGGCAATTTATAGCCGAGGATGAAAAGATTGTATGAAAGAGGCTTGATGAGGACCTTTCCATTGTTTGTGACTGCAGCTCTCCCCCGGGTAACTTCATAGGAAGTACAAAGCCGGGTTGAAGGACAGCTGAGCCAAAAACAGCAACAAAGTCAATCAAAGGTAACAGTGATGGAAAAGGAAAAAAAGTCTATAAACACATCTTATTTAAAAATATTTTTATGATATGCATATATTTTATATATTATACTGTAAATATTATTTTATAAGTATATATATATATATATATATATATATATATATATATATATTTAAAAATATATATATATATATATATATATATATATATATATTTAAAAAAAATAATATATATATATATATAGCGTCCCCCTCTCTCTCCTCTCTTTTCTTCTGGCTCAGGCTCTTGTCTAGGGGTACCTCTGAGGAGAGAGTGCGGGGTCACCACGCCAAGTTCCCACTGCAGGTGTGTGTGTGCAGTGGGAGACAATCCTCTTTTACCTTCGGGTCGGTGTTTTGCATCTGGAGCCTCCTCCTGGTTTCTCGAACAGTGTCTGCCAGTAAATGAGCCCCACACCACTAAAGTCCAACACTCCTTTTATTCTTCTCATGGAAAAGTGAACACAATCAGTTGGACTTCCTCAACGAACAGAACAGACAGGGGGTGTGGATGCGAACAGGCCCAGGCACAATTAACTCTCCTACTTCCTTCCCAGAAGTAGGTTTCTGCTCCCTATCGAGGAAGACATCCCTCCCGGCGGTCTCCGGAGGCTCACCCGTCACTGGCAATTTTCTGCACCAGGTCTTCAGGTAAGTACCCCCCTCCGGTCCCTTACGCCACTGGATTCGGGTACCCCTTCCCAGGGTCCCCTAGGAAGTTCCTCCCTCGCGGAGCCTTAATCTGGGACCCTCAGTCCAGGCCATCCAAGTACCTCACCCCAGGCTAAAGGTGCCTGGGATGGAACACGACCTCCGAACGTCCTCCAGGCCTAGGCCGCCTAGAGGACCAACACGAACCACCGCCCTCAGGCTGAAGGTGCCTGGGACTCGACTCCCGCCACCAAAAATGGCCGCCCCCTTTATACCCTCTCCCAGCAAGCACGGCGGGTTCCCCCGCCCCACCATACAACCGCTGAGAGAGGCCAAAAAGAGGTACGACACTGCAATGATGCTCAACCCCGGGCCCAAAGTGACAGCGCCACCCGGTGGGCCCCCAAGGAACCATACATCACAGTTTCCCCACCAGATTCAAATAGAAAAGCACATACCCGCTATATATATATATATATATATATATATATATATATATATATTATATATATATATATATATATATATATATATACACACACACACCGGTTAAAATAAGTGTAGCTCCCACGCGTCCTTTACCTGCCTTTGGCTCACTTGCAGGAAAGGCACACTGTGCTACCTGCCCGCACCCTCCTGTGTGAAGGGGTTGAGCGGTGTCACAAACTAGGGTCCTGCAGCAAGGTTCTCCCTCTAGTTGGTTCCCGTCTCTTAGAATGTAAGGACAAGTCTTTATATCCCCAAGTAACTCCAAGGTCCACACCAGTAGTAAACTCCAACATAGAGTTTATTTCTTTATATGCAAAGTCAATGGATAGAAAAGGGTGGATAGAAGACAGGACAGTAAGAGTTTGGATAAGAGTCCAGGCACAAGACAAATTATGAATTCACTACTCGTTCCTCAAGTAGGCTTAGCTCACCCGGATAGTTCCCTGTGAAAGCGGATCCTAGCAGCCGAAGTGATGTTCGGACGTTTCTTACGTTTTCCCTTTTTTAGATGTGACTAGGAGATTCTCTGCCACAGAACCGTTACTCCCAATCCTGTGGTGTTGGATCTAATCCCTCCAGAGAGTTACCGGGCCCTTCTTTCTCCGTGAACTTTTCACCGGTCCTTCAGAAGGGTCCTCCCCCGGCCTCCTCATCTAGAACGGGTCCCCATGCCAGAGGCACCCTGGGATTTCTCCTTCCAGGACACGGGCCCCAGCTAAAGGTGCTGGGCCCAAGGCTGTTGCTTCAGCCACAGAGCTAAAGGTGCCTGGGACCGATGCATACGTGGGCCCCTGGCCAGGAGGGCCAGGTACCACGGTTCACGATGGCCCCCTGGGCTCAAACCAGAACCGACCACCAAAGACAGACAGACCCCAAGCAAGCAGCGTCTGCCCCATTTATATCCTCTCCCGGTGTGCACAGCAGGCCAGAACCGTCCACCGTACAACTGCCTAGAGAGGACATCCAAGGCAGAGCACTATACCAGCGGTTCAACCCTGGCCCATTATGGTAGCGCCACCTACAGGCCACAGGGAACTACACACCAGTATACTACCTGCAGTGTAAAATAGAATGTCCTAGCAATTAAGGTGGTCTGAGCCCAACTACAGCTCAAACCTTCCTCTAAATTTGGGTATAGCGGGGTTAAATTTGGGGACCCCGCTACATAAGTATTGAACACGTCACCATTTTTCTAGGTAAATATATTGGTAAAGGTGCTATTGACATGAAATTGTCACCAGATGTCAGTAACAATCCATGCAATCCATACATACAAAGACACCAAAACAAATAAGTTCAGAAATTAAGTTCTATGTAATAAAATGGAATAACACAGGGAAAAAGTATTGAACACGCTAACAGTAATGTACAAAATCCTTTGTTGGTAATGACGGCTTCAAGTCCCAGGCTCCTGTAAGGAGAAACGAGTCGCATTCGTTGCTCAGGTGTGACTTTGGCCCGTTCTTCCACACAAACACTCTTCAAATCTTGAAGGTTCCGTGGGCCTCTTCTATGAAAATCTGATCTTTAGTTCTTTCCATAGATTTTCTATTGGATCCAAGTCAGGGGATTGTCTGGGCTATTCTAGCAGCTTTATTTTCTTTCTTTGAAACCAATGGAGAGTTTCCTTGGCTTTTTTTTGGAGATGATTGTCTTGTTGAAATGTCCTCCCTCGTTTCATCTTCATCATCCTGGTAGATGGCAGCAGAATTTTACCAAGAATGTCTTGGTACATTTTTCCATTCATCCTTCTTTTAATGAAATTAAGTTTGTCAGTACCGTATACTGAAAAACAGCCCCACACCATGATGTTCCCACCTCCAAACTTCATTGTTGGTATGGGGGGGTGTTTTTGGGGTGATGTGCCATTTGACCTCCAAACATGGTTTGTATTATGGGATCCAAAGAGTTAAATTTTGATCTCATCTGACCAGACTATATTTTCCCCGTATTTCACAGGCTTGTCTAAATGTTGTGCAGCAAACTTTAAATTAGCTTTAACATTCTATTTCTTCAGCAATGGAGTTGTGTGTGTGGTGAGTGTGCATACAGGCCATGGCGGGGGAGGGCGTGACTTATTGTTTTCTTCTAAACAATTGTACCTGCTAATTCCAGGACTTTCTGAAGTTCTCCACAAGTGGTCCTTGGCTCTTGGACAACTCTTCTGATAATTCTTCTCACTCCTCTGTCAGAAATCTTGCAAGGAGCACCTGGTCGTGGCCAGTTTATGGTGAAATTATGTTCTTTCTTTCCACTTCCGGATTATGGCCCCAACAGTGCTCACTGGAACATTCAGAAGTTTAGAAATCCTTGTGTAACCAATGCCATCATTATGTTTCGCAACAATAAGATGGCGAAGGTCTTGAGAGAGCTCTTTGCTTTTACCCATCATGAGATGTTTCATGTGTGACACCTTGGTAATGAGACACCTTTTTTATAGGCCATCAGTTGAGACTGAACCAGCTGATATTAATTAGCACTGACAAGGGGCATGATTTATTTCTAATTACTGATAGATTTCAGCCGGTGTCTTGGCTTTCCATTCCTTTTTGCTCCTCCCTTACTTCATGTGTTCAATACTTTTTCCCTGTGTCATTCCATTTTATAACACATAACTTCATTTCTGAACTTATTTGTTTTGGTGTCTTTGTATGTGAGGATTGCATGGGTTGTTACCGACATGTGGTGAAAATTTCATGTCAATATCACCTTTAGAAATATATTTATCGAGAAAAATGGTGACGTGTTCAATACTTATTTTTCCAACTGTGTATATACATATATATATATATATATATATATATATATATATATATAAATATATATATGTATATAAGTGCCACACTTTCAGGTATTTATTACCTCCCACAGAGATCACTCCCCCTGAACCCTGATAATGCCTTCATCTGCTTTTCTGTCCAGAATAATGACACCATCTTTGCTCAGGCATCATCCAGGGTCACCATCCACATCCCGGACTGAGATTCCGACTCAGAGATGACACAATTATGCAAATTCTGGTACACAGATGACATAGATTCGTTATGTTACTAATTTTGTTTCATTGATTGATTTCAGAATTCAATTAGTTTAGTTTAGTTTAATTTCGTTTTGTTAACTTTTTAACAAATTCCAAATTTTCAGAACGACTCAAATTCGGATCACTCAAAAAATGATCAAATCAAATTCTGTGTGAAGAATAGATGGTTGTTAAGGAGCGGGTTGGGATGCCAGCTGCAGCATCCTTAACAACTGATGACTCATCAGCTGTCAGCGGGCTTCCCTACTGAGAGTTCAAATGTAAACAAAAAAATACCGGCAATATAAAATTCCGGAAAAAAAAACAGCATGGGGTCCCCCCCAATCCATGCCAGGCCCTTCAGGTCTGGCATGGATTTTAAGGGGAACCCTACGTCAAAATGAAAAAAAAAAATAGCGTGCCCCCCCCCCCAATCCATACCAGACCCTTATCTGAGCATGACGCCTGGCAGGCCAGGAAGGGTGGCGGGGGGAGAGCGAGCACGCACCCCCCCCCACCCCAAAGCACCTTGTCCTCATGTTGATGGAGACAAGGGCCTCTTCCCCACAACCCTGGGTGGATCCCCAGAGTATGAGTATGGCCTACCCATTCACCAAAAAAAAAAAAAAGTGAATAAAGACACTACACAAGTTTTTGACAATTCCTTTATTAAAAAATTAACAACCCAGCATGCCTTGGTCCATGACGTCACACGAAGGTGGGGCCACCCAGTGATGTCATCGAGTGACTCCGTCCCTTAGCTATTTAAGAAATGTCAGACGGAGGAGAAGGCAGTCGGCGGGAAGCCTTTAAAGAGGCCGGAGGTTTTTTTTTTCTTTTTTCGGGTGCTGCGGATGGCGCGATTCAGGGTTGCCAACCGTCAGTACATTTACTGACAGTTCGTAAAAAATCTGTGATTGTTTTTCAACTGTATGTAAATACCAGGGGCTTATAATTTGTCATGCTGTGTTGACTTAAGTATAAACCAGGCAAATGACATGTTATGGGTATTGTCAGTGTTTTCATATTGTGTTTATACTGTTTATATTAATTGTCTTTGTTTTTATTAGGAGTTATGTCATTTTTCAGGTTGCCAGTAAAAAATGTGCTCCGTCACAAAATTTGTCATGTTTTGTCAGTAAAAAATGCTGTGGTAGGTTTGCAACACTGGTGTGATTGATGATGGATCTACATTGGGAGACATTGTTTCTTATTTTTTAATAAAGAAATCGTCAAAAACTTGTGTAGTGTCTTTATTCACTTATACTTTTTTTGGTGAATGGGTAGGGGTACCCCATACTCATTTACATGGGGGGGGCGGGATCTGGGAGCCTTCTTGGTAAAATGGGCTTCCAGATTCCAAAATACCCCCCGCCTGCAGACCCCCACTTTCCTGGGCTGCATGTATGGATAAGGGTCTGGTATGGATTTTGGGGGGTGACCCCACACCATTTTTACGTGGGGTTCCCCTTAAAATCCATACCAAACTCGAAGGGTCTGGTATGGATTGGGGGCGGACCCCACGCTGTTTTTTTTCAGATTTTTTTTTTTGCCAGCATTCTTTTGTTTACGTTTCAGCTGTCAGCGGGGAAGCCCACTGACAGCTAATGAGTCATTGGTTGTTAAGCACGCGGCGGCGGGTTTCCTGGCCCGCTCCTTAACAACCAGCTATTCTTCACACCAAATTCTAATCGGTCGATTATTTTTCGATCGATCCTAATTCAAAACAATCCAAAAATGTGGAATTCATTAGAAAACAAAAGCAAATTAAACGCATTTCAATTAAATTCATTACTATTTCATTCAGAGATTTGGATAAATCCAAATCTCTGAATAACAGAAAAATTGTCCGAATTTAAATTTGGACCGAAACGAATTGCACATCTAGACTGAGGAAACTCTTCCTCTTGCCTGCAGCAGACTGATGACATCATCTCTGCCTAGACAGGAGATGCCAGCTCAGAGATGACACAGTCATGTAAATTCTGGTGCCTAAATACCTCTTCCACTGAAAAAACAAAAAACAAAACCCTAAATAAAAAAAAAGAATAAAATCTTTTTAAAACGCAAATTTCAACTAAGTAGCTCAGTAAAAGTTTTCACTTCAGCACAATTTCAGCAATTACTTTATATCAGAATTTTCCTTCTCCTTTCTGTCACACCAACAATTTTTTTTCTATTTTTCCATCCCAAACGCGATACACATTTTCCGCCCATAAGCGCCATTTTGTTGTCTGGCACCATGTTATTTCTCAGAAGCTGTTCAGTAGCACAGAGCTGGATATATTTTCATACATGTTTATAAAGGCGAAGCAACATATTGTATAGATTTCCTCGATGAGCGTTTGGGGAATTTTATCATTTTTATTATGCCGTACGTGGTTTCCTATACACCCTCACCTGAGCATAGTGAACAGTAGCTATGGCTCATTATACAGCTCGATTCTCCTCCACCCCCCCCGTGATGTAATTAAAGTTGGACGCCGTCCTATTCAAACACGAAGTGCGCACTTTTCTGCAGCGCTATGATCCCGCGAGCTGACCCTCTGAAAATATTATCCTTTTCTTGTTGTTATACTTGTAAAAATAATACTACATAGAATTGAATCCTGGGTTTTGTTGTTCTACAGCGCGGGGATGTGTTCCAGACCGCTCCTGCCATGGAATAATCTGGATTTAGGAAGCAGAGACTTATGAAAGTGGATATGTTGATACAGATCTATAGTTACATGGTTAATAGGGCTGAAAAAAAAACGTATGTCATTCACGTTCTTCATCTCACAATTCTCGCTGTTCTGCGGTAGGGCAGGGATGAGCGGAGTGATTGTGGACAAATTTATTTTAGCTGTTTTGCTAACCAAAATCTCTTATGTATGATTTATTGAACTGCTTTTTTCGATTTTTAGCTGGAAAAAAAATAAAAAATAAAATTCTCTTTATTTAAAAAGGTATTTTTAGTTGTATTTAGAATGTTTTAATTCATTTAAAGTTTCTTTGTATTTGTGTTTTTTTTCTTCTTTGGTTTGTGTATTTGACTGTTATTTTGTTTCTTTTGCCTTATATGAAACACATTGATAATATTGAATTGTAATATGTGCAATTTTTAACATAAATATTTGTATTCAAATATACATCCTTCTCCTTCCTGATGAAGCTGGTCATAACATCAGTGAAACAGGTTGAAGAACAAGTACCCCAAAATGTATCCAACAAGGACCGTCTCATATTCCTGCATAGCAGGATTGTTGTGATAGTAATGCCGCGTACACACGGCCGTTTTTCTCGTCGAGAAAAATACATTTTTCCCATTCGACGAGAAAAACGATAGTCTGTGGGCTTTCTGTCGTTTTTTTCGACGAGAAAAACGGCATTAAAAACGACGAGAAAAATTAGAACATGTTCCAATTTTTCTCGTCGTTTTTTTCGACATGTTTTTGCCGCGGAGCCCACAGACGGTCGTTTTTCTCGACAAGAGAAAAAACGACGTGAAAAACGACCGTGTGTGGGGAACAAGCCGTTCCCTCGTTTTTAATGACATTATTCACGGCGGTTTTTTAACCGCCGTGAATAATGATCGTGTGTACGCGGCATGAGAAGTGAAATATATTTTCATACATACATTTGATATTTTCAAGACATATGGGGGTACTTTGGGCATAGGATAAAATTAAGGACTTGGTATTGTTGAAAGAACAACAGCATGTAATGTAAAGTTGTTAATAAATTGACAATACCATTATATACTTTTAATAGTCATTTTTTTATGATGATTTTAATTATATGATTAAAGACTGGAAGAATTGAATAAAGTTCACACTGAAAAGCCCCAATTATATCCAAACTTATTCCGGTTCCCTGTGAACTTTAACCACTTCAGCTCCGGAAGGTTTACCCCCCCTCTTCCTGACCTGGCCATTTTTTTTGCGATACTGCGGTGCTTTAACTGACAATTGCGCAGTTGTGCTACACTGTAAACAAATACATGTATGTCCTTTTTTCCCCCACAAATGGAGCTTTCTTTTGGTAGTATTTGATCACCTCTGCGGTTTTTATTTTTTGCACTATAAACAAAAAAATAGACAATTTTGGAAAAAATATAAAAATATTTTTTTACTTTTTGCTATAAAAACACACCCAATAAGAAAATGGAAAAAAATCGAATTTCTTCATCAGTTTAGGCCAATATATATTCTGCTTCATGTCTTTGGTAAAAAATCCCAATAAGCGTATATTGATTGGTTTGCGCAAAAGTTATATTGTCTACAAACTATGGGATAGATTTATGGATTTTTTTTTTACTAGTAATGCAGGCGATGAGCGATTTTTTGCTGGATTGCGGCGGACTAATCTGACACTAAGTGACACTTTTTGGGGACCAGTGACACCAATACAGCGATCAGTGCTAAAAAAAAATGCACTGTCACTGCACTAATGACACTGGCAGGGAAGGGGTTAATATCAGGGTGATCAAAGGGTTAAATGTGTTCCCTGGGAGTGCTTTCCTACTATGTGGGGATGGTTTAACTGAACAAAGACAGAGACCTGTGTTCATGCTTAGCAGAAACACACTTTCTTACTAGCAGAACGGCGACCTGCCTTGTTTACATAAGCAGACTGCCGTTCTGCCTCTCTCAGAACGATCGCTGGCGGACCCGCTGATTGGCTCCCGCTGTGTCCAATCACAGCGGGAGCAGAGCTGCGGTGGCACGCGCGCCCCAGAACTGAAGACAACAATCACATACAGGTACGTGATTTTGCACTTAAGGGCCGCTCTGCCGCAGTATGTGGGGCAGCCCTTAAGCGGTTAAAGTGTGCCTAAAGGCAAAACTGTGTTTTTAGTTTTGGATAGAGTGGAGAGGGATTAGAAAGCTTGTCAGTTTTTTATGCTGTTCACCCTCTCTTTTTGTCCCATTATCATTAAAAAGGGAAGGTAAAAGAAAAATCTACATTTTTGGATTGTCCCCAGAAAAGTAATAGAGGGGAAATCTTTCAATGGGGACACTAGCTCTGGTGGCCTGGGGGTCCCCAAGAAATTCTTTTTGCAGGGATTTCTTCTCGCTTCCTGTTTGGCTATGGGACAGGAAGTGAAGCAAAATCCCTGTAATAGGACACAGATAGTGAAAAAAAAATCTGACAGGGGTTATAACCCTCCCTTGCTCTATCCAAAATAAAAAAAATAAAAAAAGTTTTGCCTATAGTTCTACTTTAAGGATGTGGTGTACATCAATAAATTAGGATTTTTTTTGCAATATGTGTTATTTGTTACTGAAAGCTTAAACCAGAGGGTGGGTGTATATACTATTTTAACCAATTATATACCTTCTCTAGTCACATTTTTTTTTGGACTGGACCTTGTCCCTTATTTTCATTTGTTTAATAAAGCTGTGATGTTTTTATGAAATTACAACCATTCTTTTTTTTTCCAATCTAAGTTTATTTAATTATTGTAACATGGTAATGACTAATACTAAAGAAAGAAGAAAAAAAAGAAAAAAAAGAAGAAGAGTGGGCAAGTACAGGAACATAGCTATAACAACATATGATGTACTTAGCTGCAACAGTTGTTTGCAGTAAAAAAATAAAATAAAGTTGACACTCAGGACTCCATATTATCAACAATAATTAGAGTTCATAATACATCATTCTTCAGTATTAATTACCAGCGCTAGAAAGGGTGTATATGGTAAAACAAAAAAAAGGTGGAAAAAAAAAAAAAAATTTACAGCTATTCTGTACGGCACAACAGAATTCCATTTCACCTCCACCCTATCTTGATTTTGGGGTACAAAGTGTCCAATGCGGTTATTTGTTACTGTTTAATTTTTTGTATATTTCTCTTTTTTTTTTTTTTTCACTCATCTGTTGTATTTTCCTTTTTTTCACAGAAAAAATAAATGTAACAAAATAAGTCTAATGAGGGATTCAGGATAGTTTAAAGGGGAGGTTTGGTTTGTGGTGTTCACTAGGGATGAGCTTCGAGTTCGAGTCAAACTCATGTTCGACTCGAACATTGCCTGTTCGCCCATTCGGCAAACAATTTTGGGTGTTCGCAGCAAATTCGAAAAGCCTATGGGAGAAATCTAAAGTGCTAATTTTAAAGGCTTATATGCAAGTTATTGTCATAAAAAGGGTTTGGGGACCCGGGTCCTGCCCCAGGGGCGGATCCAGAGTCTTTTCTCGGGAGGGGCGCTGCCAAAAAATATGTTTTTTTTGTGGGAAATTTATCGGGGAAATGGCTGGTGACGGCGCTTCAATCATCCCGGCACCAGGGTTGTTATGGTGTCAGGATGATTGAAGCGCATTATTTCTATTATTACATTGTAATCTAAAATTAAATAGTTCAATGCAGAATCAGTGGGAGCCCCGAGTGTGTCACTTGCCACCGTCGCCTGCAATTAGTGGGAGCCCTGAGCGTGTCACTTGCCACACGTTACGGATTGTCACTTACCACGTCACCTACCACATCTTGTGGATTGTCACTTGCCACACCTTGTGGATTGTCACTTGCCACACCTTGTGGATTGTCACTTCCCACATCAGCTGCCACAACTTGCAGATTGGATTGTCACTTGCCACGTCACCTGCCACAACTTGCTGATTGTCACTTGCCTGCCACCAGATGCAGATTGTCATTTGCCACGTCACCTGACACAATTTGCGGATTGTCACTTGCCACGTCGCCTGCCACACCTTGCGAATTGTCACTAACTTGCCTGCTAAGGTGTAGTTTTGGTTATCTCTTGCTGTGTCCCAGACTCCCAGAGTCAGGCAGCAGAGAGATAATGTAATCTCTCTGCTGCCTGCACAGTGAGGGCGGAAGTCACTGCAGGAATGCAGGACAGGCACGGGCGGTGAGAGATGATCTCATCTCTCTGCTCCCCCGCTCCCGGCTAGCTGATTGGCCAGCTGCCACACTGAGTCTGCTCTCTCACTCTCACCTGCGCTGCCAACACACTGAGCAGCATGGTCTGCCCACGAACGGCGCCGCAAGCGGATCCGCCCGCTTTCTTACCCGTCTGTGGAGCCGCACGCTATCGCACCTGCCCGCAGAGCGGCCCGACGTGACTCACTGACATCACTCGTTGCTAGACGCCAAGCGGCCCAGGCGTTAGCAACGAGTGCAGGGAAGAGGCTCCACCCACCTCCTTCTCCGCTCCTGGTATCGTGTCAGTGCGCCGCGTAACTACATTAGACGAGTCTCTCTCTCGGCGCCGCTGATCGGCTGATGTGTGAAACAGAGAGAGACTCAGAGAGGCAGCAGCAGCCGCAGAACAAGTACTGTATATACTCGAGTTCAAGCCGACCCGAATATAAGCCGAGGCACCTAATTTGACCCCAAAAAACTGGGAAAACGTATTGACTCGAGTATAAGCCTAGGGTGTCCATCTGCATGCCTCACTGTGCCTCACTTTGCCTCACTGTGCCCATGCTTCACTGTGCCCATGACTAGACTGATGTTTAACATGGCAGTCTATGGAAGGAGTGCCCGGGTTTGAAAAATCGGTTCTCCCCGGCCGTAGGTCTCCTAGACACCAAACTTTGGACACTTGTAGAGGAGACATGGGGCTACATGTGTGCCATGTTTGGTCCAGGGGACCTATGACTGGCCGGTACCGGGTCCCCAAAGTCCGGGAGATCAGGCGCAAAGAACAGAGCAAGCAAGTGAGTGTGACAGATGGTCTCGGGGGGGGAGGGGCAATTGCCCTGTTGCCCCCCCCTGGATCCGCCCCTGGTCCTGCCCCAGGGGACATGTATCAATGCAAAAAAAAGTTTTAAAAACGGCCGTTTTTTTTGGAGCAGTGATTTTAATAATGTTTAAAGTGAAATAAAAAAGGGAAATATTCCTTTAAATTTCGTACCTGGGGGGGTGTCTATAGTATGCCTGTAAAGCAGCGCTTGTTTCCCGTGCTTATAACAGTCTCTGCACAAAATGTCATTTCTGAAGGAAAAAAAGTCATTTAAAAGTACAAGCGGCTGTAATGAATTGCCAGTCCCGGCAATGCAGAGAAAAGTAATTGAAAGTCATATAAAAAAAATGTGTGGGGGTCCCCCCAAATTAAATTGCCAGGCCCTTCAGGTCTGGTATGGATATTAAGGGGAACCCGGCGCCAAATTAAACAAAAAATGGCGTGCGGTTCCCCCCAAATATCCATACCAGACACTTCAGGTCTGGATTTTAAGGGGAACTCTGCACCAAATTTAAAAAAAAATGGCGTGGAGTTCCCCCTCAAAAATCCATTCCAGACCCTTATCCGAGCACGCAACCTGGCAGGCCGCAGGAAAAGAGGGGGGACGAGAGAGCGCCCCCCCTACTGAACCGCACCAGGCCACATGCCCTCAACATGGAGAGGATGCTTTGGGGTCTGGACACCAAAGCACCATGTCCCCATGTTGATGAGGACAAGGGCCTCATCCCCACAACCCTTGCCCGGTGGTTGTGGGGGTCTGCGGGCGGGGGGCTTATCGGAATCTGGAAGACCCCTTTAACAAAGGGGACCCCCAGATCCCGGCCCCCCCCATGTGAATTGGTAACGGGGTATCGTTATCCTGCGATGGATGATCTATCCAGGCTCCAGCGACGAGGAACAGCACACGATCCTCTCTTTACCGGAGCGGAGACACCCCAGCATTGACGCCCCTGAAGCCTGACAGGTCTTATGTAGACAAGGACGGGGCCACCGGTCACATGACCCCGTCCCCCTCTGACGCAAGGGGAAACCCAGGCTTTCCCAGTGACGTGCGGGTGACCCTGCCCCCTCTGATGCAACGCAGGTTTCCCTTGCCTCAGAGGGGGGCGGGGTCACGTGACGGGTGGCCCTGCCCTCAGCTACATAACAGCTGTCACTGGCTGAAGCCGCGTCATTCCCGGGGTGTCTCCGCTCCGGTGAAGAGAGGACCGTGTGCTGTTCCTCATAGCTGGACATCGTCGCTGGAGCCTGGAGAGATCATCCATTGCAGGATACCAACATCGCTGGAGTAGAGATCGAGAGTGGATTACCACCGCTGGAGTTTTTCTTTTATTATTATTTTTTTCTTTTTTAATAAAAGGACTTATCCCAACTGTGTCTGTGTGTTTTTTTACAATATTTTACACTTTCTTTGTGAATTGGTAGGAGTACAATGTACCCCGTTACCAATTCACATGGGGGGGCGGGATCTGGGGGTCCCCTTTGTTAAAGGGGTCTTCCAGATTCCGATAAGCCCCCTGCCCGCAGACCCCCACAACCACCGGGCAAGGGTTGTGGGGATGAGGCCCTTGTCCTCATCAACATGGGGACATGGTGCTTTGGTGTCCAGACCCCAAAGCATCCTCTCCATGTTGAGGGCATGTGGCCTGGTGCGGTTCAGTAGGGGGGGGCGCTCTCTCGTCCCCCCTCTTTTCCTGCGGCCTGCCAGGTTGCGTGCTCGGATAAGGGTCTGGAATGGATTTTTGAGGGGGAACTCCACGCCATTTTTTTTTAAATTTGGTGCAGAGTTCCCCTTAATATCCATACCAGACCTGAAGGGCCTGGAAATTGAATTTGGGGGGACCCCTACGCATTTTTTTTTTTTTATCAATGACTTTTCTCTGTATTGCCGGTACCGGCAATTCATTACAGCCGCGAGTGCTTTTAAATTACTTCTTTTCCCTTCAGAAATTACATTTTGTGCAGAGACAGTTCTAAGCACGGGAAACCAGGTACGAAATTTAAAGGAATATTTCACTTTTATTGTTTCACTTTAAGCATTATTAAAATTACTGTTCCCAAAAAACATCAGTTTTTAAAACTTTTTGCATTGATACATGTCCCCTGGAGCAGGATCCGGGTCCCCAAACACTTTTTAGGACAATAACTTGCATAGAAGCCTTTAAAATTAGCACTTTTGATTTTTCATGTTCGAGCCACATAGACTTTAACGGGGTTCAGATGTTTGAACAAATTTATTGCCTGTTCCCATGTTCTGGTGCGAATCGAACTGGGGGGTGTTCGGGTCATCCCTAGTGTTCACATGCAGTGTAGTTCCACTATAAGGAACTAAGGCCTGGTTCACGCCTATGCATTTTGTTTTTAAACCTATGCATTTTTTTAGTGCGTTTTCAGTTTTGCAGAGACACACTACAGTCCATTTAACATGGTTTCCTATGGATGTAGTTCACATCTGTGCATTTTATGGAAAGGGTCAGGGACTTTTTCTGTTTTTTGGTTCCATAGACTTCAATGGATCAAAAGCGTGTATTGAAATATGCAAACTGCAACCTGCATAGGTGTGACTCGGGCCTCATGCCACGTACACACGACCATTTTTCTCATCTGGAAAAATTACATTTTTTCTCTTTGACGAGAAAAACGCCCGTGTGTGGGCTTTTGATCATTTTTCCCGACTAGAAAAACGTCATTAATCACGACGAGAAAAATTAGAACATGCTCTAATTTTTCTCATCGTGATTCACGGCATTTTTTTTCCGCGGCAGTTTTCCCATAGGGAAACACTGCCGGGGAGCCTACACATGGTCGTTTTTCTCGACCAAGAGAAAAAATTACGGGAAAAACGGCCGTGTGTGGGGGGAACAAGCCGTTCCTCGTTTTTCCCATTGATTTTATTGACGGTGTTTTCACCGTCGAGAAAATCGATCGTGTGTACGCGGCATAAGAGTAAACTGTAGGGCTTTTTTAGTTTTGTTCTAATTCTAAATTATTTTTATTTTTTATAAAAAAAGAATTGATTTTATTTATAGAAAGACTTCTATATTTTGCACACAAACATCCAGAAATAAAATAAACTTTCCGCCTTGCAGGGCGGAGCAAACAATCAAACATCACAATACAAAGAGAAAAAGGAAAATAAATGTGTAAACATAAAAATAAAATAAAAAACACAACAATAGAGCTGAAACTATTTCTTGATTGGTGTGCTTACTTGGCCTATATTAATATTTATTTTCTGGATCTTTGGCATTACACCTTATAGAGTGAAGCACCTTTATTTATTTATTTTTTACTTGTGCTAAATTATTTTATCTTTATTTGGCATATGTGTTCAAACCTGACTTTATTCATGGAGTCCCAGCATTTATGACTGTGTATAACTGACAGAGGGCGCTGTCCCTGCTAAGAGAGAGATGGAAGGGGGTATGTGTCTCCTCTGAGTCATTCAGCAGTCTTTGTAATCGGATCTCTCCAGCTTTTTAGTTCTTTTTTTACAATAGAGTAGTAGAACAAGCCTATAGTCTTGCTGGGAGCTTGCCAGGTGCTGGCTAAAAATGGTAAACAAATAATATGCAATAAAAGTGTTAATTTTTTATCCTAATTATAATAAATAAAACAGATGAATAAACATATTTGAATCAACTATTTACTGTACAACATATTCAAAACTTTACGTTCCCTGCAAAATCCCAAACTTCATTCTGATTATTAGAAAACGTTTTGTTGCAGTGAGACGATTGCCTGTTGATTGACACCACAGACACAGTGGTGAAGTCACATCCTGCCGGATCATTGTGACTCATGATTTCGAGGCTTCTTCAATATGGCTGATTCTATTCTTGTAGGATGAGTCTCCATTATCTCATTTTATTCTCATCCTAACCGCAATGGGAAAAGACGATCTGACATGCTGACTAGCAGCCTATGAGGTCTGAGGGGGAAGATTCGCATGGACGTGGGTATTCTCAGCGAGTTTGACTCAGAAATGATTTGTAGCTTCTCCAAGCGGAAAACAGGGAGCCGGATACCTGCTGCTAACCTCAGGCGTGGTGCAACAAAAAAAATTAAATGAAAAAGCTCCGGCCCAACCAGCTTCTGAAGTTTTGGATGGAGCAGGTTTGGCCGGAGCTGCTTGTATTCCTAGTGGGTTTCCTACCAATCCAGTCCCAATGATGGCATTTAGGGGAACATAGCACTTCCCTGAACTTCCATTCTGGAGCGCGCACACAAGCGCCATCTTGACATCATGGCGCAGGCGCCTTTGCGCACAAGATTAGCTGCAAATCAACAGCTGGTGAGCGTCCTCTAACTGTGCTGCTGGTCTGTGCCACCTATGCATGCCAGTGCGCACCGCGACTTTCATGCATAGGTGGCGACTTCCCATCCACACACTTCAGGATGGCTACACTGGGCTTTCATTGGCTCAATGAAAGCCCAGTGTAGCCGCCCTGATTTTTGTAGCCATCCTAAATTTTTGTAGCGATCCTGATTTTTGACGTGGCTACAGTGACTTGCAGTGACTCATGTACACACAGACTAGGCTGGCCACCGGCAGCAGAAAACGCGAAACGCAGCAAAATCGCGGCGTGTTTTTACAGCGATTTTGGAGCTGGCGGTCAAAACTTTCCTATCCTGAACACGATTCTTCTGAGTTCAGGATAGGAAGGTTGAACCCTCTCTCAACCTTGTGGCGCGATTTTACTGCCAATTAGCAGGCAGTGGTCAAAACGTTCCTATCTTGAATGCGATTCTTCTACGTTCAGGAGAAGGAGGTTGAGGGAAGTTGAACCTCCCCTAAACGCAGCTGCTTCTAAACTCTGCTAAAAAACCTATAGGCTTTTAGCAAAAGGTTTAGGAGCTGCTGCGGTTAGGAGAGCTTCAACCTCCCTCAACCTCCTTCTCCTGAACACAGAACAATCACATTCAGGATAGGAACCTTTTTACCGCCGGCCGCAGTAAAACACAAAACGCGGCAAAAACGCAGCGCCATTTTGCCACATTTTCCTGCGGCCGCGGTCAATGTAGGCAGGGTATACATGAAGTCTAAAAAGAGTTTTAAAAAAGGACTGTAACCCCCAAAAGGGCTATCTGTGTCAATCGCATACTCCCGGTCAGGGCCGCCATCAGGAATTTTGGGGCCCCTTACACAGCTTCAGGCATGGGCCCCCTGGAGCAGAGGAGAACCGGGGGGAGGGGGGGGGCTTCCGCGAATTGAGAAGCGAGGGACAAAAGAACAAAAATACATTTAAAAAAAGTGGGGGTTGCCACCCGGGGCCCTGGGGACCTCTGGGCCCCTTACAAAAAAAAAAAAAAGGGGGGGGTTGCCATCCAGGCCCCTTACAGGTGTACTGCTGCCTGTACCCCCCTGATGGCGGCCCTGCTCCCAGTCTACACAGAAGCCACCCAGAACACCCAAAAGTCTAGTATTTTGAAAAGAGGGTAACTGGACTCTGATCAAATAATTAAGTGCTCCAATCAATAGAGGTTTATATAAAAAAAAAAAAAAAAAAGCATAATTATGTTTATCTGATGTTCATAACAGAATTCTGTTGAAGTGCAATGTGGCCTGTACAAAAGACTGCAGAGGCCCTCAGAAAAAAAAGCTGTGGAAAGTTTATGAAACCAATGGTTGGCTGACTTGTAAACTCCCTGCCTAGAACATCCAGTGGTTGAGTATCATGAAAGGCAGCTGATTGATCTCCAGTAGGGATGAGCTCGGTGTTCGAGTCGAACATACGTTCGACTCGAACATCGGCTGTTCGATCGTTCGACGAAGATCGAACGATTTGGGCCGTTCGCGCCTAATTCGAGTGACGCGAACGGCCCACAATGCACTACGCCATCGCAGTGTCATCCAGGCGCTGTGATTGGCCAAGCATGCACTGTGACCCCGCATGCTTGGCCAATCACAGCGCCGGCAGCGAGGAGAGCAATGATTGGCCACAGGCAGGATGCCTGTGGCCAATTATTGCTGAGGGGGTTTAGTACACGCCCCACACTATAAAAGGCCGCCAGCACGGCGGCCTAGTGTAGTGTGTTCCGGAGCAGGGAAAGAGAAGCATAGGCAGGGACAGTGACATTTTTTTTTTCTTGCTTAACCTGGATTCCTTTAGTTTAGGGAAAGAGAAGGATAGGTAGGGAGAGTGTCAGTGTGTTTTACTGTGCGAATCCTTGTTTCTAGGGACAGGGAAGGACAGTGAGGGAAATTCTCCTTGTGCTATAGTGTGCTAAAGCATTGATCATCAACCATCTTTAAAAAATAATTTTTTCTAGGGACAGAAAACTATAGGTAGGGAGAGTGTCAGTGTGTTTTACTGTGATAATCCTTGTTTCTAGGGACAGGGATGGACAGTAAGGGAAATTCTCCTTGTGCTATAGTGTGCTAAAGCATTGATCATCAACCATCTTTAAAAAAACATTTTTTCTAGGGACAGAAAACTATAGGTAGGGAGAGTGTCAGTGTGTTTTACTGTGCTAATCCTTGTTTCTAGGGACAGGGAAGGACAGTGAGGGAAATTCTCCTTGTGCTATACTGTGCTAAAGCATTGATCATCAACCATCTTTAAAAAAACATTTTTTCTAGGGACAGAAAACTATAGGTAGGAAGAGTGTCAGTTTCTTTCACTGTGATAATCCTTGTTTCTAGGGACAGGGAAGGACAATGAGGGAAATTCTCCTTGTGCTATAGTGTGCTAAAGCATTGATCATCAACCATCTTTAAAAAAACATTTTTTCTAGGGACAGAAAACTATAGGTAGGAAGAGTGTCAGTTTCTTTCACTGTGATAATCCTTGTTTCTAGGGACAGGGAAGGACAGTGAGGGAAATTCTCCTTGTGCTATAGTGTGCTAAAGCATTGATCATCAACCGTCTTTAAAAAATCATTTTTTCTAGGGACAGAAAACTATAGGTAGGAAGAGTGTCAGTTTCTTTCACTGTGATAATCCTTGTTTCTAGGGACAGGGAAGGACAGTGAGGGAAATTCTCCTTGTGCTATAGTGTGCTAAAGCATTGATCATCAACCATCTTTAAAAAAACATTTTTTCTAGGGACAGAAAACTATAGGTAGGAAGAGTGTCAGTTTCTTTCACTGTGATAATCCTTGTTTCTAGGGACAGGGAAGGACAGTGAGGGAAATTCTCCTTGTGCTATAGTGTGCTAAAGCATTGATCATCAACCATCTTTAAAAAAACATTTTTTCTAGGGACAGAAAACTATAGGTAGGAAGAGTGTCAGTTTCTTTCACTGTGATAATCCTTGTTTCTAGGGACAGGGAAGGACAGTGAGGGAAATTCTCCTTGTGCTATAGTGTGCTAAAGCATTGATCATCAACCGTCTTTAAAAAAACATTTTTTCTAGGGACAGAAAACTATAGGTAGGAAGAGTGTCAGTTTCTTTCACTGTGATAATCCTTGTTTCTAGGGACAGGGAAGGACAATGAGGGAAATTCTCCTTGTGCTATAGTGTGCTAAAGCATTGATCATCAACCATCTTTAAAAAAACATTTTTTCTAGGGACAGAAAACTATAGGTAGGAAGAGTGTCAGTTTCTTTCACTGTGATAATCCTTGTTTCTAGGGACAGGGAAGGACAGTGAGGGAAATTCTCCTTGTGCTATAGTGTGCTAAAGCATTGATCATCAACCGTCTTTAAAAAATCATTTTTTCTAGGGACAGAAAACTATAGGTAGGAAGAGTGTCAGTTTCTTTCACTGTGATAATCCTTGTTTCTAGGGACAGGGAAGGACAGTGAGGGAAATTCTCCTTGTGCTATAGTGTGCTAAAGCATTGATCATCAACCATCTTTAAAAAAACATTTTTTCTAGGGACAGAAAACTATAGGTAGGAAGAGTGTCAGTTTCTTTCACTGTGATAATCCTTGTTTCTAGGGACAGGGAAGGACAGTGAGGGAAATTCTCCTTGTGCTATAGTGTGCTAAAGCATTGATCATCAACCATCTTTAAAAAAACATTTTTTCTAGGGACAGAAAACTATAGGTAGGAAGAGTGTCAGTTTCTTTCACTGTGATAATCCTTGTTTCTAGGGACAGGGAAGGACAGTGAGGGAAATTCTCCTTGTGCTATAGTGTGCTAAAGCATTGATCATCAACCGTCTTTAAAAAAACATTTTTTCTAGGGACAGAAAACTATAGGTAGGAAGAGTGTCAGTTTCTTTCACTGTGATAATCCTTGTTTCTAGGGACAGGGAAGGACAGTGAGGGAAATTCTCCTTGTGCTATAGTGTGCTAAAGCATTGATCATCAACCGTCTTTAAAAAATCATTTTTTCTAGGGACAGAAAACTATAGGTAGGGAGAGTGTCAGTGTGTTTTACTGTGCGAATCCTTGTTTCTAGGGACAGGGAAGGACAGTGAGGGAAATTCTCCTTGTGCTATAGTGTGCTAAAGCATTGATCATCAACCATCTTTAAAAAAACATTTTTTCTAGGGACAGAAAACTATAGGTAGGAAGAGTGTCAGTTTCTTTCACTGTGATAATCCTTGTTTCTAGGGACAGGGAAGGACAGTGAGGGAAATTCTCCTTGTGCTATAGTGTGCTAAAGCATTGATCATCAACCATCTTTAAAAAAACAATTTTTCTAGGGACAGAAAACTATAGGTAGGAAGAGTGTCAGTTTCTTTCACTGTGATAATCCTTGTTTCTAGGGACAGGGAAGGACAGTGAGGGAAATTCTCCTTGTGCTATAGTGTGCTAAAGCATTGATCATCAACCGTCTTTAAAAAACATTTTTTCTAGGGACAGAAAACTATAGGTAGGAAGAGTGTCAGTTTCTTTCACTGTGATAATCCTTGTTTCTAGGGACAGGGAAGGACAGTGAGGGAAATTCTCCTTGTGCTATAGTGTGCTAAAGCATTGATCAGCAACCGTCTTTAAAAAAACATTTTTTCTAGGGACAGAAAACTATAGGTAGTGTGACAGCAGGAAGGTAAAGTCACCTGGTTGCATCCAGGGGGGTAGATATATTTCGCCCAGATTCAGGCTTTACGCCGACTTATACAACTAGGTGGAGAGTTGTATAAGGCTAGTGGGCTCATGGATGACTCATACCTCTAGGGAGAGTGTGGGGCGTCGTACAGACAGGGAGTTGATGAGACCAGCTGAAGCTTGTCAGCTCATTTAGGCCTCTATAAGAACTCCCAGCTTCATTAGATGTTAGCTCATGCCTGGAACCAGACCTGTGTGGACTGTCTAGGGAGAGTGAACCCCTGTGCGGTGAGACAAAGCCTGTGTGGCTATTTGCTTGGACATTTAAAACCAGGGACTTAGGGACTAGGACAGCACTAGGCTGATCCCAGTTGTTAGTTAGGAAACCTGTATGTTTAGTCAGAGGTCAAGTTGACCAGGATTTATTTTGTTTATGTTTCTTTTGCTTTGCTGTGTTTTGTCACTGTAAATAGAAAATAAACCGCACCTTTTTGATTTTGAAAACCACAACCACCGTTTGCTGGGCCTGTTTTTGTGTGGGGAGCCCATCCCGGGGGTCACACACACCCGCTGCCGAGCTAACCCCCTCACAGTTGGTGGAGAACCAGTGGCAGTTTTTTTTTTAAGCCAGCATGGAGGAGATACTGAAGCAGCTGGCTCTAGCAAATGCCAATCAACAGCAGACAAATGCAGGTTTGCAAAAGAGCCTTGCAACTCAACAACAGAACTTCGCAGCCCAGCAGCAAGCTCATCAACAGAGCCTTGCAGCCCAGCAGTAAGCTCATCAACAGAGCCTTGCAGCCCAGCAGCAGACAAACGCAACTTTGCAACAGAGTCTGGAGGCTCAGCAACAAGCCCAGCAGCAATCTGAGGCCCGCTTCATAGACCTGTTACAGAAGCAAGAGCAGAGACTACAACAACAGATGGAAGCAGCAATGCAGCAACGTCCGCAGACCAGTGAGGAAAGCCGTCCCACTAATACCGCGTCCTTTGGGGTGAGTCGTTTATTGACAAAAATGACTGGAGAGGATGATCCAGAGGTATTTTTGACCACATTTGAAAGGACCGCTGAAAGAGAAAAGTGGCCTGAGGAGCAGTGGGCTGGACTGGTGGCTCCTCTGTTAACTGGTGAATCGCAGAAGGCTTACTATGACCTAGAGCCTAACCAAGCAAAAGACTATGTGATGCTAAAAGCTGAAATATTGGCAAGGCTGGGTGTCACCCAGGCTGTCCGGGCTCAGCGTGTGCATAACTGGACTTTCCAGCTTGGAAAACCCCCCAGGTCTCAAATGTATGATCTCATTCACCTGAGCAGAAAGTGGCTACAGCCAGAGACTTTGTCCGCACCAAAGATTGTGGAACGTGTTGTAATGGATCGGTTTTTGAGAGCTCTTCCTACTGCCATCCAAAAGTGGGTAAGCCATGGAGACCCAGAGACGGCCGATGGTCTTGTGGATCGTGTGGAGAAATACTTGGCTACAGAGAACCTGACGGCCTCTTCCAGAGACACTCGGACTTTCCACCCTAAGACCAGACCATCCCCAGGGGCGGATAAGAGGATTCCAAGGGGTGAGGGTGGAGAGAGTGAGAGGGTGGGAGCTCTACCCCAAGTTTGGCGAGAACAGCCTGGGAAATCAGCGGCTCAAGAGGCCGCAAGAAGGATCGTTTGCTACCGCTGCCGGCAAGCGGGACATATTGCAGCCAATTGCCCGGTTGTGGAGGAACCCATGCAGTGTGACTTTCTGACGGGCAGACGTCAGTCGCTGTGTGCGACAGTCGCATGCACTGCCATTCGAGGAACTGAGAAACATTTATGCAAAATGTGTGTTAATGGTAGAAATGTTGTGGTATTGCTGGATTCAGGTAGCCTTGTGACCCTGATAAAGGCTGAGTTAGTTAAAACAGAGGTCTCTGGGAATAGCAAGGTAGCTGTTATTTGTGTGCATGGGGACACCCGAGAGTATCCAGTGACTACAGTGTGTTTCGAGACCCCCAAAGGTACCCTCTCTCATCCTGTGGGCTTAGTATCTCAGTTACCGCATGACGCCATTGTGGGAAGGGATTTTCCAAAGTTCTGGGAACTGTGGGATGATCCTGAGCCCCCCACTGGTGCCCCTATGTACCAGGAATGTGATAGCCAGAACTCCCCTGAGAGTGGTGAGGACTCTCCAGAATTTCCCTTATCAGTATTGGCAGGGGAGACTCAAGAAACTGGAGAGGAGCCCACCTCCTCAGACGAAAACCTACCGTCTGTGGAGTTTTCTGATCTTGAGGTTCACAGGGAAAACTTTGCCACAGAACAGTTGAAAGACCCCGCCCTAATAAAGGCACGGGAAAACGTAGTGAAAATAGATGGCGAGTTAGTGAACCCAGATAATACCTGCACTTACCCATACTTCAGCGTAGAGAAGGACCTACTGTATCGGGTGGCAAAAAGGGCAGAAGAAACCGTTGAGCAGCTTGTGGTGCCCAAACCTTACAGGAAGTTGGTGTTGGAGTTGGCCCATGGGCACATTCTTGGAGGTCATCTGGGGACAGAGAAAACCCGAGAGAGGGTATTACAGAGATTCTATTGGCCGGGGGTGATGAAGGACATAGAAAATTATTGTTCCTCCTGCCCTGTGTGTCAGAGGTCGGCCCCGATGCCACATTTCCGTAGCCCGCTGGTCCCTCTACCCATCATTGAGGTCCCGTTTGAGAGGATCGCCATGGATTTGGTAGGTCCTATAATCAAGTCCGCTAGGGGGCACCAGTACATATTAGTTATAATGGACTATGCCACCCGTTATCCAGAAGCGATCCCTCTCCGAAATACCTCGGCCAAAACCATAGCCAAAGAGCTATCTCTTGTGTTTAGCCGGGTGGGTATTTGTAAAGAACTGCTTACGGACCAAGGTACACCCTTTATGTCCCGGGTTATGAAGGAGCTGTGTAAATTGTTCAAAGTGACGCAATTACGTACATCTGTGTATCACCCCCAAACCGATGGGCTGGTTGAAAGGTTCAACAAAACCCTAAAACAAATGTTGAAGAAAGTGGTGGATAGAGATGGAAAGGATTGGGACTGTCTACTTCCTTATCTGATGTTTGCTATTAGGGAGGTGCCCCAATCCTCTACGGGATTCTCCCCCTTTGAGTTACTGTATGGGAGACACCCAAGAGGGCTGTTGGATATTGCCAAGGAAACTTGGGAAAGTGAGAGTTCTCCCCACAGGAGTGTGATTGAGCATGTCGCCCTGATGCAAGACCGAATTGCACAGGTAATGCCCATCGTGAAGGAACATTTGGCCCAAGCGCAGTTAGCACAGCAGAGAGTGTACAACCGTGGAGCCAAGACCCGTACCTTTTCCCCGGGGGATAGGATACTGGTACTTGTCCCTACGGTTGAAAGTAAATTCCTTGCCAAATGGCAAGGCCCCTACGAGATAATGGAAAAAGTGAGCGAAGTGAATTACAAGGTCAGACAACCAGGAAGGCGAAAGCCCGAACAGATCTATCACGTTAATCTGTTGAAAGCCTGGAGGGATAGAGAGTCCCTAGTCGCAGACACTTGGTCACCAGCTCAAACTGGTTGCGTGATTCCGGAGGTTGGAATAGCAGCCACCTTGTCACAACCCCAACAACAGGAGGTTAAGGAGTTTGTGCTTCGCAACAAGGAGGTATTCTCTGAGCTGCCGGGACAAACATCTGGGGTAGAGCATGACATCATTACCCCGCCCGGTGAAAGGGTGAAGTTAAAACCCTATCGGATCCCAGAGGCCCGACGGGAGGCAATACGGGAGGAAGTACAGAAAATGCTGAACTTAGGGGTGATAGAGGAGTCCCAAAGTGATTGGTCTAGTCCCATTGTGTTGGTGCCTAAACCGGATGGGAGCTGGCGATTTTGTAACGATTTTCGACAGTTGAACAAAGTTACAAAATTTGACACCTACCCCATGCCACGTATAGATGAGTTGATCGACCGGCTGGGAACAGCCCGATACATGACGACTCTTGACCTCACAAAAGGGTATTGGCAAATCCCCCTGGCCAAGTCGGCCAAAGAGAAAACCGCATTTGTAACCCCAGACGGGGCGTTCCAATATAAAAGAATGCCGTTCGGGTTACAGAATGCGCCGGCCACATTCCAGCGGAAAATGGACCAGATGCTGAGGCCCCATCGGAAGTATGCTGCGGCTTACCTGGATGACATAATTGTCCATAGCACAGATTGGGCCTCACATCTGCCAAAAGTGCAAGCAGTCCTGGACTCTGTTCGGGAAGCGGGGTTTACGGCTAACCCCAAGAAGTGTACCATTGGGCAGGAGGAGGCCAAATATCTTGGGTACACCATTGGGAGGGGAGTAATAAAACCCCAACTCAACAAAGTCAAGGCCATCCAGAGTTGGCCACGTCCCAACAGCAAGAAGCAGGTACGAGCCTTTCTGGGAATCGCTGGGTATTATCGGCGATTCATTCCCCACTTTGCTTCTAAGGCTGTGCCCCTAACCAACCTGACGAAGGGGAAAGGGTCGGTCATGATTAAATGGACCCCCGAGGCTGAGGCAGCATTCCAATTCTTGAAACAAGCCTTATGTAGCCAGCCAGTGTTGTACTCACCCGACTTCTCTAAAGACTTTGTCGTACAAAGTGATGCGTCAGATGTGGGGTTAGGAGCAGTATTGTCCCAGGTCTGGAACGGGGAAGAGCACCCAGTCATTTACCTCAGCAGGAAGTTGAAGTCCCATGAGGTAAATTACGCCACCGTTGAAAAGGAGTGTTTAGCGGTGAAGTGGGCTCTAGATTCCCTTCGGTACTACCTGCTAGGTAGGCACTTTGACATGGTTACGGATCACGCTCCGTTAAAGTGGATGGCTCAAAACAAAGAAACAAATAGAAGAGTGAATAGGTGGTTCCTGGCCCTCCAGGAATTCAACTTCACAGTAAAGCATCGCCCTGGCGTTCAAATGGGGAATGTGGATGCTTTGTCTCGAGTACATGAATGCCTGATTGCTGGTGTTCCAACCCCGAGGTTAAAACAAGAGGGGGGGGGGTATGTGACAGCAGGAAGGTAAAGTCACCTGGTTGCATCCAGGGGGGTAGATATATTTCGCCCAGATTCAGGCTTTACGCCGACTTATACAACTAGGTGGAGAGTTGTATAAGGCTAGTGGGCTCATGGATGACTCATACCTCTAGGGAGAGTGTGGGGCGTCGTACAGACAGGGAGTTGATGAGACCAGCTGAAGCTTGTCAGCTCATTTAGGCCTCTATAAGAACTCCCAGCTTCATTAGATGTTAGCTCATGCCTGGAACCAGACCTGTGTGGACTGTCTAGGGAGAGTGAACCCCTGTGCGGTGAGACAAAGCCTGTGTGGCTATTTGCTTGGACATTTAAAACCAGGGACTTAGGGACTAGGACAGCACTAGGCTGATCCCAGTTGTTAGTTAGGAAACCTGTATGTTTAGTCAGAGGTCAAGTTGACCAGGATTTATTTTGTTTATGTTTCTTTTGCTTTGCTGTGTTTTGTCACTGTAAATAGAAAATAAACCGCACCTTTTTGATTTTGAAAACCACAACCACCGTTTGCTGGGCCTGTTTTTGTGTGGGGAGCCCATCTCGGGGGTCACACACACCCGCTGCCGAGCTAACCCCCTCACAGTAGGAAGAGTGTCAGTTTCTTTCACTGTGATAATCCTTGTTTCTAGGGACAGGGAAGGACAGTGAGGGAAATTCTCCTTGTGCTATAGTGTGCTAAAGCATTGATCATCAACCGTCTTTAAAAAATCATTTTTTCTAGGGACAGAAAACTATAGGTAGGGAGAGTGTCAGTGTGTTTTACTGTGCGAATCCTTGTTTCTAGGGACAGGGAAGGACAGTGAGGGAAATTCTCCTTGTGCTATAGTGTGCTAAAGCATTGATCATCAACCATCTTTAAAAAAACATTTTTTCTAGGGACAGAAAACTATAGGTAGGAAGAGTGTCAGTTTCTTTCACTGTGATAATCCTTGTTTCTAGGGACAGGGAAGGACAGTGAGGGAAATTCTCCTTGTGCTATAGTGTGCTAAAGCATTGATCATCAACCATCTTTAAAAAAACATTTTTTCTAGGGACAGAAAACTATAGGTAGGAAGAGTGTCAGTTTCTTTCACTGTGATAATCCTTGTTTCTAGGGACAGGGAAGGACAGTGAGGGAAATTCTCCTTGTGCTATAGTGTGCTAAAGCATTGATCATCAACCGTCTTTAAAAAAACATTTTTTTCTAGGGACAGAAAACTATAGGTAGGAAGAGTGTCAGTTTCTTTCACTGTGATAATCCTTGTTTCTAGGGACAGGGAAGGACAGTGAGGGAAATTCTCCTTGTGCTATAGTGTGCTAAAGCATTGATCATCAACCGTCTTTAAAAAAACATTTTTTCTAGGGACAGAAAACTATAGGTAGGAAGAGTGTCAGTTTCTTTCACTGTGATAATCCTTGTTTCTAGGGACAGGGAAGGACAATGAGGGAAATTCTCCTTGTGCTATAGTGTGCTAAAGCATTCCTCATCAACCATCTTTGAAATCCTTGTTTTTTGGACAGTCAGGGAAATTGTCGTTGTGCTATTCTGTGCGAAAGCAATCATCCTCAACCATATTTAGAAATCCTTAAGTAAAGGGACAGAGAAGGACACCTGAAGGTAGCCCTTATTGCTTTTTTCCCATCTCCCTGCAGGCCATCCATTAGAATGTCTGGAAGGCAAACAAGGAGAGGCAGACAGTCAGGAGGCAATAAAAGAGGGCAAGCAGGCTCTGTGTCTGGGGGCAACAGTGCTGGTCGTGGACGCGGTGCATTGTCATCAGCACATGGCCATGGGACACGCTTGTCCTTCTTTTCGGCAGCTGGACATGTTGAGCCACATCATGCCGAAGACTTGGTAGAGTGGATGACCAAGCCCTCCTCCTCCTCCTCATCCTCTCTCACCCAGGCTTAGGGTACTGGCAAAGCAGCTGCCAAAGTGTCCTCTTCCCTGGTATCAATGTCAGACTCATCATCAGTCACTCCTTCCCTAGACCCACCATGTCCTCCTCCTGAGGAGTCCCCCGAACTGTTTGAGCACAGTGTTGGGTACATGCTCCAGGAGGATGCCCAGCGTTTCGAAGGGTCTGATGATGAAACCCAGCTACAGGAAGGCAGTAGCGTGAGAGCAGACAGAGGGGATGCTCAAGAAGGACACCAATCTGGCAGTCATGTTCCAGCAGCTGCAGCATACTGCCAGATTGGCTCCAGTGATGAGGAGGGAGGGGATGATGAGGTCACTGACTCCACGTGGGTGCCTAATAGGAGAGAGGAGGAGGAGGAGGATGAGGAGGAGGCACATCTCCAACGAGGCAGGATGCCCTTTGGTGGCCAGCGTAAGGGCAGTACACCGACGGAATCACACCGCAGAGCTCCGCCTGTGCAGGGCGCTGCCTCTGCCCGTCATTCAAAAAGTTCTTTGGTGTGGGCCTTTTTTGAGGCTAGTGCATCAGATCGCACAGCTGCTGTTTGCAACATATGTCTCAAGCGTATATCGCGTGGCCAAAACATCAGCCGCTTGGGTACCACATGCCTGACCAGACATATGTTGACCTGCCATGCAGCTCGTTGGCAAGCCTACCTCAAAGACCCACACCAAAGAACAAAGCGGACCTCTCCTTGCACCGCATCAGCTGGGATCTCCAACCCCACTATACCTTCACTCCTCTCTGAAACATGCACTGAGAGGAATGAAGGTGTAGAATTAGGTGTGTCACAGCCAAGTAGTTGCGGCCACTCTGCTAGCAGTACACCGACGTCCGATTCTAGCAGGCAAATTTCCCTGCCCCAGCTGCTGGACCGTCGAAAGAAGTTCACTCCCAGCCATCCACATGCCCAGCGGTTGAATGCTAGCTTGGCTAAATTGCTAGCG
Source organism: Rana muscosa (assembly GCA_029206835.1). Classification (NCBI taxonomy): domain Eukaryota; kingdom Metazoa; phylum Chordata; class Amphibia; order Anura; family Ranidae; genus Rana; species Rana muscosa. Next base: position 330,245,763 of record CM055119.1, on the reverse strand, counting down.
CTTCAACTGCTGCCTTTTCAGTTGGTAGACTCGGCCCCCTTCCGTGAGTTTGTGCAATGTGCGGTTCCTCAGTGGCAGGTTCCCAAACGCCACTTTTTCTCACGGAAGGCTATTCCGGCTCTCTACCGGCATGTGGAAGGCAATGTCTTGGCCTCGCTGGACAGGGCGGTCAGCGGTAAGGTGCATATTACCGCTGACTCATGGTCCAGCAGGCATGGACAGGGACGTTACCTTTCTTTCACGGCCCATTGGGTCACTCTTTTGGCAGCTGGGAAGGATGCAGGACAAGGTGCAGTAGTGTTGGAGGTTGTTCCACCGCCACGCCTCCAAAATGCTACTACTGGTTGTGACACACCTCTCTCCTCCACCCCCTCCTCTTCTTCTTCCTCCATGGCCTCTTCCTGTGGTTTGTCCTCTGAACCAGCGGTGCTCCATAGCCGTTCAAGGGGCTACGCAAGTACGCAGGCAAAAAGATGCCATGCCGTGCTTGCGCTGGTGTGTTTGGGGGACAGAAGCCACACTGGGGCAGAGGTCCTGTCTGCTCTGCAGGGCCAGGCCGAGAGGTGGTTGACGCCACGCCAGCTTAAGCCAGGAATGGTGGTTTGCGACAATGGCACCAACCTCCTCTCCGCCCTCCGACAGGGACAACTGACCCATGTGCCCTGTGTGGCTCACGTCCTTAACCTGGTGGTGCAGCGGTTCTTGGGCAGGTACCCGGGCTTACAGGATGTCCTGAGGCAGGCCAGGAAAGTCTGTGTGCATTTCCGCAGATCTTATAATGCCAGTGCTCGCCTGGCTGAGCTGCAAAAGGAGTTGAACCTGCCCAAGAACCGCCTTATATGTGACATGCCCACCAGGTGGAACTCAACGTTGGCCATGCTGCAGCGGCTGCACACGCAGCAGAGGGCCATCAATGAGTACCTGTGCGACTACGGCACCAGGACAGGGTCAGGGGAGCTTGGTTTTTTTTCTCCACGCCAGTGGGGCATGATCAGGGATGCATGCACTGTCCTGGCACCATTTGAGGAGGCCACGAGGATGGTGAGCAGTGACAGTGCATGCATCAGTGACACTGTACCTCTTGTCCACCTGTTGGAGCACACGCTGCGTGGAATAATGGACAGGGCACTTGAGGCAGAACAGAGGCAGGAAGAGGAGGACTTCTTTGCCTCTCAAGGCCCCCTTTACCCAGACAGTGTTCCTTCTGTCCCACCCATCGCACAGGAAGAGGAGGAGGAGGAGGAGGAGGAGGATTGTGTCAGCATGGAGGTGGAGGCTGGCACTCAGCATCATCAGCAGCAGTCTTTTAGGGATGATTTACAGTCCCAAGAAACCAGTGGACTTGTACGTGGCTGGGAGGAGGTGGCTGCGGATCATGTCGTCCTTAGTGACCCAGAGGACTCCGGACCGAATGCCTCAGCAAACCTACGCTGCATGGCCTCCCTGATCCTGCAAAGTCTGCGGAAGGATCCTCGTATTCTACGGATCAAGGAGAGGGACCATTACTGGCTGGCCACTCTCCTTGATCCACGGTACAAGGGTAAGGTTGCGGAACTTATGTTACCGTCGCAGAGGGAGCAGAGGATGAGACAACTCCGGGAGGCCTTGCAGAAAGGTCTGTGCAACGCGTTCCCAGAGACTGGGAGGTTACAAACTCCTGGTCCTGGACAACGAGTTGCTGAGGCTTCGGCCAGTCAAAGAAGGAGCGGTGGGGAAGGTGGCCGTCTGACCGATGCGTTCAGACAATTCTTTAGTCCGCAGCCCCAAAGTATGATCGGTTCCAGCAACCATCGCCAGCGTCTGATAAACATGGTGCAGGAATATCTAGGGGCAAGGTCAGACTTGGACACCTTCCCCACCGAAAATCCTCTGGCTTACTGGGTCTTGAGGATGGATCACTGGCCAGAGCTTGCACAGTATGCAATTGAGCTACTGGCCTGTCCTGCATCCAGCGTTCTTTCGGAACGCACATTCAGTGCTGCTGGAGGATTTGTCACGGATCACAGGGTGCGCCTGTCCACCGACTCGGTTGATCGACTGACTTTCATCAAGATGAACCAGTCTTGGATCACCACCAGCTGCCACACACCTGATGCTGATATAACAGACTAATTGATTTTAACATGTCACATCCCTTCAAGACTGATGCTGATGCTGAGTGCCTGTGCTGTTATGTTGACTGGCTATCCTCCTCCTCCGAGTCCTCAATGATACGATTGATGATGATAGCTTGGAAGATCATTTTTGTTTATGGGTGCCGCCACCAGTGGCTAAGGCCCAATTTTTCAGCCCCTGTTTTACAGGGGCGTGTAATTACAATTTTTTTAGCAATAATTTGCCATAGGGCTCATTGCTGTGCTCCAAGTACAGTATCTGTGAGGGGTTGGAGTGTTGTGCCACCAGTGCCTAAGGCCCAATTTTTCAGCCCCTGTTTAACAGGGGCGTGTCATTACAATTTTTGAAGCAATACTTTGCAACAGGGCTCATTGCTGTGCTCCAAGTACAGTATCTGTGAGGGGTTGTAGTGTTGTGCCACCAGTGCCTAAGGCCCAATTTTTCAGCCCCTGTTCAACAGGGGCATGTAATTACATTTCTTGATCTAATAATTCACAGCAGGGCCCATTGCTGCACCCACCAAGAGTAACTCTGAGGGCTTACAGTGTTGTGGCAACGCCACCACCACCACCACCACGAAAGGCCCAATTTTTCAGCCCCTGTTCAAAAGGGGCATGTAATTACAATTCTTGATCTAATAATTCACAGCAGGGCCCATTCCTGCACCCACCAAGAGTAACTCTGAGGGCTTACAGTGTTGTGGCAACACCACCACCACCACCACCACCACGAAAGGCCCAATTTTTCAGCCCCTGTTCAACAGGGGCATGCAATTACAATTCTTGATCTAATAATTCACAGCAGGGCCCATTGCTGCACCCACCAAGAGTAACTGTCAGGGCTTACAGTGTTGTGGCACCAGCACCACCATCAAAGGCCCAATTTTTACTACCACTGTTCAACAATTATATGTAATTACAATTCCTGATATAATAGTTGACAGCAGGGCGTTCCAGCACCAACCAAGAGTAACTGTGAGTGCTTACAGTGTTGTGCCAACACCAACAACTAAGGGGCCTATTTCTGCAGAGTATATACGGCAGGTCCCTACTTTCAAACATCCAACTTACAAACGACTCCTACTTGCAAACGCAAGAAGACAACAGGAAGTGAGAGGAAATCTACCACTAGGAAGGAAAATTCTCTCCTGTAAGAATAAATATGGGAGAAAGGTGTCTCCTCTGTACTGATGCTTTATCACCAATCCTTGTTTCAAGAAAAACACCACATTTCAAAAATAGTTGTCATTGGGACGGAAAGTGAGGTGAAATGTTCTGAACAGGGGCACAGACAGCAAAACAAATGTTACAGGGGTGATAACCCTTACCTGTGTTTTCCAAAAAGTTTAAAAATAGATTTTTGGGCTGGAGCTACACTTAAACAATGTACCTGTTCAAAATTACAAACAGATTCTACATAAGAACAAACCTACAGTCCCTGTCTTGTATGCACCGCCTGTATACGGCTGTTCAGAGTATATAGGGCCTTTTTTATTTTATGTGCGGGGTTCCCCTTAATATCCATACAAGACCCAAAGGGGCTGGTAATGGGCTGGGGTAGGGGGGGGGGGGGGTGATGGGGTAGCTATGCCATTTTTCTTAAAGATTTTCATCCATATTACCGGGACCAGACATTACATTAAAGCCGCAAGCAGTTTTAAATGGCTTTTTTTTCCTTTAGAAGTGTCATTTTGTGCAGGGACAGTTCTAAACACGGGAAACACGTGGCACTTCACAGGCATACTTTAGACACCCCCCAGGTACGATATTTAAAGGAATATTTGACTTTTTTTTTTCACTTTATGCATCATTAAAATGACTGCTCCCGAAAAACGACAGTTTTTAAAACTTCTTTTTGCATTGATACATGTCCCCTGGTGCAGAACCCGGGTTCCCAAACCCTTTTTAGGACAATAACATGCATAATAGTCGTTATAATTAGCACTTTAGAATTCGAACGTTCGCATCCATTGTATTTAATAGGGTTCTAATGTTCGTACGAACTTTCGGTCCGTTCGCGGGTTCTGGTGCGAACCGAACCCGGGGGTGTTCGGCTCATCACTAATCTCCAGTGATTAAACCAAATGAATCCCGTTGAAGTGCAATGTGGCCAGCTCAAAAAGAGACTCTAGAAGTCCTTAGGAAATAAGTTGTTGAAGTTTATAAGACTGAAAGGATTAATAAGAGGACTGTACCCTCCAAAGGGTCGCCTGCACAAATTGTTGACCTATGCATTCTACCTAGAAGCTCCCCAGAACACCCGAATGTCTGGTATCTTGAAAAGAGGGTAACCGGACTCTGATCAATCAATAAAACTGTAATATATATATATATATATATATATATATATATATATATATATCTCCACACACATACACATACACATACACATACACACACACATACAGTATATCACAAAAGTAAGTACACCCCTCACATATTTGTAAATATTTTCTTCTATCTTTTCATGTGACAACACTGAAGAAATGACACTTTGCTACAATGTAAAGTAGTGAGTGTACAGCTTGTATAACAGTGTAAATTTGCTGTCCCCTCAAAATAACTCAACACACAGCCATTAATGTCTAAACCGCTGGCAACAAAAGTATGTCACAGTTAGGGTGACCACATTTCCAAACTACCATTCAGGGACACCCTCCCTTCCCAAAAATCAGCTTGTGCTGTAACGAATCACAGCACAGTGATTGGACACAAGAGGAGGGATTTATGATTTCTCCAATCACAAGCAGGGGGCGGGGATTGTGCTCCTCCAGGCATTCCCGGCCAGGACAAGTACTGTCAGTGAGTAAAGCGGTGATGTGGCGGCCTTTTTTGGGGGCATCAGAGTGGCCCGGGGGGTGGCTGTGTCAGTTTCATTCCGGTACACTGCATTGTCCTGGAATGAAGGTGCCCGGGACAAATATACAAAATGCGGGACTGTCCCGGGCAATCCGGGACACCTGGTAACCCTAGTCACAGTACATGTTGCCATTCATGGTTCCCTCAATGATCTGTAGCTTCCCAGTGCCGGCAGCACTCATGCAGCCCCAGACCATGACACTCCCACCACCATGCTTGACTGTAGGCAAGACACACTTGTCTTTGTACTCCTCCCCTGGTTGCCGCCACACACGCTTGTCACCATCTGAACCAAATAAATTTATCTTGGTCTCATCAGACCACAGGAGATGGCTCCAGTAATCCATGTTCTTAGTGTGCTTGTCTTCAACAAACTGTTTGCGGCTTTCTTGTGCATCATCTTTAGAAGAGGTTTCCTTCTGGGACGACAGCCATGCAGACCAATTGGATGCAGTGTGCGGTGTATGGTCTGAGCACTGACAGGCTGACCCCCCCACCCCTTCAACCTCTGCAGAAATGCTGGCAGCACTCATACGTCTATTTCCCAAAGACAACCTCTGGATATGACGCTGAGCACGTGCACTCAACTTCTTTGGTGGACCATGGCGAGGTCTGTTCTGAGTAGAACCCGTCCTGTTATACCGCTGTATGGTCTTGGCCACCGTGCTGCAGCTCAGTTTCAGGGTCTTGGCAATCTTCTTATAGCCTAGGAGATCTTTATGTAGAGCAACAATTCTTTTTTTTTTCAGATCCTCAGAGAGTTCTTTGCCATGAGGTGCCATGCTGAACTTCCAGTGACCAGTATGAGAGAGTGAGAGCGATAACACCAAATTTAACACACCTGCTCCCCATTCACACCTGAGACCTTGTAACACTAACGAGTCACATGACACCGGGGAGGAAAAATGGCTAATTGGGCCCAATTTGGACATTTTCACTTAGGGGTGTACTCACTTTTGTTGTCACGGACATTAATGGCTGTGTGTTGAGTTATTTTGAGGGGACAGCAAATTTACACCGTTATACAAGCTGTACACTCACTACTTTACATTGTAACAAAGTGTCATTTCTTCAGTGTTGTCACATGAAAAGATAGAAGAAAATATTTACAAATATGTGAGGGGGGTACTTACTTTTGTGAGATACTGTGTATATATATATATATATATATATATATATATATATATATATATAAAAACATAATTGGGTTTACCTGATGTTCTTATCAGTATTCTGCTGAGGTGCAATGTGAAAGTACACAAGCTCTCAGAAAAAAAAAGCTGTTAAAGTTTAGAAGACTGAAAAGAGTTATGATAGGACAGTAGTCGATTGTTGACCTTTGCGGACTCCCTTGTTACGCAGAAGTATCTTGAAAAGAGGGTCAATGAGCTCCAATCAATAGATTAAGTGTTCCACTTAAATGGTATGTAAAGGTAAATTATTATTTTTATTTTTAAATAACAAACATGTTATACTTACCTCCACTGTGCAGCTCGTTTTACACAAAGTGGCCCCCGAACCTGGTCTTCTGGGGTCCCTCGGCGGCTGTCTCGGCTCCTCCCCGCAAGAACTCCTCACCTTCATGCGAGCTCGCATGGAAAGTTCTTGCGGGTGTGCTCGCATGATACAGCTGGCGGCCATAGCTGCTCACTGTATCACTCGGCCCCGCCCCCCGCGTCATTGGATGTGATTGACAGCAGCGCGAGCCAATGGCTGCGCTGCTTTCAATCAACCAATGAATGAGCCGAAAAGCCTGGCCGAGAAGCAAGCGCGTTCACGGCGCGGGACTTTCGAGGGGTCAGGTAATTAAACTGGAGCTCGGGGGGGGGGGGGGGGGGCGCTAATCCACAGATGTTTTTTCACCTTAATGCATAGAATGCATTAAGGTGATTTTTTTTTTACCTTTACAACCCCTTTAATACAGGTCAATAAAAAAATCACATGAATATGTATACCTGAGGTTCATAGGAGAACTCTGTTGAAGTGCAATGTGGCCCGATCAAAAGAGACTTTGGAAGATAAGGAACAGTTGAAAGTTCATAAGCTGGAAAAAGGTTACAAAAGACTGCTAGGTTTAGGCCTGGTTCACACCTATGCATTTTTTTAGTGCATTTTCAGTTTTGCAGAAACACACTACAGTCCATTGAACATGGTTTCCTATGGGTCCCGTTCACATCTGTACATTTTATGGAAAAAGCCAGAGACTTTTTTCTGTTTTTTGGTTCCATAGACTTCAATGGATCCAAAACGTGTATTGAAAAACGCACGACGCTTTGTAAATGGCTGGCTGTCTTCTGAGACACACACAGGTCCCAGAAGACAGCGCGCCCCATTACCCAGAAGAACACGCGAGGGGGGAAGAAAAAGAAGAGCTCCGCGGAGAAGGAAGTGGCAGATTAGGAAGACTGCCTAGCAACAGGCGTTTTTGGTAAGTAAAACATTTATTTTTTTCAAATTTTTTTTTATAGATTTTTTGGAGACTGTTAATGTCATTTTTTATTTTAGGGTGGAGCTTTAAAGAGGAACTGCAGTCTGCTCACATAATTTGTAATAAAAACAAAAATATCTTTGTCATTCTGAAGCTTCCCTCCAATCACTTTGCATATTATTTTCTATTTACTGTGATTCTGTACTTAACAAATATGCTGCAGAAATCTCCCTCCGCAGAGTCTGGCTGCATCCATTTTAACTGTGGGCAGCTGAAGCTGCTGCCTGTTCACTTTCTGGATTTACACAGAGGCACACCTCCAGCTCTGCAGCTCTCATTGGCCCTCTTATAACCCCCCTCCCTTCCTGGCAAACTCTCAGGAGAGTGAGAGCGAGAGCTGTGCATGATGTCATAAGCCTAGGCTAATGACCAGACAAGATACAGGAAGTGGGCTGTATAAGGGATTTACTGTCAGAAAAAAAAAAATGTTTTACTATCCAAATTTAAATCAACAACAAGGGCAGAAGATTTAATAGATGGAAAGATGAAAAAGTGACTGAGGGTCCGCTTTTTAACAGATAAACGGTAATTAATTTTTTTCTGAACTATAAACACATAACAAATGCAACGCTTTATTTATTTTTAATATATCTTTATTTTATTTAATCTTTATTTTATATGGTATATTATTCTATTATTTATATATTTATATTTACATATATATTTTTTCCTATTTATTTATATGTTATATCTTGTTTTATATATAAATATAATATATTACTCTATTATTTATACTGTATATGTATATTTATTAATTTCTTTTAATATTTATATTATATTTTTATATCTTTATTAATTAATACATCACCACATTTATTTACTCTTTATGTAACTAGTGTTTGTGTTTTATATATATATATATATATATATATATATATATATATATATATATATATATATTTATTTAATTTTTTTAAATATTTATATTATATTTTTATATCTTTTCACATCTTTATTCATTAATACATCACCACATTTAATTACTCTTTATGTAACTAGTGTTTATGTTTATTTATTTATATATATATATATATATATATATATATATATATATATATATTTTTTTTAATATTTATATTATATTTTTTATATATTTTTATATATTTTCTCATCTTTATTCATTAATACAACACCACATTTATTTACCTTTTTTCATGCAGCTAGTGTAAGTATCTCAAGTTAACCTGGACTCTATAGCAGCTTTCAAACTGGGAGGTGGTGGGGCAGGACTGGGAACCAATAAGTTGTGCTGCGTACAAATGTGCTAACAAGGAACATGCTGATAGGAGGTGAGAGCAAAGTGAACTTATTGACCTTCTGCTTCTCATTTTACTCCAGTAAGACGGCCCGAAGGCAGAGAGAGGACAGAATTGTATTCCTTAGCTGTAACTGAGAAAGTGGTATCATTCTCCTTGCTGTGCTGTGCTGTGTGGCAGAGCTGTACAAATTTAGGACAGGATGGACAGAAATACAAAACCTTTCACAGATCTCCTAAATGCATTTTTTTTTCTGTGTATTTAGCTGTTTGCCTGGAGTACAGCTTCAATTTCCTTCTCCTCCAGAAATTCCTATAAAACTGGCAGACCCCACAAAGTGCTTCATGTGCGGCTTAGCGCGTATAGAGATCCCCCCCAAATACTTCCCAGGCCAGAGAGATTTCTAACAGATGTCATGTAAAGACGAGAGCTCCGTAAATCTGGTTGTACCAACCGTACGGTACACCTCGCAGCGCCTCCCGGCAGCCTCCATCCCGGAGCTATGCCTGGAATGCCGCATTTTGGTGCAGCGCTTGGCGCGGGGCCAGGGGGGCGCACTACTGACGTGAAACAAACGTATCTGTACAATGAATGGCCTGCAAAGGAGACACATTTTCACTTCATAATGGAGACAAATGCTTGTATTACAGATCTAACAAGCTTTAATAGCATTGTAAAAGTAGAGTGAAGACTCGAGCTGCCTGTTAAACGTCTATTTTGGATGATTAAAGCGGACGGTGCAGGGTCTGCCTTTCTAACAGCTCCCCTCCCCCATCCCATTAAAAAAAAAAAAGAAGAAAAATAAAGTTTAATCTGCTTAGATTTTGACTAAAATCTTTCCATTTTCATTGAATACTTTATTTTGTACCTAGTGATGTCATCAATGGGTCTCTGTGATTCTCTATGCAATGCAGGCAGGTCATGGCTGGTGGGAGTGCTGCAGCAGGGGTGCTGTACAGTGGTGGAAATACCAGGGTTGCAAAGGTCGCACTTGCTACAACTGTAGCTCCCCAGCGGCTGCAGGGCTCTGAGCTGCAAGTGTCTCTCTCACAGCCCAGAGCCAGCGCTGACAGTTTCAAACTGTCGGTATAGGCGGGCGAGGAGAGAAAACTGATCAGCTTCTCCTCCTCCCGTTTTCTCCAGTGTCTGCCCCGCCCACACTCCTGCGGTTTTGTGCCTCAGATAAGGGGAAGTGTGGGCGGGAAGTTTGAAGCCCAGCAGCCAGAAGAGAAAACATGCAGCCTGCTGATCCATCCTCTGTGGGTGAAGTGTCCCCTCTCCCTTCCTTCTCTCTTCTGCCTCCTAGTGAGTACTAATATAAGCGGGACTCAGATGTAAGGGGGCTTTGGTGAGCAGAGACCCCCTTACATCAGAGTTTCCCTTTACAGCATTCCCAATTACATCAGACACCCCCCCCTTATATCAGGGTTCCCCTTTACATTCCAGAGTCCACAGAGATCCCTCTTACAGTGTAAGTGGAAAATCTGCAGACTCCTATGTAAGGGGGCTCTGCAGACTCTGATTTTAAGGGGGGCTCTGCAGACTCTGACTTAAAGGGTGCTCTGCAGACTCTGATGTGAGGGGGGCTCTGTGGACTCTGATGTGAGGGGGCTCCACGGACTCTGATGTGAGGGGGGCTCTGCGGACTCTGATGTGAGGGGAGCTCTGCGGACTCTGATGTGAGGGGAGCTCTGCGGACTCTGATGTGAGGGGGGCTCTGCGGACTCTGATTTTAAGGGGGGCTCTGCAGACTCTGATGTGAGGGGGGCTCCACGGACTCTGATGTGAGGGGGGCTCTGCGGACTCTGATGTGAGGGGAGCTCTGCTGACTCTGATGTGAGGGGGGCTCTGCAGACTGTGATCTGAGGGGGGGCTTGGCAGACTCTGATGTAAGGGGGGCTCTGTGGACTTTGATGTAAGGGGGGCAGCACTGCAGCCTCTGATTTAAGGGGTGCTCTGTGGACTCTGATTTTAGGGGTGCTCTGCAGACTTTCATTTGGATTCAGTAAGGGAGGGTTACAACCCCAGTAGAGTTTATTTTTGCCATCTTCGCCCCATTGGGGAGATTTACCCCCACTTCCTGTCCCATAGCCAGACAGGAGGTGAAAGGAAGTCCTTGCTAAAGGGGAATTTCTTGTGGACCCCCAGCTCATCAGAACTAGTTTCCCCATTGGAAGATTTCCCCTCTATTACTTTTCTGGGGGCAACCCAAAATTTGGGATTTTCTTTTACTTACACTTTCAATGATAATGGTAAACAGGACAAATAGGGTGAATCTCCCTAACGGGGGCACAGACAGCAATGAAAACCCGATAGGTGTTCTAATCCTTCTCCACTCTATCCACCAAAAAAAAGTTTTGCCTTTGGATATACTTAAAGAGGTTCTCTGCAGACTCTGATGTAAGGGGAGCTCTGCAGACTCTGATGTAAGGGGAGCTCTGCAGACTCTGATATAAGGGGAGCTCTGCAGACTCTGATATAAGGGGAGCTCTGCAGACTCTGATGTAGGGGAGCTCTGCAGACTCTGATGTAGGGGGAGCTCTGCAGACTCTGATGTAAGGGGAGCTCTGCAGACTCTGATATAAGGGGAGCTCTGCAGACTCTGATATAAGGGGAGCTCTGCAGACTCTGATGTAGGGGGAGCTCTGCAGACTCTGATGTAGGGGGAGCTCTGCAGACTCTGATGTAAGGGGAGCTCTGCAGACTCTGATGTAAGGGGAGCTCTGCAGACTCTGATGTAAGGGGAGCTCTGCAGACTCTGATTTAAGGGGAGCTCTGCAGACTCTGATGTAGGGGGAGCTCTGCAGACTCTGATGTAAGGGGAGCTCTGCAGACTCTGATGTAAGGGGAGCTTGGCAGACTCTGATGTAAGGGGAGCTCTGCAGACTCTGATGTAGGGGGAGCTCTGCAGACTCTGATGTAGGGGAGCTCTGCAGACTCTGATGTAAGGGGAGCTCTGCAGACTCTGATGTAGGGGGAGCTCTGCAGACTCTGATGTAGGGGGAGCTCTGCAGACTCTGATGTAAGGGGAGCTCTGCAGACTCTGATGTAGGGGGAGCTCTGCAGACTCTGATGTAGGGGGAGCTCTGCAGACTCTGATGTAAGGGGAGCTCTGCAGACTCTGATGTAAGGGGAGCTCTGCAGACTCTGATGTAGGGGGAGCTCTGCAGACTCTGATGTAGGGGGAGCTCTGCAGACTCTGATGTAGGGGGAGCTCTGCAGACTCTGATGTAGGGGGAGCTCTGCAGACTCTGATGTAAGGGGAGCTCTGCAGACTCTGATGTAGGGGGAGCTCTGCAGACTCTGATGTAGGGGGAGCTCTGCAGACTCTGATGTAGGAGGAGCTCTGCAGACTCTGATGTAGGGGGAGCTCTGCAGACTCTGATGTAAGAGGTGCTCTGGGACCCCTGATTAAAGGGGAATGTTGGGAACTCAGATGAAAGGGTGTGCTCTGGGAATCCCGTGGATTCAGATGTAAAGGGGGAAATCTGTGGACTCTGAGTCTGAGGTAAGGGAGGACTCTTGTGATTAAACCCATATGATTAGAAATGTTATTTAATCACAAATATATGCATAGTATATACTACAAAAAAAAATTGCAGTGCGCCGTTAAAGTGTTCGGGTTTAGCTTGAAGAAAAGGTGGCAACCCTACCCAAGATGGAAGGGGCCCGCTGCAGGACTGCAATAAAGGGCTCCGTGATGCAGTGGCGGCCCATCCATAGAGGGTGCACGGGCGCCGCCCCCCCATCCATGTGTCTGGGCCCCTGATCTACATACAGGGACGCCGGACCATGGATTCCAATGGGGAGTTTTTTTTTTTTTTAAGCACGTTATTAGAGCCAGAGGCTCTAATAGGACTCAAGAAAGGGTGGACTCGGGGTGCAGAGCACTGCGTCCCAAGCCCACCCAGTTGTGTGTCAATAGCGAATGAATATTCACTTTTTTCACACTAATCCTCCTCCCGGCCAATCAGGAAGAGGGTTATGAAACCCGTTGCCCGATTGGCCAAAACACCTGGTGATCCTATTGGACGCCTAGGAGGAGGGAGGAGGAGGAGGAGGAGAGCATGGCCAGGAGGACCCACCAGCCACCACTGAATAGGCTTACCTGCAGCGGCACTCCCCGGCTCGGACGGGGGGAGGGAAGGGAGTGAGAAGGTAAGGAGGCCGTGTGTCTTGCGGGTGGGGCGCATTTCCAGCATTAATTTCTCCCGGGGGGGGGGGTGGACCGACTCGTCTCCCGCCGGGGTGGGGTGGGGGAGGGGGAGTTGGTACCCCCTGGATTATCGAGCATCAGCCGCCACTGCCGTGATGGGAGTAAAGGGCCCCGGGATCAATGGGAAGGGCCTTGGGCTCGGAGAGAAGCGGGGGGCCCTTCATGGATTCTTGCACCGGGGCCCTGAAGGTTCTAGTTATGCCTCTGGTGCTATAAATGCATCTTGCTTCAGCTTCTAATGCACATTGTGAGAAGCTCGCAGTGTGCGGTGAAATCAGAGGAAGCCATTTCAGTCCAGGAGAGGAGCCGGTACAACCGTACGAGACTGGAGGGAAGGCCGGAGGTCAGATTTAGACATTTTAATATATATAAAAAATCTTGGTATCCCTTTAATAAGAGAATATAGAGGCGGCGGGCGGTGTGGGGGGTAATAGAAGGTCAGGAGTCTCGGAGTCGGAGCTCTATGGGAGGTAGGAGAGTTTCTTACTGGCCGAGATAAGCAAATAACTCGGCAGGAGCCGAGATACGGAACAAGGAACCCGAACGCAATATAATAACTAACACTCACCATTTATCTCTGGCCGCCCAATCAGAGCTGACTAATGGGATGTGAAGGGTCCCCGGCGCGCTCGGGCGCAGATAATGCTTTTGTTCAAGAGGACGGATTATATGGTGGAAGAGCGCTGACCATTACCGCCGGATCACGTTTCCAGCATAGATTTTTCTTCATTTTTTTCACGACTTGACGTCTCGCAGACCCGCCGTTAGGAAATCACGGGTTGGGGGACGCGGGCAGGACTGGAAATTGTCTGTGTACAGAACCGCGGAGAAGGAGTCCTTCAGATGTCCAGATATCCTTTATATTGCGATGTCCAGGCTGAAGGGAGATCTGTGGTTTTATCTGCCAAAGGATTTTTTCATTCTGTTCAGCCAGTCTCTCGATGCACACAAGAGCCGACACAGATGGAGAAGTGACTCTGTTATCTCCACTTCTCTGCTTCAGCTTCGGCATTTTTATTTAAATTGGACCTACCGCAAAAATCTCCCCAACTTGGATGACCCCACCAGCAACGAAAGATCCTCACCCAGCAACAATAGACCCTCCAGCAACAATAGACCCCCCCCAGCAACAAAAGATCCCCACCCAGCAACAATAGACCCTCCAGCAACAATAGACCCCCCCAGCAACAAAAGATCCCCACCCAGCAACAATAGACCCTCCAGCAACAATAGACCCCCCCAGCAACAAAAGATCCCCACCCAGCAACAATAGACCCTCCAGCAACAATAGACCCCCCAGCAACAAAAGATCCCCCCAGAAACAATCGAATAGACACCCCCCCCAGGAACAATAAAACACCCCACCAGCAACCAGCAACAGCAGATCTACCTCAGCAACAATAGACCCTTGAGCAACAAAAAATCTTCCCCAGCAACAATATATCCCCCAGCAGCACTTCGCCCCCCCTCCCCAACAAAAGATCCCCTCAATATCCTAAGAACCTCAGCACAACAATAGACTCCCCAGCAATATTAGACCCCACCCAGCAACAAATGAACCCCACCCAGCAACCATAGACCCTCCAGCAACAATAGACTCCCCAGAATCAAAATATCCCCCCAGCAGCAATCGAATAGACCCCCCCCAGGAACAATAAACCACCCCACCAGCAACAGTAGATCTACCTCAGCAACAATAGACCACTCCCAGCAACAATAGACCCTCGAGCAACAAATGATCCTCCCCAGCAACAATAGAATAGACCCCCTCAGGAACAAAATATCTCCCCCCAGCTAAAATAAACCCCCACCAGCAACAATAGATCCACCCCATCAACAATAGGCCCCTTCCAGCAACAATATATCCCCCAGCAGCACTAGGCTCCACCCCAACAGTAGATCCCCTCAACATCATAAGAACCTCAGCACAGCAATAGACTCCCCAGCAATATTAGACCGCACCCAGCAAAAAAAGAACCCCACCCAGCAACAATAGACTCCCCAGCAACAAAAGATCCCCCCGACAACAATCGAATAGGCCACTCCCAGCAACAATAGACCCTCCAGCAACACAAGATCCTCCCCAGCAACAATAGAATAGACCCCCCCAGGAACAAAATATCTCCCCCAGCTTAAATATAACTCCACCAGCAACAATAGATCGACCCCAGCGACAATAGGCCCCTTCCAGCAACAATATATCCCCAAGCAGCCAGAACAGTAGATCCCCTTAACATCATAAGAACCTCAACACAACAATAGACTCCCCAGCAATATTAGACCCCATCCAGCAAGAACAACACCCCCCAGGAAACCATAGACCCCCCCTAGCAACAATAGACCCTACGACAACAATAGACCCCCAGAAGCATTAGACCCCCTCCCCAAGGAACACCCCCCACAGAAACAATAGATCTGCATAAGCAACAGTATAGCCCTTCCAGGAACAATAGATAACCCAGCTGTAAATCACTAATATACCAGGGCAATAATGCTCGATTCACACTAAAGCCCTGTACACACGATCGGTTTTACCGATGAAAACACTCCGATGGACTTTTTTTCATCGGACAAACAGATCGTGTATGGGCCCCATCGGTCTTTTTTCCATCAGTGTTAAAAAATAGAACATGTTTTAAATTTATCCGATGGATCAAAAACCGATAGCAAATTCTGATCGTCTATGGGCAAGTCCATCGGATAAAAAACCCACGCATGCTCAGAATCAAGTCGACGCATGCTCAGAAGCATTGAACTTCATTTTTCTCGGCTCATCGGAGTGTTTTACGTCACCGCGTTTGGAACGGTCGGTTTTTTGACTGATGATGTGTAGGCAAGACTGATGGAAGTCAGCTTCATCGGATTTTCGATGGACAAAACCATTGGATTAGAATCCATAGGATATCCGATTGTGTGTACCGGGCTTTAAGGCTGAATTCACACCTCTGGCATTTTTAGTGCTTTTTGCATTTTGCAGATTTGCACTACAGAACGTGTTCCATAGGAAACCATGTTAGATGGACTGCAGTGCAAATCAGCAAAAAATGCAAAAAGCACTAAAACTGCAATAGGTGTGAATCCAGCTTAATGCATTTTTTTATGCTTTTTGCATTTTGCAGAAATGCAGGGAATATTTTTTAACATGGTTTCCTATGGAACACGTTCACATCAATGCATTTTTGTCCCTCTGTGTTTTTGGAAAGGGTCGGGGACTTTTTTCCCCGCAAAATGCAGCATTTTGCATGTAATAGATTTTAATGGACCCGCATCCAAAACGCAAGTACTGCGTTTTTACTGTGATTTTTCAGCAATTTGAGTTTTTTCTTTTTACATTCACTGTATATAGGGACTGGAAGCAGGCCGCCGCATCCTTACCAACCGATGAGTCATCAACTGCCAGCGGGCTTCCCCTCTGACAGCTGAATGTAAAAAAAAAAAAAATTGCCAGCTAAATAAATTCACGAAATAAACGGTGTAGGGTCCCCCCCAAAGACCATACAGACCCTTTGGTCTGGTATGGATTAGAAGAGGACACCCCACGCCATAATTTTAAAAAAAATTGGCTTGGGCTCCCCCCAAAAATCCATACCAAACCTTTATCGAAGCATGCAGCCCAGTAGGTCAGGAAAGGGAGGGGACGACCGAGCGCCCCATCCCCCCTGAACCATACCAGGCCGCATGCCCTCAACATGGGGGGTGGGTGCCCTTCGCCCCAAAGCACCTACCCCCCCATGTTGAGGGCTTGCGGCCTGGTATGATCCAGGAGGAGGGGGGGTGCTCGCTAGCCCCCCCTATTCTGACCTGCCGGCCTGCATGCTTACATAAGGGTCTGGCATGGATTTTAGGGGGACCCCAAGCCATTTTTTTTTTTTTTTTACTTTGGCGTAGGGTTTTCCTTTAAGATCCATACCAGACTCAAAGGTTCTGGTATTGTCAGGATCAAAGTCGGATCCTCTTCATTGAAGTCGGATAGATGTCAGACATTAAAGCGGTTGTATGGTCTTTTTTTTTACTTTTACTTACAGGTAAGCCTATACTAAGGCTTACCTGAAGGTAAAAGAAATATCTCCTAAACCTTTACGGTTTAGGAGATATTCCCCTTGCACTGCGCCGCTGACTGCAGCGGCGCATGCGCACAGGGGATTCTTGGCTGAAGGCCCGGCGAACGCGGGACCTTGCCGGAAAGAAGTCTCCCACACGCATGCGCAGGAGTGACGAATCGCGGCTCCAGCCACTCACAGCGCTGAAGCCGTGATACCCGGAAGATGCGCCAAGGCATAATGTCAGCTGCCTCGGCGTGGACCGGGAGGGACACCGACGCCTCGTTCTAAGGTAAGTATTTCATAATGAGCTTCTATGCTGTGCATACAAGCTCATTATGCCTTTTCCTTTACAGGTGTTAAAAAAAGAAAAAAAAAATGCGGGTATACAACCGCTTTAAAGGAGTTATAAAGGCAGAAGGTTTTTTATCTTAATGCATTAAGATAAAAAACCTTTTGTGTGTAGCAGCACCCCCCCTAATTACTTACCTGAGCCCCTTCTCTGTCCAGCGATGTCCACGAATGTCTAAGCCGTCTAGGACACTCTTCCTGATTGGCTGAGACAAAGCAGCGGCGCCATTGGCTCCCACGGCTGTCAATCAAAGTCAGTCAGCCAATCAGGGGAGAGAGGGGGCGGGGCCGGGTCGGGGCTCTGTGTCTGAATGGATACAAGGAGCTCTGACTCGGCTCGAGTGTCCCCATAAGAAGCTGCTGGCTGAGGGGGCACTCGATAGGAGGGAGGGGCCAGGAGCAGCAAAGAGGGACCCGAGAAGAGGGGGATAGGGGCTGCTCTGTGCAAAACCAACTGCACAGAGGAGGTAAGTATAACATGTTTGTTATTTATTTTTGATTTTTTTAACAAAATTTTACAATCACTTTAAGTCAGGAAGCAAAGTCGTACCCAGTGTGAACCCAGCCTTGGATACAATAAGGAGTTAAAAGTCAAAATTTTGTCACGTGGCACAGAATCTCACAGCATTCACTTGGCCTCCTTGCATTCCCTGCATCCATAGGTGTGCGCACAGGGTGTGCCAGGTGTGCCTGGGCACACCCTAATCACTGTGTGCTGCACAGATCCCCCCTGCTGCTTGGCTGCAGAGAAAGGGACTGGGGAATCTCTGTCCTTAGACTCTTTCTCTATCTCAAGAGTGAGACATCAGGGGTCTGCTTAGACCCCTGATATTTCACCAAAGCCCCCAGTGGGGCTCCTAAAAAAAAATGAATTGTAAAAAAAAAAAAAAAAGACAATTGTAAACAAGTAAGGGCTCTTTCACACGGAGGGTCCGTTCAGGTCCACCTGTCAGTTTTTTAGGTGGACCTGAACGGATGCTCCATGTCCTCCTATGGAGCCACGGATGTCAGCGGTGACATGTCCGCTAACATCCGACCCGCTTCCTTCCGTCTGCGGATCGGATCGGATGACAATGGACCCTACGGTCCGTCGTCATCCGATCCCCCCATAGGGGAGAGCGGCGCTCTGACAGGGCGGTCCCTGCACATTGTGCGGGGACCGCCCAGTCATCCGCCGGCTCAGCGGGAATCAACGGAGCGATTCCCGCTGAGCAAGCGGAGCTTCACGGGGCGGATCTTCACGGATCCGCCCCGTGTGAAAGAGCCCTAATACTGACATTGTCCGCTGCTCTACTGACACTGTCCATTGCCATATATATATATATATATATATACAGTGGGGAGAACAAGTATTTGATACACTGCAGAGGTCTGTAATTTTTATCATAGGTACTCTTCAGCTGTGAGAGACGGAATCTAAAACAAAAATCCAGAAAATCACATTGTATGATTTTTAAGTAATTCATTTTAATTTTATTGCATGACATAAGTATTTGATACATCAGAAAAGCAGAACTTAATATTTGGTACAGAAACCTGTGTTTGCAATTACAGAGATTAGACGTTTCCTGTAGTTCTTGACCAGGTTTGCACGCACTGCAGCAGGGATTTTGGCCCACTCCTCCATACAGAGCTTCTCCAGATCCTTCAGGTTTCGGGGCTGTCGCTGGGCGATGCGGACTTTCAGCTCCCTCCAAAGATTTTCTATTGGGTTCAGGTCTGGAGACTGGCTAGGCCACTCCAGGACCTCAAGATGCTTCTTACGGAGCCACTCCTTAGTTGTCCTGGCTGTGTGTTTTGGGTCGTTGTCACACTGGAAGACTCAGCCACGACCCATCTTCAATGCTCTTACTGAGGGAAGGAGGTTGTTGGCCAAGATCTTGCGATACATGGCCCCATCCATCCTCCCCTCAATACGGTGCAGTTGTCCTGTCCCCTTTGCAGAAAAGCATCCCCAAAGAATGATGTTTCCACCTCCATGCTTCACGGTTGGGAGGTATTCTTGGGGTTGCGCTCATCCTTCTTCTTCCTCCAAACATGGCGAGTGGAGTTTAGACCAAAAAGCGCTAATTTTGTCTCATCAGACCATATGACCTTCTCCCATTCCTCCTCTGGATCATCCAGATGGTCATCGGCAACCTTCAGACGGGCCTGGACATGCACTGGCTTGAGCCAGGGGCCTTGGATTTTAATCCATGACGGCGTAGTGGGTTACTAATGGTTTTCTTTGGGACTGTGGTCCCCGCTCTCTTCAGGTCATTGACCAGGTCCTGCCGTGTAGTTCTGGGCTGATCCCTCACCTTCCCCATGATCATTGATGCCCCACATGGTGAGATCTTGCCTGGAGCCCCAGACCGAGGGAGATTGACCGCCATCTTGAACTTCTTCCATTTTCTAATAATTGTGCCAACAGTTATTGCCTTCTCACCAAGCTGCTTGCCTATTGTCCTGTAGCCCATCCCAGCCTTGTGCAGGTCTACAATTTTATCCCCGATGTCCGTACACAGCTCTCTGGTCTAGGCCATTGTGGAGAGGTTGGAGTCTGTTTGATGGAGTGTGTGGACAGGTGTCTTTTATACAGGTAACGAGTTCAGACAGGTGCGGTAAATACAGGTAATGAGTGGAGAACAGGAGGGCTTCTTATAGAAAAAATAACAGGCCTGTGAGAGACGGAATTCTTACTGGTTGGTAGGTGATCAAATACTTATGTCATGCAATAAAATGCTAATAAATTATTTAAAAATCATACAATGTGATTTTCTGGATTTTTGTTTTAGATTCCGTCTCTCACGGTTGAAGAGTATCTATGATAAAAATTACAGACCTCTACATGCTTTGTAAGTAGGAAAACCTGCAGTGCTTTTGTTCTCCCCACTGTATATATACGGTATATATATATATTCATTATATTGTAAGCTCCTTGAGGGTAGGGACTGATGTGAATGTACAATGTATATGTAAAGCGCTGCGTAAATTGATGGCGCTATATAAGTATAATAATAATAATAATATTATACACACTAACGTGTGTTTGAGCTTTGGAGTGATAGGCTGCGCACACCTATGCCTGCATCGCATGCGCTACGCATTTTCTCAGTGGGCCCTCAAGCCGCCAGGCACCTTTTCTTTCTCTTTCTCTCTCTCTCAAAAAAAAAAGCGTCCCTCTGCAGCATCAAGGGATTTGAGCAATCCAACGAATTTCCAAATTTAGAGTTCAGGAATCGCTTTGTATAAACAACGGCGGATTTTCAAAACGAGATGTTACAAAGCGGCTGCCAGAAGGCGCGTTTGCCTTTTTGTGACGAAATTCCGTCACGTCGCAAGCCAAGGAGTCGGGAGAGAGCTGCTGGGTGCAAGAGCGATGAAGATTTCCTGCCTGTCCTGCCTCCTGGGTGGTCGAAACTTAAGATGAAATATACAGGCTGACAAATGCCTTTACAAAGGCCAGATTACAGTCAGCTGGGTAAGAGGGAGACGCGGGATGGGGCTCATACCATGTACAGGCTCAATTTGGCACCGCTTCGAGAAACACTTCATCTTCAGGCCTGAAATTTACAAATGGCTGTTAGTGAACTCGTACGCGGCGGATTGGGGGGATATATCTGCGCAGAAACGAATGACCTTCCCCGCCGCTCGCAGCGTCTGCGTTTTGTTACAGAGACAAAAAAAAAAGTTCAAAAAATATCCGAGGAACGGAAAGGACCTGCAAATGGACTTATTACTCTTCCGTGAAGTTCCTCTGTACAAAGTGAAAATGTTTTATATCTTGACAATACGGGGGAGATGGGGGAATGTACAATATATATATATATTGGATTCTCCGGAAGGTTACAGGTTATGCATAGCAGTGCGAGGAGCTCCGCTGCTCCTGGGTAAACAGAACAGGAGTGCTTTGTACTAAGATACATGGCAGCCATATTTTTATTTTCCCCCTTAGCCCCTTTCCACCTGCCCCAGCGTCCCTTTAAAAGGTTCTGAATGCCCAAGGGGCGGGAGGGACCGGCGATTATGTAACCACTGCGATTAACTGTCACAGTGATCACATGATCGGGAACTGACCTGACAACTTGGTCTCCATGCCAGTGGCGGCTGGTGCTCCAAATTTTTTGGGGGGGTGGGGGGCGCGAACAAACTGAAAAATTCTGAACAAAACCCCCCATCAAACGCAGCCACTGTGCCATCTAACGCAACCACTGTGCCATCTAACGCAACCACTGTGCCATCTAACGCAACCACTGTGCCATCTAACGCAGCCACTGTGCCATCAAACGCAGCCACTGTGCCATCAAACGCAGCCACTGTGCCCATCGAATGCAACCACTGTGACCATTGAATGCAACCACTGTGCCATCGAATGCAATCACTGTGCCTATTGAATGCAGCCATTGTGCCCATCAAATGCTGCCACTGTGCCATCAAATAATGCCACTGTGCCCATCAAATGCTCCCACTCTGCCCATCAAATGCCACCACTGTGATCCCCTCCCCCAAGCCCGCTCGCCGTCTGCCCAGCACTTACCCTGTCTCGGTGGGGCAGCGGGTGATGAGCGGTGGCTTCCATGGATCTTCTCCCATACTCCTCTCCTCCGGTCCTCTCCTCTAGGCGATTGGACGCCTGCTATGCACAAATCTATCCATTGGTCATAGAGGGGGTGGCTGGAGAGAGGGGGCGGCGCACATGCGCCGTTATGGATGCACTGCCACTGCTCCATGCTGGATGATCCCGCCGTTCCCGTGATGGATGTGTGTGGTGTGTGGGCATTACAGCCAGGGCAGGACTGGGAAAAAAAACAGCGCTGGAAAAAATTTCACACCAGCCCCATAGCATTATTATACCAGTGCAACAGCATAACGTCATTATTTTCTTGTTCATAAAAGGAAAAAAACATAAATTTTAAAGCACAGAGACCACCTTCCACAGAAAGAATACACTACGGTAAGGGGGGGTGGGGCTACTGATATAAGGGGTAAACCTTTATATGGGTGCCCCCTTACATTATGGTATTCACTCCCCCCTTACATCAGTGACCCCCCCTCAGACTGGCCTGGCGGCGCTGTCACTGACCTCCTCTCAGGTGCACCGTGTAGGGATCAGTCAGACGGCTCCAGGTTGGTGGCTCTAGTTTTATCCTATAGTCTCTTCTCCACAGTCCACACATGTCTGACTTCTCCTATGACCCCCATCCCGGCAAGAACTCCCACTCGTGACTCCTCTCCAGACTCCCCCAGAGACTGTGGACGTGATACAAGAGATCAATGCAGCCTCACAAGTGTCCAACAAATGCAGCCTCACTGTGCCCATCTAAGCAGCCTCACTGTGCCCATTAATGCAGCCTCACTGTGCCCATCTGCAGCCTTGTAAGTGCCCATCAATGCAGTTTCACTGTGCCCATCTAAGCAGCATCACTGTGCCCATTTGCAGCCTCACTGTGCCCATCTTAGCAACATCACTGTGCCCATCTGCAGACTCACTGTGCCCATCTAAGCAGTCTCACTGTGCCCATCTAAGCAGCCTCACTGTGCCCATCTGCAGCCACTCTGTGCCCATCTGCAGCCACTCTGTGCCCATCTAAGCAGCCTCACTGTGCCCATCTAAGCAGCCTCACTGTGCCTATCTGCAGCCTCACTGTGCCAACAATGCAGCCTCACTGTGCCCATCTGCAGCCTCACTGTGCCAACAATGCAGCCTCATCTGTGCTCATTTGCAAGCAGCCTTGTTAGTGCCCATCAATGCAGCCTCACTGTGCCCATCTAAGCAGCATCACTGTGCCCATTTTCAGCCTCGCTGTGCCCATCCAAGCAGTCTCACTGTGCCCATCTGCAGTCTCACTGTGCCCATCTGCAGCCTCACTGTGCCAACAATGCAGCCTCACTGTGCCCATCTGCAGCCTCACTGTGCCTTGATTACACACAGCGGGTATCTCCCGCTGTGTCATGGAGGTGGGGTCTGAACTGTTCGGCGGCCGTCTACTCACTGTAACAAAGCAATTGAATCAGCATTCCGTCTATCACGATCTAGGAGGTCGGGCTTTGTTACAGTGAGTGGACGGCCGCCGAACAGTTCAGACCCCAGCTCCCTGACACAGTGGGAGATCGCTGTGTGTGATTACAAAAGCGGAGGGAGGAAGAGGAGGAGGCCGCACTTGGATCGGCCCTGGGCACTGCTGCAGCTCTAAGCGCCCCCCCTGGAAATTTCGATAGGCCAGTCCGGCCCTGGTTACAGCCCACCCTTGTTACGCAGGTGGCACTGGCAACAAGATGAACTTTAATAATAAATTGCTGCATTTGTGAGGTCAGGCACTGATGTTGGATGAGAAGGCCTGGCTCGCAGTCTCCGCTCTAATTCATCCCAAAGGTGTTCTATCGGGTTAAGGTTAGGACTCTGCAGGCCAGTGAAGTTCCTCCACCCCAAACTCGCTCATCCATGTCTTTATGGACCTTGCTTTGTGCACTGGTGTGTAGTCATGTTGGAACAGGAAGGGACCGTCCCCAAAATGTTCCCACAAAGTTGGGAGCATGAAGTTGTCCAAAATGTCTTGGTATGCTGACGTCTTAAAGACGTTGTAAACCCCTGTGAAAAAAAAAAAAAAGGCCTGCAAGAGCAGATTGCGGAATCTCCCACTGGATCACGGGATTTTTTTTCCTTTCTTCAGACCAGGCTTGGTTTGGGAAGGGGGAGGAGAGGGGGGACACCCATCACACAATAATCCCCAGAATCAATTTCTCTATTGACAGTACACATGTGCAGTTCCTTTCGTTCCGAATTAATTCAGACAAGTTTTTCGTTATTCGGAGATTCAGATATTTCTGAATCCCTGAATTACAATATAAACAAATTTTACCAAATGCGCCGAATAACGTAACAAAATTCGTCTGAATTTCATGAAATTCGGACTGAAATTCGAATCGAATCTTACATTGAACTCCAGTCGAATTCTAACTACACATAATGCTGAAATCAAAGACTGTGCGTGTTATTAGAGGACCATTTCAAAATAATGCTGTTTTTTGTTAAGCCAAAGGTGATTTTAAAGAGTCATTGTAATCATTTGATGAAGATTTTTCTTTCGTTTGTTAACTTTGCTGCATTCGAATCGAAAACAATATAACATTTTCGTTTTGACCGATTCGAAATATTAATGATTTGATCGTTTTGAATCGGAAAAGAAATCGGTAAATTCAAAGAAAATGCGAAAGCTCTGAATAGAATTCGGAAAACGAATTGAACGAATCAACCGAATTTAAGTTAACAATATATCTAGATTAACGAATCGTCATGCACATGTCTTATTGACAGAAAAGGTTAAGTATAGGTGGGATGCCCTCTTACCCACAATGAGAGATTTTTCTAATTGCGGACTATAATGCCGCGTACACACGACCATTTTTCTCGTCTGGAAAAATTGAATTTTTTCTCTTTGACGAGAAAAACGACCGTGTGTGGGCTTTTGATCATTTTTCCAGACGAGAAAACCGCATTATTCACGACCAGAAAAATTAGAACATGCTCTAATTTTTCTCGTCGTGATTCACTGCATTTTTTTCCGCGGCAGTTTTCCCATAGGGACACACTGCCGGGGAGCCTACACACGGTCGTTTTTCTCGACCAAGAGAAAAAATGTCGTGAAAAACGGCCGTGTGTAGGGGACCAAGCCGTTACTCGTTTTTCCCGTCGATTTTCTCGACAGTGTTTTCACCGTCGAGAAAATCGATCGTGTGTACGCGGCATCAACGCATCCCCATTGGACTACAAACCAGTGTTTATTTTGGCAGCAAATTTCGATTTCGTTTTCGTTTTAGGACTAAAATGGCATTTTAGTTTTAGTCCCATTTTAGTCTTCTGCAATTGTTTTAGTTTTAGTCGTATTTAGTCGACTAAATCTCCAGGACATCTTATGCCGCGTACACACGACCGTTTTTCATGATGAGAAAAATTACATTTGACGGGAAAAAAAACGCGCATGCTCAGAAGCAAGTTATGAGACGGGAGCGCTCGTTCTGGTAAAACTAGCATTCGTAATGGAGATAGCACATTCGTCACGCTGTAACGGACTGAAAAGCACAAGCCTGAAAAGCGTGAATCGTCTCTCACCAAACTTTACTAACACGAGGGTGGCGCCATCCGAATAGAACTTCCCCTTTATAGTGCCGTTGTACGTCACCGCGCTTTACTCAAAAAAAATTTTTTCACGATAGTGTGTAGGCAAGGCAGGCTTGAGAAGAATCACGTCGAGAAAAACGTCGTTTTTTTCAATGACATTAAAAAGGGCCGTGTGTACGCGGCATTAGTCGACTAAAATGTCCTACATTTTAGTTGACTAAAATCTCCCGTACATTTTAGTCGACTGAAATCTCCAGTAAATTTTAGTCAACTAAAATGATTTTAGTCTACTAAAACTCATTGTATTCATCTAAAATCTAATGGGTTTAGTTAAATTGTAATGCATTATTTAAGCATTTCTCTACGATTTCCAAACTCATTATATACTTCTGGAGTGAAAAATCTAATTATTATTTATATTATGGTTATTATTTATGGTATTGAGGTATTATGGAAGTATGGAAGTATGGAAGAGCCCTGGGGCCATCATAAAAAAAAAAAAAAAATACAGAATTATGAGTTTGAAAAAAATAAATAAAAATGAAACTCTGAATTGTGTAAAAAAAAAAATATATATATATATATATATATATATTTTTTTCACACTTATAAATCTGTAATTTTTTTTTTAAGGTATGAACATGCACTACAGACCAGTGTTAATTTTGACATCAAATTTCAATTTAGTTTTAGTCCTTTGACTAAAATGGCATTTTACTTTTAGTCATATTTTAGTCATCTCAATATAAATCGGCCTAAACTGATGAAATTTTTTTTTTTATATATACATTTTTTTAAGATATGTATTATAGCAGAAAGTCAAAAAAACATTATTTTTTTCAAAATTGTTGCTCTTCTTTTGTTTATAGCGCAAAAAATTAAAACCGCAGTGGTAAACAAATACCACCAAAAGAAAGCTCTATTTGTGGGGGGAAAAGGGACATCAATTTTGTGTGGGGTATAACATCGCACGACCGCGCAATTGTCAGTTAAAGCGACACAGTGCCGTATCACAAAAAATGGCCTGGTCATTAAAGCGGAGTTCAATTTTAGTTTTAGTCGTATTTTAGTCGACTAAAATGGTATTAAGTTAGTTGACAAAAATGTTTTAGTCGGTTTTAGTCGATGAAATTAACACTGCTATCAACCCCTCCGTCCATGAGACTGAAACCTATAAAACGTAATCTGCGTTCATAAAAGGAATTATGTCAGACTTCCATGATTTTACAGCCTCCCTGATTACTTTTAAAACTTCTTCCCCGTTAAGTTCCTGACTTCCCAGCGAAGCAGATTTCTGCGATCTCCCACGCGAAGGGGCGATCAGGGTTGAAATATGGAAGGCGCAATATATAATCTCGACTGCTGGAAGGCCGGCCTAATTGGTTCAGCAGCTGACCCCTGTCAACCCTCCGGCCCAAACTGAATGATGGCGCCCCCCATAAATTCTATTCCCTCCATGCTGCCGAGGCCCAGCGCCTGCTGGGAGGGATGACTGTGAGCCTAAAAATTCTCCGCTTCCATGTTCCTGGTTCAAGATGCCATCATAAAATGTAACAATCTGTATAAAAAAAAAATCCATATAGTAGAAATATATTTTAATTTTGGGTTTTTTCCCTCTGTGTGGCTCCTTGTACTAGGAAACATGCAGAGGTTTGCATTTTATATTCTGTGTGTGTCCACTTCTTCTCTTCGGTATGGGCACAGCTTTTTCTACAGAATGTCTGTAGAAGGTGTCTATATAAACCCACAAAATATGCAGCTTCAGTCTATATAGGCAGCTAATAGTATATATATATATATATATACCGTATATACTCGAGTATAAGCCGACCCGAATATAAGCCGAGGCACATAATTTTACCACAAAAAACTGGGAAAACTTATTGACTCGAGTATAAGCCTAGGGTGTCCATCTGCATGCCTCACTGTGCCTCACTTTGTCCATGTCCATACCTCACCGTGTCCATGACTAGACTGACGTTTAACATGGGAGTCTATGGAAAGGGTGCCCGGCTTTGAAAAATCGGTGCCCCCCGGCCGTAGGTCCCCCAGGCAAAAAGCTTTGCACACTTATAAAGGAGATATGGGGCTACATGTGTGCCACGTTTGGGGTCCAGAGGACCTATGACCGGCCGGTACTGGGTCCCTAAAATCACCAGAGAAATTACTGTTTAACATGAGAGTCTATGGAAGGGGTGCCCGGCTTTGAAAAATCGGTGCTCTTCGGCCGTAGGTCCCCCGGACAACAAACTTTGCATACTGGTAGAGGGAGGAAGAGTGGGGCTACATGTGTGCCAAGTTTGGGATCCAGGGGACCTACGGCCGGCCGGTACCTGGTCCCCAAAATCCGGGAGATCAGGCGCAAAAAGGTGACTCGAGTATAAGCCGAGGGGGGCACTTTCAGCACAAAAGAGTGCTGAAAAACTCGGCTTATACTCGAGTATATACGGTATATTATTATAAATTATTATATTATTATATGTTGATTGATTAACTACTTGCGGAGTGCCCGCCGTCGTTATACGTACAGCGTAGAATACTGGACACCAGATAGCTGCCATAACCCCGGTATATTCTTAAACGGCGGACGGTCCTGTTTCTGATAAAAGTGGTCTCTGTGGCGGATTCACCACAAAATCACTTTTATCGGGGGCCGGAGAGGCCCTTCCCCCTCCCGCTGCGCTCCGGTCGTCTCCGCCGCTTACCAGAGCCGTCGGTATTGGCGAAGACGATCGGGTCCTCTCCCCTCTGAGACATGGAGCCGAGTGAGGGAAAGATGGCCCCAGCTCGGCTCCATAACATTGGATGACGGAAGCGGCATCAAACTTCACTTCCGCCCAATGGTCTTAAAGTGGTTGTAAACCCCCAAAAAAATTAAAATAAAAAATAAAAACCTGCAAGACTAAGGCATAATGAGCTAGTATGACTAGCATACTAGCTCATTATGAATTACTTACCTTGGATCGAAGCCCCCGAAGCCGTCCTCGTCTCCCCCTCCGGCCGCAGACATCTCTCCAGGAGGTTACATCCGGGTATCGCCGCTCCGGCGCTGTGATTGGCCGGAGCGGCAAAGACGTCACTCCCACGCATGCACGCGGGAGACGTCAAAGTCGGCATTACCCATTCACAAAACCGGCATTCTCAGTGTGCCTGCGCCGTTGTCGCGCCGTAGACATCGGTACATTCTTTTTGGCAAATACTTTTTGCTATAATAAATAAATAAATAAATATTTTTTTTTTAAAATATTTTCCTCAGTTTAGGCCGATACGTATTCTTCTACATATTTTTGGTAAAAAAAATCGCAATAAGCGTATATTGATTGGTTTGCGCAAAAGTTATAGCGTCTACAAAATAGGGGATAGATTTATAGCATTTTTTTTTTACTAGTAATGGCGGCGATCTGCGATTTTTATTGTGACTGCGATTTTGCGGCGGACACATCGGACACCTTTGACACATTTGTGGGACCATTCACATTTATACAGCGATCCCTGCTATAAAAATGCATTGATTACTGTATAAATGTGACTGGCAGGGAAGGGGTTAACACTAGGGGGCGAGGAAGGGGTTAAATATATTACCTAGGGAGTGATTCTTACTGTGGGGGGAGGGGACTGACTGGGGGAGGTGACCAATGGTTGTCCCTATCTATGTACAAGGGACACACCATCGGTCTCCTCTCCCTGACAGGACATCAAATGACTGGTCTCATGATCACATGTGCAGCACCATGGCAGTTGCAGATCAAACAGAAGCAGCTTCCTTTGGCTGTAAAGGATAGAAGGGGTTATTTCCACTTCAAGGCTGTCAGCAGATCGGCCTCTGCAAACTCAGAAGTGCCTAAAAGTGTCTTAAAAAGGAGAGCAACTGAGCATGTGCAGAGCAGGGTGAGACAGTGGAATTTAACCACTTTCCGACTAGCCCCCGTCATCTTACTGCGGCAGGTCGGCTCTCCTGCGTAAACCGCTGTGGATGTACGGCGGCTCATGCATGCCCGATTCCGGGTGGGCACGCGCCGCCACGCGCTCGTGCCCGCGGGTCGGACAGACTTGATGTCCGCTGGCAACCCGCGATCGCCTTGTACAGAGGCAGAATGGGGATCTGCCAGTGTAAACAAGGCGGATCCCTGTTCTGACAGGGGACATGTCAGAGATCTACTAGTTCCCAATGATCGGGAACAGTGATCCCTGTCATGTCCCAGGCAGCCCATCCCCCCTACAGTTAGAACACAGTGAGGGAACACAGTTAACTCCTTGATCGCCCCCTAGTGTTAACCTCTTCCCTGCCAGTGTCATCTTTACATTGATCAGTGTATTTTTATAGCACTGATCAATGTAATACCGTCACTGGTCCCCAAAAAGTGTCATTTTGGGTCAGATTTGTCCACCGCAATGTCGCAGTCCTGCTAAAAATTGCAGATCGCCACCTATACTAGTAAAAACGTAAAAAAAAAAAGAGAGTCCCTAAATCTTTCCCATAGTTTGTAGACACGATAACTTTTGCGCAAACCAATCAATTTCCGCCTATTGCGATTTTTTACCAAAAATATGTAAAAGATTATAAAGCGAATATGTATTATAGCAGAAAGTAAAATAAATTTAAATTTTTTCAAAATTGTCACTCTTCTTTTGTTTATAGCGCAAAAAATAAAAACCACAGAGGTGATCAAATAACACCAAAAGAAAGCTCTATTTATGGGGAAAAAAGTTTGTCAAATTTATTTGGATACAGCGTCGCACAACTGCGTAATTGTCAGTTAAAGCGACTCAGTGCCGTTTCGCAAAAAATGGCCCCTGGTCATTAAGGGGGAAATCTTTCAGGTCCTTAAGTGGTTAAACAGTAAAGACACTTATTTTTTATGTTTTACATTGCTGTACCTGCAGAAGGGGCCAGCCTGAAGTCATCTAGCATGAGTTAAAGTGGAGTTCCACCCTGAAAAAAAAAAATACACGAAAATGCAGCAAAAAAAATTAAAATGAAAAAAAAATAAAATAATTTTTACTCACCCGAATTACCTGTTGCTATGCGGAAGTCCCTAATCTGCCTCTTCCTTATCCAAGGTGGATCTTCTTCATCCCTCCTACTTGCGGTGTCTTCTGGTGAATGGGGCGTGCTGCCTTCTGGGAACTGTGTGTATCCCAGAGAGCAGCCGCCCATTCACAGATCGGCGCGAGACTCGCGCATGCGCAGTAGGAAACGGGCGGCTTCACTGCCTGTTTCCCTTAGTGTGGATGGCGGCGCGGGACCTGTCAGGATCGAGGGATCGGCATCGGGGGTGCCATCATCACGGGCGAGTAGGACAGGTAAGTGTCCTTATTAAAAGTCAGCAGCTACACTGTTTGTTGCTGCTGACTTTAAAAAATAAAAATAAATTGTGGGTGGAGCTCCACTTTAATTTTCTGATTAAAGTTCCACTTTAAAGTAGCACCGTGCTGAATAGCAAACGGTGGTCACAAAGGGGGTAAAACCTTCTGAAGCTGAAATGGTTAATATTGAATTAACAATTTAACTGAAGTGTAATTTTCAAGAAGTTTTGAATAAAATCTCGTTTTGTTTCATTTGCCGTTTTTCACTCGCTGTGAAGCCGCAACTTGCCAGGGCGGTAAATCCACAGGAGAGGGATACAGAATTCGGATTGTATATAAATTCATCATTTTTTTTTGCCTAAATCAGCCGGCGGTTTTGCGAACGTCAGCAATCGTTTGTCTCCGCGTTCCTCTCCGTGACGCGGGCCTGGCGTCACCTGTGTTTTTCCGCAATGTTTTCACTTCGGCTCCATGACATGAACACTTCGGAGGCTCCTCTGTCACCCTGCGGTCCACCAGATCCCCAGGGCCCTGTATACAGGATTAGGGGACGGTAAACACGGACGCGGCGCGACTGACATTCCAAGACAATATTTGCAGGTTACGCGTGTTTTATAGCCCATGATTGGGTAGAAGTGTCGCCGTGTTTTTACTGTTTGGTTAGAACAAGACAAGTGGTGACTGCAGGACTTCAATGTGATGAAATAATAACATTGTCATCAAAATATAATAATACATTCATACAAATACAGATGATATACATTGTATATGTTATTATAATGAATGTATTACTATTATATACATTGTAGCTGTCATTTGTACACAATTATTCAATTTTTTTATTTTTTATATCATATCATTATCAGTATCTACATTATTTGGTTCATAATATATAAAGTGCTTCTTTCTTTTTAATGCCCCTTTCACACGGGCGGACCATTCAGGTCCGCCTGTCAGTTTTTTAGTTGGACCAGACGCTCTGTGCACCTCTATGGAGCGACGGATGTCAGCGGTGACATGTCCGCTGACATCCGACCCGCTCTGATCCGCCAAAGTGTGACGGATGGAAACCCTATTTTCCATCCGTCTGGCGGATCGGATCGGGGCGCTTTTAACCCCCGCTAGCAACCGAGAAAGGGTTAAAACCGCCCGCATTGCGCCGCTACAGCGGCGTATTGCCGGCGGTACGGTGGCGCTGCCCATTGATGGTGAGTAGTGATGAGCCGAACACCCCCGGGTTCGGTTCGCACCAGAACCCGCGAACGGACCGAAAGTTCATACGAACATTAGAACCCTATTAAATACAATGGATGCGAACGTTCGAATTCTAAAGTGCTAATTATAACGACTATTATGCATGTTATTGTCCTAAAAAGGGTTTGGGAACCCGGGTTCTGCACCAGGGGACATGTATCAATGCAAAAAGAAGTTTTAAAAACGGTAGTTTTTCGGGAGCAGTCATTTTAATGATGCATAAAGTGAAAAAAAAAAGTCAAATATTCCTTTAAATATCGTACCTGGGGGGTGTCTAAAGTATGCCTGTGAAGTGCCACGTGTTTCCCGTGTTTAGAACTGTCCCTGCACAAAATGACACTTCTAAAGGAAAAAAAAGCCATTTAAAACTGCTTGCGGCTTTAATGTAATGTCTGGTCCCGGTAATATGGATGAAAATCTTTAAGAAAAATGGCATAGCTACCCCATGACCCCCCCCCCTACCCCAGCCCATTACCAGCCCCTTTGGGTCTTGTATGGATATTAAGGGGAACCCCGCACATAAAATAAAAAAGGCCCTATATACTCTGAACAGCCGTATACAGGCGGTGCATACAAGACAGGGACTGTAGGTTTGTTCTTATGTAGAATCTGTTTGTAATTTTGAACAGGTACATTGTTGAAGTGTAGCTCCAGCCCAAAAATCTATTTTTAAACTTTTTGGAAAACATAGGTAAGGGTTATCACCCCTGTAACATTTGTTTTGCTGTCTGTGCCCCTGTTCAGAACATTTCACCTCACTTTCCGTCCCAATGACAACTGTTTTTGAAATGTGGTGTTTTTATTGAAACAAGGATTGCTGATAAAGCATCAGTACAGAGGAGACACCTTTCTCCCATATTAATTCTTACAGGAGAGAATTTTCCTTCCAAGGGGTAGATTTCCTCTCACTTCCTGTTGTCTTCTTGCGTTTGCAAGTAGGAGTCGTTTGTAAGTTGGATGTTTGAAAGTAGGGACCTGCCGTATATACTCTGCAGAAATAGGCCCCTTAGTTGTTGGTGTTGGCACAACACTGTAAGCACTCACAGTTACTCTTGGTTGGTGCTGGAACGCCCTGCTGTCAACTATTATATCAGGAATTGTAATTACATATAATTGTTGAACAGTGGTAGTAAAAATTGGGCCTTTGATGGTGGTGCTGGTGCCACAACACTGTAAGCCCTGACAGTTACTCTTGGTGGGTGCAGCAATGGGCCCTGCTGTGAATTATTAGATCAAGAATTGTAATTGCATGCCCCTGTTGAACAGGGGCTGAAAAATTGGGCCTTTCGTGGTGGTGGTGGTGGTGTTGCCACAACACTGTAAGCCCTCAGAGTTACTCTTGGTGGGTGCAGGAATGGGCCCTGCTGTGAATTATTAGATCAAGAATTGTAATTACATGCCCCTTTTGAACAGGGGCTGAAAAATTGGGCCTTTCGTGGTGGTGGTGGTGGTGGCGTTGCCACAACACTGTAAGCCCTCAGAGTTACTCTTGGTGGGTGCAGCAATGGGCCCTGCTGTGAATTATTAGATCAAGAATTGTAATTACATGCCCCTGTTGAACAGGGGCTGAAAAATTGGGCCTTAGGCACTGGTGGCACAACACTGCAACCCCTCACAGATACTGTACTTGGAGCACAGCAATGAGCCCTGTTGCAAAGTATTGCTTCAAAAATTGTAATTACACGCCCCTGTTAAACAGGGGCTGAAAAATTGGGCCTTAGACACTGGTGGCACAACACTGCAACCCCTCACAGATACTGTACTTGGAGCACAGCAATGAGCCCTGTTGCAAAGTATTGCTTCAAAAATTGTAATTACACGCCCCTGTTAAACAGGGGCTGAAAAATTGGGCGTTAGGCACTGGTGGCGGCACCCATAAACAAAAATGATCTTCCAAGCTATCATCATCAATCGTATCATTGAGGACTCGGAGGAGGAGGATAGCCAGTCAACATAACAGCACAGGCACTCAGCATCAGCATCAGTCTTGAAGGGATGTGACATGTTAAAATCAATTAGTCTGTTATATCAGCATCAGGTGTGTGGTAGCTGGTGGTGATCCAAGACTGGTTCATCTTGATGAAAGTCAGTCGATCAACCGAGTCGGTGGACAGGCGCACCCTGTGATCCGTGACAAATCCTCCAGCAGCACTGAATGTGTGTTCCGAAAGAACGCTGGATGCAGGACAGGCCAGTAGCTCAATTGCATACTGTGCAAGCTCTGGCCAGTGATCCATCCTCAAGACCCAGTAAGCCAGAGGATTTTCGGTGGGGAAGGTGTCCAAGTCTGACCTTGCCCCTAGATATTCCTGCACCATGTTTATCAGACGCTGGCGATGGTTGCTGGAACCGATCATACTTTGGGGCTGCGGACTAAAGAATTGTCTGAACGCATCGGTCAGACGGCCACCTTCCCCACCGCTCCTTCTTTGACTGGCCGAAGCCTCAGCAACTCGTTGTCCAGGACCAGGAGTTTGTAACCTCCCAGTCTCTGGGAACGCGTTGCACAGACCTTTCTGCAAGGCCTCCCGGAGTTGTCTCATCCTCTGCTCCCTCTGCGACGGTAACATAAGTTCCGCAACCTTACCCTTGTACCGTGGATCAAGGAGAGTGGCCAGCCAGTAATGGTCCCTCTCCTTGATCCGAAGAATACGAGGATCCTTCCGCAGACTTTGCAGGATCAGGGAGGCCATGCAGCGTAGGTTAGCTGAGGCATTCGGTCCGGAGTCATCTGGGTCACCAAGGACGACATGATCCGCAGCCACCTCCTCCCAGCCACGTACAAGTCCACGGGTTTCTTGGGACTGTAAATCATCCCTAAAAGACTGCTGCTGTTGATGCTGCTGAGTGCCAGGCTCCACCTCCATGCTGACACAATCCTCCTCCTCCTCCTCCTCCTCGTCCTCTTCCTGTGCGATGGGTGGGACAGAAGGAACACTGTCTGGGTAAAGGGGGCCTTGAGAGGCAAGGAAGTCCTCCTCTTCCTGCCTCTGTTCTGCCTCAAGTGCCCTGTCCATTATTCCATGCAGCGTGTGCTCCAACAGGTGGACAAGAGGTACAGTGTCACTGATGCATGCACTGTCACTGCTCACCATCCTCGTGGCCTCCTCAAATGGTGCCAGGACAGTGCATGCATCCCTGATCATGCCCCACTGGCGTGGAGAAAAAAAACCAAGCTCCCCTGACCCTGTCCTGGTGCCGTAGTCGCACAGGTACTCATTGATGGCCCTCTGCTGCGTGTGCAGCCGCTGCAGCATGGCCAACGTTGAGTTCCACCTGGTGGGCATGTCACATATAAGGCGGTTCTTGGGCAGGTTCAACTCCTTTTGCAGCTCAGCCAGGCGAGCACTGGCATTATAAGATCTGCGGAAATGCACAGAGACTTTCCTGGCCTGCCTCAGGACATCCTGTAAGCCCGGGTACCTGCCCAAGAACCGCTGCACCACCAGGTTAAGGACGTGAGCCACACAGGGCACATGGGTCAGTTGTCCCTGTCGGAGGGCGGAGAGGAGGTTGGTGCCATTGTCGCAAACCACCATTCCTGGCTTAAGCTGGCGTGGCGTCAACCACCTCTCGGCCTGGCCCTGCAGAGCAGACAGGACCTCTGCCCCAGTGTGGCTTCTGTCCCCCAAACACACCAGCGCAAGCACGGCATGGCATCTTTTTGCCTGCGTACTTGCGTAGCCCCTTGAACGCCTACGGAGCACCGCTGGTTCAGAGGACAAAGCACAGGAAGAGGCCATGGAGGAAGAAGAAGAGGAGGGGGTGGAGGAGAGAGGTGTGTCACAACCAGTAGTAGCATTTTGGAGGCGTGGCGGTGGAACAACCTCCAACACTACTGCACCTTGTCCTGCATCCTTCCCAGCTGCCAAAAGAGTGACCCAATGGGCCGTGAAAGAAAGGTAACGTCCCTGTCCATGCCTGCTGGACCATGAGTCAGCGGTAATATGCACCTTACCGCTGACCGCCCTGTCCAGCGAGGCCAAGACATTGCCTTCCACATGTCGGTAGAGAGCCGGAATAGCCTTCCGTGAGAAAAAGTGGGGAACCTGCCACTGAGGAACCGCACATTGCACAAACTCACGGAAGGGGGCCGAGTCTACCAACTGAAAAGGCAGCAGTTGAAGCGCTAGCAATTTAGCCAAGCTAGCATTCAACCGCTGGCCATGTGGATGGCTGGGAGTGAACTTCTTTCGACGGTCCAGCAGCTGGGGCAGGGAAATTTGCCTGCTAGAATCGGACGTCGGTGTACTGCTAGCAGAGTGGCCGCAAGTACTTGGCTGTGACACACCTAATTCTACACCTTCATTCCTCTCAGTGCATGTTTCAGACAGGACTGAAGTTATAGTGGGGTTGGAGATCCCAGCTGATGCGGTGCAAGGAGAGGTCCGCTTTGTTCTTTGGTGTGGGTCTTTGAGGTAGGCTTGCCAACGAGCTGCATGGCAGGTCAACATATGTCTGGTCAGGCATGTGGTACCCAAGCGGCTGATGTTTTGGCCACGCGATATACGCTTGAGACATATGTTGCAAACAGCAGCTGTGCGATCTGATGCACTAGCCTCAAAAAAGGCCCACACCAAGGAACTTTTTGAATGACGGGCAGAGGCAGCGCCCTGCACAGGCGGAGCTCTGCGGTGTGATTCCGTCGGTGTACTGCCCTTACGCTGGCCACCAAAGGGCATCCTGCCTCGTTGGAGATGTGCCTCCTCCTCATCCTCCTCCTCCTCCTCTCTCCTATTAGGCACCCACGTGGAGTCAGTGACCTCATCATCCCCTCCCTCCTCATCACTGGAGCCAATCTGGCAGTATGCTGCAGCTGCTGGAACATGACTGCCAGTTTGGTGTCCTTCTTGAGCATCCCCTCTGTCTGCTCTCACGCTACTGCCTTCCTGTAGCTGGGTTTCATCATCAGACCCTTCGAAACGCTGGGCATCCTCCTGGAGCATGTACCCAACACTGTGCTCAAACAGTTCGGGGGACTCCTCAGGAGGAGGACATGGTGGGTCTAGGGAAGGAGTGACTGATGATGAGTCTGACATTGATACCAGGGAAGAGGACGCTTTGCCAGCTGCTTTGCCAGTACCCTGAGCCTGGGTGAGAGAGGATGAGGAGGAGGAGGAGGGCTTGGTCATCCACTCTACCAAGTCTTCGGCATGATGTGGCTCAACATGTCCAGCTGCCGAAAAGAAGGACAAGCGTGTCCCATGGCCATGTGCTGATGACAATGCACCGCGTCCACGACCAGCACTGTTGCCCCCAGACACAGAGCCTGCTTGCCCTCTTTTATTGCCTCCTGACTGTCTGCCTCTCCTTGTTTGCCTTCCAGACATTGTAATGGATGGCCTGCAGGGAGATGGGAAAAAAAGCAATAAGGGCTACCTTCAGGTGTCCTTCTTTGTCCCTTTACTTAAGGATTTCTAAATATGGTTGAGGATGATTGCTTTCGCACAGAATAGCACAATGACAATTTCCCTGACTGTCCAAAAAACAAGGATTTCAAAGATGGTTGATGATGAATGCTTTAGCACAGTATAGCACAATCAGAATTTTCCTCACTGTCCTTCCCTGTCCCTACAAACAAGGATTAGCACAGTAAAACACACTGACACTCTCCCTACCTATAGTTTTCTGTCCCTATAAATTTTTTTTTTTTTAAAGATGGTTGATGAGGAATGCTTTAGCACAGTATAGCACAATGAGAATTTCCCTCACTGTCCTTCCCTGTCCATACAAACAAGGTTTAGCACAGTAAAACACACTGACACTCTCCCTACCTATAGTTTTCTGTCCCTATAATTTTTTTTTTTTTAAAGATGGTTGATGAGGAATGCTTTAGCACAGTATAGCACAATGAGAATTTCCCTCACTGTCCTTCCCTGTCCCTACAAACAAGGTTTAGCACAGTAAAACACACTGACACTCTCCCTACCTATAGTTTTCTGTCCCTATAATTTTTTTTTTTTTAAAGATGGTTGATGAGGAATGCTTTAGCACAGTATAGCACAATGAGAATTTCCCTCACTGTCCTTCCCTGTCCCTACAAACAAGGTTTAGCACAGTAAAACACACTGACACTCTCCCTACCTATAGTTTTCTGTCCCTATAAAAAATGTTTTTTTAAAGATGGTTGATGAGGAATGCTTTAGCACAGTATAGCACAATGAGAATTTCCCTCACTGTCCTTCCCTGTCCCTACAAACAAGGTTTAGCACAGTAAAACACACTGACACTCTCCCTACCTATAGTTTTCTGTCCCTATAAAAATGTTTTTTTTTAAAGATGGTTGATGAGGAATGCTTTAGCACAGTATAGCACAATGAGAATTTCCCTCACTGCCCTTCCCTGTCCCTACAAACAAGGTTTAGCACAGTAAAACACACTGACACTCTCCCTACCTATAGTTTTCTGTCCCTATAAAAAATTTTTTTTTTAAAGATGGTTGATGAGGAATGCTTTAGCGCAGTATAGCACAATGAGAATTTCCCTCACTGTCCTTCCCTGTCCCTACAAACAAGGTTTAGCACAGTAAAACACACTGACACTCTCCCTACCTATAGTTTTCTGTCCCTATAATTTTTTTTTTTAAAGATGGTTGATGAGGAATGCTTTAGCACAGTATAGCACAATGAGAATTTCCCTCACTGTCCTTCCCTGTCCCTACAAACAAGGTTTAGCACAGTAAAACACACTGACACTCTCCCTACCTATAGTTTTCTGTCCCTATAATTTTATTTTTTTTAAAGATGGTTGATGAGGAATGCTTTAGCACAGTATAGCACAATGAGAATTTCCCTCACTGTCCTTCCCTGTCCCTACAAACAAGGTTTAGCACAGTAAAACACACTGACACTCTCCCTACCTATAGTTTTCTGTCCCTATAAAATAATGTTTTTTAAAGATGGTTGATGAGGAATGCTTTAGCACAGTATAGCACAATGAGAATTTCCCTCACTGTCCTTCCCTGTCCCTACAAACAAGGTTTAGCACAGTAAAACACACTGACACTCTCCCTACCTATAGTTTTCTGTCCCTATAAAAAATGTTTTTTTAAAGATGGTTGATGAGGAATGCTTTAGCACAGTATAGCACAATGAGAATTTCCCTCACTGTCCTTCCCTGTCCCTACAAACAAGGTTTAGCACAGTAAAACACACTGACACTCTCCCTACCTATAGTTTTCTGTCCCTATAAAAAATTTTTTTTTTAAAGATGGTTGATGAGGAATGCTTTAGCACAGTATAGCACAATGAGAATTTCCCTCACTGCCCTTCCCTGTCCCTACAAACAAGGTTTAGCACAGTAAAACACACTGACACTCTCCCTACCTATAGTTTTCTGTCCCTATAAAAATTTTTTTTTTTAAAGATGGTTGATGAGGAATGCTTTAGCACAGTATAGCACAATGAGAATTTCCCTCACTGTCCTTCCCTGTCCCTACAAACAAGGTTTAGCACAGTAAAACACACTGACACTCTCCCTACCTATAGTTTTCTGTCCCTATAATTTTTTTTTTTTTAAAGATGGTTGATGAGGAATGCTTTAGCACAGTATAGCACAATGAGAATTCCCCTCACTGTCCTTCCCTGTCCCTACAAACAAGGTTTAGCACAGTAAAACACACTGACACTCTCCCTACCTATAGTTTTCTGTCCCTATAATTTTTTTTTTTTTAAAGATGGTTGATGAGGAATGCTTTAGCACAGTATAGCACAATGAGAATTTCCCTCACTGTCCTTCCCTGTCCCTACAAACAAGGTTTAGCACAGTAAAACACACTGACACTCTCCCTACCTATAGTTTTCTGTCCCTATAAAAAATGTTTTTTAAAGATGGTTGATGAGGAATGCTTTAGCACAGTATAGCACAATGAGAATTTCCCTCACTGTCCTTCCCTGTCCCTACAAACAAGGTTTAGCACAGTAAAACACACTGACACTCTCCCTACCTATAGTTTTCTGTCCCTATAATTTTTTTTTTTTTAAAGATGGTTGATGAGGAATGCTTTAGCACAGTATAGCACAATGAGAATTTCCCTCACTGTCCTTCCCTGTCCCTACAAACAAGGTTTAGCACAGTAAAACACACTGACACTCTCCCTACCTATAGTTTACTGTCCCTATAAAAAATGTTTTTTAAAGATGGTTGATGAGGAATGCTTTAGCACAGTATAGCACAATGAGAATTTCCCTCACTGTCCTTCCCTGTCCCTACAAACAAGGTTTAGCACAGTAAAACACACTGACACTCTCCCTACCTATAGTTTTCTGTCCCTATAAAAAATGTTTTTTTAAAGATGGTTGATGAGGAATGCTTTAGCACAGTATAGCACAATGAGAATTTCCCTCACTGTCCTTCCCTGTCCCTACAAACAAGGTTTAGCACAGTAAAACACACTGACACTCTCCCTACCTATAGTTTTCTGTCCCTATAAAAATTTTTTTTTTTAAAGATGGTTGATGAGGAATGCTTTAGCACAGTATAGCACAATGAGAATTTCCCTCACTGCCCTTCCCTGTCCCTACAAACAAGGTTTAGCACAGTAAAACACACTGACACTCTCCCTACCTATAGTTTTCTGTCCCTATAAAAAATATTTTTTTTAAAGATGGTTGATGAGGAATGCTTTAGCACAGTATAGCACAATGAGAATTTCCCTCACTGTCCTTCCCTGTCCCTACAAACAAGGTTTAGCACAGTAAAACACACTGACACTCTCCCTACCTATAGTTTTCTGTCCCTATAATTTTTATTTTTTTAAAGATGGTTGATGAGGAATGCTTTAGCACAGTATAGCACAATGAGAATTTCCCTCACTGTCCTTCCCTGTCCCTACAAACAAGGTTTAGCACAGTAAAACACACTGACACTCTCCCTACCTATAGTTTTCTGTCCCTATAATTTTTTTTTTTTTTAAAGATGGTTGATGAGGAATGCTTTAGCACAGTATAGCACAATGAGAATTTCCCTCACTGTCCTTCCCTGTCCCTACAAACAAGGTTTAGCACAGTAAAACACACTGACACTCTCCCTACCTATAGTTTTCTGTCCCTATAAAAAATGTTTTTTAAAGATGGTTGATGAGGAATGCTTTAGCACAGTATAGCACAATGAGAATTTCCCTCACTGTCCTTCCCTGTCCCTACAAACAAGGTTTAGCACAGTAAAACACACTGACACTCTCCCTACCTATAGTTTTCTGTCCCTATAAAAAATGTTTTTTTAAAGATGGTTGATGAGGAATGCTTTAGCACAGTATAGCACAATGAGAATTTCCCTCACTGTCCTTCCCTGTCCCTACAAACAAGGTTTAGCACAGCAAAACACACTGACACTCTCCCTACCTATAGTTTTCTGTCCCTATAAAAATTTTTTTTTTTAAAGATGGTTGATGAGGAATGCTTTAGCACAGTATAGCACAATGAGAATTTCCCTCACTGCCCTTCCCTGTCCCTACAAACAAGGTTTAGCACAGTAAAACACACTGACACTCTCCCTACCTATAGTTTTCTGTCCCTATAAAAAATATTTTTTTTAAAGATGGTTGATGAGGAATGCTTTAGCACAGTATAGCACAATGAGAATTTCCCTCACTGTCCTTCCCTGTCCCTACAAACAAGGTTTAGCACAGTAAAACACACTGACACTCTCCCTACCTATAGTTTTCTGTACCTATAATTTTTATTTTTTTAAAGATGGTTGATGAGGAATGCTTTAGCACAGTATAGCACAATGAGAATTTCCCTCACTGTCCTTCCCTGTCCCTACAAACAAGGTTTAGCACAGTAAAACACACTGACACTCTCCCTACCTATAGTTTTCTGTCCCTATAATTTTTTTTTTTTTAAAGATGGTTGATGAGGAATGCTTTAGCACAGTATAGCACAATGAGAATTTCCCTCACTGTCCTTCCCTGTCCCTACAAACAAGGTTTAGCACAGTAAAACACACTGACACTCTCCCTACCTATAGTTTTCTGTCTCTATAAAAAATGTTTTTTTAAAGATGGTTGATGAGGAATGCTTTAGCACAGTATAGCACAATGAGAATTTCCCTCACTGTCCTTCCCTGTCCCTACAAACAAGGATTCGTACAGTAAAACAGACTGACACTCTCCCTACCTATCCTTCTCTTTCCCTAAACTAAAGGAATCCAGGTTAAGCAAGAAAAAAAAAATGTCACTGTCCCTGCCTATGCTTCTCTTTCCCTGCTCCGGAACACACTACACTAGGCCGCCGTGCTGGCGGCCTTTTATAGTGTGGGGCGTGTACTAAACACCCTCAGCAATAATTGGCCACAGGCATGCTGCCTGTGGCCAATCATTGCTCTCCTCGCTGCCGGCGCTGTGATTGGCCAAGCATGCGGGGTCACAGTGCATGCTTGGCCAATCAGAGCGCCTGGATGACACTGCGATGGCGTAGTGCATTGTGGGCCGTTCGCGTCACTCGAATTTGGCACGAACGGCCCAAATCATTCGATCTTCGTCGAACGATCGAACAGCCGATGTTCGAGTCGAATGTATGTTCGACTCGAACACGAAGCTCATCCCTAATGGTGAGTTCACCGCTCCTAATGCACTCCAAAGAAGCTGCTTGCAGGACTTTTTCTGACGCCCTGCCAGCGCACCGCTCCAGTGTAAAAGCCCTCAGGCTTTCACACTGGAGTGAATAGAGCAGCTGTTTAAGGGCGGATTGCAGGCGCTATTTTTAACGCTATAGCGCCTGCAAAACACCCTCAGTGTGAAAGGGGTCTTAGTCAGCAATTATTCATGGCCGGGATCTGTTTATCTGCTGTGTCCAATCACAGCCCAGAGACCTGATTTGACACTCAACACAGCGCTCTGTACAGAGGGAACAATCACTCTGTCTCTTATCCCTGCAAAGCAGGGATAAGAAACAGAGAGATATTTAGTAAAAAGCAGCACACATTACATACATTACACATTGTTAGGCACACATTTAACCCCTTGATCACCCGAGATGTTAAACCCTTCCCAGCCAGTGTCATCAGTACAGTGACAGTGTATATTATTAGCACTGATTACTGTATTAGTGTCACTGGTGATGTCAGTGGCAGTAAGTTAGTTACAGGAGGGACATCTCCGCTCTCCAGATATACATTATACTATGGAGTAGTAGTGACATCACCGCTCTCCAGATATAAATTATACTATGGAGTAGTGACATCACCGCTCTCCAGATATAAATATACTATGGAGTAGTGACATCACCGCTCTCCAGATATAAGTTATACTATGGAGGAGTGACATCACCGCTCTCCAGATATAAGTTATATGATAGACGAGTGACATCACCGCTCTCCATAGGGCTTATTATACAGAAGTGACATTATTGCTCTCCTGATAAAAGTTATGTTATATGAGAGTGATATACCGGCTCTCCAGATATAAGTTATATTATAGAGGAGTGACAACACCGCTCCTCAGATATACAATATATTTTACAGGAGTGACATCACCGCTCTCTAGATATAAGATACATTATACAGGAGTGACATCACCTCTCTCCAGATAGAAGTTCAATTATACATTAGTGACATCACCACTCTTCAGATATACAATATATTTTACAGGAGTGACATCACGTCTCTCCAGATATAATTTAAATTATACAGTAGTGACATCACCTCTCTTCAGATATACAATATATTATAC
The DNA here is from genome assembly GCA_029206835.1 of Rana muscosa. Lineage (NCBI taxonomy): Eukaryota > Metazoa > Chordata > Amphibia > Anura > Ranidae > Rana > Rana muscosa. Next base: position 330,202,106 of record CM055119.1, on the reverse strand, counting down.
AGGAGTGACATCACCGCTCTCCAGATATAAGATATATTATACAGGAGTGACATCACCGCTCTCCAGATATAAGATATATTATACAGGAGTGACATCACCATTCTTTGGATATGTTATATTTATATAAGATATATTTTGTTATTTAATATATCATAATTGTTATATAATACAGACTACCACATAAAATAAATGGTCACATGTTTTGTGGTGTGAAGCCAATCCGAGTCTTGGTGCCAGTTGGGAATTTTGACTTTCACTTGCTAGACATCCGGTCAGTCCGGCGTCACTGGAGAGGGCTCCATGTTCCCCCCTGACAATCTGTGAGGGTGAGAACACCCAGAATGCTCCACATGGCGGATGATGGGTTCTGGAACCAATTTATAAAGATCTTTTCCCTGTCTTCGGAGGATGTGTACTTTGGCCCCAGTCCAGGATCACTCACTACAAGCCCATTAGGCTCAGATCCAAACTCCTTGGCACCGGCTTCTCTTTAAACGTGAGGATCAGCAGCCATGGAAAGTATCTCTATGAAGCCTGGAACTCCACCACCCAGATATATTTCCACCGCTGACCCTGGCAGGCTTCATAGGACAGGTTCTTCCTCGGAAAAGGGACTGGAGGACTCAGGAAGGGCTAGAGATGAGATGGCTTCTATGGGGCGAATCCAGACTAAGGGCTCATTCTCACGTGCGCCTCCCTGAAAAGTGATCTGCGATGGATGACTTTTCAGAGGGGTTTGTCAGTGTTAACCCCTAAAAAGTCTGAACCACCGTGCTGCAACCTTGTGCATTGCATGGCGGTTGCGGCCCAGCCCCATACACCTAAATGGGTCATGTTCGGTAACGGTACCACAGGTGGAATGCGACATGCGGTTCAGCCTAGGTTCACACTGTGAAACGCACAGGAATCGCATTCCTGTACAAATCACATGCGATTCATTTTGGATGGCTCAAATCGCACCGCAACCGCATTAATCACTTGACCTCCAAATGATTTACCCCCCTTCCTGACCAGGCGCATTTTTTGCGATATGGCACTGCGTTACTTTAACCACTTAAGGATCAAGCCTGTTTTTCAGACTCTGTGTTTACAAGTTAAAAAAGTATTTTTGCTAGAAAATTACTTAGAACCCCCAAACATTATACATTTTTTTCTAACACCCTAGAGAATAAAATGGTGGTCATTGCAATACATTTTGTCACATCGTATTTGCGCAGCGGTCTTACAAGCGCACTTTTTTTGGAAAAAAAAACACTTTTTTGAATTAAAAAATAAGAAAACAGTAAAGTTAGCCCAAATTTTTTTTTTATTGTGAAAGATAATGTTATGCTGAGTAAATTGATACCCAACATGTCACGCTTCAAAATTGCGCCCGCTCGTGGAATGGCGTCAAACTTTTACCCTTAAAAATCTCCATAGGCGACGTTTAAAAAATTCTACAGGGGGTCTAGGGCTAGAATTATTGCTCTCGCTGTACCGATTGCAGCGATACCTCACATGTGTGGTTTTAACACTGTTTTCATATGCGGGCGCTGCTCACGTATGCGTTCGCTTCTGCTCGCGAGCTCGTCGGTACGGGGTGCTTTATTTATTTTTATACTGTTTTAAAAAAAATAAAATTGGGTCACTTTTATTCCTATTACAAGGAATGTAAACATCCCTTGTAATAGAAAAAAGCATGACAGGTCCTCTTAAATATGAGATCTGGGGTCAAAAAACCCTCAGATCTCATATTTAGACTAAAATGCAATAAAAAATAAATTAAAAAAATGTCCCTTTAAGAGCTATGGGCGGAAGTGAGGTTTTGACGTCGCTTCCGCCCTGCTATGGTATGGAGATGGGTGGGGGGCCATCTTGCCCTCACTTGTATCCATACCCAGCTAGGAAGAGGACCCGATCGCCTCCGCCGCTACCGACGGCTCCGGTAAGCAGCGGAGGGCACGGGAGAGCGGCGGGAGGGGGGCCCCTCTCCCGCCGCCGATAACGGTGATCTAGCAGCGAATCTGCCACAGAGACCACTATTATCGTAAACCGGTCCGCTGCCTGAAGAGATGGATACCTCGGTTATGGCAGTAGCTGCTGCCATAACCGAGATATTCCTCTTTAAAGTCAGGACGTATATAGTCGTGTGGCGGTCCAGAAGTGGTTAACTGACAATTGCACGGTTGTGCGACGCAGTACCCAAATAAAATGTATGTCCTTTTTTTCCCCACAAATAGAGCTTTCTTTTGGTGATTTTTGATTACCTCCGCGTTTTTTTTTTTTTCCGCTATAAACAAAAAAATACAGACAATTCTGAAAAAAAAATGTGTTCTGCTACATATTTTTGGTAAATAAAATCCCAATAAGCGTATATTGATTGGTTTGGGCAAAAGTTAAAACGTCTACAAACTACGGGATGTTTATGGAATTTTTTTATTTTTTATTTATTTTTACTACTAATGGCGGTGATCACAGGGGCGGGTCCAGAGTCTAGTCTCGGGAGGGGCACTGCCAGAAAATATATTTTTTTGGGGGAAATTTTTCGGGGAAATGGCTGGTATTGGCGCTTCAATCATCACGGCACCATGGTTATTATGGTCTCAGGATGATTGAAGCGCATTATTTATATTAGTACATTGTAATATAAAAATAAATAGTTCAACTCACCATAATGCAGAATCAGTGGGAGCCCCGAGTGTGTCACTTGCCACGTCGCCTGCCACCAAATGCGGATTGTCATTTGACAAGTCGCCTGCCACCAAATGCGGATTGTCATTTGACAAGTCGCCTGCCACCAAATGCGTATTGTCACTTGCCACGTCACCTGCCACACGTTGCGTATTGTCACTTGCCACGTCACGGATTGTCACTTGCCACGTTGCCCACCACACATTGCGGATTGTCACTTGCCACGTCACCTGCCACATGTTGCAGATTGTCACCTGCTGTGTCACTTTCCTGCTAAGGTGCTCTGTCCCAAAGTCAGGCAGCAGAGAGATGATGTAATCTCTCTGCTGCCCATGGCTGCCTGCACAGTGAGGGCGGAACTGCAAGGATGCAGGGTGGGCGCCGGGAGATGATGTCATCTCTCTGCTCCCGTGCCTGCTGGCTCCCTGATTGGCCAGCAGCGCTCACACACTGAGCCGCCCAGCTACCCCCCCCCCTCTCACCTGTCCACTCACCGACTGCCCGCTATCTCACCCGCGGAGCCAAGCTGCACACCTGCGGACTCGCAGAGCCGACCGCACACCCGTGGAGCTGCCCACACACCCGCGGAGCTGCCCGCACACCTGCGGAATCGCAGAGCCACCCGCGGAATGGCGGAGCCGCCCGCGGAATCATAGAGTCACCCGCAGAGCTGCCCGCTCTTGCCTGCATTCTCGGAGGGGGCAATTGCCCCGTTGCCCCCTCCCTGGATTCGCCCCTGGGTGATCAGCGACTTATAGTGGGACTGGGATATTGCGGCGGCCAATCAGACACTTACTGACAAATTTGACACTTTTTGGGAACCAGTGACACTAATACAGTGATCAGTGCTAAAAATATGCACTCTCACTGTACTAATGACACTGGCTGGGAAGGGGTTAAACATCTAGGGCGATCAAAGGGTTAAATGTGTGCCTAGCCAGTGTTTTGGTGTACTGTGTGTGCTGCTTTTGTTAGGGGAAGTAATAGATTCTATTCTCCGCTTTGTGGGAAAAGAAAATCCATTACTTCCCCACTGACAGGACAGAGCTCTGGCTTGTTTATATAGGCAGAGCTCTGTCCTGTGTGTCTTCCTGACGATCCGCGAGTCTCGGTGGACAGCCACTGGCTGGCACCCGCTGATTGGCATCTGCTGTGTACAATAACAGCACAGCCAGATCGCCGCCGGCACGCACCCCCTACCTGGAAGTGGCAGATCACGTAATCGTGATCCGGCGCAGGAGAGCCGCCTTGCCGCCATATATGTAAGTCATACGGTCGGCATTCGGTTAAGCTGTAGCACAATTTGATAAATGGGGGGGGGGGGGGGGGGGTTCTTTTAATACATACAAAATGTTGAAGGCTTATTCCACGTTTGTTGAGAGCAAAACATTCCCCTCTGGGTGATCTGTGCAGAGAATTTGTCTGTGTCCATGTGCAGAGTAAACCTGTATGGGAGTGACTTTATAATTATCAATCAGCTGCTGCACTTGCAGGGCTCTAATGAGGAAAGTGGCAGGGTTACCATCCCTTTAGACGTGATTTCCTATTGGGAATATCTCACCAAAAATGACATTTTTGCTGCAGGGGATGCCAAAAATCTGACTTGTATCTTAGTGCAGACTTCTGGGAAAATCAGTTAGCCAATCACACAAGCAGGAGATTACATTTGGGGGGAGGGGGCGGGGCGTTTTGTACGCCATCTGTCTACAGAACGCCTCCAGATTGCCATATTGCATTTTACAGAAAGTTATAGTGCCGCAGATTGAAAAGGAAAGATCATTTTTAATGACATTAAATTACAATATGACTTGTGTCGCCATTGTATACACTATATTATTATTTTTTATTTGCTATTCTTTTCAAAGGGAAAGTGAAGTTACCCTTCAAAGCAGAGCTAGCATGAGATTTATAATCCCACTAGGTAAATTATTTTATATGGTCTAAATTTTGATGTTACAATTAGTTTACTTAGTATATCGGTCTTAACCCACTACTTGTTTTTTAAATGATATTTTGACCGATATAGGTATACATAATACATACTTTCTGTTATGCTTTTGAGAAGCCCAGTCTTTGAAATTTATATATCTTGTATTCATACAAAACGTTGTATAAATAACTTGTACTGTATTATTCCCAATAAAATATTTAAAAGAGATTTATAATTCCATGTAAAGAGCAGCATGCTGAGGATTGTTTCAATGTAACTCTTCCAGGTGCTAGTTTATAATAGGCATGTCTGTCATATTTCAGGATGTCAGTAAAAAAAAAAAAAGTGCTCCGTCAGTAAATGTTTCATGTCTTGTCAGTAAAAAAAAAGTAGTGGCAGGTTGACAACCCTGAGTGCATTGCTGGCAGTATCACTGGGTGAAAATTAGGGAAACAAAGCCTGACATAAAAACGAAACGCAGCCACCACATCTAAGGACTTGTAAGCTGCAATATATAAGATTTTTCTTGGGTTTGGATACACTTTAAAGTGTTACTAAACCCACAATCAGTCTGTATATGCAGTAAAGCATGCTTGTTATACTCACAGTGAAACCTAAGGGGTTAATCCAGTGCATTGTGTAAAAAGGCTGTTTGATCCTGTCTTCTCGGATCCTCCCCTTCTTCCGCTGTCCCCAATCTATCTGCTGATAGAACATAGCCTTGGGGGCAAGCTGCGCATGCTCAGTTTGGTGCGTATTGCTAGATTGTTTTTAATTTTTTTTCAGAGTGCATGTGATCAGCACAGGGCCAATCAGCACTGTCCAGACAGAGGGTCGGGGTCCTTCAGACTTATAGGACAGTCAGAGCAGAATAATAATTCCTCCTACAAGCTTTAACCAGACACCAATAGAAGTCACAGGACGGCTATATACTGCTGATGACAAAAGGTATTTAGCAGTTTATACACTGCTCAAAAAAATTTAAGAAATGTCTTTTAATCAGAGTATAGCGTCAAGGCAATGAAACTTCTGGGATATTGATCTGCGTTGATCCCCGCTGAGCCGGCGGATGACAGGGCGGTCCCCGCACACTGTGCAGGGACCGCCCTGTCAGATCTCCGCTCTCCCCTATGGGGGGGATCGGATGAACACGGAGAAAAATAGGATTCTCCTCCGTCTGCAGAATCGGAGGATTGCGGACCCGGAGGAGATCGGGTGTCAGCGGATGTTCATCCACTGACACCCGCGATCTCATAGGGACCAATGTATGTCCCTTTTTCATCCGTAAACGGATGGATGAAAAAGCGGACATACAGTCCGCATGTGTGAAAAGGACCTTAAGTAGCAGAGGGTTTTTTTTTTAAATCAGTTTCAGCTGCTTTGGTGTTAATGAAATTAACAACAGGTGCACTAGATGGGCAACAATGAGACGACCTACAAAACAGGAAGGGTTTTACAGGTGAAGGCCAAAGACATTTTTTTTCCCTACTCATCTTTTCTGACTGTTTTTCACTTGGCTAGGGTCAGTGTCACTTACTGGTAGTACGAGGCGATACTTGGACCCTATAAAGGTTTCACAGGCAGTCCAACTCCTCCAGGATGGCACATCAATACGTGTCATTGCCAGAAGGTTTGCCGTGTCTCTCAGTCTCAAGAGCATGGAGGAGATTCCAGGAGACAGGCAGTTACTCTAGGAGAGCTGGACAGAGCCGTAGAAGGTCCTTAACCCATCAGCAGGACCGGTATCTGCTCCTTTTGTGAGGAGGAACAGGATGAGCACTGCCAGAGCCCTACAAAATGACCCCCAGCAGGCCACTGGTGTGAATGTCTCTGACCAAACAATCAGAAACAGACGTCAGGGTGGCCTGAGGGCCCAACGTCCTCTAGTGTGCTCTGTACTCATTGCCCAACACTGGAGCTCGATTGGCATTTTCCATTGAACACCAGAATTGGCAGGTCCGCCACTGGTGCCCCATGCTTTTCACGGATGAGAGCAGGTTCACCCTGAGCATATGTGACAGACATGAAAGGGTCTGGAGAAGCCGCGGAGAACGTTCTGCTGCCTGTAACATTGTTCAGCATGACCGGTTTGGTGGTGGGTCAGTGATGGTCTGGGGAGGCATATCCATGGAGGGACACACAGACCTCTACAGGCTACACAATGGCACCCTGACTGCCATTAGGTATTAGAAAGAAAGTCCTTGGATCCATTGTCAGACCCTATGCTGGTGCAGTAGATCCTGGGTTCTTCCTGGTGCACGGCAATGCCCGGCCTCATGTGGCGAGAGTTTGGGCAGCCAGATCCTGGAGGATGAAGGAATTGATACCATTGAATGGCCCCTACGCTCACCTGACCTAAATCCAATAGAACACCTCTGGGAAATTATGTTTCGGTCCATCCGGTGCCGCCAGGTTGCACCTCAGTCTGTTCAGGAGCTCAGTGATGCTCTGGTCCAGATCTGGGAGGAAATACCCCAGGACACCATCCGTCGTCTCATTAGGAGCATGTCCTGATGTTGTCAGGCATGCATACAAGCATGTGGGGGCCATACAAACTACTGAGGACCATTTTGAGTTGTTGCAATGAAATTTTAGCAAAACGGACTAGCCTGCTGCATCATTTTTTCACTTTGATTTTCGGGGTGTCTTTGAATTCAGCCCTCAGTACTGACAATGCCTTCATCTGCTTTTCTCTCCAAAAGGACGGAGCCATCTTTGTTCAGGCATCACCCAAGGTCACCATCTATTTCCTTGTGACTTGCTACAATGTTGCAGTCTGATCACTGGGGGGGGGGGGGAGACTGAGGAAATGCTTCCTCCTGCCTGCAGCAGACTGATGTCATCATCTCAGCCTCGGCAACAGCACTGGACTGGTAATCAAGGAGGGATTTTCGATTAGATTTTCTTAAAACTGATCCTGCTGCGGTATATTGTGGCACGCCAGGAATTTGTTCATGGAGACTTGTAAAGTTAATGACAGGTAAGATATAAAGTCTACGGATCCTGGAAATTGCAGGAAGAGTTGAATGGAAAATAAGATTAGAGCCGGTGTTTTTAGTGATATATTGTACAGTGCGTTGTCTCGTCCTTTGCACGCTGTTCTTCTTGATTGTAGACAGAGCAACCTCCGGCGGAATTCATGATGGTGCAAAATTTGACAGATAAATCACCGTTATGAAACCTGCAACTTGTACAGAATCTTTTTTTTCAGGCATATTTCTGCTCTAGAAATAGAACAGAGGAAAATTCCTGGCCCGTCTGAACGTACAGGAAAGTATTCGGCCGCAACCTAAGAAAATAACGATACAGAACACATTCTAAAATCTCCACTCTTTAAAGCGTCAGTCCTCAGATAGATGATATTTCAGGTACAGGTGGAGTCTGGTCTGCTGGCTTTTCTGGATTTTTAGTGAACTTCCGGCCTTCTCTTAAGTCTTGCACAGTTTTACAAGATCATCTCGTGCCAGGACAAGATGACCTAGTGCTGGGACAAGATCACAAGATCATCTAGTGCCGGGACAAGATCAGAAGATCATCTCGTGCCGGGACAAGATCATCTAGTGCCGGGACAAGATCATCTAGTGCCGGGACAAGATCATCTAGTGCCAGGACAAGATCATCTAGTGCAGAAACAAGATCATCTAGTGCCGGGACAAGATCACAAGATCATCTAATGCTGGGACAAGATCACAAGATCATCTAGTGCCGGGACAAGATCACAAGATCATCTCGTGCCGGGACAAGATCATCTAGTGCCAGGACAAGATCATCTAGTGCCGGGACAAGATCATCTAGTGCCGGGACAAGATCATCTAGTACCAGGACAAGATCATCTAGTGCCGGGACAAGATCATCTAGTGCCGAGACAAGATCATCTAGTTCCGGGACAAGATCATCTAGTGCAGGGACAAGATCATCTAGTGCCGGGACAAGATCATCTAGTGCAGGGACAAGATCATCTAGTGCCGGGACAAGATCATCTAGTACCAGGACAAGATCATCTAGTGCCGGGACAAGATCATCTAGTGCCGAGACAAGATCATCTAGTTCCGGGACAAGATCATCTAGTGCCGGGACAAGATCATCTAGTGCAGGGACAAGATCATCTAGTGCCGGGACAAGATCATCTAGTGCGGGGACAAGATCATCTAGTGTAGGGACAAGATCATCTAGTGCCAGGACAAGATCATCTAGTGTAGGGACAAGATCATCTAGTGCCAGGACAAGATCATCTAGTGCCGAGACAAGATCATCTAGTGCCGGGACAAGATCATCTAGTGCCGAGACAAGATCATCTAGTTCCGGGACAAGATCATCTAGTGCCGGGACAAGATCATCTAGTGCCGGGACAAGATCATCTAGTGCCGGGACAAGCTCATCTAGTGCAGGGACAAGATCATCTAGTGCCGGGACAAGATCATCTAGTGCCGGGACAAGATCATCTAGTGCAGGGACAAGATCATCTAGTGCAGGGACAAGATCATCTAGTGCCGGGACAAGATCATCTGGTGCCGGGACAAGCTCATCTAGTGCCGGGACAAGCTCATCTAGTGCCGGGACAAGCTCATCTAGTGCCGGGACAAGCTCATCTAGTGTAGGGACAAGATCATCTAGTGCCGGGACAAGATCATCTAGTGCCGGGACAAGATCATCTAGTGCCGGGACAAGATCATCTAGTGCCGGGACAAGATCATCTAGTGCCGGGACAAGATCATCTAGTGCCGGGACAAGATCATCTAGTGCCGGGACAAGATCATCTAGTGCAGGGACAAGATCATCTAGTGCCGGGACAAGATCATCTAGTGCCGGGACACGATCATCTAGTGCAGGAACAAGATCATCTAGTGCAGGGACAAGATCATCTAGTGCAGGGACAAGATCATCTAGTGCAGGGACAAGATCATCAAGTGCCGGGACAAGATCACAAGACCATCTAGTGCCAGGACAAGATCATCAAGTGCAGGGACAAGATCATCTAGTGCTGGGACAAGATCATCTAGTGCCGGGACAAGATCATCTAGTGCCGGGACAAGATCATCTAGTGCAGGGACAAGATCATCTAGTGCCGGGACAAGATCATCTAGTGCGGGGACAAGATCATCTAGTGCAGGGACAAGATCATCTAGTGCCGGGACAAGATCATCTGGTGCCGGGACAAGCTCATCTAGTGCCGGGACAAGCTCATCTAGTGCCGGGACAAGCTCATCTAGTGTAGGGACAAGATCATCTAGTGCGGGGACAAGATCATCTAGTGCGGGGACAAGATCATCTAGTGTAGGGACAAGATCATCTAGTGCCAGGACAAGATCATCTAGTGCCGAGACAAGATCATCTAGTGCCGGGACAAGATCATCTAGTTCCGGGACAAGATCATCTAGTGCCGGGACAAGATCATCTAGTGCCGGGACAAGATCATCTAGTGCCGGGACAAGATCATCTAGTGCCGGGACAAGCTCATCTAGTGCCGGGACAAGCTCATCTAGTGCAGGGACAAGATCATCTAGTGCCGGGACAAGATCATCTAGTGCCGGGACAAGATCATCTAGTGCAGGGACAAGATCATCTAGTGCAGGGACAAGATCATCTAGTGCCGGGACAAGATCATCTGGTGCCGGGACAAGCTCATCTAGTGCCGGGACAAGCTCATCTAGTGCCGGGACAAGCTCATCTAGTGTAGGGACAAGATCATCTAGTGCGGGGACAAGATCATCTAGTGCGGGGACAAGATCATCTAGTGCGGGGACAAGATCATCTAGTGCCGGGACAAGATCATCTAGTGCCGGGACAAGATCATCTAGTGCCGGGACAAGATCATCTAGTGCCGGGACAAGATCATCTAGTGCAGGGACAAGATCATCTAGTGCCGGGACAAGATCATCTAGTGCAGGGACAAGATCATCTAGTGCCGGGACAAGATCATCTAGTCCCGGGACAAGATCATCTAGTGCCGGGACAAGATCATCTAGTGCCGGGACAAGATCATCTAGTGCGGGGACAAGATCATCTAGTGCGGGGACAAGATCATCTAGTGCGGGATAAGATCATCTAGTGCAGGGACAAGATCATCTAGTGCAGGGACAAGATCATCTAGTGCCGGGACAAGATCATCTAGTGCCGGGACAAGATCATCTAGTGCCGGGACAAGATCATCTAGTGCCGGGACAAGATCATCTAGTGCCGGGACACGATCATCTAGTGCAGGAACAAGATCATCTAGTGCAGGGACAAGATCATCTAGTGCAGGGACAAGATCATCTAGTGCAGGGACAAGATCATCAAGTGCCGGGACAAGATCATCTAGTCCCGGGACAAGATCATCTAGTGCCGGGACAAGATCATCTAGTGCCGGGACAAGATCATCTAGTGCGGGGACAAGATCATCTAGTGCGGGGACAAGATCATCTAGTGCGGGACAAGATCATCTAGTGCAGGGACAAGATCATCTAGTGCAGGGACAAGATCATCTAGTGCCGGGACAAGATCATCTAGTGCCGGGACAAGATCATCTAGTGCCGGGACAAGATCATCTAGTGCCGGGACACGATCATCTAGTGCAGGAACAAGATCATCTAGTGCAGGGACAAGATCATCTAGTGCAGGGACAAGATCATCTAGTGCAGGGACAAGATCATCAAGTGCCGGGACAAGATCACAAGACCATCTAGTGCCAGGACAAGATCATCAAGTGCCGGGACAAGATCATCTAGTGCTGGGACAAGATCATCTAGTGCCGGGACAAGATCATCTAGTGCCGGGACAAGATCATCTAGTGCCGGGACAAGATCATCTAGTGCAGGGACAAGATCATCTAGTGCCGGGACAAGATCATCTAGTGCAGGGACAAGATCATCTAGTGCCAGGACAAGATCATCTAGTGCGGGGACAAGATCATCTAGTGCGGGGACAAGATCATCTAGTGCGGGGACAAGATCATCTAGTGCGGGGACAAAATCATCAAGTGCCGGGACAAGATCATCTAGTGCCGGGACAAGATCATCTAGTGCAGGGACAAGATCATCTAGTCCCGGGACAAGATCATCTAGTGCCGGGACAAGATCATCTAGTGCCGGGACAAGATCATCTAGTGCAGGGACAAGATCATCTAGTGCCGGGACAAGATCATCTAGTGCCGGGACACGATCATCTAGTGCAGGAACAAGATCATCTAGTGCAGGGACAAGATCATCTAGTGCAGGGACAAGATCATCTAGTGCAGGGACAAGATCATCTAGTGCAGGGACAAGATCATCAAGTGCCGGGACAAGATCACAAGACCATCTAGTGCCAGGACAAGATCATCAAGTGCCGGGACAAGATCATCTAGTGCTGGGACAAGATCATCTAGTGCCGGGACAAGATCATCTAGTGCCGGGACAAGATCATCTAGTGCCGGGACAAGATCATCTAGTGCAGGGACAAGATCATCTAGTGCCGGGACAAGATCATCTAGTGCAGGGACAAGATCATCTAGTGCCGGGACAAGATCATCTAGTGCGGGGACAAGATCATCTAGTGCCGGGACAAGATCATCTAGTGCGGGGACAAGATCATCTAGTGCGGGGACAAGATCATCTAGTGCGGGACAAGATCATCTAGTGCAGGGACAAGATCATCTAGTGCAGGGACAAGATCATCTAGTGCCGGGACAAGATCATCTAGTGCCGGGACAAGATCATCTAGTGCCGGGACAAGATCATCTAGTGCCGGGACAAGATCATCTAGTGCAGGAACAAGATCATCTAGTGCAGGGACAAGATCATCTAGTGCAGGGACAAGATCATCTAGTGCAGGGACAAGATCATCTAGTGCAGGGACAAGATCATCAAGTGCCGGGACAAGATCACAAGACCATCTAGTGCCAGGACAAGATCATCAAGTGCCGGGACAAGATCATCTAGTGCCGGGACAAGATCATCTAGTACCGGGACAAGATCATCTAGTGCCGGGACAAGATCATCTAGTGCCGGGACAAGATCATCTAGTGCAGGGACAAGATCATCTAGTGCCGGGACAAGATCATCTAGTGCCGGGACAAGATCATCTAGTGCGGGGACAAGATCATCTAGTGCGGGGACAAGATAATCTAGTGCAGGGACAAGATCATCTAGTGCCGGGACAAGATCATCTAGTGCCGGGACAAGATCATCTAGTGCAGGGACAAGATCATCTAGTGCGGGGACAAGATCATCTAGTGCGGGGACAAAATCATCAAGTGCCGGGACAAGATCATCTAGTGCCGGGACAAGATCATCTAGTGCAGGGACAAGATCATCTAGTCCCGGGACAAGATCATCTAGTGCCGGGACAAGATCATCTAGTGCCGGGACAAGATCATCTAGTGCCGGGACAAGATCATCTAGTGCCGGGACAAGATCATCTAGTGCCGGGACAAGATCATCTAGTGCAGGGACAAGATCATCTAGTGCAGGGACAAGATCATCTAGTGTCGGGACAAGATCATCTAGTGCCGGGACAAGATCATCTAGTGCAGGGACAAGATCATCTAGTGCCGGGACAAGATCATCTAGTGCAGGGACAAGATCATCTAGTGCCGGGACAAGATCATCTAGTGCGGGGACAAGATCATCTAGTGCGGGGACAAGATCATCTAGTGCGGGGACAAGATCATCTAGTGCGGGGACAAGATCATCTAGTGCGGGGACAAGATCATCTAGTGCGGGGACAAAATCATCAAGTGCCGGGACAAGATCATCTAGTGCCGGGACAAGATCATCTAGTGCAGGGACAAGATCATCTAGTCCCGGGACAAGATCATCTAGTGCCGGGACAAGATCATCTAGTGCCGGGACAAGATCATCTAGTGCCGGGACAAGATCATCTAGTGCCGGGACAAGATCATCTAGTGCGGGGACAAGATCATCTAGTGCAGGGACAAGATCATCTAGTGCCGGGACAAGATCATCTAGTGCCGGGACAAGATCATCTAGTGCCGGGACACGATCATCTAGTGCAGGAACAAGATCATCTAGTGCAGGGACAAGATCATCTAGTGCAGGGACAAGATCATCTAGTGCAGGGACAAGATCATCAAGTGCCGGGACAAGATCACAAGACCATCTAGTGCCAGGACAAGATCATCAAGTGCCGGGACAAGATCATCTAGTACCGGGACAAGATCATCTAGTGCCGGGACAAGATCATCTAGTGCAGGGACAAGATCATCTAGTGCCGGGACAAGATCATCTAGTGCCGGGACAAGATCATCTAGTGCGGGGACAAGATCATCTAGTGCGGGGACAAGATCATCTAGTGCGGGGACAAGATCATCTAGTGCGGGGACAAGATCATCTAGTGCGGGGACAAAATCATCAAGTGCCGGGACAAGATCATCTAGTGCCGGGACAAGATCATCTAGTGCAGGGACAAGATCATCTAGTGCAGGGACAAGATCATCTAGTGCCGGGACAAGATCATCTAGTGCCGGGACAAGATCATCTAGTGCCGGGACAAGATCATCTAGTGCCGGGACAAGATCATCTAGTGCCGGGACAAGATCATCTAGTGCCGGGACAAGATCATCTAGTGCAGGGACAAGATCATCTAGTGCAGGGACAAGATCATCTAGTGTCGGGACAAGATCATCTAGTGCCGGGAGAAGATCATCTAGTGCCGGGACAAGATCATCTAGTGCAGGGACAAGATCATCTAGTGCCGGGACAAGATCATCTAGTGCGGGGACAAGATCATCTAGTGCGGGGACAAGATCATCTAGTGCGGGGACAAGATCATCTAGTGCGGGGACAAGATCATCTAGTGCGGGGACAAGATCATCTAGTGCGGGGACAAAATCATCAAGTGCCGGGACAAGATCATCTAGTGCCGGGACAAGATCATCTAGTGCAGGGACAAGATCATCTAGTCCCGGGACAAGATCATCTAGTGCCGGGACAAGATCATCTAGTGCCGGGACAAGATCATCTAGTGCCGGGACAAGATCATCTAGTGCCGGGACAAGATCATCTAGTGCGGGGACAAGATCATCTAGTGCAGGGACAAGATCATCTAGTGCCGGGACAAGATCATCTAGTGCCGGGACAAGATCATCTAGTGCCGGGACAAGATCATCTAGTGCAGGGACAAGATCATCTAGTGCCGGGACAAGATCATCTAGTGCCGGGACAAGATCATCTAGTGCAGGGACAAGATCATCTAGTGCCGGGACAAGATCATCTAGTGCCGGGACAAGATCATCTAGTGCCGGGACAAGATCATCTAGTGCAGGGACAAGATCATCTAGTGCAGGGACAAGATCATCTAGTGCCGGGACAAGATCATCTAGTGCAGGGACAAGATCATCTAGTGCGGGACAAGATCATCTAGTGCAGGGACAAGATCATCTAGTGCAGGGACAAGATCATCTAGTGCCGGGACAAGATCATCTAGTGCCGGGACAAGATCATCTAGTGCCGGGACAAGATCATCTAGTGCCGGGACAAGATCATCTAGTGCAGGGACAAGATCATCTAGTGCAGGAACAAGATCATCTAGTGCAGGAACAAGATCATCTAGTGCAGGGACAAGATCATCTAGTGCGGGACAAGATCATCTAGTGCAGGGACAAGATCATCTAGTGCAGGGACAAGATCATCTAGTGCCGGGACAAGATCATCTAGTGCCGGGACAAGATCATCTAGTGCCGGGACAAGATCATCTAGTGCCGGGACAAGATCATCTAGTGCCGGGACAAGATCATCTAGTGCAGGGACAAGATCATCTAGTGCAGGAACAAGATCATCTAGTGCAGGAACAAGATCATCTAGTGCAGGGACAAGATCATCTAGTGCAGGGACAAGATCACCTAGTGCCGGGACAAGATCATCTAGTGCCGGGACAAGATCATCTAGTGCAGGGACAAGATCATCTAGTGCCGGGACAAGATCATCTAGTGCAGGAACAAGATCATCTAGTGCAGGAACAAGATCATCTAGTGCAGGAACAAGATCATCTAGTGCAGGAACAAGATCATCTAGTGCAGGGACAAGATCATCTAGTGCCGGGACAAGATCATCTAGTGCCGGGACAAGATCATCTAGTGCCGGGACAAGATCATCTAGTGCCGGGACAAGATCATCTAGTGCAGGGACAAGATCATCTAGTGCAGGAACAAGATCATCTAGTGCAGGAACAAGATCATCTAGTGCAGGAACAAGATCATCTAGTGCAGGGACAAGATCATCTAGTGCAGGGACAAGATCATCAAATGCCGGGACAAGATCACAAGACCATCTAGTGCCAGGACAAGATCATCAAGTGCCGGGACAAGATCATCAAGTGCCGTGGGCAAAGATGCCAAATTGCACTCTTTATTATGTGCAAGCTTAGGAGGAGGAGGGGGTGAGAGAGTACAGCCCGCACCTCTTCCCAGCTCTGTCCTCGCCGTTTTCAGTGCTGGGTTGACAGAAGTAGTGATCCTGCCATCACTACTCCTGTTAGCCTTATAGAAGGAACTTGCGGAGCCCCCATCCCTATAATACACGCTGCACCCAGGGCAGTAGCTCCCTTCTGCCCACCCCTTTTCCTGGCCCTGATGTCCAGCATCATCTAGCTCTTTCCTCCCCAGCTTGACTTTCCTTGGCTCGCCCCTTTCATTCATTGGATTCAGTTTTTGCAATCATGGAGGCTCCACATCACATGTGGGAGTTACCTAAGGTGGTCTACATACATTAGTAATGCCCACTCCTCCAGACTGACACCCACCTATCAAGGCAAAGCTTCTGATAAGGCAGTACAACCGGTCCTGTTGTACTGAGCCGATGCCTCATCAGCTAAACAGGGGGGCCCAGGGCAGCTAAATTAATTTTACTAGATCGCACCCCTGCTCCTACACGCTTACCAGGGATTAAATTACATTTACCTGGACCACATCAGGTTAACATGGGGGTGCAGGAGGGTGGGAACAGAGGAGGGACTTTTTTAAAATTTGGGGCATAGGTGGATAAAGTCGTACCCTTTTGTAGGCTGAGTTGGGAAGGGGGGGGGGGCATCATCAGAAAGGCTGAACTGGGCCCCATGATTTCTAACAGTGGCCTTGCATCAAGGCATTTAAAAATTTGGACAACTCCTTCCAAGATCCAGCCCACTGCTTATATCCTGAGAGGAGTACGGTGGCAGGGGGCTGGGATGTTTGGAAGCTATGTACAGCCCCCTGCTGGCCCCTCCCACCAGCCATGATCTGCCTGCATTGTATAGAGAAGCACAGGGACCCAGCAATGATCTCACTAAGTTTAAAA
Organism: Rana muscosa; assembly: GCA_029206835.1. Lineage (NCBI taxonomy): Eukaryota > Metazoa > Chordata > Amphibia > Anura > Ranidae > Rana > Rana muscosa. Next base: position 330,185,255 of record CM055119.1, on the reverse strand, counting down.
CAAGGTATGTAATTAAGATTTTCTTTAACAATTGTATTAGCATGTTAATGATAAGGTTTTTATTAAATATATATTTGATCCTAATTCCTCTTGAATTGAATTTTACTGTCTCCCCTTATAATGTAAAGCTTTGTGCAAACTGTATACAATATACTAATGAATTATAGGCAGGACGAAAAAATAAAAATTTGAAATAATTATATCTAATATTTTATATTTGAGGAACCAAAAAGAAAATTGTTTATTTTCTTTTTGGTTCCTCAAATATAAAATATTAAATAATCATAGTAATCCTATTTTATATTTTATATTTGAGGGACCAAAAAAAAAAAATTGTTTTGTTTTTTTTGGTCCCTCAAACATAAAATATAAAATATGATTACTTAAAAATTGTATTTTCAGAAAGCAAATGGAGTGCACATAAGGAAGGGGTCATCCCTCTGTCAGCCAAGCAGTTCTGATGGCGTGTGGAAAATCAATTAAAGTGAGGTTCCACCCGCGTTTTTCTATTTTTTTTTTAAAGTCAGTAGCTACAAACACTGTAGCTGCAGACTTTTAATAAGGACACTTACCTGTCTTAGGCTCCTGCGACATCGGTCCCCCGAGGCCGATCCCTCGATCCTGGCAGGTCCCGGCGCCGCCATCCTCACTAAGGGAAACAGGCAGTGGAGCTTTGCAGATTCACTGCCCGTTTCCTGCTGCGCATGCGTGAGTCTCGCGGCGCTTTGTGAATGGGCGGCTGCTCTCTGGAATACACACATTTCCCAGAAGGCAGCGCGCCCAATTCACCAGAAGACAATGCGAGGAGGATGCGGAAGAAGACCAGCCGCGGCGGATGAAGAGGCAGATTAGGAACATCCGCATAGCAACCGGCATTTCTGGTAAGTAAAAAAATAATGTTTTTCTATTTTTTTTTTGCTGGATTTTTTTTTTTTTTTTAGGGTGGAACTCCACTTTAAAAAGAGGCTGTCTGAAAGCAGTAAGTCTCTTTCTACTATGGGTATAACATCTAAATAGATTGGAAGCCTTTGAAATTATATTGAGAAACCCGAAGTGCCGTAATCCAGCGGTAAGGGGGCCAAAGAGTTCCTGGTCTGCCCCCACCAGCTCTAGCTAACCCTACACACCATCAACCATTTTCAATCAAACTGTTTACACATGTCAGAAGACTCCAACTGACAGGTGCAAATATAAAATGCCCTTTGTATTGAACGTTAATTAATTTTAAAAAGTTGGCTTTAGATATATTTGACCTTTTTTGTCATAGTGCATGTAATAAATGGTGTGAACAATAATAATTAAATTAATAAAGTAGCAATATATTAATACAATACATTTATTTTTTATTCATAAAATACATATTATAAAATAATAACTGAAATAATAAAATAATGTATTTTATTAAATAAATAAAATAATAAAATAAGTAAAAAGGGGAGCTTCAGTCTCCCCCAGAAAAATTAAAAGTCAGCAGCTACAAATACTGTGGCTGATGACTTTTAATAAAAGGACACTTATCTGTCCGGGGATCCAGCGTTGTCCTCACCCGAGCAGATTTTGCCATTGGCTTCAGGTCCAGGCGCTGGCATCTTAAAGGAGAAGTACCATCCAAAGATCGTTTGACTGTACTTCTCCTATGGATCACAGGAGTGCAGATTGTTCTGCACTCATGTGACCTGTTTTCAGCAGACAGTGGGCTGAAGCCCGCTGTCGGCTGACGTTGCAGAGCTGGTCCAGGCCCGGTAAAAGATTGCAACAATGAAGTCGGGATCCGCCCACATGCCTGGACTGGCACCTGGCTCAGCCTCTCAGTGAGGCGCTGAGAGCCTGAGTCTGCTCTCTCCACAGCCCAGGGCTACAGTGAGTGAAAGGGGGGGGGGGGGGGGGGGGGCAGAGCAGAAAGTGGTGACTTAATGTCACCACCACTCTGCTCAGGGAGATGTGAGAACCATGCAATCTGCAAAGTTTAATCGCTCGGTTCTCAGTGTTAGAGCCGGCGGGGGACCGATGTAACATCGGACCGATGCTGCATCCATCTAGGTAAGTATGATTCTTACAAACAAAAAAACTCCATACTTCTCTTTTAAGTAAAGGAAACCAGCAGTGAAGCCTTGCAGCTTTACAGCCGGTTTCCCACTGCCCATGCGCATGCCGCTTTGTGATTGGTCCTGCAGTCTTCTGGGTCCTGTGATGTGTCCCAGAAGGCTGCAGGGCAGGAGGGGGCGAACTTCCACTCAGATCACCACTGCAATCTCATGTGAAACTAGGTACCCGCACCCCCCACCACCCAAAAAAGTGTCAGGAGAAGGGGGGGGGCAGAATTTCCCCTTTTTGGTGAAGTTCCGCTTTAACCTGTGGTTAATATTACCATTTAGACATGTGCAGAACGGATACATTTGTTTTGTTTTGATTCGATATTTACATAAATTTGTTTCATTAGTTTAATTTGTTTTAATTCGTTTTCGGAATTTGTTTTGTTTATCCGTTTTCAAATCGAATTCGAAAAGTTTTCAAATTCGAAAAGTTTTTGAATATTTTTCGAATTCAAAAACTTTTCGAATAGTTTTCGAATTCGAATAGTTTTCCAATTTCCAAAAAGAAAATAAAGGAATAGAATAAAAAAAAAAAAAAAAAAAAATTCTATTCTATTCCATTATTTTCTATTCTATTTAATTCTCTTTTGGAAATTGGAAAGCTATTCAAATTCGAAAACTATACAAAAACTTTTCGAATTTGAAAACTTTTTGTATTTGAATTCGAAAAGTATTCAAAAATGATTCGAAAACGATTCGAATTTGAATTTCGTACAATTTTTTTCCCCGTCATTTCGGTACTTTTCTAATTCGGAAATTCGGATACAAATTTTATTCGTAACGAAACGAACCGCACATGTCTATTACCATTTAAGGCTTTGTATAAAGCCAATTTCACACGTATGTAATATTATGGTAACATGCATTTTGACAGCATTACCATGACACACGGCAATGCACATACCACGTTGTGGTGCAATTCATTTTGAAAGGTGCCCCAACGTGCTAAACCGGTAAACAGCTGATGCACCCATTTGTGCCGCACCACAATGCACTAATAACAACAAGTCTACTTGTACATTGTGATGTGCTGCATCGGTGCAGACCCGATTTTAGGTGCATAGACAGCCCATTCCAATGAATATTGGGAAAAGTGGAAAGATAACGCTAAACCCACAAGGTTGTCCAATTAGTGTTGCTATTGAGTATTATTGCAATTGTGCAATGATGTTGGTGTAAGAGATTTGGATCTCCACAGTTTCCTTGGTCTGTAGTGCAAAACAGCAGCAAGAAGAATTAAAGTGCCATACCGCTGTTTAAGAGTCCAGATACAATGTTATTCCAGTAAGGATTAAAGGGAAGAAAAGAATATTATCATACTGGATACAATAATATTCAAGGTCCAGTCATTATTTAGTCCCGATGCATTGTTTCCTCTTGCAAGCCCTGATGAAGGGGATATTCTTGGACCCCCAAAATGCGTTAGCTTCTCTTTTTACTATCCATTATTCAATAGTCTAGATGCAAATTTATTCCAGTAAGAGTCAAAGGGAAGAGAGGAAGAAAAAGATTATCACACTGGATAAAATATTATTCAAGGTCCAGTCATTGTTCATTCCTGATGCATTGTTTCCTATTGTAAGCCCTGATAAGGTGGATATTATTGGACCCCCAAAATGCATTGGCTACTCTTTTTACTGTCCACTGTTCAATAGTCTAGATGCAATTTTATTCCAGTAAGGGTCAAGGGGACAGAAAAAAAAAGTAATTAAAGCAGAGTTCCGCCGGTGAAAAAAATAAAATAAAAGTCACCAGCTACAAATACTGTAGCTGCTGACTTTTAATATATGAACACTTACCTGTCCAGAGAGCCCGCAATGTCAGCACCTGAAGCTGATCTCCGGAATGACTCATGGGTGCTGCTGCCGCCATTCCTGGTAAAGGGAACCAGGCAGTGAGGACTTTCGACTTTACTCCTGGTTCCCTATTGCGCATTCTGAATGGTCCCTGCTGTCTTCTGGGACCTGTGTGTCTACCAGAAGACAGCGGGGGAAGGAAAGGCCGGACAGCGTCCTGTTCTTTCACCGAAAGTAGGAGCAAATACCTGGATTTGACAGGTATCTGCTTCCCCCCTGTGACACCAGAGGGGGGGGGGGGGGGGGAATCGGATCAGCGGAAGTTCAATTTCTGGGTGGAACTCCGCTTTAAACTGATTAATGACTGGACCTTGCATAGAATTCTATCCAGTGTGATAATCTTTTTCTTCCCTTCCCTTTGACCCTTACCTAAATAAACTTGTCTCTGGACTCTTGAACAGGGGATAGTAAAAAGAGTAGTTAACACGTTTAGGGGATAGAAGAATATCACCTTTCATCGGGGCTTGCAAAATGAAAACATACATTGTTTCCTACTGCAAACCCTGATGAAGGGGATATTCTTGGACCCCCCAAATGTATTGGCTATGCTTTTTACTGTCCACTGTTCAATAGTCCAGATGAAATTTTATTCCAATAATGGTCAAGGGGACAGAAAAGAGAATAATAAATGTGTTTCGGGGGTCCAAGAATATCCCCTTCATCAGGCTTGCAATAGGAAACAATGTATCAGGACTGAATAATGACTAGACCTTTAATAGTATTCTACCCAGTGTGAGGATCTTCTTCTTCTCTTCCCTTTGACCCCTACTGGAATAAACTTACATGTGGACTATTGAATCTTCTTCTTCTTCTTTTTCTTCTTCTTCTTCTTTCATCATCTTCTTCTTCTTCTTCTTCTTTCATCTTCTTCTTTCATCTTCTTCTTCTATCATCTTCATCTTCTTCTTCTTTCATCTTCTTCTTCTTTCATCTTCATCTTCTTCTCCCTTCATCTTCTGCTTTCATTTTCATCTTCTTCTTCTTCCTCTTCTCCCTTCATCTTCTTCTTTCTTCTTCTTCCTTCTTCTTTCGTCTTCCTCCTTCTTATTCTTTCTTCTTCTTTCTTCTTCTTCTTCTTTCTTCTTCTTCTTTCTTCTTCTTCCTTCTTCTTTCTTCTTTCTTCTTCCTCCTCCTTCTTCTTTCTTCTTCCTCTTCTTTCTTCTTCTTCTTCTTTCTTCTTCTTTCTTCTTCTTCTTTCTTCTTTCTTCTTTCTTCTTCCTCCTTTTTATTCTTCTTTCTTCTTCTTCTTCTTTCTTCTTTCTTCTTCCTTCTTTCTTCCTTCTTCTTTCTTCCTTCTTCTTCTTTCTTCTTCTTCTTTCTTCTTCTTCTTTCTTCTTCTTTCTTCTTCTTCTTTCTTCTTCTTTCTTCTTTTTTCTTTCTTATTCTTCTTTCTTCTTCTTTTTTCTTTCTTATTCTTCTTTCTTCTTCTTTCTTCTTTCTTATTCTTCTTTCTTATTCTTCTTTCTTCTTCTTTCTTCTTCTTCTTTCTTCTTCTTCTTTCTTCTTCTTCTTTCTTTTTCTTCTTTCTTCTTCCTCCTTCTTCTTTCTTCTTTCTTCTTCTTCTTCTTCTTCCTCTTCTTTCTTCTTTCTTCTTCTTCTTCTTTCTTCTTCTTTCTTCTTTCTTCTTCTTTCTTCTTTCTTCTTCCTCCTTCTTCTTCTTTCTTCTTCTTTCTTCTTTCTTCTTCTTTCTTCCTTCTTCCTTCCTTCTTTCTTCTTCCTTCTTTCTTCTTCTTTCTTCCTTCTTCTTTCTTCCTTCTTCTTTCTTCTTTCTTCTTCTTCTTTCTTCTTCTTCTTTTTTCTTTCTTATTCTTCTTTCTTCTTCTGTCTTCTTCTTTCTTCTTTCTTATTCTTCTTTCTTATTCTTTCTTCTTCTTTCTTCTTTTTTCTTTATTCCTTCTTCTCTTCTTCTTTTCTTCTTCTTCTTTCTTCTTCTGTCTTCTTCTTTCTTCTTTCTTATTATTCTTTCTTCTTCTTCTCTTCTTCTTCTTCATCTTCTTCTTCTTCTTCTTTCTTCTTCTTACTCTTCTTCCTATTCCACTATCCTCATTCTCATTTCTTTCTTTCTTTCTTTCTTTCTTTCTCCATCCCTCTTCTTTCTTCCTTTTTCTTTCTTATTCTTCTTTCTTCCCTTCTTTCTTCCTTCTTCTACACATCCTCTTCTTCCTTCCTTCCTTCCTTCCTTCTTCTTCTACTTTCATCTTCTTTCTTCCTTCTTCTATGCTCCCTCTTCTTTCTTCCTTCTTGTTTCTCTATTTTCTTATTTTTCTTTCTTCTTTTTTTCTTCTTCTTTCTACTTTTTTTTCCCTTCTTTTTTCTTTCTTCTTCCCTTTTATCCTTACTGGAATAAAATTGTATCAGTGCTATTTAACTTTCGTTCTTCTTCTTGTTTTCCATTCCAATGAATAGGCAGCCTAAACGCAACACACATTAATGAGCATGTGCTGACACACCTTACAAGAGTGAATGAGCACCAACATGTCCAGATCTCCAAGTCAGCCCATCGATCCGTCTTCCAGCAGATGACCCCCACAGAGGAGAAGATCTGGGCTCTTCTATATATTTCTGGTAGAGTTGTTTTTAAGTGTTGCACCGACTCTGCACAGAATATGGAATAGGTTGTCCGTGACTCATGACGATCCTTATCTAGCATCATGGAGCTTCCAGCAAAGGACATCCTGACGAAGGAGCCATGTCTGTCCTAAAATTTCCTTCAAATTTTTTTTGGACTCTCAGCAGGCCAGGCAGCAGATCAGAGGCAGCGGCTGCCTTTTAAGATGATGGCAACTTGCGTATATCAATAAACCGCTTGCCTCATCGAGCGGAAGAGGGCCCAATGCCTTTTCAATCATATGTGGCATTTGTATACATTACAGGGTTCAGATCTTTCGCAGCTTCCTGCGTTTCTTTTCATGAGTCTCTCCGACGCAATCAGAGGGCATCTGCAGTGGTATTGTATTGTGCGACAACAAACGGTCCTCCGCAGGAAGGTGCATGTGGCAGCCACAAAGGGAAGGGCCAGGGATGACAGCGACATGATATATTAATTATTTAATTTAATCATTCTGGCAGATGCTTCAAAAGTCAAGATGAAGTCACCAAGTCACAAAGGCCAACCATTTCTTTGGCTGAAGAATATTGTTATGATGGGATGCAAGGTTTAGTGTGTCCAAAAATAATACAGAAAGGAATGGCTAAGTAGGGTAGACTCTAATGTGGCCTTATCGGTCTGGTCTTGTGATACTGGTGTCCTGGGCTCAAAACCTCTCTAAGACACTCTCTATGCGTGGAGTCTGTGCATTCCCCCCATGTTTGTTGGGTTTCCTTCAATTGATAGAGTTTCCGCCTACAATTTAAAAAGAATAAGTTAAACTGGACCTCTTAGTACATTTCCCACAATAACTTTTCAGATAGGTTCCACTTTGCTACCTTAAAGGGATTTTAAAGGTTCGTGTTTTTTCACCTGGGCAATCACGGACCCCCCAGCCCCCCCCCCCCTGTTTTACATACCTGAGCCAGTTCCCCTGCTCTGCGTGTCCCCGGCGTGGTCTCTGCGTTGATTGGATAGATTGATAGCAGTGCAGCCATTGGCTCCCGCTGCTGTCAATCAAATCCAATGACGCGGCCGCAGGGGGGCGGGGCCGAGTTATACACTCAGCGGCTATGGACGCCAAATTTATGACACGGGAGCGCGCCCCCAAGGTAACCCCCTTGGGAGAGAGCTTCCCAGAGGGGGTTATCTATTGCGGGGAGGAGCCACGAGAGCCGCCGTGGGACCCCAGAACAGGAGGATCGGGGCCACTCTGTGCAAAACTAACTGCACAGTGAAGGTAAGTATGAAATGTTTGTTATTTAAAAAAAAAATGAACCTTTTCAACCACTTTAAGCTCTTATCAGTGACTTTGCCTGGGCTGAGATGATGTCATCAGTCAGCTGCAGGCAGAAGGAAGCATTTTCTCAGTCTTCTCTGCTCTGGTAATCAGACTGCAACATTGTAGCAAGTCACGAGGTGAGAAGCTGAAACCGGGGCTGATTCCCCATATGCCCCCAGCACAAGTCCACCACCACCCCCCTCCTAGTAAAAATCCTGTACTCCTCAAATTTCCCCTCTGAGCACAAAGCTCTCCCCCCACTTCAAACCCCCTCCCTCCCCCATCCCAGCACAAAGTCTCCCCAACCCCCCATCCTAGCACAAATCCTCTACATTTTTGACTCCTAGTACAAATATCCCAATCATCCCTGCTAGCACAAATCCCCCCCCCCCCAAAAAAAATCCCCTCCTACCATATTGCATTTTCTAGCACAAACCCCCCCAAATCCCCCCTCCTAGTACAAATCTTCTTCCCCATCCCCCCTCCCAACACAAATCTCCTCAAATACAGACTCCTTGCACACCTCCCAAAATTTCCCCTCCTAGAACAATTCATATCCCCTGCCGCCCCCCCCCCCCAAATTCCCTCTACCAATGCAAATCCTCTCCCCCTAACCTCTTTGTGGTGCCCCCCCCTACAGTGGCCCCTCCTGCCCATCCCTTGTCCTGGCTCTGTCCTGGATGGTGCATTGGCACCTTTCAGGGGGAGAGCGGAGCAGATACCTGTCAAATTCAGGTATTTGCTCCTACTTTAGGGGAAAGTCCGCCTTGTGTGGCAAACTACGCAATGTCCGGCTCCTCCTCCTTCCCCCCCTGCTGTCTTCTGGGAGACACACAGGTCCCAGAAGACAGCAGGGACCATTCAGAACGACTCGTGCATGCACAGTAGGGAACCAGAAGTGAAGCCGAAAGTCTTAACTGCCTGGTTCCCTTACCAGAAATAGCAGCGGCAGCTCCCGAGAGTCGATCAGAAGATCGGCTATGGGTACTGACATTGCGGGTTCTCTGGACAGGTAAATGTCCTTATATTTAAAGTCAGCAGCTGCAGTATTTGTAGCTGCTGACTATTACCGTATTTATCGGCGTATAACACGCACTTTTTTCCCCTTAAAATCAGGGGAAAATCGTGGGTGCGTGTTATACGCCGATACTCACCTATGCCCGGCGATCTCTGCTGACTGTGAGCGGAGCGGAGCGATCGCCGCAGAGATACACATAGCCGAGTGTATTCGGCTATACTCGGCTTTTCTCGGCTCCGCTCACAGTCACACCCAGTCCCGCCATTGGACCTGTGATATGTCCATCATAGGGCGGGACTCGACGTGACTGTGAGCGAAGCCGAGAAGAGCCGAGTACACCCGAATACACTCGGCTTTGTGTATCTCGGCTCCGCCCAGTCCCTGCATTCTCAGCGGCGTTCGCCCCGCTCCGCCCTGTATCAGCGGCGATCTCGGCGGCGCCATATTTAAAATTCAAGGCTGCAATAAACACTGGGGGGGGGGGGCAAGGCTGCAATGTGACAAGGCTGCACTGAACACTGGCAAGGCTGCACTGGACACTGGCAAGGCTGCACTGGACACTGGGCAAGGCTGCACTGGACACTGGCAAGGCTGCACTGGACACTGGCAAGGCTGCACTGGACACTGGCAAGGCTGCACTGGACACTGGGCAAGGCTGCAATGGACACTGGGCAAGGCTGCAATGGACACTGGGCAAGGCTGCAATGGACACTGGCAAGGCTGCACTGTGACAAGGCTGCAAATGACACTGGTAAGGCTGCATTTAAATGTAATTTTTTTTTTTCTTAAACTTCCCTCCTAAAAGTTTTTTTCCCTAAAATTCCCTGCTAAACTTGGGGTGCGTGTTATACGCCGGCGCGTGTTATACGCCGATAAATGCGGTATTTATTTTTTTCCCAGGCGGAACTCCGTTTGAAGTATGGGGTCCCTTATGGTAGCCCTAATGGTTTGAATGATATCATTTATTATCAATTGTGCTATATACTTTAAAACTGATATTTGACTTTACAGACATTTATAGGTGCATCTTCTCCTGAGGAAGTGAGTGGCGACTCACAAAACGTCAAGTTTTTAGGTTGCATATTTCTATCTAGTTATGTATTGATATTTGGAATCTTTAAATCATGTATGATATGTATTGCTATGGAACCAATACAAATCAGCTTGATATTATTTTATTTATGTCTACCATGTATTTAGTGGCTGTGTGTGCTGCGCCTCATTTATAGTCCCAGGGCAAACCCGTGTTTTTACAGTTATGTACACTATATTGTCAAAAGTATTGGGACGCCTGCCTTTACACCAGTGGTGGTGCGTCCATAAAGGGCGCAGGAGCGCTGCCCCCTCTCTCACCATAGATAGATTCATGCATTGCATGAATCTATCTATGGTCGCCGCTGCCGCCCCCTATTCAGTTGTCCGGCTCCTTGTCGGGCACCGGGCATCTGAATTACAGCGGCGGGCAGGGCTGGTGCAAGGATTTTTGACACCCTAGGCGAAACCTAATTTTGCCGCCCCATTGGCTCCACCCCTGACCCTACCCCCTTTGCCCTACCCATGGGACAGGAGGCAGCACTATACAGAAGCATCGGCTCTGCTTCCTCTAGCTTTGGCTCCAGTGCTGCGCTGCGCCTCTAATTACACCACCGGTTGGACGGAGCAGCTGCCTGAGACTGAATTAGTTACATGCTGCAGCCTGCAGAGCATGCAGACGCGGAGGGAAACCAGTGGCTGGGTGCCCCTAGGCAGCAGTGCGGCTGCCTAGTTTGCCTAGTGGTAGCACCAGCCCTGGCGGCGAGGGTGTTTTTGGAAGCGCCTGATTAGAGCCATAGGCTCTAATAGGCTTCCAAAATGGTAAACAGCGGGCGCAATGCTGTGCGTTCGCTGTTTACTTAGTGTTGTGTTAGGGAAGTGAATAAATCGCTTCCCTAACACTGACATTGCGGGTTGCTAGCACAAATCCCCCCCCCCCCAGCCAATCAGGTGCTCGGGTCTGGTTACCTGTCACCTGATTGGCTGAATCAGACGTCCAATCATAGCAGAGGATGGGAAGAGGACAGGAGAAGACATCGAGGACTCGGAGCATGGAGGACAGCGCCGTGACCTGAGACAGGTAAGTGCCGGGCGGGGGATGCACACTGGGGCAGCATTTGATGGGGCACAGTAGCGGCAATTGATGGGGCACAGTAGCGGCTATTGATGGGCACACTGGCAGCAATTGATGGGGCACACTGGCAGCAATTGATGGGGCACAGTAGCGGCAATTGATGGGGCACAGTGGCAGCAATTGATGGGGCACAGTAGTGCCAATTAATGGTCACAGTGGCAGCAATTGATGGGCACACTGGCAGCAATTGATGGGGCACAGTAGCGGCAATTGATGGGCACACTGGCAGCAATTGATGGGGCACAGTGGCAGCAATTGATGGGCACACTGGCAGCAATTGATGGGGCACAGTAGCGGCAATTGATGGGGCACAGTGACAGCAATTGATGGGGCACAGTAGTGCCAATTAATGGTCACAGTGGCAGCAATTGATGGGCACACTGGCAGCAATTGATGGGGCACAGTAGCGGCAATTGATGGGCACACTGGCAGCAATTGATGGGTACAGTAGCTGCGTTTTATGGCACAGTGGCGGCAGTTTATGGGTACAGTGGCTGCGCTTGATGGGCAATTGTCAGTTAAAGCGACGCAGTGCTGAATCGCAAAAAATGCCCCGGTCATTGAGCAACCAAATCTTCCGGGGCTGAAGTGGTTAAAGCGTGCCTTGACTGAAAAAAGGTTAAGAAATACTGCTCTTTGATATGTGATACTGATTTTTAGACATTCTAAGTGCAATTTTAATAAAAGTAGGAATAAGTTTGAATTTTTCCTTCTTGGGCCTATGATATTGAGTGGTTATGAATAGCTAAGCAGCTCAGACCCTCCAGAGATGTCCAAAAATCAGAAAGTGGGAATCTATTCCAGTGGATGTCCATCTGAGCACGGGTACAAGGGCTATGTGACCTAAAATTATTGAAAGTGAGCCCATTGGTGGAGCACGTGTGCAAAAACCTTAGTGGAGTCCAGCACCGTAGTTGTGGGCACAATTCACTGCTAACAGTATAAGAGTCATCACGAATATTATGAACTTTGTTCCAAGAACATTCACTACCGGTTAGTGCATATGACGTCACCCGGCTCCGCCCTACGCGTTACGTCACAACCCACGTGACTGTGCAAACAGTATAAGGGTCATTATGAATAATATAAACTTTCTTTTTTACCGACTGTGTGATGTGCAAAAGACTCAAACACATATCACTGAGGTTTAAACACATTTATTGTAACACATTTTTTTTTCTATATGAGTAACACATTATTATGATTTTATTTGATGATTTATGGTTAAGCAGCAAAGCATCTATTTTTTGGTTTATTTTTATTTGCACACGTGGGAACACATGATTGGTGCTAGCAGCAGCTTATAATACATAATAATATTCACAACAGGTGAGTAGCGCAGGAGTGTATTTATTAATTTTAATATTCTCCTAATTATTAATCTATTAACGAATCTCTGTCTGAACCTAATACAATGGTTACAGATTATTTATTTTTTTTTACGCTCACTTGGCTTTGACAAAGGACGGCGATGTCGTTGGTAAAAACAAGCCTTTAATCTGTTGGTCAAAAAACAATTATAATATTAAAAATAATGTCTTTTTCCCCCCCAAACAAAAAGTTTGTCAACACTTCCATCACTAATAGACCCTTAACCTTTCACGGACTTTCATTTCCATCCAAATGAAATTTCTCTTGAAAAGAAGGAAGCCAGTTAAGGTTAAACCAGGATATTTTCCACCATTTCCTACCAATTATTCACGAACCTGTTTGCCAAGAATTCAGCTGATGTAACAAAAAATAAATAAAAAAAATTGGTCAACCCAAAGTCATATGTATAGCCAAGCAGATGCAGGGACATGACATCTGTGTTTAAGACCGGCCATTATTCTTCCAAAATAAATGATACGCGCTCTTATATTTTCATTAGCGTCATTTCTGCTTTCAGTTTAAGTAATGGCTTAAAATAGACGTACGCATTGTTTCCCATCATAAGTCAAGCGCGCCTTCAACATTCGGATAAACAGTTATAATTATGCAAGCTCAGTGACCAAAACATGCATTCATTTTTTTTATGCATAATTTTTTTATGAAAAATATAATTGAAAAAATACCAACCAAATTCTCAAAAAATTGATTTGGGCCAAAATTTTAAGTCTTTAAACAAACACGTTCCAGCTGTGTAGAAAAGATGTGAACTGTATTGTTGAAGAGAAAAATTAAACAATAAATTTGTCTTTTTTTTTTTGCAGAAGGAGTCTGCTCACTGCTCCAGGTTAACTAGTTTAGATTATCCAAGTCCTGTTTTTTTTTTTTTTTTTTTTCTTGTCTTGACAGTAGCGACATGATTCTATGGCTTGATGCTGGCGGAAGATAGAACTTAGAAAATTTAGGGCATGTTTCTCTTCTAGCTTAAGCCAGGAGCAAATCACTGACAGCCTTAACACTTACCAGAACCTGGGACCCCTGCACACAAATGGCATTGCCCACCCTGAAAGTCAGAAGGTAATATTTATTTTTTTTATATTTTTTTTCCCCTTCTCCATTAAACAGACCACCAGGTATGTATTTTTTTAACTGTGATGTGCACTTTACATCAAAATTTTTTTAAGTCCTTTCTTCTATACCAGTTTTAATTTTTTTTTAACCTATTTATTGTTTTTCAAGAAAACATGTTCCAGGTTTTAAATAAAAAATATATATATATTAATCTGATTAACCATCATTTTGAAGTTATGTCTTTTCTCCCTCTTAACGCTCCAAGGAAACAATCTATTATCAGCAAGGAGGTGGCTGGCTAATTATTTTATTTGGACACCTGTTTGATGTCCCGTGATGATGAAAAGCACGACTCAAAACAAACAGTAAACATTCATCCCACTACTGTTTGGGTAATTGAAAGCTGGAAACAAAAGCCTCTTTCTTCTCATCCACATTCATAGAGAAAGAAAAAAATAATTTCTTTTCAGTTTCATCTCACTGCAATATAAATATTTCTCTAGGACAGTTAGTAAACTGAGAACACTGACACGAGTCATCGAGATTTCTGTTGCATTTAATTTTGTCTTAAGTGACAATGGATCAGCAACATTTTACAGTCATAATTTATTAAATACAAATATCAGTCTTATTAACTATTATAATTTAGCTTTTTTTTTTTTTTTTTTTTTTTTTTTTTTATTTGGTGGCCAAGGAATTCTGGGTTCTATTAAACACGCTTGCCTCTATAACTTTTTTTATCATTCCCACATTACCAATGAAAATTTATTTACCAGGCCAGTCTTGTAGACGTAACACCTGTAGTAGCTGCGGTGTTTCATGTATCACATTTTTTTTTGTTTGTTTTATATGTGAACTGTTCAACATATTTAAATATATTTAAAATATATTTTATATATGAACTGTTTTATTTTTTATTTATGAACTGTTTTATATATTTAAATATAATTAAAATGTATTTAATTTTTTTTTATATTTAATTATATTAAACATGTATTTTATATATGGACTGTTTTAATTTTATATATTAACTTTTTAATATATTTAAATATATTTAAAATGGATTTAAAATGGATTTTATATTTAAATATATATAAAATAGATATAAGAACTGTTTTAATTTGATATATTAACTGTTTAATATATTTAAATATATTTAAAATGGATTTTATATTTAAATATATTTAAAATAGATATAAGAACTGTTTTAATTTGATACATTAACTGTTTAATATATTTAAATATATTTAAAATGGATTTAAAATTGATTTTATATTTAAATATATTTAAAATTGATTTTATATAAGAACTGTTTTAATTGTATATATTAACTGTTTAAAATATTTAAATATATTTAACAATTATTTTAAATAAATGTTATATTTAATTATATTTAACATTTATTTTGTATACAGTATGAATTGTTTTAATTTAATATTTCAACTGTTTTATATATATATATATATATATATATATATATATATATCTATATATATATATATATATTTATATTTAACTTTTATTTTAAATAAATGTTATATTTAAATATATTTAACATTTATTTTATATATGAACTGTTTTAATTTTATATATATGAACTGTTTAATATAGTTAAATATATTTAAAATGTATTTAAAATTGATGTTATATTTAAATATATTTAACATTTCTTTTATATGCAATATAACCTGTTTTAATTTAGTATATGAACTGTTTAATATATTTAAACATATTTAAAATGTGTATTTTATATTAACTGTTTTAATTTTTATATATGAACAGTTTAATATACATTATTGAAATATATTTAAAATGTTTTTTAAACAAATGTTAAATTTAAATATATTGAGCATTTATTGCATATAGAGTATAAACTGTTTTAATTTGATATATGAACTGTTTCATATATTTAAATATATTTAAAATGTATTTTAAATAAATGTTATATTTAAATATATTTAACATTTATTTTTATTATTTCATGGTTTATTACTATAATAGTAATATATAATATATATATATTATATATATATATATATATATATATATACATATATTCCATGTTTATAATTGTAATATAATATATTGTGTATTTAGAATTATGATTTTCTACCCTAAAATGAACCGTATAATATTATATAATGAAACATTAAATATTAACTTCTTTTGGGAAATACTATGAAATAATACATTGTATTATACTATACAGTATCTACAAGACATTATATATATATTTTATGGCAAAACACATATTTTATTATATTACTAAATTATTTATATTAAATAACATATATAATGCATATGCACTCTTTTATATTAATGTAAATATACATCTGTATAATAATCCTAATAATGATAACAATAAAAATAAAAAATAAAATATTTCTAGAAACTTGCTTTTTGGATTTTATCAGCCTCTGCACATTACAAAGTTGGGTGTGAAACAAGATAGATAAAAAAAAAAATTGGCCAGTTCCTTTCATAAATGTAGGAGACAAGAAATAAGAGTGAGTATATTAGAATTTGTGTAAACCGAATATTGGCGTCCATTCCCAGCGAACACCTGGAAGATGTAAATCAAGTGCGCGGTAAACATTTCATCGTGGAACATATGACAGGCTCTGTACTCTGCCTCTCTCCGCTCCGCACTATGCATAGGCCTTCCACAGGAAACCAAAAAAATCGATAAATCACAGGGATGAACCTTTGCCTAATAAACACAGCTTTTTGTAAGGGGGAAAAAAAAAAACTAAAATTTCTGGAAAAGAACATATAAAGGGATTACACATTTTCAAACAGTTAAGACAAATATATTTTCACTCAATTTAAGGTGACTAATGATTCAAGAAAATTGTAAGAAAATCTTTAGTGATAATATAAAAATATATTTTAGTTAATTAAAAAAACAAAAAACAAAACCTGTAATAGGAGTTTGGTTTTTGGATTATAGCATCCATTTTATAGTAAACACTTTTAAGTAAAATGTGTCATATCTAGCAGATAGATACATAGATACGCTATGATATGATATGATGTGATATGATATAGATTTGGATTGTACAAGGGGTCTTCAAAAAGTTTCTGCAGTTTTTTATATTTAATTTTGTTTTATATTTTATATATTTTTTTTATATTTAATAGAATTAAAGAAAAAAGTTCCTGCACTTTTTTTATATTTAATAGAATTAAATAATTTTTTTGAAGAACCCTCATATTTGGAATTGTAAGCTCCACATATTTAGTGTATTACAAGACATCAATATAATTAAGCTGATTTACTTAAAGACTTGATAATTTTCACTTAATAAAATGTGTGAAGATTCATTTCAAGTATCCAATTGTGAAAAAAAAAAAAAAAACCCTGTGTTTACCTATTTATTCTGCACACAATTGGGGAATTAAAGTGAATCATCACAAAATGTATTCTCAAATCCTTTAATAAATCAGCCTCAATTTGTCAATTATGTAACAATTCATTCATTCATTAACAGCAAGAGGTCTATGTAAATAAGATTTACACAACTTTCACCCCAGATTCACACATTTTTCCAGTTGACTCAAACTAGAAAAAAAAATTGTTACATTTTTGGTGAAAAATATTTGAATTTTGGATGAAAATATTTATATATGGACCCCTAAGTTATGAATTTCTGTTGGGCATTCCAAACATAAAAGTAATGTAAGTAAAGCCTCTTCTGGTTCTGCATCCCAGGATAAATCCATAATGAGTCCAATATATAATCCTCTGAAGTTGTTGATTATGAAAAAAAAAAAAAATATATATATATATATATATATATGTCTATTTTTGTTTGCTTAGGCAGGTGACACCTCATCATTTAGGGAGTAGGGATGTCACCTACCCGGGGGCCAGGTGCTCAAAAAAAAAAAAAAAGTAATATATAGATATAGATCTATATATATATATATATATATATATATATGTATATATATATATATATAGATGTATCTATCTATATATATATATATATATATATATATATATATATATATATATATATGTATATTTTTTTATTTTTTTGGAGCACCAGGTAGGTGACACCTCCACCTCCTAAATGATAGTGTGGGTGTCACCTGCCTAAATAAATAAATATATATCTATATATATATATATATATATATAGATATATATTCCTAAAAAAAAGTTATATGGTGATGTACATCAAGCTAACATCATCTAGGTGTAACATTTTTTAAAATAAATTATATACATACATATATATATATATATATATATATATATATATTTAAACCGTGATGATAAATTAGATTAGATTACATCACCATAAAACTTTTTTTTTGAAAATATATACAGTATATATATTTATTTCCCCAATATATATACAGTGTATATATATATTGTTAATTATGAGAAAATAAAATTTTTCTTAGTTAACACTTTTTTAATCTGTGCATTTAAAAAAAAAATATATACTTATATATATTCCTAAAAAAGTTTTATGGTGACGTATATCAAGCTAACGTCATCTGATGAAGGTCATCACTCCATATATTAACATGGTTTAGTTCATTTTAAATGGAATAACAATTTAAAAAAAAATAAAAAAAAAGTTTTTTAGGAAAGGAATATTGTAAACACGAATGTTTGTCAGAAACTGAACAGGGCTGAAGGCTTTGGGTTGTGGTGTGCGGCGGACGCACTAGGTGGGCCAGGTGCTCCCAATCTGCTGTCAGAATATGTGATTCTCCCCAATGACACGCAGCATCTGCGTCCAAGAGAGAGCATATTTCTGGGTTGGTGTCACAGAAACTTTTCTGCTGAGTGAGCTTTTTTTTTTTTTTAAATGTCAGTCCTACATCAACCTAAGCAAACATGGAAAAAAAAAAAAAACGTTTTGAATGTATCCACTCTCAGACCCTATAATGCGGTCATGTTTAATAAATGTAATGAAATATTGGAGACTTCATTTCAATTATTACTGAAAATTGTGGAAAAGAGTGCGACTGTGGCCGTACCGCACAGCACAATCTGTGAAAGGACTGTGCGGTGGAATGTGTGCATTAAACGGGCCATATAATTAGGAATAGAAGTTCAATGTAATGGGTCATAAAGTTTCATTTTATAGGAAAAGACTTTTCCTTGAAATATTTGTGAGTCCTGAGGTTTAACTTATACTGGGGGTGATTTACTTACAAAAACAGTTTTGACCCCAGTCTGGTGAACTTGCATTGACTTCCAACAATAATTATTCCTGAACATGAATCCATCATCAACCAACCAACAAGTGCACCAGCAACTCCTATTAGAGAAAAAGTCATATTCCAGCCTTTAAAGTACATTGAAATACTAAACATTCCTTTCTCTGTACAGCAGAGCACAGATTGGAGGAGGAAAGCAGCACAAAGAGCAAATCCATTGTCCTGCAGTGCTCATATGCTGACAAGGAACGAGCAGGGTGACTGAGAGATGAGCTCATCAATCTGCTGCTTCTCCTTTCACTGTACAAGCATAGGGGGTGGGGGTGGGGTTGGATCGGTATCAGGGCCAGTGCTACCACTAGGCAAACTAGGCAGCCTCCTAGGGCGCACTGCTACCTAGGGCGCCTGGCCACTGGTGTTCCTATTCTCTTCTCTCTGCAGCAAGCAGCTAAGTCTCAGCATGAGCAGGCTGTGTCTGTGTCCCGACTCCCGAATGAATGAAAGCAAGCAAACATTCATTGATGGGCACTGGTAGGCTGCATTGGTGGGCGCTGGTGAGGCTGCAATGATGGGCGCTGGTGAGGCTGCATTGATGGGCGCTGGTGAGGCTGCATTGATGGGCGCTGGTGAGGCTGCATTGATGGGCGCTGGTGAGGCTGCATTGATGGGCGCGGGTGAGGCTGCATTGATGGGCGCTGGTGAGGCTGCATTTAATGGTCGCTCAATTAAAAAGGTGGGGTATACATGGGCAGGGCAAAGGGGGTGGAGCCAAGGAGGGGGTGGGAAAATTAGGTTTTGCCTAGGGTGATAAAAATCCTTGCACCAGCCCTGGGTGGTATAAGACCCCTAAGTGTCACTTAACTGTATCAGAGTAAAATTAAGTTCTGGTAGACCGGGTTGTGCTGTGTGGTAGAGCAGACAGAAATACAAGTTCTTTGGCAGATAAAAGAGCTCCCATAGGAGGTTTCGGAGGCCGGAAGGGGTAAGGACAATCCTAAAATTAAATTTTTCTTCTTCACTGATGTGCGCTGATGAGTCTGCACTGATGGGCACTGATGAGTCTGCACTGATGGGCACTGATGATGTGGCACTGATAAGCTGCACTGATGGGCACTGATGAGGAGACAATGATAAGCTGCACTGATGGGCACTGATGAGGCTGTACTGGTGATGAGCAGTGGCGGCTGATGCTCAAAAATTTGTGGGGGGTGCAAACAAACTGAAAAAAACAAACAAACATCAATTGCAGCCACTGTGCCCATCAAACGCCGCCAGTTTGCCCCCTCAAATGCAGTCAGTTTCCCATCAAATGCAGCCAGTTTCCCATCAAATGCAGCCAGTTTCCCCATCAAATGCAGCCAGTTTCCCCTCAAATGCAGCCAGTTTCCCTATCAAATGCAGTCAGTTTCCCCATCAAATGCAGCCAGTTTCCCCTCAAATGCAGCCAGTTTCCCATCAAATGCAGCCAGTTTCCCATCAAATGCCGCCAGTTTCCCATCAAATGCAGCCAGTTTCCCATCAAATGCAGTCAGTTTCCCATCAAATGCAGCCAGTTTCCCCTCAAATGCAGCCAGTTTCCCATCAAATGCAGCCAGTTTCCCATCAAATGCAGCCAGTTTCCCCATCAAATGCAGCCAGTTTCCCCTCAAATGCAGCCAGTTTCCCTATCAAATGCAGTCAGTTTCCCCATCAAATGCAGCCAGTTTCCCCTCAAATGCAGCCAGTTTCCCATCAAATGCAGCCAGTTTCCCATCAAATGCCGCCAGTTTCCCCTCAAATGCAGCCAGTTTCCCATCAAATGCAGTCAGTTTCCCATCAAATGCAGCCAGTTTCCCCTCAAATGCAGCCAGTTTCCCATCAAATGCAGTCAGTTTCCCATCAAATGCAGCCAGTTTCCCATCAAATGCAGCCAGTTTCCCATCAAATGCCGCCAGTTTCCCCATCAAATGCAGCCAGTTTCCCATCAAATGCAGCCAGTTTCCCATCAAACGCCGCCAGTTTGCCCCCTCAAATGCAGCCAGTTTCCCATCAAATGCAGCCAGTTTCCCCATCAAATGCAGCCAGTTTCCCATCAAATGCAGCCAGTTTCCCATCAAACGCCGCCAGTTTGCCCCCTCAAATGCAGCCAGTTTCCCATCAAATGCCGCCAGTTTCCCCATCAAATGCAGCCAGTTTCCCATCAAATGCAGCCAGTTTCCCATCAAACGCCGCCAGTTTGCCCCCTCAAATGCAGCCAGTTTCCCCATCAAATGCAGTCAGTTTCCCCATCAAATGCAGCCAGTTTCCCCTCAAATGCAGCCAGTTTCCCATCAAATGCAGTCAGTTTCCCATCAAATGCAGCCAGTTTCCCCTCAAATGCAGCCAGTTTCCCATCAAATGCAGTCAGTTTCCCATCAAATGCAGCCAGTTTCCCCATCAAATGCAGTCAGTTTCCCATCAAATGCAGCCAGTTTCCCCATCAAATGCAGTCAGTTTCCCCATCAAATGCAGCCAGTTTCCCCATCAAATGCAGCCAGTTTCCCCTCAAATGCAGCCAGTTTCCTCATCAAATGCAGCCAGTTTCCCCTCAAATGCAGTCAGTTTCCTCATCAAATGCAGCCAGTTTCCCCATCAAATGCAGTCAGTTTCCCCTCAAATGCAGTCAGTTTCCCATCAAATGCAGCCAGTTTCCCATCAAATGCAGCCAGTTTCCCCATCAAATGCAGCCAGTTTCCCCATCAAATGCAGTCAGTTTCCCATCAAATGCAGCCAGTTTCCCATCCAATGCAGCCAGTTTCCCCTCAAATGCAGCCAGTTTCCCCTCAAATGCAGCCAGTTTCCCCATCAAATGCAGCCAGTTTCCCATCAAATGCAGCCAGTTTCCCCATCAAATGCAGCCAGTTTCCCATCAAATGCAGCCAGTTTCCCCATCAAATGCAGCCAGTTTCCCCATCAAATGCAGCCAGTTTCCCCATCAAATGCAGCCAGTTTCCCATCAAATGCAGCCAGTTTCCCCATCAAATGCAGCCAGTTTCCCATCAAATGCAGCCAGTTTCCCCATCAAATGCAGCCAGTTTCCCCATCAAATGCAGCCAGTTTCCCCATCAAATGCAGCCAGTTTCCCCATCAAATGCAGCCAGTTTCCCCATCAAATGCAGCCAGTTTCCCCATCAAATGCAGCCAGTTTCCCATCAAATACAGCCAGTTTCCCCATCAAATGCAGCCAGTTTCCCCATCAAATGCAGCCAGTTTCCCCATCAAATGCAGCCAGTTTCCCATCAAATACAGCCAGTTTCCCATCAAATGCAGCCAGTTTCCCCATCAAATGCAGCCAGTTTCCCCATCAAATGCAGCCAGTTTCCCATCAAATGCAGCCAGTTTCCCCTCAAATGCAGCCAGTTTGCCCTCCCCCGCCCGGCACTTACCTTTCTCGGGTCAGCACCGTTCTCCTCTGAGTCCTCGATGTCTTCTCCCATCCTCAATGTCATCTCTGCTATGATTGGACACCTGATAGGCGTCCAATCACAGCGCCTGTCGATTCAGCCAATCAGGTGACCGGTAACCAGACCCGGTGCACCTGGTTGGCTGAGAGGCGGGTCAGTGTTAGGGAAGCTATTACCTAACACAGCATTGTTTAAACAGGGAACGCACAGCAGTGCACCCACTGTTTAACCATTTGGAAGCCAATTAGAGCCCACAGGCACTTCCAAAACACCCCCGCCGCTGTAATTCAGATGGCCGGCGCTCAACAAGGGGCCGGACACCTGAATAGTGGGTGTCAGCGGCGACAATAGATAGATTCATGCAATGCCTGAATCTATCTATTGTTGAGTGACGGGTGCAGGAGAGAGGGTGTGTCGCTCCTGCGCCCACTATGGACGGACCGCCACTGGTGATGAGCACTGATGAGGGGGCACGAATAAGCTGCACTGATGAGGTGACACTGATAAACTGCACTGATGAGGTGGCACTGATAAACTGCACTGATGGGCACTGATGAGACTGCACTTATGAGGTGGTGCTGGTAAAACTACACTGATGGGCACTGATGAGGCTGCACTGATGGGCACTAAGCTGCGCTGGTTGGCACTGATGGGGCTGTACTGATGATCAGGGTACTGATTATCAATGTAAAGAATGTACTGAGAGCCTTACCGGTTATCGGCTCTCATTTCTTCAAACAGACCCAGTGCATTAGGAAAGGACATCCCGTAATAAAGACCGCTCACTGCTGCAAGGTGACTGGTCTTGTCTCCGCCCCCTCCTGTATTTTTTTGCAGGCAGCCTGTAATAGGTGGAGCCTGCTGGACCCCTCCCACAGCTGTTCTTTATGCACAGGCTATGTACATCACAATAATGAGGTCACAGCTACTTTTACAAGGTAATATCTGAGTTTCTAAAGGCATTTGGGGCAGAAAAAGCAGCTTTGTATCCTTTTTGTCTTTTGAGGTGTATAAATGTTTTTGTGTGTGGAGTTTAGCCTTATTATTTTTTACTACTCCTCTATCCCAGAGATACGCTTCCCCTTTAAGCTGGTCACACAGAGGCGATTGATCAGAGCCCTGAGTGATACTCTGTTCATCCAATACGCACATCCGCTACTCCAACTTAGGAATCTCTGCCTATGAGTCCGAGATTTACAGAAGATTGGGAAAAATTCGGAAATGCTCTATAATATTCTGTACAGAACACACAGACCAATTTAAAAAAGTTTATCTCAAACCAAAACTTTTTAAAGTTTTGGATAAAGCAGGGAAGGGTTAAAAAAATAAGTTTAATCTGCTTATATTTCTCCTTCCCTGGTTCTTATTCTTCCAGCAATGTCCAATATTGTACGTTTTATGTTACTCTTTTTTTTTTTTATAATAATTTTTTTTTTATTAAGTTTTATTACTTAGATAGGTACATTATTTATGTCAGTGGTGCCTGACTTTTTCTGATCATCAACTCTCCTTATTGTTTGTGTATTTTATTTTGCAGCCCAAGACAATTCCTCTTCTTCCAATGAGGCCCAGGAAGGTCAAAAGGTTGGACACTCATATATGTTACGAAACGCACAGACCAGTTAAAATCTATTTAAAATACAATATGCTCCCCCGATTACGTAAACTCTGACGAAACGCGTAGGGAAGAGTCCTTGTCTGTGACATAACCACGCACGCCGAAGCTGTTTACATGCGGATTGGTTCCCGGGAACTTTTGATTGCTACATGCTGGATTGTATCTGGATTACTGTGAGTTTTTAGCTTCACCATTTTCATAAATTTATATACAGTTTTACACTATGTGGGCTTTTTTTTATTTCTTTCCCATGGGGCTGTGATAGGGAGCGATCCTTACCATCAGCTATGACACTATCCCCTTCAGCATAATAGAGGGAGCAGTTTCGATTTTCTGGGCTTACAAACTACGCCTGTTTGAACTCTAATTTGAAGTCTAGGTATCCAGTAAGGAGGCATTCTATTCTTTTAAGGTGGAGGTGCACCTGGGTGATCGGCACTTACGTTTATTTGTTCACCTAAATTGGACACTTACTAGGAGATTCTATTTGGAATCACTGTTTCTTCCAATTATGGAGAACAGCATGAACTGTTTCACTTTACGAAAAAAAATGACATTTATTTTGAATGTTTAGCGTGGTAACTTTTGTTATTTATTCTAAAATGTATTTAACCACTTGTCCCCCGCCCACTGTCAATTAACGGCGGGCGGAGGATACTCTCGTTCTGGGAGGACGTCATATGACGTCCTCCCTTTAAAACGAGCTAGGAGGCGCGCGCTTGCCGCCAGCGGCGCGCGCGCCCGCCGCGTTTACAAGGCCCCGGTGCGCATGCCCGGCGGCCGCGATTGCCGCCGGGCACCCGCGATTGCCCGGGAAACGAGCAGGAAAGTGGATCTCTGTGTGTAAACACAGAGATCCACGTCCTGTGAGGGAGAGGGGACCGATGGTGTGTCCCTTGTACATAGGGACAACCATCGGTCACCTCCCCCAGTCAGTCCCCTCCCCCCACAGTAAGAACACATTGAGGGAACATATTTAACCCCTTCCCGCCCCCTAGTGGTTAACCCCTTCCCTGCCAATCCCATTTATACAGTAATCAATGCATTTTTATAGCAGGGATCGCTGTATAAACGTGAATGGTCCCAAAAATGTGTCAAAAGTGTCCGATGTGTCCGCCGCAATATTGCAGTCACAATAAAAAAATTGCAGATCGCCGCCATTACTAATAAAAAAATAAAAAAATAAAAATGCTATAAATCTATCCCCTATTTTGTACACGCTATAACTTTTGCGCAAACCAATCAATACGCGCTTATTGCGATTTTTTTTTTTACCAAAAATATGTAGAAGAATACGTATCGGCCTAAACTGAGGAAAATTTAATTTAAAAAAAAAAATGGGTATTTATTATAGCAAAAAGTAAAAAATAGTGTTTTTTTTCCAAACTGGACGCTCTTCTTTTGTTTATAGCGCAAAAAATAAAAACCGCAGAGGTGATCAAATACCACCAAAAGAAAGCTCTATTTGTGGGAAAAAAAGGACGCAAATTTCGTTTGGGAGCCACGCCGCACGACCGCGCAATTGTCATTCAAAGTGTGACAGCGCTGAAAGCTGAAAAATGGCTTGGGCAGGAAGGGGGTTTTCGTGCACAGTAGAGAAGTGGTTAAAGTGGTTGTAAAGTCAGAAGGTTTCTTATTTTAATCCTTTCTATGCATTAAGATAAAATGTATTCTGTGTGCAGCAGCCCCCCTCGGCTTCCCTAATACTTACATGAGTCCATCTCTGTCCAGCGATATCCTATAGTGTCTCGGCAGTCCGGGATTCTATCTCCTGATTGACAGAGACACAGCAGTGGCGCCAATGACTCCTGATGCTGTCAATCAAAGTCAGTTAGCCAATCAGGAGGGTGAGGGGGCGGGGCCAGATCGCAGCTCCATGTCTGAATGGATACAGGGAGCTTTGACTCGGCTTGGGGTGCCCCCATAGCCAGCTGCTTGCTCTGGGGGCACTCAACAGGAGGCAGGGGCCAGGAGAGCCAAAGAGGGACCCGAGAAAAGGACTGCTCTGTGCAAATCCACTGCAAGAGAGCAGGTAAGTATAAAATGTTTGTTATTTTATAGAAAAAAAACCCCCAAGACTTTACAGTCACTTTAAAGCCAAAACTGGTGCCAAAAAAGGTGTTCTATTGGATGAGATGTGGTGAGTGTGGAGGCCATTGGAGTGCAGGGACCTCATTGTCCAGTGGTGAGATGATTGGAGCTTTGTGACATGGTGCATTATCCTGCTGGAAGGAGCCATCAGAAGATGGGGACACTGTAGTCATAAAGGGGTTGCTCCGCCGGAAAAAAAAAATTAAAAGCCAGCAGCTACAGCTACAGCAGCTGCTGGCTTTTAATATTTGGACACTTACCTGTCCTGGAGTCCAGCGACGTCCGCAGCAGAGGACGAGCGACCGCTCGTCGCTCTGCTGCTCCCTCCGCCATCCTCGCTGAGGGAACCAGGAAGTGAAGCCCTGCGGCTTCATGCCCGGTTCCCTACGGCGCATGCGCGAGTCGCGCTGCGCCGTTCTGATTGGTGCTCCTGTGTTCTGGGAGCCGAGTGTCTCCCAGAACACCAAGGGAAGTCTGCGGGAAGTGACGTAACTCCCGCAGATTCCTGGAGACAGGACTCCCGGATGTGGGTGAAAATACCTGTCTTAGACAGGTATCTTCACCCCCTCCCCCCTGAAAGGTGTCAATTGTGACACCGGAGGGGGGGAGGGTTCCAAATAGCAAAAGTTGCTATTTAGGGTGGAGCTCCACTTAAAGGGATGGACATGATCAGCAACAATACTCAGGTAGGCCGTGGTGATTAAATGATGCTCAATTGGTACTAAGGTAGGGTGACCAGACATCCCCGGTTTCAGGGGACAGTCCCCGGATTGAGAACACTGTCCCCAGACCAAGTCTGTCCCCAGTTTTGTCCCCGGATTGGATTTGAACAGGGGCTGGGGCAATTTCAAAGACAGTCAGTGCAGAATTAAAAAAAAAATATGAATTACACACCCCCGCTCCGCCACTCCTACTAGCTTAGGGGGGTGTATTTTTTCCATTATCTGTGCCCCTTTCTGATGATCATGTGCTGGTCGGAGCGGAGGGAATATTTCTTCAGTTTCGGGTACATGCCCATTCCGCTCCCGCTTACATGTTCTAATGCCTTGGCTCAAGTCCTGGCCAGCTGCCTGCTTATCTCCTTGCCTTCCCTGGCGGAGTGATCTTACCAGTAGTAGCCGGGGCCCGGAGAGTAAGACTTGACAGGCTGCGAGGCAGGTGGTGACGGGCAAAGAGTCGCCGATTGCCGCCATTACTAGTAAAAAAAAAAAATGTCCCCGGATTTCATTTTAAAAATCTGGTCACCTTATACTAAGGGGTCCAAATTATGTCAAGAAAATATCCCCCACACCATCACACCCCCACCACCAGCCTGACCCGGTGATACAAGACAGGATGGATCCATGCTTCCATGTTGTTTACATTTAAATTCTGACCCGACCATCTGAATGTCACAGCTGAAATTGAGACTCATCAGACCAGGCAATGTTATTTCAATCTTCGATTGTCCAATTTTGGTGAGCCTGTGAGAATTGTAGCCTCAGTTTCCTGTTCTTAGCTGACAGGAGTGACACCCGGTGTGGTCTTCTGCTGCTGTATCCGATCGGCTTCAAGGTTCGATGTGTAGTGCGTTCAGAGATGGTATTCTGCATACCTTGAATGCAACGAGGGGTTATTTGAGTTACTGTTGCCTTTCTATTATCTGGAACCAGTCTGGCCATTCTCCTCTGATCTCAACAAGGCATTTTCCTCCACACAACTGCCGCTCCCTGGATATTTTCCTTTTTTCGGACCATTCTCTGTAAACCCGAGAGATGGTTGTGTGTGAAAATCCCAGTAGATCAGCAGTTTTTGAAATACTCAAACCAGCCCGTCTGGCACCAACAACTATGACACGTTCAAAGTCACCTAAATCTTCTTTCTTTCCCATTCTGATGCTCGGTTTGAACTTCAGCAAGTTGTCTTCACCACGAATAGGCGTGCGCAGAGGGTGGCACACCATAATCACCCTGAGCAGCACAGATTCCCCCTACTGCCCTGGCTTCCATCTTTCCCCCCGCAGCGCTGCCAGCTTCCCTTCTCTACTATCGGCTGTTGCTGCTGGGATGTTTTAGGAGTGGGGAAGGGGTCAGTAAATATGTAATTTACCAGCCCCTTCCCTTTCTGAATGGACATCGTGAGTGATCGGTAGTGTGTGTTTGGGCTTTGGGGTGCACATCCTAATGCAATAGGCTGCGCACACCTATGTCACCACGTCTAGAAGCCTAGAGTTGCTGCCATTGCCTGATTAGCAATTTGTGTTACCAAGAAATTTAACAGGTGTACCTAATAAAGTGGCCGGTGAGTGTAAATCCTGAGTAATTACAGCTCAGCGGTTTCATCATCTCCCCTGTACAAAACAAGTGAGTCACCAGTGACTGGACCGGCTTACCAGACCACCAGCCCAACACAAATGCAAATATTAGGAAGGGAAGCAGATAGTAATGACGTCCTGCATCTCTGATTGGTCGGTGGTGCAGAGACGTCACCCCGTACAGTTTCTGTTTTTTTGGTGGTCGTTGGAGTTGTGTGTAAACTTTGCCCAGGCTGACCACCAAATTTAGTGATTGCAGTTGGTGTCCCAAAGAAAATTTTACAAAATTCCAAAATCTTTTTGATTTAGAACAAGTGACTCCCGTCACACAGTTTTTTTATGTTTTTTTCCTGTCTGTATCTCCCTCTCTTTTTGTTCTGGTGACCATCGTCACTGAAGCAGAAGGTAATAGGAATGCCAAAATGTTACAGTTGTCACCAGAGCAGGAATGCAAGGGAAATCCTCCACTGGGGTCACCTAGTGACACTGCCTTACAAGGCTTTTATCATTACTTTGAAGAAATTATCTCAAGGAATTCTATAAATGCTCTGCCTTATAATTCCCATTTATTAACCCATCTATCTATCTATCTATCTATCTATCTATCTATCTATCTATCTATCTATTTGCCCACTCCCCGCCCCTATATTGGGTATATATGACATCTGTTTGCCGTTATTCCGTGACTATGACAAAGCGCATGCGCGTGAAACGCATCGTCATGGCAACAGTGGAGCCTATCTTCAATGCTGGTTCCTGGGCTTCCACCTCCTCCACACTTCCGGCTTGCACCGCCCGTCATCCAGAAGCGCCAGCCACACACACGGCTCAGCTCCCCTGGCTTCCAGCTTCAGGTCTTGGTCGGTTGGCCGGTTGTCCTCCTTCAATGTGACCGGAACTTACAATCAGTGGTACCGGATATCTGCAGGATCCCTGGTGGCCACACACCATCCCGGAATTTGCAGCAGCATCACCCCTAATACACACCAGTGCCCCCCGACTCCAGCCTCTGAGCCCCTTTTTCCAGACCAGGTCACAACTCTGCACAGCATGAGCACTGGCGCCCCTCCATGCTCCACAGGCTAGCTTTTTGGATGATGTTGACCTCTCAATGCCGCAAATGTTGGTGTCATTAGGAGGAAAAGTGCCCAATCAGTGTCAGTGGGAGGAATAGTTTTCCATTATTATGGTGAGTGGGAGGAATAGTACCCCATCCTCGGTGTCAGTGTGAGGAATCATACCCCCTTGTTGGTGTCAGTGGGAGGATTAGTGCCCCATCATTGGTGTCAGTGGGAGGAATAATACCCCATCATTGATAGTGGGAGGAATAGTACCCCATTATTGGTGTCTGTGAGGAAAAGTGCCCTATTGATGGTGTCAGTGGGAGGAATAATACCCCATCACTGATAGTGGGAGTAATAGTACCCCATTGTTGGTGTCAGGCCTCGTACACACGACCGATTTTCTCGGCAAGAACCAGCAAGAAACTTGCTGGCAGAGAGGTCTTGCCGAGTAAATCGGTCGTGTGTACGCTGCTAGCGGGTTTCTCGTCGAGAAAACCGACAAGAAACCTCGACGAGAAAATAGAGAACCTGCTCTCTATTTTCTCGTCGAGATTCTCCTCGGCATGTTTCTCGACGAGAAAAGTGAGTGTGTGTACACTTACCTGTCCTCCCCGAAGCCCGCGCATGTTCGAAATGAATTCGACGCATGCGCGGTAGCTTCCTAGGCATACGTAGGGTATACCAAGATGGCGGCGACGGCATCGAATGTGACGAGCGCATGCTCGTCGTAGTCGATGACGTCACCGCGTACACTCCTTTCAAAGAACGCGGGTTCTTTGAAACGAGCGTGTGTACACTCGGCCGGGACAAGTTTCTTGTCCAAGAATCTCGTCGAAAAAAACGACATGTTTTTTTCAACGAGAATCTCGGCCGTGTGTACGAGGCCTTAGTGTGAAGAAAAGTGCCCTATTGTTGGTGTCAGTGGGAGGAATAGTGCCCCATCACTGATAGTGGGAGGAATAGTACCCCATTGTTGGTGTCAGTGGAAGGAGTAGTACCCCATTGTTGGTGTCAGTGGAAGGAATAGTACTCTATTGTTAGTGTCAGTGGGAGGAATAGTGTCTTATATCAGTGAGAGGAACACTGCCCCAAGGGCCGGATGTAGGCAAGCAAAGAGTCGCATCAGCCCCCCGGGTCACAGTTTGGAGACCACTGCTATAGAAACAATCAGATCAGGCAATGGTAATGTCTATGAGCACCTTATACCTCTTTTGCTAGGATGAAAATCGAATTTGGAGTCGCCTTCCACTGCAACATGAACTCTTAATCCATTTGGCTAATAAAATTACCATCTGTGATCCCACTGAGTGTCTGTCATACGCCGGGACCCAGAACTTTACAGAGCGATCGGTGGCGGAGTGGGGAATCAGGAGAGTTTGGAAGCTCAATATGGAGCGTTTTGCCTCGGGCGAAGCGTCTTTTGTTGTGTTGGTTGTGAAGCATCGTTTGGGAATTTTTTTTTGTTTTTGCAAAACAAGTCTCTGGTTACTCTCATCCACCGCGATCTGGCGGGGACGGCTCGCAAACCACGAAAATGGCACTTTCAGACTGCAGGCCTGGGTGGTAAATATCTGCACGCCCACAGACGTCCTTAGCACACTACAGTCAAGATTAAAAGGATTCCTGTGAGCTCTTATGGTTTATCCCATCATCAGCAGAGGAGCACAATAAAAAAAGGGAATTGGCAGAGCTCGGAGTTCCTACACAGAGGGACTCATGGAGGCTGAGGGAACTGGTGGCTTCGGTGCTTCAAGAAAATAAAATATCAGAGCCGGGTGGAAGAGGGAAACTTCTATACAAGAGCAGGTCACAAATCCATGGATCACCAATATTTTTGAGTGTCACTTGAGTCAACTCATCCCAATTACTAAATTTCATATTATCAATAACATATTAACATACATACCTGATTTGCCAGGACAGTGCCATATCATGGTCCTCTGTCCCACCAATGTTGTGTCCTGGGCCATGTCCTGGGATCGAGCACCAACCTTATTTGAATTACTGCACATGCCCAGTAACTCAGAAAGACATTCATTGCAGGATTCAGGCCCACAAGCGGGAGATCTGTACATATTTGTGGGTGGGGTGTGGGTGGTACCAACCCAACCGGATCAGAGGGTTAACATAACAGCCAAGCAGAATTTTTAAAAGACAGGGTCAACATTATTTTTTTAATGATCAGTTTGTGTCACGTCAGGGACAGGGAGCTTGATCAGGAACAACACACGTATCGCTCTCTATCACAAGCACCCAAATTTGGGTTGAGCTGGATTATAACAGGCTTGGTTTCCTCCCAGAGACTGATCACATTAATCAGCCTGCAGGTGGACAGACAGACAAGGGAATGTTATAGCCAAAACCATACCTCCCAACTTTCTGAGATGGGAATGAGGGACAACTATTAGCATAAGTATGCAGGCATAGGACACGCCCCCTGCCACGCCCCCTTAAAGGAGAATTGTACAAAATAAATTGATTGGTTAAACCCACAAGTGCTTTTTTACCACTACTATTATATTGGCTTGTGGAATTTACAAATGTAGCAATTTAAAAATTGGATGAAAGGTTTAGCACTGGGAAACACTTTTTGAAATATAAAAAGTGCATTTTATATACATCTATATAAATCAGACCAACATGAGGGACAAATGAGGAGCTATGAGGGACAGAGGGACATTGTTCCAAATCAGGGACAGTCCCTCAAAATCAGGGACAGTTGGGAGCTATGTCAAAAGCCTGAATGCTGGAATGAGGAATAGGAGCACTAAGTGATCCTGACATTACCCTACCTCTGAGGAGGGGCCCTGGACCCTTAAAGACAAGCTGGACAATTAGCACAGGACCATCAGACTGGGCAGAGGTCAGTGAATTTGTGAGGTCAGGTTTGATAGCCGGTGACTTGTCACTAGGGTTGCCAAGCCAAGCCAAAAATGGAACTTCCGCTTTTCGGAACCCCCCCCTCTGGTGTCACATTTGGCACCTTTCAGGGGGTGCAGATACCTGTATAATACAGGTATTTGCACCCACTTCCAGGGGGGGGGGTTTCTCCACACTGATCCCAGGAGACAGCGGGGACCACTGGGAACGCGCCGCGTTACTCACGCATGCGCAGTAGGGAACCGGGCAGTGAAGCCGCAACGCTTCACTTCCTGATTCCCTCACCGAGGATGTCAGCGGGGCAGTCGAGAGACGAGCGATTGCTCAGTTTCGGCTGCCGTCATCGCGGGCACCCTGGACAGGTAAGTGTCCATTTATTAAAAGTCAGCAGCTGCAGTATTTGTAGCTGCTGGCTTTTAATATAAAAAAATTTGCAGGACCTCCGCTTTAAGGCTGCATTTACACCTGAGCGTTTTCATCTCCTAAAACGCTTGTAAAACGCCTGAAAAACGCCCAACAAGCAAAATCCCATTCATTTCAATGGCACCTGTTCACATCTGAGCATTTTGTCATCTAAGCTCAAAAAAGAACATGAGCTTCATTGGGGCACATTACAGGCCTTTTTTCTGCCTTTTACATTGGTGACCTGAACAAAAACGCGGTAAAAACGCAGTAAAAAACGCGTGCCTTTGAAACGCTCAGGTGTGAATGCAGCCTTAAACCCGAACACATATGAATTACACAGGTTCTGAGGCTGATTTAATCCAGATAAGTCAACAAGTGAGTTTAATTACCACCTTAAAGCGGAGCAATAAGGGCATCTCCGGGGATAAAAGGATTCAAAAGAAAGCTAGGAGAGGAGAAAGTCGCATTATATGCGGACGACATCCTACTCTTTCTGGGGGATACACAGGCCTCACTGGCGACAGCAATGAATATTATAGGGGAATTTGGGAGATTTTCCGGTCTAACAATAAACTGGGAGAAATCCGCCCTCCTGCCGCTAGAGCCCTTGAGAGGGCAGATAGACCAAGTGAAGGTAGTACCCCAGATAAGATACCTAGGAATAAACATGACAAAGGATCCTGGGCACTATATAGGGGGAAATCTAGTGCCATTACTGACAAAGATGAAACAAAAATGCAGGTTCTGGAATTCGCTTCCCCTATCTGTAGTAGGAAGGAGTAATCTGATAAAAATGGTGTGGATGCCGCAAATCTTATATATTCTACATAATTCCCCAGTATGGATCCCAAAACGGTGGTTCAGGAAGATAGAAGGGGTTTTCAGGGAATTGATCTGGAAGGGGGGAATAGCGAGAATCTCGCTCCGAGCCTTGCAATATCCAAGGGAGAAGGGGGGTCTCGCTCTCCCGAACCCCAGATTTTACTTCTTAGCGGCCCAGCTGCAGCACATGAGGAATAGTAATCAGAGAGGACCCAGGGTAGTCACGAATGACACAAGTCATGACACGGAAGTTGAGGCAGTGGAGGCAGATTCATTTCATTCTAAATGCCCCACAGTCCAATTAATGGTAAAATGTTGGAAAGAGGGGAAGAAGATTCTAGGATATACAGGTTTCTCTGAATTCTCCCCTATCTGGGATAATAGCAACCTACAAGAACTTAAAATCATGGGAAAGGTTGATGAGTGGGACAGATTAGGGATACATCTACTGGAACAACTATTTGCTGTTGGTAGAATAAAAACATTTCAAGAAATAAGAGAGGAGTTCTCGGTTCCAAATAGATCTTTTTATAGATATTTACAAATCAGACATGCGCTGAATGCACAATTTGAAAATAGGATACCGGAATGGAATAATATGGCCATCTTCCGAAACTTAGTAAACACTGAGGACACTAGAGGAGTAATCTCAACCATTTATGACTCCCTAGAAAGGGCAGATCGAAGCGAGATCATGGCTAATAAAATTAGGGACAAATGGGAGAAGGATGTGGGCACAATTTCACAAGATCAATGGGAACAAATACTGGGTATAGGCCCCGAACTGTCAATGTCCCCCTCCCAGTATATGTCTCAGCTATATCTGATACATAGGACATACTACACGCCCCAAAGAATGTTCCAATTTGGCAGGAGACCAGACCCAGGATGCCAGAGATGTGGACAGGATAAAGGAGACCTAATACACATGGTCTGGAGATGCCCCAAGCTGTACCAATATTGGAAGCAAATAGTCGAAAAGATCAATAGAACATTTGGAACATTATTACAGCCGGAGGCGAGGCTATGTGTGCTGGGCTTGGTGGAAGAGAGGGTATCCTCAAAGGGCGAGCATATAGCGATTAGGAGATGCCTGTTTCAGGGAAGGAAACTTATTGCACAGAAATGGCAAGCGGTAAACCCACCTACAGTAACAGAATGGGAGGAGGTAATAAATGACACAATAAGAAAAGAAGAATTTATATACACTAAAAGAGGTAACAAAAAGAAATTTAATAATATATGGAATAAATGGATTGACGGGGGGGCACGGTGGATGAGGGGGGGGGGGAACGGGAATGAGTTGGAGAATGTATAACATAAGTCAAGGCATATTTGTATTGTAACACGGGATTGAAATGGATGCATGTATAAATGTTGTGATAAAGAAATAAAAAAAATATTTGATTAAAAAAAAAAAAAAAAGCGGAGCTCCGCCGGAAAAAAAAATCTTAAAAGCCAGCAGCTACAGCTACAGCAGCTGCTGGCTTTTAATATTTGGACACTTACCTGTCCAGGAGTCCAGCGACGTCCGCAGCAGAGGACGAGCGATCGCTCGTCACTCTGCTGCTCCCTCCGCCATCCTCGCTGAGGGAACCAGGAAGTGAAGCCCTGCGGCTTCATGCCCGGTTCCCTACGGCGCATGCGCGAGTCGCGCTGCGCCGTTCTGATTCGCTCTCCTGTGTTCTGGGAGCCGAGTGTCTCCCAGAACACTATGGTAAGTCTGGGGGAAGTGACGTCACTCCCGCAGATTCCCGGAGAGAGGACTCCCGGATGTGGGTGAAAATACCTGTCTTAGACAGGTATCTTCACCCCCCCTCCCCCCTGAAAGGTGTCAATTGTGACACCGGAGGGGGGGATGGTTCCAAATAGCAGAAGTGTAAATTTAGGGTGGAGCTCCACTTTAATTTATATGTGTTCAGTTTTAAAGGGATGAGGTGGCAACCCTACGTGTCACAGGAGTCAAGCCGCATAGCTGAAACACAAGCAGAATGCAGACTGCCCTGAAAAAAAGGTTGAAAGCCCCACCTGGCTAAATGAGGCAGTCTATCCAAAGGATGGATTGAACTTCTTAGACAGGTCTGAATGGATGTAGTAGAAGTAGGGTGAGGCCAGGTTACAGAAAGTCCTGAATAAGAGGCTCAATGGGCATGGGCTGGACTGGCATAACTGGT
Organism: Rana muscosa; assembly: GCA_029206835.1. NCBI lineage: Eukaryota > Metazoa > Chordata > Amphibia > Anura > Ranidae > Rana > Rana muscosa. Next base: position 330,149,863 of record CM055119.1, on the reverse strand, counting down.
GCAGAGGCCAACTGAATCGCATCGCCAGATGTAGCGACTACCTGAATCACATCGCCAGGTGTAGCGACTACCTGAATCACATCGCCAGGTGTAGCAACTACCTGAATCACATCGCCAGGTGTAGCAACTACCTGAATCACATCGCCAGGTGTAGCGACTACCTGAATCACATCGCCAAATGTAGCGACTACCTGAATCACATCGCCAGGTGTAGCGACTACCTGAGTCACATCGCCAGATGTAGCGACTACCTGAGTCACATCGCCAGGTGTAGCAACTACCTGAATCACATCGCCAGGTGTAGCGACTACCTGAATCACATCGCCAAATGTAGCAACTACCTGAATCACATCGCCAAATGTAGCGACTACCTGAATCACATCACCAAGTGTAGCGACTACCTGAGTCACATCGCCAGATGTAGTGACTACCTGAGTCACATCGCCAGGTGTAGCGACTACCTGAGTCACATCGCCAGGTGTAGCGACTATCTGAGTCACATCGCCAGGTGTAGCGACTACCTGAGTCACATCGCCAGGTGTAGCGACTGTGGAACTTGCGGACAAGTTAGCCTGGCTGTGCATTCAAGGGAGTTTAGTGACAGGCAAAGGTAGGGGTAATCCAGGGGGCTTGACTTCTGAGGACTTGGAGGAAGTTTCCAAACAGGGCTCAAGGCTGCTAGACAGCGGATAAGTGTGGCTTCTCCGAGAAGAAGATTTAGACAGCGCTTCTTGCTTTAACAGAGTCATAAAAAGGTACATGGTTATGCAAACTGGAGTTACATTTGTAAACATTGTCATGATCAGGATCTGAATAGGACTGTAATAAAAGCACATGACTGTTACTGGCCACTCAAGAGTTATAAATGGGCAACCGGTCAGCAGTTTTAATGCAGTTCTGGATGCAGGTCTGGGACCAGGACCTATTCTCTTCTTTAGCCCAGTCTATGTGCCGGTTGTGAAGTTCAAGCCAGGGATACCAGTGGCGGCTGGTGCTCAAAATTTTTGGGGGGCGCAAAAAAAAAAGAAAAATACTGAAAAAAAACCCCATCAATTGCAGCCTCACTGTGCCCATCAAATGCAGCCACTGTGACATCAATTGAAGCCATTGTGCCCATCAAATAAAGCCACTTGTGCCCATCATATGCAGTCACTTGTGCCCCATCAAATGCAGCCACTGTGACATCAATTGAAGCCATTGTGCTCATCAAATAAAGCCACTTGTGCCCATCATATGCAGTCATTTGTGTCCCATCAAATGCAGCCACTGTGGCATCAATTGCAGTCATTGTGCCCATCAAATGCAGGTACTTGTGCCCCATCATATGCAGCCACTTGTGCCCCATCATATGCAGCCACTGTGCCCATCAAATGCAGCCACTGTGCCCATCAAATTCAGCCACTGTGCCCATCAAATTCAGCCACTGTGACATCAATTGCAGCCATTGTGCCCATCAAATTAAGCCACTTGTGCCCATCATATGCAGCCACTTGTGCCCCATCAAATGAAGCCACTGTGGCATCAATTGCAGTCATTGTGCCCATCAAATGCAGGTACTTGTGCCACATCATATGCAGCCACTTGTGCCCCATCATATGCAGCCACTTGTGCCCCATCATATGCAGCCACTTGTGCCCCATCATATGCAGCCACTGTGCCTATCATATGCAGCCACTTGTGCCCATCAAATGCAGCCACTGTGGCCCATCATATGCAGCCACTGGTGCCCATCAAATGCTGCCACTTGTGCCCAAAAAATGCAGCCACTGTGCCCATCATATGCAGCCACTTGTGCCCATCAAATGCAGCCACTGTGGCCCCCGCCCACCCGCTGTCTGCCCTGCACTTACCCCATCTTGGTGGCGGGTCCGGCAGCAGGTGACGGCGGCGAGCTGTGGGACGGCTCCTGTGTCCTCCATGCGTCTCTCCTTCCGTTCTAATAGGCATCCAATAGGGGCGCCTGTGCCTTCAGACAATCAGGTGACAGGTATTAGACCCGTGCTTCCTGACTGGCGGAGTGGCAGTTCAGTGTTAGAAAAGCAAATATTCACTCTTTTTATATCTTTCTCAAAAAATAAAAAATAAATAGATAAAATTATTTTGGGTACAGTAGTACATGAGTAATTGTCAGTCAAACTATCACATCGCTGAAAACTGAACAATGTTCTGAATTGGAAAGGTTATATACGGGTTGGTACGGAGGTGGTTAAAAAGTGCAAACTTTAATTTAAAAAAATGAAAGAAAAGAAAATTCCCTAAAACTCTTCTAGTTTTCAGCCTTGTGATGAGAACTGCCGCGCTGTGCTGAAAAATAAGGCAGATAGGGTGCGTATGTTTGACCGGGTTGGGCTCGGTCCCCATGGTCCCCCCATGGTCACGCCATCCTTAGAAAGAAAAAACGATTCACTGCAGACCACCATGTGGTCACATTATCTTGGCAGCAGTCTGGCACACTATCCCTCGGCTCTCCCATGCTGCAGAGTCACCCGCTGTTCACTCAGTGCCCCCTTTCCTCTTCCCTTTCTTTTTTGCCGGCCGTGTTAAGAGATTGATTAATTGGTAGCGCGGTTCTTGAGTGGGCCTCGGCTTGCAGAAAATGAGATGCGATGAGAAAACCGTCAAGCCGAGAGGTGATTAAAGCTTCGGCGCTTGTGAAGGTACCATGACTGCCTCTCTCGGAATAGCTAAACAATGTTTGATCACCGTAGAGGGGCCCGGGTCAGTGCTTGGAGAAACATCGAACGGCCCAGAAAATGCCAAAGTTCTACAGGAGGAATTATTAGAGAGAATCTATAGTTGCAATTTGTATCTTCATTTTTTTAATCATAAAGCAGAAAAATTGGCAAAACCCCAATTCACCCCATTGGTATTGTCTTTAAAACTCCTGCGCTGAAGTTTTTTCTTTTAATTTTTAAAATAATTTAATAATTGGTTATATAAGCCTAACAGGGTCAGCCAAAGAATAGGCAGAAGAAGCAGCTGCCTTGGGAGCTTCGGAAAGAGGGGGCTGCAAAAAAAGCAGGACCTGCAACCTATCCTGCTGGGGTAGCTCCTAGCTCATGGGGGGAGCCGTGGACTTTGACCTTTTGGCCTTGCGTGCTAAAGGACTATGTCCTAGCACTGAGGTCTGAGGTGGGTCTTTTGCAGGGGACCAATGACATCAGAGGCGTAACTAGATCCTTCAGGGCCACGGTGCAAGAAACTACGAAGCCCTGGACATCCTCCCAGAACCCTGCCTCCCGCGTGCCGCCTGGGGTTAGGGTTAGGGTGACCACATTTCCGAACTGCCATTCAGGGACACTCCCCCCGCCCCCCGCGCACGCCCTCGCCCACCCGGTGCACGCCCTCGCGCCAGCCCAAAAAAATATGATTTTTTTGGCCAATTTTTGGAAAAACAAAAGCAAACAATGGTCACCAGTTTAGACAGGTGGTATACATTTTTTACACATACATTTTTTATTGCCCCCACTTGTCAGCCTCATTTTATTGCCCCCACTTGTCAAATTCATTTTTTATTCCCCCCCACTTGTCAGCTTAATTTTTTATTGCCCCTCCAGGGCAGGGCCCCACTTTGTAAGCCTCATTTATTATTGTACTTTCCCCAGCCCCAGTTCCCCCGACTTGTCACCTGACCTGCTCCAATCAGGTTCCATTTGCTCACCTTCTAATCTGAACTGGTCTGGTGTGGTGGGCGGTTGAGCGTCAGTCTTTGTTTCCTGGTTTAGGCTGTGGGGGCCCCCCTCAGGCAGTCGGGCGGCTCGGGTCGCGGGCGGGAGGAGGAGAAGTTGGTCAATGCGATGTGGGAGTCGGGACGGGCAGCCAAACCGTGAATCTAAGCCAGCCAGCACTACAGAATGCCGCTGCCTGTCGGGAGGTCACTGAAGCCTGGAGGAGTCAGGAGGTGCTGCTGCCACGGTCGGAGAAGGAGAGGAGGTGAGTGGACTCGGAGTGCAGGGCAGCACTGGGTAAAGGCCTTGCTCCTCTCGGCCTCGCTCTGAGATTCTGCGAATGTGACGTCACTGGTTGCTAGACACCAGGCGGGGCGGCAATTGTCTATTAGAGTGGCTGTGTGTCCTCATTTCATTCCTGGACACTGTATTGTCCCGGAATGAAGGTGTCCGGGACACGGGACACAAATGTGAATTGCGGGACAATCCCGGGCAATCCGGGACACGTGGGCACCCTACCTGGGGTGCGCATCCAGCACGCTCTGTGACACAGCTGATCATAGATCATGGTAAAGGGCTAACCACAGCGCCCCTTTACCTTGTGATCAGCTGATCTCATGTAAATAGACTTGGCAGTTACCGGCAGTCCTTTCTTCCCACGATGTGTCTGTTTGAGGAAAGGAGAGCCATTAACCAGCAAGACTGTCAGTACATTGTTTACACTGATAATCACCAGTACCCTGATTAACAGTGCAGCCCCATCAGTGCTGCCGATCAGTGCCCATCAGTGCCACCTATCTGAAAGGGGAATGAAAGTGCAGGAGTTGGGGTGATCTGAGGTGTGTGGGTTCATTCAGGAATTGGGGTGATCTGATGTGTCAAGGTGCAGAAATTGGGGTAATCTGAGGTGCTTGGGTGCAGAAATCGGGGTGATCTGAGGTGCGTGGGTGCAGGATTTGGGACGATCAGCAGCACAGCAGTTGTCTAATGCTTATAAATGGACTTTTAATATGTAGAGGTTGATGACCCCAGATCTCGGGAATTGATCTCAATGTCTTTGTGGGATCTGGAAGGAATATTTCCCCCCCCCCACAACAATAAGGCACAGTTGGTCACAATCGCCCCAGAAGGTTTTTGTTTAGTTTTTTTTGGACCAAATCTGAAACATGATGAACATGTGCGCCTATTAAATCTTTATTTTCACAGTTTTCCGACCCTATAACTTACATATACGATGGCAAGGCGGCTCTTCTGTGCAGGATCACGTACCTAGTATGCGATCCTGCACTTCTGGGTCTGGGACGTGCACGCCGCCAGCGACCTGCTCCTGCTGTGATTATAGACAGCGGGAGCTGACCTGCGGGTACTGCAGACTCGATGTCTGCCAGTACCCGCCAATCGTTAAGCAGAGAGCCAGAAACTCCTCAGTGTGAAAGGGGCCTTACCAGCAGCAGTGTACACGAAGTCTAAAGCCTCGTACACACGATCAGACAAATCCGTGGAATTTTGTGCAAAGGGCGTTGGCCGTGAACTTGTTCTGCATACAGACAGCGGAATTTTTCAAATTTTCAGCCAACAAACACAAAACTACGTGGTTTTTCAGCTCTTTAGCGCCACCCTTTGTGCAACTTCTGCTAATGTTGTCTTATGGTCAGCATTGGTTCGGAGCATGCGTGTTTGTACTTTGGATTTTTTTTTTGTGTACACACGATCGGATAATCCGACATCACGCATGTTGTTGTCAGAAAATTCGAAAGCGTGCTATAAAACATTTGTTGTCGGAAATTCTGACAACAATTGTCCGATGGAGCGTACAAACGGTCGGATTATCCGACACAACCCTTCCATCACACATTTGTTGTCGGAAAATCCGATCGTGTGTACGAGGCTTAAGTGTCCAATTTGTCCGCCGTAATAATGCAGTCCCGCTATAAGTCGCTGATCGCCTTAATTACCAGCAAAAAAATAAATAAATAGAAATTCCAGAAATATACCCCATCGTTAGGGTCCGATTCGTCCGCCGCAATGTCGCAGTCCTGCTAAAAATCACAGATCGCCGCCATTACCAGTAAAAACATAATACAATTTTTTTTTTAAAGTCCCCAAATCTATCCCCTATTTTGTAGACGCTACGTTTATTGAGATTTTTTTTTTTTATATACCAAAAATATGTAGCCTATATTGATGAAGAAATTGGATTTCTTACATTTTTTTTATTGGATGTGTTTTATAGCACAAAGTAAAAAATATTTATTTCTTTTTTTACAAAATTGTCGCTCTTTTTTTGTTTATAGCGCAAAAAAAAAAAACTGCAGAGGTGATCAAATACCACCAAAAGAAAGCTCTATTTGTGGGGAAAAAAGGGACATACATTTTATTGGCCTGGTCATGAAGGGGGGTAAATCTTCTGGAGGACAAGTGGTTATTACAATTGGGTGCGGAGGACACACACAACACACATATCCATTGGAGACATGAAGGCGGCCGTTCTGAGCTGGCTGACGGGAAAAGAGTTAAAGCGCCGTGTGACAGCATGTCCGCTGACACTTGTCATAATCGGGGAATTCGTCCAAAAAGCTCCTTTAGCTCTGAAAAAAGAAAAAGAAAAGGAAAAGCTCTGCAGAAATGAAAGCCAGCGGGGATCGCGTTTCCTGACTCTTAATGACCCGTTATACATATCCGGTAATTAGCAGGCAGGAAATTTTCCCTCTAGAGGTTGAAAATACTATTATAAAAAGATTGGGAACCCAGCGCAGTGCCATGTACATTGTTTTCTAAATATAGGCCGCATTTCCACTGCTTACTACACTGTGCACGAGCAACCTTTAGTCTTAAATTTCGTAGGACTGCATAATATTTTAAGAAAGGTATTAATACTTAAAGTGGTTGTAAACCCGGAAAAAAAAAAAAAAAACACCTGCAAGACAAAGCTATAATGAGCTAGTATGACTAGCATACTAGCTCATTATGCATCACTTACCTTAGATTGGGAACCCCAAAGCCGCCCTCGTTTCCCCCTCCAGCCGCAGCCATCGCTCCACAGATACCCGGAAGGTTACTTCCGGGTATCGCCGCTCCGGCCAATCACAGCGCCGCTCCGGCGCTATGATTGGCCGGAGCGGCGAAGACGTCACTCCGCACATGCGCACAGGAGCCGTCAAATCCGGCAAAGCCGGATTTCTGAATGGGGATTAACCCTGTGAATGCGGCATGCGCCGTAGACACCGGTGCATGTCTTTTTTTGCAAATATCTCCTAAACCGTGTAGGTGAAGGGGATATTTCTTGCATCTACAGGTAAGCCTTAATCTAGGCTTACATGTAGGTGCAAGTTGTCTAAGTGGGTTTACAACCACTTTAAAGTGAGACATATATTTTCATGCTGAGTATTGTGTCACTGTACAACTTCCAGGCATTTATTACCTGCCACAGAGACGCCATCTTTGTTCAGGCATCACCCATAGTAACAAAAGTGTTACTGGACCCAGGACCCTGCATTCACTATCTCTGGTCTCCCACAGTACACAGAACATGGAAATGCAATTATTTTAGTAAATATAAACGGCTAAATACTTTTTCTCATCAGCAGTACCGTATATACTCGAGTATAAGCCAACCCGAATATAAGGTGAGGCACCTAATTTTACCACAAAAAAATTGGAAAACGTATTGACTCGAGTATAAGCCTAGGGTGTCCATCTGCATGCCTCACTGTGCCTCACTTTGCCTCACTGTGTCCATGTGCATGCCTCACTGTGTCCATGTGCATGCCTCACTGTGTCCATGTGCATGCCTCACTGTGTCCATGCCTCACTGTGCCCATGCCTCACTGTGTCCATGCCTCACTGTGCCCATGCCTCACTGTGCCTCACTGTGCCCATGCCTCACTGTGCCTCACCGTGCCTCACTGTGTCCATGCCTCACCATGCCTCACTGTGCCCATGCCTCACTGTGCCTCACCATGCCTCACTATGTCCATGCCTCACCGTGCCTCACTGTGTCCATGCCTCTCTGTGCCCAATCTCCCTACCTGATCTCCGGCGCTGTGTGACTAGACTGACGTTTAACATGGGAGTCTATGGAAGGGGTGCCCGGGTTTGAAAAATCTGTGCTCCCCGGCCGTAGGTCCCCCGGACAACAAACTTTGCACACATGTAGAGGAAGAGTGGGGCTACATGTGTGTCGAGCTTGGGACTGGCCGGGATTAGGCGCACAAAGTTGAAGATGGACACAGACTTGAGTATAAGCCGAGGGGGGCATTTTCAGCTCAAAAAAATGTGCTGCAAAAATCGGCTTATACTCGAGTATATACGGTATATATTGCAGTCTTGTGAATTCTATCAGTGTCTGGTTAAAGCTTGTAGGAGGAGTTTTCATTCTCCACTGACCTTCTGTCTGGACAGTGCTGATTGGCCCTGTGCTGATCACATGCACCCTCACAAGAAAAAAAAAAAAACTCTCTAGCAACACACACCAAACTGAGCATGTGCAGCCAATCCCCTGGCCCTGTAAATATCAGGTTATTTTTATTTTTTTGGAGACAGTGGAAGAAGAGGAGGATCAGAGAAGACAGGATCAAACAGCCTTTTTACACAATGCAGAGGATTAACCCCTTAGGTTCCACAGTGAGTATAACAAACATGCTTTACTGCATATACAGACTGATTTTACTGTTGTGGGTTTAGTATTATTTTAAATACTGGATTGAGATGCTGCTTTACAAGAGGGGAGACTGAGGAAATACAAGACCATTACACACAATGAGGTGTAAAAGATATCTAGAACCAAGGTCTAAACTCAAATATGTTATCCCAAGTGTTCCTTTAATGTCAGAACGGGGATCCGCTTGTTTACAAAGGCAGATCCCCGTTCGGCCTCTGCACTAGGCGACATCGAGTCCGCCGGACCTGCAGGCACACTCCCGCAGCGTGCAGCGAGCGCCCTCCCGCAACTATGCCTGTGCGAGCCACCGTACAGCTACGGCGATTCGCGCAGGAGAGCCAACCTGCCGCCGTATAACGACGACGGCTGGTCGGCATGTAGTTAATGACTTTTATTGCTGTAAACATCCTTGTGATAGTAATAGGCATGTGACAGGTACTCTTTATAGAGAGATCTGCGGTCTATAAGACCCCAAATCCCTCCTATGCACTTAAAAGTATTAAAAAAACCAAGATCTGTGTTTTTGAATGCTTTAGATTCGAAAAAAATGGTGCTGATGGTTTCCAAGTAAACCGGAATTGATGTCATGTTATTGCTTCTGGATTGCTATTATGAACAGCCAATCAAAGCCGACTCCAGCTTTGCTTGGCTGTCCGGCCAGCCGGCAGACGTGCCGGCTGGTCGCTTAGGTCTTCCAGTGGGACGGGAGAGCTGAAAGAACCGTGGAAGGCGGCGGGGACGTCCCCTCCCACTGCTTGTAATAGCAATCGAGCGGCTAGTCAGCTGCTCCGCATCATCCCGGTATAACCACCGAAAGTCCAGCGATGTCCGGGTACGTCGCTGGACGGGAAGTGGTTAAGTTACACAGTAAAGGACTGCTGGTGTTTAGTGCTCTCATACAGCACAGCACTGAGGTCCAATAAATAACTTGCAATCCAGGAGACTCGGTTTTCGAAGTAATGGAGTTCATAATTGAGTTATTACTAAATTCCTGGATCATATAACAAATATTCTTCTTGTGAAGAGGAGGATTTGGAGCTCCCTGAGCCAACCGCTGGAAGCGGCAGCACAGTGACTAATGGATCTCATTCTTGTATAGGGTGACCACCCAGCTGCAATGTGCTGCCAGTCTCTTTCCAAGGGCTGGTTCACACCTGAAAGGCGCGTTCCGTGGGTGTTTCCTGCACCACGATCTGCTTTGGGGGCCAATACATTGTTAAGGGCACCCCAAACACAGTGGAACGCACAGGAATGGCGCATCACATTCCTGTACAATTGTACTGTGAACTGGCCCTAAGGTCAGATGTATATTGTATAAGAGATACAGAGCATCCGGAAACTATTCACAGCGCTTCACTTTTTCCACATTTTGTCACGTTACGGCCTTATTCCAAAATGGATTAAAGTCATTCTTTTCCCCCAAATTTTACAAACAATACCCCATAATGACAACGTGAAAGAAGTTTCTTTGAAATCTTTTCAAATTTATCAAAAATAAAAACCTTTGGCACCAATTACAGCCTCAAGTCTCTGAGTATGATGCTACAAGCTCGGCACACCTATTTCTGGGCAGTTTCTCCCATTCTTCTTTGCAGGACCTCTCAACCTCCATCAGGTTGGATGGGGAGTGTCGGTGCACAGCCATTTTCAGATCTCTCCAGAGATCTTAAGTCGGGTTCAAGTCTGGGCTCTTGCTGGGCCACTCAAGGACATTCACAGAGGTGTCCCGTAGCCACTCCTTTGTTATCTGGGCTGTGTGCTTAGGGTCGTTGTCCTGCTTGGAAGATGAACCTTCACCCCAGTCTGAGCTCCAGAGCGCTCCGGAGCAGGTTTTCATCAAGGATGTCTCTGTACATTGCAGCATTCATCTTTCCCTCAATCCTGACTAGTCTCCCAGTTCCTGCCGCTGAAAAACATCCCCACAGCATGATGCTGCCACCACCATGCTTCACTGTAGGGATGGTATTGGCCAGGTGATGAACAGTGCCGGTTTTCCTCCAGACATGACGATCGCCATTCAGGCCAAAGAATTTTGTTTTTCATGGTCTGAGAGACCTTCAGGGTGCCTTTTGGCAAACTCCAGGCAAGCTGTCATGTGCCTTTTACTGAGTAGTGGTTTCCGTCTGGCTACTCTACCATACAGGCCTGATTGGTGGAGTGCTGCAGAGATGGATGTTCTTCTGGAAGGTTCTCCTCTCTCCACAGAGAAATGCTGGAGCTCTGCAGAGTGACCATCGGGTTCTTGGTCACCTCCCTGACTAAGGCTCTTCTCCCCCGATCGTTCAGCTTTGCCGGGCGGCTTGCTTTAGGAAGAGTCCTGGTGGTTCCAAACTTCTTCCATTTACAGATGATGGAGGCCACTCTGCTCATTGGGACCTTCAGAAATTTTCTGTTCCCTTCCCCAGATCTGTGCCTTGATGCAATCATGTCTCGGAGGTCTACAGACAATTCCTTGGACTGGCTTGGTTTGTGCTCTGACATGCACTGGTAACTGTGGGACCTTGTATAGACAGGTGTGTGACTTTCCAAATCATGTCCAGTGAACTGAATTGACCACAGGGGGACTCCAATCAAGTTGTAGAAACATCTCAAGGATGATCAGTGGAAACAGGATGCACCTGAGCTCAATTGTGAGTGTCATGCCAAAGACTGTGAATACTTATGTACATGGGATTTTTTCATATTTATTTTTAATAAATTTGCAAAGATTTCAAACAAACTTCTTTCACGTTGTCATTATGGGGTATTGTTTGTAGAATTTTGAGAAAAATAATGAATTGAATCCATTTTGGAATAAGGCTGTAACATAACAAAATGTGGGAAAAGTGAAGCGCTGTGAATACTTTCCGGATGCACTGTATATGGATAGCTAAAGGGATGGTGGGGGTTAAATGAATGAGATCGCCTATGAACCTGGTCAGAGCGCTCCAAGATGGAGTTCACCACAAAGTGACCAGAAGATCCTTTGATATCCAGGCTTGCTCTATTAGGGGTTGCTGTGCCCTGGAAGTCATCTTGTACTGTGTAGTCTATTGAACCACTTTATGGGGCTGCTCACATCACCTTTCTTGTGTGCCAAAGCATGTTGCATTCACTTCGAAGGGCCATCAATGCATCTTAAAGCAGAGGTTCATCTGAAATTTGTTTTTTAAAAGCCAGCAGCTACAAATACTGCAGCTGCTGAATTAAAAAAAATGGACACTCACCTGTCCAGGTCGCCCACGACGTCGGCAGCCGAAGCCGCCGAGCTGCCGCTCAACTTTCGGCTTCCCCCGCCGCCATCCTCGGTGAGGGAATCGGGAAGTGAAGCGCTGCGACTTCACTGCCCGGTTCCCTACGACGCATGCTGCTCCGTCCTCACTGGTCGCCGCTGTGTTCTGGGAGCCGCATGTTTCCCAGAACACAACGTGGGGGGGGGGGGGGGTGGGGTGACGCGAAGGGGCGGGAGTCTATTCCCGGAAGTTGTGCAAATACCTGTTTTATACAGGTATCTGCACCCCCTCCCCTCTGAAAGGTGCCAAATGTGACACCGGAGGGGGGGAGGGTTCCGAAAAGCGGAGGTTCACTTTTGGGTGAACCTCCGCTTTAACGCATGGAAAAGTAGATCTTGCACTATGTTTAAAGCGGAGTTCCACCCAAAAATGGAACTTCCGCTTTTCGTAATCCTCCCCCCCTCCACTGTCACATTTGGCACCTTTCGGGGGGAGGGGGGAGCAGATACCTGTCTAATACAGGTAGTTTGCTCCCACTTCTGGGCATAGATAGCCGAGCCACCCGCGGGTATCTACCCCACTTCTGGCACCTCCTACGTCCCCCCCGCTGTCTTCTGGGAGACACACAGGTCCCAGAAGACAGCAGGGACCAGTGGGATCGCGCAGCGCGAGTTAGGCATGCGCGGTAGGGAACCAGGAAGTGAAGCCGCAAAGCTTCACTTCCAGATTCCCTTACTGAAGATGACGGCGCCTCCACCCAAGAGCCGAGGGAGAGATCGGCTTTGGGTGAGGACATCGCGAGCGCCCTGGACAGGTAAGTGTCCTTATTTTAAAAGTTAGCAGCTGCAGTATTTGTAGCTGCTGACTTTAAAAAAAAAAAATTGGCGGAACTCCACTTTAAGAGTTTATTCACACCTATGCACTTTAACACAAATCAACGAATGTACAGAGGTTAGCCATGGATTTCTGCAGTGCAAGTTTACATGAGCATGTTACATTGATGCTCATTGGGGTTGATTTACTAAAGGCAAATAGACTGTGCACTTTGCAAAGAGCAGTTGCTCCAGAGGTTAGTAAATGAGCAGAAGCTCTGCTGACTTCCATCATCCAATCATGTACAAGCAAAAACATTTATTTATTTATTTTTCCCCATGTGATTGGGTATTCTTTGTAAAGAGAAACTATCTCATTTACTAAGTTCTGGAACAACAGCGCAAGTGCACAGTCTATTTGCCTTTAGTAAACCAACCCCACTGTGCCCATTTGTGGCCCTACAAATCTCAATGTGTTCATTTTTTAGAAGGGGCCTATAGAAGTCAAGTTATATGTGTTTTAATGCTCTGTATACATATATCAACATGCGTTGAAAACCTACCCATAAAGCACATCGTAATTCCTTTGGGTTATAATCTGTTTTTTTTTTTTCATATATATATATATGCATAGATGTGGCAGGAAACCAGTGTTAATTTTGGCAGCAAATTTCGATTTAGTTTTAGTCTTAGGACTAAAATGGCATTTTAGTTTTAGTCCCATTTTAGTCTTCTGCAAATGTTTTAGTTTTAGCCGTATTTAGTCGACTAAAGTCCCCAGTATATTTTAGTCGACTAAAATGTCCTACGTTTTAGTAAAATAAAATCTCCAGTACATTTTAGTCGAGCAAAACTCATTTTATTCATCTAAAATCTAATGGGTGTAATTAAATTGTAATGCATTAGTTACCTTTCTCTACAAATTCCAAACTCATTATATATGGCTGGAGTGAAAAATCGAATATGTTATTATTTATGGGATTGAGGTATGAACATGCACTACAGACCAGTGTTCATTTTGAAGTCAAATTTCAGTTTCGTTTTAGTCTTATGCCCCGTACACACGATCGGATTTTCCGATGGGTAAAAATCTGATGGATTTTTCCGTCGGAATTCCGTTCAAGCTGTCTTCCATCAGTCTTGCCTACACAATGTCAGTCCAAATTCCGACCACCCAAAAAGCGGTGACATACAACACTACGATGAGCCGAGAAAAAGGAAGTTCAATGCTTCTGAGCATGTGTCGACTTGATTCTGAGCATGCGTGGGTTTTTTCTCCATCGGAGTTCCATACAGACGATAGGAATTTCCTATCGTTTTTTTTTTCCATCGGAAAAAAATAAAACATGTTCTATTTCTAAACACCGACGGAAAAAAATCTGATGGGGCCCACACACGATCGGAATTTCCGATGTATATAGTCCATCTGACTTTTTTCATCGGAAATTACGATCGTGTGTACAAGGCATAAGTCTTTTGACTAAAATGGCATTTTAGTTTTAGTCGTATTTTAGTCATCTCAATTGTTTTAGTTTTAGTTGTATTTTAGTAGACTAAAATTGTATTCATTTAGTCGACTAAAACGTTTTAGTCGTTTTAGTCGACAAAATTAACACTGCTGGAAACAGACCTTTAGGCACGTTCAGACCCATTCAACCAGTTAACAATGAGTGGATTGCCAAGGTGTATCAATTCAATTCACAGTGAGAATATGCCCTTTATGTTCAGGGTCAGGATAGCCAAACATTACAATGACACAAATACAGTGCCTTGAAAAGTATTCATACCCCTTGAAATTTTCCACATTTTATTAGGATTTTATGTGTTAGACCAACACAAAGGGGTAGATTTAACGCTGTATCCTGGCCTAGGCCAACAAGGCCCAGGCCTAGGGCAGCACTTTGCAGGGGGGCAGCATGGAAAGAGTCCCCGCCGGCTTGTGCTACACTGTTAGTGTAACGCAAGCTGCTTCTAATTTTGACTGTCCTATCAGCCTGGACCACAAACCTTCCTCACTGTGCTATATGTTTTCTACTGCACCATTGGCATGGTTATATCTTCTTAGTCCCCTCCATAAAATTATCAGAAGTAAAACTATAGGCAACACTTTTTTTTTCCCATTTTGGATAGAGTAAGGGAGGGTCAGTTTATTTTTTACAATCCCTGTCCCATTGCAGAGATTTCCCTTCACTTCCTCCCCATAGCCAAACAGGAAGTGAGAGGAAATCTATGGAAATTAAGGGAATCCATTGCCCCCCCCCCCCCAGGCCCTAAGAACTATTGTCCCCACTCTAAAATTTCAAGGCGGGACTTAAACAGAAAGGGGTGTGGCCTTGACAGGAAGGGGTGGGTCATATTTAAATTAGGGGGTGCACAAGTTTAGTCAGGCCTAGGGCAGCACAAAACCTAAATACACTTCTGGGTAGATTTACTAAAACTGGTGCTCAATGAATATGGTGCAGCTGGGCATGGTAACCAATCAGCTTCTAACTTTAGCATGTTCAGTTACGCTTTGACAATGAAACCTGATTGGTTACTATGTATGCACAGCTTGACCAGATTCTGTGTGTAGTACCAGTTTGAGTAAATCTCACCCAGTGTGGCACATGATTGTGAAGTGGAAGGAAAATGATAAATGGTTTTCAAAATTTCTGACAAATAAATATGTGAAAATTGTGGGGTACATTTGTATTCAGCCCCCCTGAGTCAATACTTTGTAGAACCCCCTTTCGGAGACATGCACTGCGCTCTACTGCAGCGAGGGGTCTGGTGGATACACACCTTGGACACCGGGACACCTTCCGGTCTGAACCATAGATGGGACCTAGATTTATCTTTGAAATAATGTTCTGCTGGGACAATGATGTTTATATCTTGATATATTTGGAATTTATAATTGTATATGTTTCCCATCATTGGTTAAGTGCTTTCCTATTTGTCATTTTACGAATGATTTTCATTATTGGGTTCAGCCTCCTTAAAACCACTTTCCGCCCGCAGTACGTCATATGACGTCCTTGATTTTCAGGGGGGATATCTGAATGATGGGTGCAGCTACAGGCATCATTCAGATATCATCATTTTCTGCCGGCGATTCTGTGCACCATAAGAATGATCATAGCGGCAGTTCCGCCACTTGATCATTCTTACAGGCGACGGGCGGGGACGTCCCCCCCTCCCGCCGCCATCCGGGGCTTCTCCGGGCTCTCCAGTGCCATCGGAGATCCGGAGAAAAAAATCGGCCACCGCCGGATGACGACCACAGAGATGTCTGGTGACCAGATGGTTACCAGTCATCTCTATGACTGTCGGAGGCCCGGGTGCGACGTTATGACGTCACGTCCAGGCAGCGGATGTAAACAAAGCCGCGGCAGTCAGCATGAGATCGGTGATTTTTTTTTTTCGATCTTATGCTTTCTAGCCTGGAGGAGAGATGTGGGGTCTTATTGACCACGGATCTCTCCATAAAGAGGACCTGTCACGATAGATTCCTTTTACAAGGGATGTTTACATTCCTTGTAATAGGAATAAAAGTGATCAAAAAAAAATAAAATGTAAAAAGAAAGTGTAAAAATAAAAATTAAAGTAAAATAAAAAAATAAATAAAAAAAATTAAATTTAAATCGCCCCTGTCCCCGGTAGCTCGCGATCAGAAGCGAACACACATGTAAGTCCTGCCCACATATGTAAACGCCGTTCAAACCACACATGTGAGGTATCTCCACGTGCGTTAGAGCGCGTGCAACAATTCTAGCACTAGACCTCCTCTGTAACTCTAAACTGATAACCTGTAAAAAAAAGTAAAGCGTCGCCTATGGAGATTTTTAAAGCGGAGTTCCACCCAAAATTGGAACTTCCGCTTAATCCACTCCTTGCCCCCTTACATGCCACATTTGGCATGTAATTTTTTTGGATGGGGAGTGGGGGCTTCAGTATGAGTGGGACTTCCTGTCCCACTTCCTCCTTCCGCCCAGGGCCCACTTAGGCAACTCGTCATATCGCCTAAGGCGGGCCCCTCCCTGTAGGCGATCACCTGGGACACGTGACAGGTCCCAGGCGATTGCCTGGCCACTCAGATTGCGCAGCGCCGCTCGCGCATGTGCATTGAGTGCCCGGTCATGAAGCCGAAAGCTGTCACGGCCGGGTGCCCACAGTAGGAATGGAGGCACCGGCGGAGAGTGGGGGGAGAGGAGCGACGCTCCGTTCGGCCGCGTCGCTGGACAGTGGAGCAGGTAAGTGTCTGTTTATTAAAAGCCATCAGCTACACTTTTTGTAGCTGCTGACTTTTAATAAACATAAAAAAAAGGCTGGAACTCCCCTTTAAGTACTGAAGTTTGGCGCCATTCCACGAGTGTGTGAAATTTTCAAGCGTGACATGTTGGGTATCTATTTACTCGGCATAACATCATCTTTCACATTATACAAAAAAATTGGGCTAACTTTACTGTTTTGTTATTTTTTAATTGTTTTTCCCAAAAAAAGGAGTTTGAAAAATTATTGGACAAATACCGCGCAAGATAAAAAGTTGCAATGACCGCCTTTTTATTCCCTAGGGTGTCTGCTAAAAAAACATATATATATAATGTTTGGGGGTTCTGAGTAATTCTCTAGCAAAATAATGATGATTTTTACATGTAGGAGAGGAGTGCCAGAATTGGCCCAGGTATGGAAGTGATTAATAGGTTGGGCAGTAGATGCTGGAACCCATATCATTTGTGATCATTTTGTGTTTTATTATGCTTTGAGTAAGGCCACAGGGGCCAAAATGCGTTAGCATTGTTTTACTGGATTTACTTGTGAAGCCAACAAAGATTTTGAACGTATGAGTCCACCGACTTGCCGCCTTATATCTATCAACTTTAAAAGTATTTGTTGGACTGCACATCCCATCCATGAGCACCAGGTTTCAGCCTTGGATGGCATCACCAGCAGTAGAGCTTAGGTATTGTATTCAGTGATTCCTACAGCAAATGTTTTATACATAGACCTGTCAGTGAGTAATGAGATATGCTCTATTGATATTTCAATGGAGAAGATTTTTCATGACTTCCTTCTCGCCGGTGCTTCATTTCCAGCCCCCTCTTATCCGTCACCAGTTCATGAACAGAACATGGACTTCCATTTACATCTGGACTTCTTGGATAAAAAGATACATTTGATGATTTTTCTTCTATTTTCCTTTACCGTGTATGGCCTCCTATTAGCGGCCTGGAAAACTTTCCATTTAATGGCAGAAGCTGTCTTCTCCATCTGACCTCCCAGAGTGTGAGAGGGGTAGCAGGCCAGGACAGTCATTTCGAGAACAGGGTGGTATCTTTCTGCTGAAGGCTTGTGGATTCCGTCAAGATGACAGTCTGGATGAGCCAGAGCTGGTAATAAACTGTCCTATCTGTACAGAGAGAGCCCCCAATAAAAACAGCTCCAGAGAGCCATATAAATCACCCCCAGCCTGCCCACCGCCACCCCCAAAAGGGGGGGCCGCACTGTAAAAAGGCAATTTGCAGAGCAATAAATTGGAGCTGACCCCAAACCAGAACCCTGCTCACATTGTAAAATAATACGAGAAAAGTACAGTCTTCACAAAAGATACATTAGACTTAGATACAGAATATTCTACATTAGACTTAGATACAGAATATTCTACATTAGACTTGGATACAGAATATTCTACATTAGACTTGGATACAGAATATTCTACATTAGACTTAGATACAGAATATTCTACATTAGACTTAGATACAGAATATTCTACATTAGACTTGGATACAGAATATTCTACATTAGACTTAAATACAGAATACTCTACATTAGACTAAGATACAGAATATTCTACATTAGACTTAGATACAGAATATTCTACATTAGACTTAGATACAGAATATTCTACATTAGACTTGGATACAGAATATTCTAAATTAGACTAAGATACAGAATATTCTACATTAGACTTAGATACAGAATATTCTACATTAGACTTAGATACAGAATATTCTACATTAGACTAAGATACAGAATATTCTACATTAGACTTGGATACAGAATATTCTACATTAGACTTAGATACAGAATACTCTACATTAGACTAAGATACAGAATATTCTACATTAGACTTAGATACAGAATATTCTACATTAGACTTGGATACAGAATATTCTAAATTAGACTAAGATACAGAATATTCTACATTAGACTTAGATACAGAATATTCTACAATAGACTTAGATACAGAATATTCTACATTAGACTAAGATACAGAATATTCTACATTAGACTTAGATACAGAATATTCTACATTAGACTTAGATACAGAATATTCTACATTAGACTTGGATACAGAATATTCTACATTAGACTAAGATACAGAATATTCTACATTAGACTTGGATACAGAATATTCTACATTAGACTAAGATACAGAATATTCTACATTAGACTTGGATACAGAATATTCTACATTAGACTTAGATACAGAATACTCTACATTAGACTTAGATACAGAATATTCTACATTAGACTTAGATACAGAATATTCTACATTAGACTTGGATACAGAATATTCTACAATAGACTAAGATACAGAATATTCTACAATAGACTTAGATACAGAATATTCTACATTAGACTAAGATACAGAATATTCTACATTAGACTTGGATACAGAATATTCTACATTAGACTAAGATACAGAATATTCTACAATAGACTTAGATACAGAATATTCTACATTAGACTAAGATACAGAATATTCTACATTAGACTTGGATACAGAATATTCTACATTAGA
Organism: Rana muscosa; assembly: GCA_029206835.1. NCBI lineage: Eukaryota > Metazoa > Chordata > Amphibia > Anura > Ranidae > Rana > Rana muscosa. The sequence goes on along the minus strand of CM055119.1, from coordinate 330,130,727 downwards.
CTTAGATACAGAATATTCTACATTAGACTTGGATACAGAATATTCTACATTAGACTTAGATACAGAATATTCTACATTAGACTTAGATACAGAATATTCTACATTAGACTTAGATACAGAATATTCTACATTAGACTTAGATACAGAATATTCTACATTAGACTAAGATACAGAATATTCTACATTAGACTTAGATACAGAATACTCTACATTAGACTTGGATACAGAATATTCTACATTAGACTTAGATACAGAATACTCTACATTAGACTTGGATACAGAATATTCTACATTAGACTTAGATACAGAATACTCTACATTAGACTTGGATACAGAATATTCTACATTAGACTTAGATACAGAATACTCTACATTAGACTTGGATACAGAATATTCTACATTAGACTTAGATACAGAATACTCTACATTAGACTTAGATACAGAATATTCTACATTAGACTAAGATACAGAATATTCTACATTAGACTTGGATACAGAATATTCTACATTAGACTTAGATACAGAATACTCTACATTAGACTAAGATACAGAATATTCTACATTAGACTTAGATACAGAATATTCTACATTAGACTTGGATACAGAATATTCTACATTAGACTTAGATACAGAATACTCTACATTAGACTTGGATACAGAATATTCTACATTAGACTTAGATACAGAATACTCTACATTAGACTTAGATACAGAATATTCTACATTAGACTTAGATACAGAATATTCTACATTAGACTTAGATACAGAATATTCTACAATAGACTTAGATACAGAATATTCTACATTAGACTAAGATACAGAATATTCTACATTAGACTTGGATACAGAATATTCTACATTAGACTTAGATACAGAATATTCTACATTAGACTTAGATGCAGAATATTCTACAATAGACTTAGATACAGAATACTCTACATTAGACTTAGATACAGAATATTCTACATTAGACTTAGATACAGAATATTCTACATTAGACTTAGATACAGAATACTCTACATTAGACTTAGATACAGAATACTCTACATTAGACTAAGATACAGAGTATTCAATATCCATACATTAGACTTAGATATAGAGTATTCCATATCCATACATTAGACCTAAATATTGAGTATTCAGAGTAGATACATTAGACTTACCGTATATACTCGAGTATAAGTCGAGTTTTTCAGCAGATTTTTTTGTGCTGAAAATGCCCCCCCTCGGCTTATACTCGAGTCAAATTTTTGCGCCTGATCTCCCGGACTTTGGGGACCCGGTACCGGCCAAACTTGGCACACATGTAGCCCCACTCTTCCTCTACAAGTGTGCAAAGTTTGTTGTCCGGGGGACCTACGGCCGGGGAGTACCGGTTTTTCAAAGCGGGGCAACCCTTCTATAGACTCCCATGTTAAACGGTAATTTCTCTGGTGATATTTGGGGACCTGGTACAAGCCGGTTGTAGGTCCCTTGGACCCGAAACTTGGCACACATGTAGCTCAATTTCTCCTCTATAAGTGTGAAAAGTTTTTTGTCTGGGGGACCTAGGGCCGGGGAGCACCGATTTTTTAAAGCCGGACACCCCTTCCTTAGACTCCCATATTAAACGTCAGTCTAGTCATTGGCACAGTGAGGCATGGGCACAGTGAGGCATGGGCACAGTGAGGCATGGACACAGTGAGGCATGGACACAGTGAGGCATGGACACAGTGAGGCATGGGCACAGTGAGGCATGGGCACAGTGAGGCATGGACACAGTGAGGCATGGGCACAGTGAGGCATGGGCACAGTGAGGCATGGACACAGTGAGGCATGGACACAGTGAGGCATGGGCACAGTGAGGCATGGACACAGTGAGGCATGGACACAGTGAGGCATGGGCACAGTGAGGCATGGACACAGTGAGGCATGGACACAGTGAGGCATGGGCACAGTGAGGCATGGGCACAGTGAGGCATGGGCACAGTGAGGCATGGGCACAGTGAGGCAAAGTGAGGCACAGTGAGGCATGCAGATGGACACCCTAGGCTTATACTTGAGTCAATACGTTTTGCCAGTTTTTTGTGGTAAATTTAGGTGCCTCGGCTTATATTCTGGTCAGCTTATACTCGAGTATATACAGTAAATGCAAAGGGGTTGATTTACTAAAGGCACTTTGCAGTTTCTCCAGAGCTTAGTAAATGAGCAGAAGGTCTGATAACTTCCATCATCCAATCATGTGCAAGCAAACATGCTGTTTTTTTATTTTATTTTCCTTGCACGTGATTGGGTACTCCTCACAAAGTGAAGCCTTACCTCATTTACTAAGCTCTGGAGCAACTGCACATTGCAAAGTACACAGTCTATTTGCCTTTTGTAAATCAACCCCAAAGTATTCAGAATACATACGCTATATTGCCAAAAGTATTGGGACACCTGTCTTTACACGCACATGAACTTTAATTCAATATTGAGTTGGCCCACCCTCTGCAGCTATAACAGCTTCAACTCTTCTGGAAAGGCTGTCCACAAGGTTTAGGAGGGTGTCTATGGGAATGTTTGAACATTCTTCCAGAAGCACATTTGTGAGGTCAGGCACTGATGTTGGATGAGAAGGCCTGGCTTGCAGTCTCCGCTCGAATTTATCCCAGAGGTGTTCTATTGGGTTGAGGTCAGAGCTCTGTGCAGGCCAGTCAAGTTCCTCCACCCCAAACTCGCTCATCCATGTCTTTCTGGACCTGGATTTGTGCACGACCCTAAATCATTTGGTGGAGGGGGGATTATGGTGTGGGGTTGTTTTTCAGGGGTTGGGCTTGGCCCCTTAGTTCCAGTGAGGGGAACTCTTAAGGCGTTAGGATAAAAATACATTTTGGACAATTTCCTGCTCCCAACTTTGTGGGAACAGTTTGGGGATGGCCCCTCCCTGTTCTAACATGACTGCGCACCGCTGCACAAAGCAAGGTCCATAAAGACATGGGTGAGCGAGTTTGGGGTGGAAGAACTTGACTGGCCTGCACAGAGTCAACCTGACTTTATTTATTTATTTATTTGCATGTGATTGGGTATTATTTTTTAAGTGAAACTCTACCTCATTTACTAAGCTCTGGAGCACCTGCACCCTTAGTAAATCAATCCCATTATTCTTTAGTAAAATAACCAAATGACTGTGGGGTTGATTTACTAAAACTGGAGAAGGTAGAAGCTGTGCATGGTAGCCAATCAGCTTCCAACTTTAGCTTGTTCAATTAAGCTTTGTCAATAAAACCTGGAAGCTGATTGGTTTCTATGTAGAGCTGCGCCAGATATTGCACTCTCCAGTTTTAGAAAATCAGCCCCTGTGCTCCCTGAAAACAGTAACATTTATTCAACTGCCAGAGGAGCTTCCAATCTTATGTCTCAACCACAGTTCTATAATTATAGCAATGACCCTGATTTACTAAAGGTGTAGAACATGGTCACTTTCATTGTGAATTTTAACTTGGTGAATGAGGTTAAAGCAAAGTGAAAATTCCCTTTCTGGAGAATACCGATCAGGTGCAAGGGAAATAAAATGCACATTTCAGTATAACTTCATCTCATTAATTCAGCTAAGTTCATTTTCTCCTATGTTGGTGAACGAGGAAAGGCTCTGCTGACTTCAATCATCCAATCCTGTGTAGGCAAATATTCATTTTTTCTTCCTTGCACATGATTGGGTATTCTTTGTGAAAGTGAAATTTCTCTTTGTGTGTGAGGGCACTTCTAAAAAGTATTTTTTTAATTTTTTTAAAGAATTAAAGCATGTATTAATAATAATATTAGGGTTATGGTCAGATTATCCTAAATACTATTTTTTCTTTCTCTTATTATTAAAGCTAAATTTAATAAATGTAATTAAATTAAAGTTATTTAAAATAACTTTGACACCACCAATCACACACTATTATTAATATAAATGTATATACCGGTAGCTCTGACATATTCCATAGTGCTGTACAGAGAACACTGAGCCAGTCACATCAGTCATTGCACCAGAGGAGCTTACACTCTAATGCCCCCCCCCCCCCCCACAGTCACATACCACTGCCCACAAACACAAATACAAAGGAAACATTCAGACAGGTATATGAAGAGACTGAACCCTAAACTTCAAAGCTGAGGTGCAAGTATGGGAATTGTTTATCTATCTATCTATCTATCTGGCAATTTATTTATCTGTCTATCAATCTATTATTTATCTACATTATAATCTATCTATTTATCTATCAATCTATCTATCTATCTATTTATCTATTTATTTATCTGTCTATCAATCCATGATCTATCTATCTACAGTATAATCGATCTATGTATCTATCTATCTAAAATATAATTTATCTATCTACAGTATAATCTATCTATTTATCTATCAATCTATTATCTATCCTTCTATTTATTTATTATCTATCTATCTAAAATATTATCTATCTATCTATTTATTTATTATTTATCTATCTATCTAAAATATTATCTACCCACCTAAAATATAATCTATCTATTTATTATCTATCTATCTATTTATCGTATCTATCTATCTATCTATCTATCTATCTATCTATCTATCTATCGATCTATCTATCGATCTATCTATCTAAAATATTATCTATCTATCTATCTATTTATCTAAAATATTATCTATCTATCTATTTATTTATTATCTATCTATCTATCTATCTATCTATCTATCTATCTATCTATCTATCTATCTATCTATCTATCTATCTATTTATCTAAAATAGATACCCATCTAAAATATTATCTATCTATCTATTTATTTATTATCTATCTATCTATCTATCTATCTATCTATCTATCTATCTATCTATCTATCTATCTATCTATCTATCTATCTATTTATCTAAAATAGATACCCATCTAAAATATTATCTATCTATTTATTATCTATCTATCTATCTATTTAGAAGCTATCTATCTATCTATCTATCTATCTATCTATCTATCTATCTATCTATCTATCTATCTATCTGTCTGTCTATCTATCTATCTATCTATCTATCTATCTATCTATCTATCTATCTATCTATTTATCTAAAATAGATACCCATCTAAAATATTATCTATCTATTTATTATCTATCTATCTATCTATTTAGACGCTATCTATCTATCTATCCATCCTCTCCCCCTCCCCCCTATCTACAATCATTACAAGCATTTTTTCCTTATTACATTTCCCTCTGTGCCATAATAAATGATGAAGCCGCCTTCTTCTATCCGGAATGTTCTCCAGTGTCTCAGATTTAATCCTGGAATAAATCAGTCTTTTCAGCAGAAATTTGAATCCCCAGCGGTGATTTGTCCAGCGCTGAGTTTCATTCTCAGACTATCTTATCTTAATAGATGTAATTTGTCTAATACACGGTGAGGTCGGGCATGACTGTATTTATCCCTGGTGAGAAATATAGAAATATTAGAGGATTCATCTGTCTAATGATACATTTCTTTGGATAATCAGTAATGATTGACTCCCTGTTATGTAACTCATTAATTGCGGAGGATGGTGTCATCAGTCTGCTGCAGGCAGAAAGAAGCATTTTCGCAGTCTCCCCAAAGCAAGGTCCATAAAGACATGGATGAGCGAGTACGGGGTGGAGAAACTTGACTGGCCTGCACAGAGTCCTGACCTCAACCCGATAGAACACCTTTGGGATGAATTAGAGTAGAGACTGCCAGCCAGGCCTTCTCGTCCTACATCAGTGCCTGACCTCACAAATGCTCTTCTGGAAGAATGGTCAAACCTTCCCATAGACACCCTCCTAAACCTTGTGGACAGACTTCCCAGAAGAGTTGAAGCTGTTATAGCTGCAAAGGGTGGACCAACTCAATATTGAACCCTACGGACTAAGACTGGGAGGCCATTAAAGTTCATGTGCGTGTAAAGGTAGGTGTTCCAATACTATTAGTAATATAGTATATATATATAATAGTATTTGTCGGCGGTTCCCCCCACCTCCTGCTCCAGAATCTGTGCAGTCATGGCGATGCCGGTCAAGGCTGTGACTTCTAATGCCCCGTACACACGATCGGATTTTCCGTCGGGATAAACTCCGGTGGATTTTTCCGATGGAATTCCGCTCAAGCTGTCTTGCATACGCACTGTCACACCAAATTCCGACCGTCAAGAACGCGGTGACGTACAACACTACGACGAGCCGAGATGAATGAAGTTCAATGCTTCCGAGCATGCGTTGACTTGATTCTGAGCATGTGTGGTTTTTTTCTTCGTCGGAGTTCCACACAGACGAACGGAATTTCCGAAAAAAGGAGAACATGTTCTCTTTCTAAATTCCGATGGAAAAAAGTCAGATGGAGCACACACACGGTCGGAATATCCGATGAAAAAATTCCGTCGGCCTTTTTTCATCGTAAATTACGATCGTGTGTACGCGGCATAAGGCTTCATTCACACTGAACATTTTTTTTCCTCCCCTGGACACAATTGCTTTAAAAACAAGGCCAAAGCCACATTTGGCATGCACCTTCACGCATTTGGCTTTCATGCATTCTTTTGGCCAGAATATTACTTTATGCACGAATACGCCTAAATGCGTCTAATGTGCGTTTTTGCACCTTTGACATTTTTTTCCACTCAAATGCTCCTCTTCTGAACACACAAGTGATTTTTTTTTCTACCTCTAAATGCCTGTAAACGCCTATATGTGTGTGCGTGTGGACAGGCTAACATAGAGGGGCGTTTAGAGGCAGAAAAAAAAAAAATCAAACGCCTGTAAAAGTGGCGTTTTTGAGGTCCTGTGTGCGTGAGGCCTAACTGGCAGGCAGCGCGGCACCCTCTCCCCTGCGGCTCCTCTCTGCTCGGGCCGGGGATGGCTCTGTGGTTGGGATTAGTGGTTTGTTTTCACAGGCGGAATGCCATCATAAATTACAGCCCCGGCCTGTGACTGGAGGAAATGTTTCATTAGCAGACACATGTCCCTCAATCTCGGCTGGAAACTCTGGGATCAGCTTTCAGCCCCAAAACACACACAGCAATCTGTGTTCTGAATCCTACAACGGGATCCGGGGCCCAGAGTGGGGTTGTCACCTTTTCTTCAAGTCAAAGCCAAACACTTTAGAGGTGCACAGATATATATTTTTTTATACATATATTTTGCTATTAAATAACATTTCTAATTATATGACGTTAATAACAAGAGTTCCCTTTACATCAGAGTCCACAGAGTTCCCCTTTACATCAGAGTCCACAGAGTTCCCCCTTACATCAGAGTCCACAGAGTTCCCCCTTTACATCAGAGTCCACAGAGTTCCCCCTTTACATCATAGTCCACAGAGTTCCCCCTTTACATCAGAGTCCACAGAGTTCCCCCTTTACATCAGAGTCCACAGAGTTCCCCCTTTACATCAGAGTCCACAGAGTTCCCCTTTACATCAGAGTCCACAGAGTTCCCCCTTTACATCAGAGTCCACAGAGTTCCCCCTTTACATCAGAGTCCACAGAGTTCCCCCTTTACATCAGAGTCCACAGAGTTCCCCCTTTACATCAGAGTCCACAGAGTTCCCCCTTTACATCAGAGTCCACAGAGTTCCCCCTTTACATCAGAGTCCACAGAGTTCCCCCTTTACATCAGAGTCCACAGAGTTCCCCCTTTACATCAGAGTCCACAGAGTTCCCCTTTACATCAGAATCCACAGAGTTCCCCTTTACATCAGAGTCCACAGAGTTTCCCTTTTACATCTGAACTTGCAGAGTTCCCTATCACTGTAATGGGGGGGCTCTGCAGACTCTGATGTAAGGGAGAACTCTGGGGACTCTAACATAAGGGATGCTCTGGGAACCCTGATCTAAGGGGGAACACTGAGAACTCTGATGTACGGAGAGGACTCTGATGTAAGGGGGAACACTGTGGCCTTTGGTGTAAAGTGGAACTCTGATGTAAGGGGTGCTCTGAGAACCCGGATTTACCTTGGTGTACTCACTCAGAGGCAGGAGAGAGAAGGGGGGAGACTTCAGTCACAGACAGGGATGGATGGTGAGCTCACTCACCCCTTGGCAGTCAGCACCTCTCATCCAGATGTATCTGAGGCTGCTGGACTTCACATTTTTGGCCCCTACTTTCCTTTTCTGAGGCACAGCGCCAGGGGTTGGAGTGTGGGCAGACACAGAGGGGTAGGGGCAGGAGGAAGAGGAGCAGATTGAGCCCTCTCTCCTCTCCCTTCTGTGTGTGGGGGAGGGGAGGGGAATTGTTAGTGTTGGCTTTGGGCAGCATGAAAGAGAGTGTAACAGACATTCTCAGCTTAGACAACTGCAGCCAGCAACCCTCCTGGGAAGTTATAGTCCGGTCTGAATAGTATGTTCGGGTTTCAGGCAGTCTGAAACCCGGACACATGATTCCAAACCCGAACTGTCCGGGTGAATCCTGGACAGGTGGCAACCCTAGCCCAGAGGTATGAGGAATTAAATACAATAAAATGTTTGGATGTGTGCTGCCACCTTTCATTGAGACCTTTTATATGTAATTATATGTTTGTGTGCCTTGGTGTGCTTAAAGCGGAGTCCCACCAATTTTTTTTTTTTAAAAGTCACCAGCTTCAAATACTGTAGCTGATGTCTTTTAATATAAGGACACTTACCTGTCCTGGGAGCCCGCAATGTCGGTACCCGAAGCCAATCTGTCCCTCGGCTCTCGGGTGGAGGCGCCGCCATCTTCCGTAAGGGAATCAGAAAGTGAACCCTTTCGGCTTCACAGCCTGGTTCCCTACTGCGCATGCGCGAGTCTCGCTGCGCGATCCCACTGGTCTCTGCTGTCTTCTGGGACCTGTGTGTCTCCCAGAAGACAGGAGGGGGGAGGCAGAGGAGGCGCCGGACATGGCGTAGATCGCCGCGGATACTGCGGCCATCTATGCCCGGAAGTGGGAGCAAATGCCTGGATTACACAGGTATCTGCTCCCCCCTCCCCCTTGAAAGGTGCCAAATGTGACTGCGGAGGGGGGGAGGGTTCCGAAAAGTGGAAGTTCAATTTTTGGGTGGAACTCCGTTTTAAAGGGTAACTCCACTTTCATGGCAAAAAAATATTGCAACAAATTAAATAAATAAAAAATCACAGCACGGCCGTGGCGCCGGCGGTGCGCTCTCATGCCCCCTACCCCGAAGTGCCGAATCACGTACTAGGTATGAGCGGCCGCCCTGCTGCAGTAAAAGTACGTGGGGCGGTCCGCAAGCGGTTAATAATCCTATCCAAGTGTGTTAAAGTGATACTCATCGGATTCACTCTGTTCCTAATAGATGTTGCTACTTCCTTATTGGTCTGTGTAAAAGCCTCTTCTTACTGTACAATATTTTGCTCCTGGATTTGTTTTGCCCTGTCTGGTGCACTCAATAAAAAACTTTAAAAGTATAAAAAAGTGATACTAAAATCTCTTTTTTTTTTTGCTTAAAAATAACAAACATGTTCTACTTACATAGCTCCCAACTGTCCCGGATTTCGAGGGACTGTCCTTGATTTGGAGCAATGTCCCTCTGTCCCTCTTTCCTCCTCATGTGTCCCTCATTTTGGTCTGCTCTATATAATTGTATATAAAATGCACTTTTTATCTTTCAAAAAGTGTTTCTCAGAGCTAAACCTTTCATCCAAATTCCAAATTGCTGCCTTTGTAAATTTTAAAAGCCAATATAAAGGAATAGGAGTGGTAAAAAAAAAAAGCCCTTAAGGATTTAATTAACCTTTTTTTTTTGGTCAATTCTCCTTTAAGGGGGTGTGGCAGGGGGGCGTGTCCTATGCCTACATACGTTTGCTAGTAGGTATCCCTCATTCCCATTTCAAAATGTTGGGAGGTAGGTACTAACCTGCTCTATGTAATGGTTTTTCACAGAGCAGCCCGAATCCTCCTCTTCTTGGGTCCCTTGCCGGCACTCCTGGCCTCTCCCTTCTGCCGAGTGCCCACACAACAAGCAGCTTACTATGGGGGCCCCCGAGCCGAGCTGCTGCTCTGTGTGTCCTAGTGGTGGCTGGTGTTTTTTTTGGGGGGGCAAACAACCCCCCCCCAGGCCGTCAGTGGAGCGGCACTAACACAACTGCCACCTACCCCCCCCCCCCCCGTGCGGCGTGGCACTAACACACACACCCCCCACCACCACCCACTGTCCTTACCCTGGATGTAAGAACAGCGGTCAGATGCGGCCATCTTCCAGCGTGGCGGGCTCGGGGAACTCTGCTCCGGTGTCCTCTCCTGAAGCAACTTCAGCGGTGTCTCCTCTCTGCTCCTCCTGGCGCTACGCGTCCAACCAATAGGATCACCTGACGTTTTGGCCAATCGGGAAACAGGTTTCATACCTGCTTCCCGATCGATTGGCCAGGAGGAAGATCAGTGTCGCAACAGCGAATTTTCAGTGCCAATGGCTCATCCAATCAGGAGGGAGAGCCCCGGACAGCCGAGGCTCTCGTGCAACACCACTGGATAGAGAGGGGGCTCAGGTAAGTATTAGGGGGGGCTGAGGGGGAGCTGCACACAGAAGTTTTTTTTATCTTAAAAGTAGAACTATAGACAAAACTTTTTTTTTTTTTTCATTTTGGATAGAGCAAGGGAGGGTTAGAACCACAGTCAGGTTTTATTTTGTTTTTTTTGCCATTTGTATCCGATCGCAGAGATTTCCCTTCACTTCCTGTCCCATAGCCAAACAGGAAGTGAGAGGAAATCCCTGAAAATTATGGGAATTCCTTGGGAAACCCCCCAGTCACCAGAACTTGTGTCCCCATTGAAAGATTCCCCCTTGATTACTTTTCTGGGGACAACCCAAAATTTGGGATTTTCTTTTACTTTTACCTTCAATGATAATGGTAAACAGGACAAATAGAGAGGGGGCACAGAGAGCAACAACAACCGACAGGGGTTCTAATCCTTCGCCGCTCTATCCAAAATTGGAAAAAATATTTTTTGCCTTTAGTTATATTTTAATACATAGAATGCATTAAGAGAAAAAACCTTCTGCCTTTAGATCCACTTTAGGTTGTTTTTCCATGTAATGGAAAGTAATGTGTAATGAGTGATGTGTCAGTGTAATCCTTTCAGTTATGTATTACCTCTCACAGAGATCACAGGACTCTCCCTGACAATGTCTTCATCTGCTTTCCTCTCCAGAAGGACGGCACCATCATTGTTCAGGCATCATCCAGGGTCACCATCTACTTCCTGGACTAAGATACCGGCTCAAAGATGAAACGCCTTTTGACTTGCAAAGTTACAATGTTGCAATCTGATCCCTGGAGGAGACTGAGGAAATTGCTTCCTCCTGCCTGCAGCAGACTGATGACGTCATCTCAGCCTAGTCACTGACTGGAGCTTCATGGAATTATTGCGATCGTAAGGCATTTTAGTAGCATGGTTGCAGGACTGAAAGGTCATTGCATGGCGCTAGGCTGGGGACACACATGAACTTCACACAACTAAGAGAATGACTGGAGAGAACTTAATCTTTCACTCATTCAGGTTTGCATACAGTGGCGACTGGTGCTCCATTTTTTTGGGGGGGGCGGCAAATAGGGTTGCCACCTTTTCTTCAAGCCGAATCCCGAACACTTTAGCAGCCTGAGTCCCCTTTGGTAGCCCCAAGGAGAGTAGTATTGCCTCATTGCTCTTGCTGGCCCTACCCCCCAGTGATGCCAAACCTGCCCCCAGCTCCCGGTTGGCAACTTATTTGTGTGTGACTATCTTGGTTACTTGGGGGGCCACAGCCCAGTCTAAATATTGTGCCCGGGTCTCAGTCTGCCTGAAACCCGGACACATAAATCAAAACCCGGATTGTCTGGGTGAATCCAGGACAGGTGGCAACCCTAGCGGCAAACAAACCAAACGCAAGCCCCCCACACCGCTCGGTCGGTCAATCCCCCCACTACCCCGTCGCTCGGTCGTTCCTCAAACCCCCCCCCTTATCGCTCGGCCCACCAGCCCTGCACTTACCTCATCTAGATTGCGGGCAGCTTCCGCTCCTTCCAGCATCTCCTTCTCAGCAGCTTCACGGCGGCTTCCCTGCATCTCCTCCTCCTTGGCAGCCAAAACGGTCGCTTCTCCTCTCTGCCAATCGGCTCTTAAGATCCGCTTCCTGATTGGCCAGGAGGAGAATCAGGAAGAAAAGAGTGAATATTTATTCGCTATTGTCACACAACTGGGTGGGCTCGGGGCACAGTGCTCTGCGCCCCGAGCCTCCCCTATTTTAAAGCCAATTAGAGCCTCAGGCTCTAATCATGTGCTTCCAAAAAAAACATTGAAATCCATGCATCTGGTGCCCTGCATGTAGATTAGGGGCCAGGCACATGGATCAGGGGGGCGGCACCCTTGCGCCCCTTATGGACGGGTCGCCACAGTTTGCATACCTCCAAACTTTTTGAGATGGGATCGAGATACACCTATTATCAAAAGTATGTAGACCTAGGATACACCCCTTGCCACGCCCCCTTAAAGGGGAATTCTACAAAAAAAAAAGATTAGTTAAACCCACAAGTGTTTTTTTAACCATTACTATTTCTTTATCCTGGGTTTTGAAATTTACAAATGCAGCAGTTTAGAATTTGGATGAAAGGTTTAGCACTGGGAAACACTTTTTGGAAGATAAAAAGTGCATTTTATATACAACTGTATAGATCAGACCAACATGAGGGACAAATGAGGAGAAAAGAGGGACAGAGGGACATTGCTCCAAATCAGGGACAGTTCACTTGGGAGCTCTGGGTTTGTATTCTGGCATCTGAGGAGTTACGGCTAATGTTATGAAGGGAACTAATATTTCAGGAATTTTAAAACTTTTAGACTCCATGGAGCGAATGTGGAAAAAAAAAAAAAAAACTCAGCTATATTTAGCAAAACTTTTAGCAAAAACTTAAACATAAACATGGATACCAAAGATGAAGGGTGGCCAACAGAGAGCATGACAGATCTGTGCTATTAGTCAGAGGATCATACAAATGAATGATTTCTATTGGCCGAATCCCTGAATTGTATGATTGTCCACACACAGACTCAGTTATGTACGTAAAATATTCAGTAGAATCGAGAATTGGTCAGCCAGTCTATTGTGATTTGTGACCGACTGATTAACCTCCGAAAGATTTACCCCCCTTCATGACCAGGCCATTTTTTGCGATACGGCACTGTGTTATTTTAACTGACAATTGCGCGGTTGCGCGACGTCGTACCAAATACAATTTTAGTGCTTTTTTCTCACATATAGAGCTTTTTTTTGGTAGTATTTGATCGCCTCTGCGTTTATTATTTTGTGTGCTATAAACAGAAAAAAAAAGGGCGCCAATTTAAAAAAAAAAAAAAAATATATATATTTTTTTTACTTTCTGTTATAAAACAAATCCAATAAAAAAAATGCAAAAAATTGAATTTCTTCATCAATTTAGGGCCAATTTGTATTCTGCTACATGGCTGGGTCCTTTTATGCCCCTTGTGGTCCCGCACAGCCTCCCCCCACCGTCCTTTTGCGGATTAGCCTGGTGCCCTCATTTGGTGCTGCCTGGAACTGTGTGGATATTGGTGGTCTTAAATAATCTTAAATCTTAAATGGTCTTAAATAATCCCCTGAAGAAGCCAATGCTGGCGAAACATGTTGGGATATAACATCTACTGTTGAAAACCTCGGTTCTATGGACATCAGTGACCAGTAAAAATATGCTTTTGTCAATCATGTTATTGAAAAGGGACCTCTATGTTGATGTTTTATGTAATAAAAACTTTAAAACTTTACTATCTATGTATATTTCTTTACTTGAGCACCGCTATAATCCCAATTTCCTGCTGCTACTATTCTGCTACCAATTTCCTGCTGCTACTATTCTGCTACATATTTTTGGTAAAAAATCCCAATAAGCGTCTATTGATTGGTTTACATGGGATATATGGGATATATTCATGGAATTTTTTTTTTTAATACTAGTAATGCTAATGATCAGCCACTTATAGTGGGACTGCGACATTGTGGCGGACAATCTGACACCTAACTGACACTCTGTGGGAACCAGTGACACTAATACAGTGATCGGTGCTGAAAATATGCACTGTCACTGTACTAATGACACTGGCTGGGAAGGGGTTAAACGTCAGGGGCGATCAAAGGGTTAGCTGTGTGCCTAGCCAGTGTTTTTGTGCACTATGTGTGGTGCTTTTACTAGATGGATTTTATTCTCTGCTTTGCATGAAAAGTAAAGCGGTCACTTCCCCCTGTCAGGACAGACCTCTGCCTTGTTTACATGTGCAGCCTCTCTCCTCACCGATCAGCGGGTGCCGGCAGACATCCATTGGCTGGCAGCCGCTGATCGACTTGTGCTGTGTCTAATCAGTCTACCGGCCCCCTGCCCAGAAGTGCCGGATCACATACTAGGTACATGATCTGGTGCAGGAGAGACGCTCTGCCGCCATATAAGTATGTTATGCGGTAGGGGAGTGGTTAAACATTGGGGTCCCTAATTCACTGGCCAAGAAGGATGCCCTCTAAATGGAATATTGGGGTCCTTATGAGGGCTTACCACCACCATACACACAGAGCGGGGGGCTCATAGATGAGGGTTTTTGATCAATTACAATATTAATTATTCATTGTGGAGGAGTATATTGACAAATTTTACAGTGAAATTAATTTTTTTACTGAAATTTATATTAAAAAAAAAAAAAAAAACAAGAATTAAATCTAGCTTTTAAATGTTTATGTCATTTTAGGAGTCAATTTCAATATTGTAAAATCTGCAGCTTTCATTAAAATAAGCCCTGGTGATCCTGCCATTAAGTTCCTTGCTCCAGCACTTCCTGTTATAAGGTGACAACGCTCTGTCCCTGTCTCCTAATTGTGCTCCTGCGTTGTCATGTTTATGTTGCCATTTTTACATTATTTTAATTTTATATATATATATTTACTTTTCAGATGGGCTTCCAATGAAGACTACAAGTTTCAACACATATTACACAGCAACAGTCCGCTTTTGTCAACATCTGGCAATTTGTCTTAAGAAATATCATGCGGCCATTGCTAGAGTGCATGGAGGCAAGAAGTGGCTACAAATACGCTGCAGGAGATCAGCAGCACTGAGGTGCAATCAAGAATAAAAAAAATAATAATTAAAAATAGGATTTATTTATTTTTATAACAAAAATAAAAATTTCTTATGATGCACAGTTCAAAAAACATACTAAATGTAATTTAGCGAGGGGTTACTGTACATCTACTTATGTAAACTCCTCACTATCTTAACATAATAGGGATCATTATGGAGAGTTATTTTCACAGCTGGGGGCCTATAAAATGTATTTAAATGTATTTTATTTTTATTTGTATTTATTTTTTATTTGTTGTAAAATATAAATGCTGCTTTTCAAATTGTGAAACTGCTCTGGGCATATTTCTGCTCACTGCCATCCCATTGTTTAGGTGCATAAAAGATTTCCGAAAAGAAAAAAAAAAGAAAAGAAGTCTGCAGAATAATTTTGCCAATTTATAATATTCTATTTTTATTAATTTATTTATCTAAATAAAAAGATAATATTTAGCCCTTAATGGGATCTAATATAACATCACTAGTGTGAAGCAGAAGAAAAAACTTTCCTGAAAGTGGCATACTGATTTTATTCCATTCCAACTATTTTTTTTTTCCCAGATAATTTTCACCAATCTTATCTTTTCCCCATAATCTTTCACTGCACCTCAGTGGTGTTGCAGATTTCTGTTGCAAGTGTCTGCTGAGAAACATTACAAAAAAAAAAAAAAATAATGGTGTAAAAGAGCGAAGTGTGCTGGAATTTTTTATTTATTTTTTTGCTTTTATAAATAAGCACATTGCAAAGTCCTCAGTTGTTTGACACACCCAATCGCGTTCAGCAGAAGCCGCCATCTTTTGTAATTCTCTGCATGTGATTGGGTGCTCTAAGTAAACTGTGAAAATTGCTTCTTCATTAAATCATTATGACTTTGTTTGCATTTAACAGGCAATAACTTTGCAAATTTAAATAAAAGGAAAAAAATGTTTAAAAATAATATAATATTGATAGCAACATAGTTATCTACTACATGGTGGATTTTTTTTATATATAGATATATATTTATATATCTATAGATATATATTTATATATCTATATACATACATATATATATATATATATATATATATATATATATATATATATATATATATATATATATACATATATATACACACACACCACTATGTGGTAGATAACTATCTATCAGGATTACTAAATACCCTAGTTTTGTAAATATCATTATAGTCTGCACTATTTATTTTTTTCAGAGAAACTTAAAAAATGACATTTCTAATTTACTGCAGGCCTGCTTGGGACGGGACATTCCAAAAAATACCTTACCAATGATAATTTTATTATTGAATGCAGGTGTAATTCATTGTTTACAAAAAAAATAGTTTTATTATATATTCCTGCCAAACGTTATGAACAGGGACCAAGCATAATAGAAATGAGAATATGTATAATTTTTAACTTGAACATGTACAGTTAGATAATTTCCTTGCATAAACTGCATAGCAAAAAAATGTATTGTTTTAAATAAAATAAATATTTCCGTAAGGAATGGCACAAAAATATACTATTATAATAATATTTTACATTCAAATGATAGGGTATTCTTTTTGATATGTTGTTTATTATAATATTACCAAATACAATTTATTAATTAAATAGCACTTTTTAATTTCTTATTTGTAGTTTCTCTACTGTATCATATTTATATTAATGAATCCTTTAGTGATATTTTAATGTTATTTTTTTTTTTTTCTATTATAATAGGTATATAAACCACAACTCAAAATAACAATAGCATTGTAATAATATGAACAATAATGATGATGATAATAATATTGATAATATTGTGGTTTTTCTATTGTCTGTTAAATTTATGAATGACAAGATATTAAAAACATTTTTTTTTTTTTAATGATCAGAAAAGTGTCTCATTAAACATATATGTTTATTTTTTATGTTTTTTTTTTTTTTTGTTTTTTTTTCTGTAGCATGATTGTTATTCCTGTATATTTTCTTGACTGATTTGTTGAGTTATTTCTTACTAAAGACTGAAAATATGTTTCCAGTGGATTGTTCTTTCCTATAACCTCCAGACAATTCCCCTGGCGGAGCCTGAACAGTTCAACAGCCACCCTGCTCGCTGCCCTCCTGCCTGTATTAAGGAAGGTGAAAGGTGAAAGGTCACTGTCCTCCCTAATTTCAGAGGTAAGAAGGGCTGGCGCCTTGCAAGGTGTACACAATTTCCTACAGCAAATAGAATAATACCGATTACAAGGCACTCTCAACCTCTAATAAATGTCATGTGTGCTGCGAGGAGAGTGCAGACTGGGGGACAGGCTATGACTCTGATAACTCCAAGAACTTTCACAAAACATTATAAATAAGTGATTTATGTTGCCATTTTTTTATTATGTTAATGATATATATATATATATATACACACACACACACACATACATTATATATATATATATGTACTGTTATTTACACTTTTTTTAAGTTATTTATGTCGCCTTTTTTTATTATGTTAAATATATATACAACAAATACATAAATAAATGCATACATTAATAAATATAACAAAAATATAGAGCAAACTATATAAGCACAAGCATATAAAACAGCAAAATATATATATATATATATATATATATATATAAAAACTGTTATTTACACTTTTTTTTTTTTTTTTACATTTAAGTTATTTAAGTTGCTTTATATGCTTATATAGTTTGCTCTATATTTTTGTTATATTTACTCATGTATGCATTTATTTATGTATTTGTTGTATTATGTTTAAATATAATAAACTAGGATAGATAGATAGAAATAACACTTTTTTTTTTTACCAAATTAATTAGCCTCTTAAACATGTTATTTATAAAGTTTTTATAAAGTTTTTTTTTTGCTTTGTTTTTTAAATTTTGACTTTTGTCAATTATGATTTTTTTGTTGTTTTCTTTATAGCCTCTGTTTTTTCCTAGTGATGCATTAAACTAAGAAATAATGGGAATTCAAAGAGTTGGTTACATAGATCTCCCAGCATGCTGGGTATTTTTTTTACAAAGTACAAAGACTTGAGTTAAGAGTAGGAGACGGTACTTTTACTGCACTTGTTCTACTTTTGATAAAAAAATAACATTCAAAAGTGAAAAATGTCAGTTTATGTAGAAGGGGTTTTGTTACCATTCACAGGTAGGTGAAGATGCTGTAGCGGGGAGCAGTATTTCCCAGCGCACAGCATACTTCCTATTCGGTGAACCAATAGAAGAAAAAAGAATATAAACTGTCATTTTTTCTGTCTAATGTGGCAGATAACAACATACAACAATAAACTGATATTTTATGGGGACTTCTTTTAAATGTAAAAAAAAAAAACACAAAACCAATATTTTTTCTATTAGAAAATGTAAATATTAAAGTGATATTAATCTAAAACTAATAATTAAGGAAGATGGATGGGTAAAAAAAAAAAAATGTTGCCTTAAAGTGCTTCATAACCCAACATTTTATATTCCTGACATTTGCCTGCTGTACCATGTACTTATATTAGAAAGTATCCTGTTCTCTTTGTATTGCTTCCTTTGGGTGAAATGCCTGGTGTTCCTGCCAGTCCCCTTAATTTCTTATTAATAACTGACCACACTAAGCAGGAGAACACAACATGGTCAGTTCTCTAGCAATGCTGGAAACTCAGGCTGCTGTCCTTCGATGATCAGACTTGTCCTGATACGCCCCCCCCCCCCACACACACACAGCCATTTACTGGGAAGCTCAGTGTTCTGCTGCTTCTTCTCCCCCCAGCTCTTATGCAGCTGAGAACAGAGGGAATGTGATCACTTATAAAAGAAAAAGGGAAAAAAAGGTATTTATAATGTTTTTTTATATCTAGACAAAAATGTTTTGCCTTTCATTTCTATTTTAAACTGAGTGGGTTGTTTTACAAGGTGATCCTTTACAATCACTTTAAAAGTCATGTCCTCACTTTCCCAGCACTGGGAGTATTGTGTTGTGTTCACTTAAAGTGGAATCAAATGCAAAGTCTATTTTTTTTTTCCATTCAGGATAGAGTAATTGAGGGTTATAACCCCTGTCAGTTTTTTTTCTGTTATCTGTGTCTCATTGGGGAGATTTCCTTTCACTTCCTGTCCTATAACCAAACAGGAAGTGAGCGGAAATCCCTGCTAATTAAAGCGATTGTAAAGGAATTTTTTTTTTTTTTTTCAAATAAACATTTCTATACTTTTATCATAAAAAGATTTATGCTATACTTACCTGCTCCCTGCAATGGAATTGCACAGAGCGGCCCCGACCCTCCTCTTTTCGGGTTCCCCGCCGGCTCTCCTGGCTCCTCCTATCTGTCCAGTGCACTCATGCATGCTTGTTTCCGAGCCCTGCTGCTGCGTCCATTGACACAGACACGGGACTTGGCCCGCCCCCTCAGCACTGTAGTTAATTGACGGGAGCCAATGAGGAGGAAGATAGCGTCATGAGCCACTGCTCTCGTGCACATTGCTGGATCGGATTGGGCTTAGGTAAGTATAAAGATGGGCCGGGGTGCTCCTGCAGCAGAGAAGGTTTTTTAGCTTAAAGTGATTGTAAAGTCTCGCTTTTATAAAAAAAAATGTTATACTTACCTTCTTTGTTGCAGTGGATTTGCACAGAGCAGCCCATATCCTCCTCTTCTTGGGTCCCTCTTCTGTGCTCCCGGCCCTCCCTCCTATCGAGTGCCCCCACAGTCAGCAGCTTCCTATGGGGGCACTGGAGCCGAGTCACAGCTCCGTGTGCCCATTCAGATATGGAGTCCTGACCCGGCCCCACCCTCTCTCTCCCCTGATTGGCTGACTGAATTTGATTGACAGCTGCAGGAGCCAATGGTGCCACTGCTGTGTCTCAGCCAATCAGGAGAAGTGTCCCGGACAGCTTAGACATTCGTGGACATCGCTGGAGAGAGATGGGGCTCAGGTAAGTAATGATGGGGGTGTTGGGGTGACTGCTACACACAAAAGGTTTTTTATCTTAATGCATAGAGTGCATTAGGATAACAAACCTTCTACCTTTACAACTCCTTTAGGCTAAAAAATTGATAAACCACAATAGAATAAACTCTCTAAATGGGACTTTTTAGGGCATCAATCACTACAATGTTATATAAAAGAGTACATTTTATTATACAAAGGTAAAAATATATACCATAACTAGGGCTGTTACTGATTAAAATTTTCGTGTTCGATTGATCTATTTATTTTTTTAATCGATTAATTGACTAATTTCGATTAATTATAACGCACATACAGATCCAACTACTTTTAGCTGATCTCCTTGCAGGCCGATTCCCAGTGCAGCTACCAACCACTGGAAAAATGGATAGCAGGATACAAAAAACACACAAAGGCAGCGCTTGATGGGAATAGCATTAAAACTTTTATAGTCTTCAAGTAGGTAACAAAATAAATATTGCACTGGAGATAAAATCGATGTAGCTACATAAACTGTAAAAATGGTGCGAGTAATACCAAACGGTAGCAAAAGCAGTCATAAAAACATGTAGCTAAGTATGATACTGGTATAAAAATGTGTACAACGATACCACTGCTGAATCCAGATGAGGAGAAGTTAACATCAGTCCGTCGGCATGTAGATGTCCCGTGAAGGGAACTATCACAACTCCCAGTGGATGGCTGTAGAATCCCAGGTTGATAGAGGGAAGTGATAGAGGGAAGTGTAACAGCCCTTGCGTGTGGCAGATAGTAAGGTCCTGCCGGCATGCAGATATGAAGGCACAGCAAAGGAGGCCTTCAGATGGACACGGCAAGCCCCACCGTTGTCCGTGACGTCACAGGATCTCCGACAGAACTCCCTGAAGACTCGGAAGCCGGCGGAGAGGTGAGTACCGATCAAAAGAATTTTGATAGATCAAAAAAATAATCGATTAATCGAGGAATTAATAGTTAATTTCCACAGCCCTAACCATAACACAATTCACTATAAAAACAAGATGCAGTTGACATGACAAAGAACCATCTGATCTTTGGTTTGACGAAGATCATGTTAGCCCAACGCGTTTCAAATTTACACAAATGTTAAATGTGAATAAAGATAATTAGTGCGCTTAATCCTAAACAAAAAATGATAAAATAAGCTGCTACACAAGAATGTGACGAAAATTCTAAAGTGACTGGAAGTAAAAGTGTGGCGCTAAATATGAAAAATAGTGAAATGTATCTAAATCACTAGGTGATATTTACCCAACTGGGTAAACAGTGGAAAAAATATTTAAGGTAATAAGTCCACATCAAAAACAAAAACAATGCATGTGAGAATGTCCATCAAAATGAAGTGAAGAGTATCACGGTAAAGGTAACGTATAGCCGTGTAGACCATCACATGGAAATTCCTTTCAGGTGGGTATAGTATGACTAAATACACTTACCGGAACCGGTGGATCCGACTGTCAGCAACAACGGATCAATCGAGCATGGATAAACCCATCGGCAAGTAGACTCAGCTTGTCTGAATAATCTGGATGATGTCAAGAACAAACATAGCCCATGGACCCGACAGTCCACGGCTAGGGATCCCTCTGAAGATGGTATCCTGGACGTGCAGAGGAAACAGGACCCCAAGGGATCCACAATGTTTTTAGGTGATATTGGGCAAATTACGATGGATAAACCCCTTAAGGGTAAATGGAGGGCACAATGGAGAGGTTCAAAAAACCTAATCCACCAGGACATGGAAGGAAAAAGAAAACGATGCTCCTATGGTGTAGGTCAAAAAATGTGGGTTTTAATTAAAAAAAGCCAACAAACATTAAAAGTGATCACAATTTAAAGATAAAAGCAATATGGGGAGTGGTGTACCAGGTCCGACGCGTTTCATCCAACTAGGACTTTTACTTGGGGAATCTTACACAAATGTTAGCCTTTTCTTCTTCAGGGGAAATTACAAGTCAAAAGATAGTTATCCGTTAAGGTGAGAAGGATTGCATATAAAACAGTATCATTGATGTTTACAAAAAGAAAGCTTATCCTCTGCTGCTGTGATTCCCACGCAGGGGCGGATCCAGGGGGGGGGCAACAGGGCAATTACCCCCCCCCCCCCCCCAGACCATCTGTCTCACTTGCTTGCTCTGTTTTTTTTTGCGCCTAATCTCCCAGATTTTGGGGACCCGGTACCGGCCGACCATAGGTCCCCTGGACCCCAAACTTGGCACACATGTAGCCCCATGTCTCCTCTACAAGTGTTCAAAGTTTGGTGACCGGGAGACCTACGGCCGGAGAGAACCGATTTTTCAAAGCCGGGCACTCCTTCCATAGACTCCCATGTTAAACATCAGTCTAGTCATGGGCACAGTGAAGCATGGGCACAGTGAGGCATGGGCACAGTGAGGCAAAGTGAGGCACAGTGAGGCATGCAGATGGACACCCTAGGCTTATACTCGAGTTAATACGTTTTCCCAGTTTTTTGGGGTAAAATTAGGTGCCTCAGCTTATATTCGGGTCGGCTTATACTCGAGTATATACAGTACTTGTTCTGCGGCTGCCGCTGCCTCTCTGGGTCTCTCTCTGTTTCTCACATCAGTCGATCAGCGGCGCCAAGAGAGAGACTCGTCTAATGTAGTTATGCGGCGCACTGACACGATACCAGTAGCGGAGGAGGAGGTGGGTGGAGCCTCTTCCCTGCACTCGTTGCTAACGCCTGGGCCACTTGTCGTCTAGCAACGAGTGACGTCAGCGGGCAGGTGCGATAGCGTGCGGCTCCACAGACGGGTAAGAAAGCGGGCGGCTCCGCTTGCGGCGTGGTTTGTGGGCGGGCGGCGTGGTTCGTGGGCAGACTGTGCTGCTCAGTGTGTTGGCAGCGCAGGTGAGAGTGAGAGAGCAGGCTCATCTCTCACCGCCCGTGCCTGCCCTGCATTCCTGCAGTGACTTCCACCCTCACTGTGCAGGCAGCAGAGAGATTACATTATCTCTCTGCTGCCTGACTCTGGGAGTCTGGGACACAGCAAGAGACAACCAAAACTACACCTTAGCAGGCAAGTTAGTGACAATCCGCAAATTGTGTCAGGTGACGTGGCAAATGACAGTCTGCATCTGGTGGCAGGCAAGTGACAATCAGCAAGGTGTGGCAGGTGAGTGGCAAGTGACAATCCACAAGGTGTGGCAGGTGACGTGGCAAGTGACAATCAGCAAGGTGTGGCAGGTGAGTGGCAAGTGACAATCCACAAGGTGTGGCAGGTGATGTGGCAAGTGACAATCAGCAAGGTGTGGCAGGTGACGTGGCAAGTGACAATCCACAAGATGTGGCAGGTGACGTGGCAAGTGACAATCCGCAAGGTGTGGCAGGTGACGTGGCAAGTGACAATCCACAAGATGTGGCAGGTGACGTGGCAAGTGACAATCCGCAACGTGTGGCAAGTGACACGCTCAGGGCTCCCACTAATTGCAGGCGACGGTGGCAAGTGACACACTCAGGGCTCCCACTGATTCTGCATTGAACTATTTAATTTTATATTACAATGTAATAATAGAAATAATGCGCTTCAATCATCCTGACATCATAACAACCTTGGTGCCGGGATGATTGAAGCGCCGACACCAGCCATTTCCCCGATAAATTTCCCACAAAAAAAACAACATATTTTTTGGCAGTGCCCCTCCCGAGAAAAGACTCTGGATCCGCCCCTGTTCCCACGGGGGTGGGGGGTGGGGGGGTGACGAACCAAGGAGGACCTAAAAATAGCGGCGCTTTACCACCGACGCATCCACCGCCCCAGTGTGAAAGGGGCCTAAGGGAATCCTGGGTTGTCACCACATCTAGTGTCCCTGTTGGAAACTGTCCCCTCTACTCCTGTTCTGGGGACAACCCAAAATGTGGGACTTTCTTTTCACTTTCAGTTTCAGTGATAATGGTAAACAGGGCAAATAGCGAGGCTCTAATGGGGACACAGACAGCAATAAAAACTGACAGGGGTTCTAATCCATCTCCACACTATCCAAAAAAAAAAAAAGTTTTGCCTTTAACTCAAGGGTTGGAAAATAATCCAACAAATTAAAATGCTGACCTTCCCTATAAATTAGGGAAATGTAGTCATTGCGATTCATTTTAATAATCCTGCTGCTTAAAGTTTATTTAAAGGGGTTGCTCCACCGGAAAAAAAAAATTAAAAGCCAGCAGCTACAGCTACAGCAGCTGCTGGCTTTTAATATTTGGACACTTACCTGTCCTGGAGTCCACCGACGTCCGCAGCAGAGGACGAGCGACCGCTCGTCGCTCTGCTGCTCCCTCCGCCATCCTCGCTGAGGGAACCAGGAAGTGAAGCCCTGCGGCTTCATGCCCGGTTCCCTACGGCGCATGCGCGAGTCGCGCTGCGCCGTTCTGATTGGTGCTCCTGTGTTCTGGGAGCCGAGTGTCTCCCAGAACACCAAGGGAAGTCTGCGGGAAGTGACGTAACTCCCGCAGATTCCCGGAGACAGGACTCCCAGATGTGGGTGAAAATACCTGTCTTAGACAGGTATCTTCACCCCCCTCCCCCCTGAAAGGTGTCAATTGTGACACCGGAGGGGGGGAGGCATCCAAATAGCAAAAGTTGCTATTTAGGGTGGAGCTCCACTTTAAATCGAAGAACAACATAATAACATATTGCAGTCAGGGGTCCTTAGATGTGGCTGCATTCATTTTCTTTTTTTCTTTCTTTTTTTAGACTTTTACAAGTATCCTTGCAGAAATCCAGTATCCTTGTAACTTCTGTTATCAGCTATCCCAGCTATCTTCTGGAAAATTCGGACAAATTTTCTTTATTTGGAAATTCGGATACATCCGAATTTCCGAATTAGAATAGTACCAAATTTAAACGAATCTGAAATAAAAATTCAGACGAAATTCGAACTTGAATAGTTTTCGAATAGTTTTCTAATACTTTTCGAATAGTTTTCAAATTTCCAAGGAGAATAAAAAAAAGAGATAAGAGAGACTATGCTTTCTCAAAGTTGGTGGGATTTTAATTGGAGATAATGTGTCTGTTATTAAGGCGAGCATACAAAACAGATTCTTTAAGAAAATAGAAATGTATTCAATAGTATTGTTTAAAAGTAACACAGTCATATGACATATTTAGACCATGAGTTGATGCCAGTGGTGGCTGGTGCTCAAAATTTTTGGGGGGGCCCAAACGCCACCAGTTTGCCCCCTCAAATACAGCCAGTTTGTTTCCATATACAGCCAGTTTGTCCCCATATACAGCCAGTGTGCCCCCATATATATATAACCAGTGTGCCCCCATATATACAGCCAGTGTGCCCCCATATATACAGCCAGTGTGCCCCCATATATATATAACCAGTGTGCCCCCATATATACAGCCAGTGTGCCCCCCATATACAGCCAGTGTGCTCCCATATACAGCCAGTGTGCTCCCATATACAACCAGTTTGTCCCCATATATAGCCAGTTTGTCCCCATATATAGCCAGTGTGCCCCCATATATATAGCCAGTGTGCCCCCATATACAGCCAGTGTGCCCCCATATACAGCCAGTGTGCCCCCATATATATAGCCAGTGTGCCCCCAATACAGCCAGTTTGTCCCCATATATATAGCCAGTGTGCCCCCATATACAGCCAGTGTGCCCCCATATTCAGCCAGTTTGTCCCCCATATACAGCCAGTTACCCCCAAATGCAGCCAGTTTGTCCTCCATATACAGCCAGTTTGTCCCCCAAATGCAGCCTGTTCCCCCCCCCCCCCCAGCCCTGCACTTACCTTCCTTGGTCCGCGCCATCCTCGATGTGTTCTCCCGCCCTCGATGTCGCTTCAGCCAATCAGGTTACCGGTAACCAGATCCGGTGAACCTGATTGGCTGAAACCTCCACAGTCTTCTCCAAGGAACGCACCCCGTGCGTACCTGGGAGGAGTTTTTGGAAGCCGAATACAGCGTGAGAGCTGTATTCGGAAAGCCTATCAGAGCCGCTGGCTCTGATAGACACTTCCAAGTTACACCCACCGCCGGCCACCGCTCTAATTCATATGGCCGGCGCTCACCAGGAGGCCGGCCATATGAATAGTGGGGCAGCGCGGCAGCGGTGACAATACATAGATTCATGCAATGCATGAATCTGTGTATTGTCTTTCAGTGGCGGTGTGGGAGCTGTGGCGGTGCTTGATGCATGAGATGCTTGAGAGCCAACATGTTTCGCAATGTGCTTCTTCAGGGCACTGCATACATCTATAATTGCATCTGGTCTATAAAGTCAGACGACTTACACACATCATCACACAGACCCCTCCTCTGTCGGAAGCCCACCTGTACCTATTGACCTGGTGGAAGCCAGATCCACCAGGATGGCAAATGGGGATATTGGATGGTTGTAGCAGCCGGAAAGGTGCATTCAAAGAATCTGGCCAACAAAGATAGTTGTAGATCCGTAAACCACGGTGTCTGAATAGTCGGTCCGGCAGTGACAAGTGCACTGTGCTGATGACTTCAAGATGCGTGTGTCAGAAGAGAATAAAATAGAATAGAAAATAAAGGAACAGAATAGAATTATTTTTTTTCTATTCTATTTTATTCTTATTGGAAATTGGAAAACGATTCAAATTCAAAAACTTTTCGAATTTGATTTGAAAACTATTCGAATCGATTAGAAAACAAATAAACAAAACAAATTCCGAAAACAAATTAAACAAATTTAACTAAATGAATTTATGTAAATAACGAATCAAAACGAAACAAAACAATTTTTTTCTTTCTGCACATGTCTACTGTAAACTACAAACCATCTCCACTATGTAATGAGATGAGGAGAAGGGGAGTAGTTTTTAGTCCAAATGAAGGAAAGGGGCGTAGGGTGACAACATTGCTCTTCCATAGATACAGTGCTAGGACAGGACATGTGCTACTGGCAGGATTACCAGGTGAAAATAAAGGGGGAAAAAAGAAAACAAATGCAGCCACCACATCTAAGTACTAATTAACTGCATTGTATGACGTTTCAGTTTTTGGGTTTAGATACAGTTTATTGCAGAATGGTTTATTTTTAGGTAAAGTGTTTCTTTAACTGCTTGCATACCGCCCTATATAGCCTAAATTGATGAAAAAAAAATATATATATGTAGCGATACCCTCAGCTTAAGCGGGCCGCAAGGTTTGATTTGGGCCCTGAGTACAGCTCTCCAACCCACCGGCAATCGGCTCTACCCACTCTGGCACAGCTAGTCTAAAGGATACACACATATATCCTTATACTTTAAGAGAGAGATTCAAACATAGAACAGTGATAAAGGGATAACGGATTTTACTTCTTGTTATGCAAAGAAAACACACAGCAATGACAATATGATTTTTAACTTATATGCAGAGCCCTGCAATGACAGTCACATTACACCATAAGAATAAAGGGGGGTAAAGGAACGCCACGTGGGGCGACCGTTAACTAGGTACCCTATGGCACAACAGCTAAATGTATACCTAACGGATCAGGCCTGATCCCTTACTCTAAAACTTAGTCCTGTAAGAATAATGGATTCTTCACCGGCTTGCTGTAGAGGTGGTGCACATAAGAATAATAAACACTTTGTAATCCAACAGGGAGAATCTGAACAACTGACCGTACTTCACTAGAGATCCTCTGGATCAGTCCTGCTGCGGATCTCCAGTGAGAGTCTTAAAGTGAGGTGGTAGGCCTCGGCAGTCTATAGGCACAGTACTATAAACAGGTTATTGGATGAGCTTTCGCTCAGCTCACCCTCCGGACGCGACCCGTCCGGGACTTCCACCGGCTGTGTCGTCACTCGCACACAGCGGTTGCTGCCATCGGGTCTCCGATCCAATCTAGGCTGCAGGCAGGAGATGTTGGATGCCACCCAGGCTCGCAAAGGGTGGAAGGCTCTTTGGTTCGCTGTAAGAAGTCCCCAGGCTTCAGGCCCTCACACAGCACAGCTCCGCACAGGTGGATCAGTCTCAGCCGTCCCGTGTCCAAAGAGAGCGAGCTAGGCCTCGCCCCTTCCTTATATCACTTCCCCCATGAGTCTCTGGGGCATAACCCAAAACATTCTGTGAACCAGTGGAGCTCTGGGAACCGTAGTTCTTTCTCCTAATTAAAGGGGAAACACCCCGCTACACACTCCCCCCACTAAAACTCTTTGGTCCCCAAAGATAAACAATTTAACAACAATTCTGAACCAATTTACTGAATGCGGAGTATGATGTTGGTACAGGGAATTTCCACCAAAACTCAGAGGTGGGGTTCCCTGTACCACAGGTCACACTAGCATGGGTGGCCTGTCTAACTGTGCCAGAGAGTGAGCTGGGGTTTCCTTCCACCAAATGAACAGTGGAAGGATCTGAGCACTCAGTACTTCTTCTGGCAGTGGCAACAGAGTCCTCTGAGCTTTTTCCCAATTGAGGGTAGGTTAATTTCCTGGGAGGCCTCACGACTCTGTAAGTTCTTTGCTCCCTTGGGACTTCAGGCTCAGGTACCACAGGCTCTGCGTCAGGAACACTTTCTGACATCATCACTGATTCTGGGGCCTCTTCCTCCTCTGCTTCTGAGTAAAGGCCCGGAATATCTTCCCAGCATTCAGGCACATCACTGGATGGAATGAACTCTGTAGCCTCTGGGTTCAGGGTCCCATCCTGTGTATCTTCAGTGGGTGGAAGGTCTATGGCGGAACTCCCTGGAGTTGAGGAGGGCCATAGCCACTCAAGTTCTCCCCTCCCATCTTTACTTGGTTGGGAAGCCTGTCCATTCCTAGCTCGGAGGGTCTGAGACCAAGTGTTGGGTCTGGGGGTATCCAAGATGGAAACAGATTCCGGCAGGTTCTTCACTGAAGGTATCCTGACTGCCTCTTTAAGTGGGAGTAAGTGATTTCTGTGCCAGGTTTTCAAGGGTCCCACTCTCCCCTCTGGCTTTAACTTATACACCGGTAGTCCAGGAAGTTTTCTACAAATGACATAAGGCTCGGACCTCCATCTATCAGCAAGTTTATGCTTCCCTGGGATCCCTAGGTTGTGTAGCAGCACACGGTCTCCAGGCTGCAGGTCTTGCACTCGAACCTTCAGGTCAAAGTTCCTTTTATTTCTGACCCCTCTCCGGTCTGAGGCCGCTTGGGCTTGTTCATAGGCCGCTTTCAGTTTATACCTAAGTCGGTCCACATATCCTTTGTGGGAGGTAGCAGAGGTATAGTCTAGGGAAATTCCAAAGGCCAGATCCACTGGCAATCTTGCTTCTCTCCCAAACATGAGGCGGTAGGGAGAGTAACCCGTCACATCACTGGTGGTGCAATTGTAGGCATGCACCAAAGTGGATATGTGTTGACTCCAATGCTGCTTCTTCTCTGTCTCCAGAGTCCCCAGCATGTTTAACAAAGTCCGATTAAACCTCTCAGGCTGGGCATCTCCTTGTGGATGATAAGGGGTAGTCCTGGTCTTTTCCACTCCCAGGGAGTCCAGTAGGTTCCGGATCAGGCGACTCTCAAAGTCCCTTCCTTGGTCGGAGTGGATTCTCTGTGGTAATCCATAGTGGACGAAGTATTTTTCTAGAAGCACCTTAGCTACAGTGGAAGCCTTCTGGTCTCTGGTGGGGAACGCCTGTGCATAACGGGTGAAATGATCGGTTACCACCAGAACATTTCCCAATCCACTCAAATCGGGTTCGAGGCAGAGAAAGTCAATGCATACCAGATCCATTGGGCCTTGACTCTGTAGGTGGCCCATTGGGGCAGCTTGATGGGGTAGAGTCTTCCTCTGGATGCATCGTGCACAGGAGTGGCAATATTCCTCCACTTCAGCCCTCATACAGGGCCAATAGAACCGGCTTCTGACAAGTTGGAAGGTTCTTTCAGCTCCCAGGTGACCATGCTGGTCATGTAAGGCAACCAGCACAGTCTCTCGGTGCTTCTCTGGGAGAAACAACTGCCATTTATCCTCGGAGTCATCAGAGGGGCCCCTTCGGTAGACCACTCCCTGATGGACCTGTAGCTTGTCTAGCTCCCTCCATAGCAGACGAGCCTCCTTGGAGGGGTGATGTCGAAGTTTCTCTGGACTCTCGTTTTCCAATGCTTCAAAGACCAACCTCCCTATGGGGTCTTCCAATTGGTCGCACCTCAGTTCCTTCTTAGACAGCTTCGACAAGCATTCCTCTTCAAGTTGAGTCACCCCACAGTAGTGTTTTGGAACTCCCACTGTGGTAACTCCTATTTCCTCTGCTCTGGAGCCTCCTCGGGCTTGGAATTCAGCTCCTTGACAAAGGGCCCGCACCCCGTCTGGTGCTACCTGAGTCCAGTCCTCCCAGTCATCAGCCATGGCATGAGATCTTCGGGACAGGGCATCTGCATCCCTATTTCCAGCCCCTGGTCTGTACTTCAGACTGAAGTTGAACCCAGATAATGCAGCTAGCCACCTGTGTCCTGTGGCATCCAACTTGGCAGTGGTGAACAGGTAGGTCAGGGGGTTGTTATCTGTTTTCACTGTAAACTCTGCTCCATAAAGGTAGTCTCTTAGTTTGTCCACAACTGCCCATTTGAGGGCCAAGAACTCCAACTTATGGGTGGGGTAGTTTTTCTTCGAGGGGGTCAGACTTCGACTCACATAAGCCACTGGTCGCATTTGCTCTTCATGCTCCTGATAGAGCACTCCCCCTAGGCCTTCATGACTAGCATCAACATGTAACTCGTAGGGTCTGGTGGGATCAGCATAGGCCAATACTGGGGCTGTGGTGAGGCTCCTCTTCAAGGTTCTGAAGGCCTCTTCACACCTGGGGGTCCACTGATCTTGAACCGACTCCCCGGGTCTTCTAGGGCCCAAGCCATCCTCTTCCCCTTCAGTCCGGAGCAGTTCATTTAAGGGCTTGGCAATACGGGCAAACCCATCCACAAACCTCCTATAATAGGAGCAGAACCCCAGGAAAGATCTAAGTTCGGTGACTGTTGTGGGTCTTGGCCAGGAGGTAACCGCCTCCAACTTCTCAGGATCAGTCGCCACCCCCTTTTTCAGACACTACGTGTCCCAGATAATTCACCGAAGACTGGTAGAACCGACACTTCTCGGGGGAAAGCTTCAACCCCTCTTCACTAAGTCTCCTCAACACTTTCTCCAATCGGGCCTCATGTTCCTCCAGAGTTCTCCCGAAAACAATGACATCGTCCAGGTACACTAGGACTTCTATGAGGTTCATGTCTCCAACAGTCTTCTCCATGAGTCGTTGGAAAGTAGCTGGGGCTCCAGATAGGCCCTGGGGCATTCTGTTAAACTCAAAGAATCCCACAGGAGTTATGAAAGCGGTCTTTTCCCTATCCTCTGGGTGCATGGGAATTTGATAGTACCCGCTCTTGAGGTCCATCACGCTGAACCACTTAGCTCCAGACAAACTCTGTAAGGCGTCCTCTATCCTTGGCGTGGTGTACTGATCAGGGGTGGTCCTCCTGTTGAGAGTTCTGTAGTCAATGCAGAGCCTCAGCGACCCATTCTTCTTCCTGACCACCACTATTGGAGAGGCATAAGGGCTTCTGGACTCTCGAATCACCCCAGTCTTTTTCAGTTCTGCAAGCTGTTCTCTCAGATCCTCCAGATCTGCCAGCGGAACCCGCCTG
Organism: Rana muscosa; assembly: GCA_029206835.1. NCBI lineage: Eukaryota > Metazoa > Chordata > Amphibia > Anura > Ranidae > Rana > Rana muscosa. Next base: position 330,099,121 of record CM055119.1, on the reverse strand, counting down.
ACTCTCTCCCTGAACGGTTTGTCTTCTTGCAGGCGGATGCGGTGGGTAGCACTCCTCGCACGCCCCACTTCGAATTCATCTTTTGAGAAAATCTTCTCCCATCTAGTCAGCTGGGCCTTGGCTCTCTCCTTCCAGGCCCCAGGTAAGTTCGGGTTCTCAATGGAAAGTTTTTCCCAAACATCTCCTTCTTCACCCGCTTGCTTCACTTCTGACCAGCTGACTGGGACAGCAGGACTCACCTGTCCCAGCAACATCCGGGCAGGTATCTCTATGGCCCTTCCTGTAGAGTTCCTTACACTCACCGGGACTCTTCCCCTGGCTTTCTTCAAGGCCTTGATTGGAATCACTTCCGGTATCACTTCCAGGCCTGAGTGATCTTCCCTTGGGTCGGATTCCAGCATGACAAAGGGGCCAGGCTGCTCCCAGGTGAGCTTCACAGTGGCCTTGAGGCAAGCCACCTGTCCGGGCTGCAGCACCACTCCTTCTCTCCCCAGTCTCCACACCTTCCCTATCCCCTCTCCTGGGGTCTTCTGCTCCAACACTAACCGTTGGTAGGCTGTCTTCAGCATGGGATGGATGTTTGGATCTTGATGGCTCCTCATCTTCACCAGGGGGGTCAGAAGTCTTCTCACTAGATCCGTATTGGTGCCTATGATGAGGGACATCTTGTTGGCCCCGGGTGGTCTAGGACACACAACCGCCAGGGTGTCGAATACTTCTGTCTTCCCAGCCACAGAGGGGTCGAATGTCAGCTTTATGGGTAGATAACCATCATAAGGGAAACTCTGCGTTCCCAGGCCCCATATCTCCAGCTCTTCTATCTTCCGTATAGGCAAATGGCTTAAGTGCCTATCATAGAAGTCTCTATACAATAAAGTCACTTGAGCTCCAGTATCCAGAAGGGCCTTCGTATATACTCCTTCCACCTGGATAGATACCGTGGGGGACGGGCCGACCAATTCTTCTGGGTACGGCCGGGTTGAGGTCACTCTCTTCTGAGGACTTGTCTTCATCCAGTTGGTTTTTGACTTTGTTCTCCCCTGAGCCTGGTATGCACTGACCCTCGCCACCCTAATGGGGTTACAAACCCGCTGAGGGATGTTATTGTCTCTTGGTTGTAGGCATTCCTTCTTGGGAGTGCTAAATTTCTTCTGAGGGGTCTTGTCCCCTCTCTCTGGTGTGTATCTTGGTTGAGAGACCCTAAATTCCTTCTCAGGGGTCGTGTTTTCTCTCTTCCTCTTCCTTCTATTCAGTTTGGAGCTCACTGAAAGAGATGGGCACCCGGTTGACTCCCTCACCGGGGCCCTCTGGCGTTTCCCGCCGGCTGGCGATTATCCATTTTCTTCTTCTTAGGACTGGAACACCTACTGGCAAAGTGGCCACTGCCTCCGCAGTTGTAGCATAACATCTCTTCTCGGTCCCGAGTGGGACTCGGTATTGACGTATCTGGGAACAACTCCTTTCTGGGGCTTGGTTTCTCTGCTCCACCTTGACCTTTCGCCATTATAGCAGTCATCATCTCCATCATCTGGGACATCTGCAACTTCAAAGTGTCCACCTCCGCTCCCCTATCGGGAGTCATGGCCGGTGTAACTATTGCTACCGGCTGTTTGACGGGCTCTATCAGGCGTTCTTTTTTTTTTTCTTCCAATATAGCCTCTTCCTCTCTAATCATTCGGATGAGGTCAGGGTACTCCAGATTCTTCCCATCCTGCCGGGCACGCAGTGTCCATGCAATTGGATCCATGGGTTGAGCTCCCCTCACTACCTGTTGAGCACGGGCCTCATCTACTTTCCCTGGGCTGATCCCCTTCTTTAGGATCATCCTATGCAGTATTTTGTCCAGGCGTCCCATATAGTCTGATAGTTTCTCACCTTCCTTCTGGTAGCAATGCTCCAGCTGATAAGCAAGCTCCGTGACTTTCTCTGTCCCACCAAACACATTCTGTAACACATCGAGGCACTCTTGTGCAGTACAATCTGCCTTGCTCATCTTCAGGTTGCGTACGGCCTCTAGAGCAGGCCCTTTCAAACTTTCCACAACCCTCTGTTTCTTTCTGCGGTCCGGAACTTCCCATTCCTCTAGTGCCTGAGTTGCGCTGTCTAGCCACTCCTCAAATCCCTCTTCTTCCAAGGGTACTGGTTTCCTCCCTGAAAACATCCGGAGTTTCCTGTACCCCGACATCGGGTAATCTGTGGGCTCTTTCTTGCACTGAGCTACAATCTCCCCCAGAACAGCGCATAATTCTGCACTAAGGGTGCCTGGGCTTGTCCTGGGACTCTTTGTGTCCTTCTGTGGGGATGACGGGGAAGATGGCTGCGGTGACAGTGTTATTTTTGTCTGAGGGCTGTCTCTTGTGCGCGGCAGCGCATGCAGCAAATGATAGACCTGATCGTCCTCATCTTGTATGCTGTTGCCTCTAAACTGTTCAGGAATTTCTGCCTGCCATTCCAGTAAGACATGTGAAAGTCCACCACTAGTTTTCACGTCTATCACCCATGGTTTGTGAATCGGTGATAGGGACATTATGAGTTGTATCATTGCTTGTGTCTGCCATATCCCCGGGAGTTCTATAACTGGCGTCCTGGCTGGGTCTACGCCCCATCTCTTGTACCACTGTCCCACCTCTATCGGGTCCATGCCGGTAGCTTCTGGCGGTTTCACCGCTGTCTCAGTAATCCCGGATGTACGAGCCCCCACGTGTAGCGATACCCTCAGCTTAAGCGGGCCGCAAGGTTTGATTTGGGCCCTGAGTACAGCTCTCCAACCCACCGGCAATCGGCTCTACCCACTCTGGCACAGCTAGTCTAAAGGATACACACATATATCCTTATACTTTAAGAGAGAGATTCAAACATAGAACAGTGATAAAGGGATAACGGATTTTACTTCTTGTTATGCAAAGAAAACACACAGCAATGACAATATGATTTTTAACTTGTATGCAGAGCCCTGCAATGACAGTCACATTACACCATAAAAAGAAAAGGGGGGTAAAGGAACGCCACGTGGGGCGACCGTTAACTAGGTACCCTATGGCACAACAGCTAAATGTATACCTAACGGATCAGGCCTGATCCCTTACTCTAAAACTTAGTCCTGTAAGAATAATGGATTCTTCACCGGCTTGCTGTAGAGGTGGTGCACATAAGAATAATAAACACTTTGTAATCCAACAGGGAGAATCTGAACAACTGACCGTACTTCACTAGAGATCCTCTGGATCAGTCCTGCTGCGGATCTCCAGTGAGAGTCTTAAAGTGAGGTGGTAGGCCTCGGCAGTCTATAGGCACAGTACTATAAACAGGTTATTGGATGAGCTTTCGCTCAGCTCACCCTCCGGACGCGACCCGTCCGGGACTTCCAATGGCTGTGTCGTCACTCGCACACAGCGGTTGCTGCCATCGGGTCTCCGATCCAATCTAGGCTGCAGGCAGGAGATGTTGGATGCCACCCAGGCTCGCAAAGGGTGGAAGGCTCTTTGGTTCGCTGTAAGAAGTCCCCAGGCTTCAGGCCCTCACACAGCACAGCTCCGCACAGGTGGATCAGTCTCAGCCGTCCCGTGTCCAAAGAGAGCGAGCTAGGCCTCGCCCCTTCCTTATATCACTTCCCCCATGAGTCTCTGGGGCATAACCCAAAACATCCTGTGAACCAGTGGAGCTCTGGGAACCGTAGTTCTTTCTCCTAATTAAAGGGGAAACACCCCGCTGCATATATATTTTTTAATTGGATGTTTTATAGCAGAAAGTAAAAAAAATTGTTTTTCTTTTTTTTTTTTTTTTTTTCTGCCTTTTTTTGTTTATAGCACAAAAAAACAAAACGCTGAGGTGATCAAATACCACCAAAAGAAAGTTCTATTTGTGGGAAAAAAAATTTAAAGTTCCGCAGTGCCGTATGGCAAAAATGGCCTGGTCATGAAGGGGGGTAAATCTTCCAGAGGTCAAGTGGTTAAGGGGCCCTTAAAGGTATTAAAAAATATGTTTCCTTGGTCTATTCATTATAAAAAAATAAAAATAAATGAAATGCCCAAACAGTGGCGGCCTGTAATGCAGGGCACAGGAGCGCCACTCTCCTAATCTACATGCAGCGGACGCATGGATTCCAATGTTTTTTTTTTCTTTTTAGAAGCACATGATTAGAGCTTGAGGCTCTAACTGGCTTAAAAAAAGGGTGGGCTCAAGGCGCAGAGCACTGCGCCCCAAGCCCATCCAGTTGTGTTACACTAGCGAATTAAAGGAGAAGTATGGGATGGGTTAAATAACTAGTACATATCACATTAGTCACATATCAGCTAATCTTTTTTTTCCTACCTCTTTTCGTTTTTACAGAATGTGCACATGAACTTTCCTTCAGCTGGCAAAAACGGTCCACTTTCAGTTTGAAAAGTTCTCAGGGGGTGTGAACATCTCCACCAACACACCAACACACCCCCTGCCTCTGTCCCCCCTCCCCTAAGAGACGTGTCTGTGCTGATAGATAGGGAGGGGGAGGAGGGAGGAGGGAGAAGGGAGGGGGGAGCAGCTATGCTCTGTGAAGTCTCAGAAACAAGCAGAGGGAGGAGAGCCGACATCAATCAAGAACAATTACAGGAAAGGGGGTGGATCCAGACTCTATATTCACACCATTGTCTGGAGGATGCTGTATGAAAGACTGTAGAACCTCCCACAGATATTTATCTCGATTTTAACAGAATGGGGGCACTTCTGAGAGGGCTGGGAGGGTTTATAGATAACAGCAGCTCACATAGAATAGATGTAAGCAAAAAAAAGGAAACCCATACTTCTCTTTTAATATTTGCTATTGTCTTCCTGATTCTCCCCCCGGTCAATCAGGAAGCGGGCCCTGAGACCCGTCACCCAATTGAAAAGTGATCCTATTGGCCGTCGAGGAGGAGGGAGGAGATGCAGGTGAAGCCATCGTGAAGCACCAGGAGGAGGAGACGCCCCCAGAGCAAGCGCTGCCCACAACCTAGATGGGGTAAGAGCAGGGCTGGTGGATTGTTTGCCACCCCCCCAAAAATATATACCACCGGCTGCCACTGTGCCCAAAATACCTAAATTCACCGTCACATGAAGCGTTGGGTCCCTACGTTTTCTTGCCTGTTTACTGCAGAGTGGGGGTGGCTTTTCTTTGGGTGACCACATCATTTCCTGGTGATGTGGTCACCTCCTATATATTTTTTTTAAATGGGCAAAAACTAAAAACACCTATAAATGAAACACTGCTAAACTCCAGTACCACGTTTAGCCGTGTTTAATCGCGTTTGGCATCTGAAACGTGGAAATCTTCGGCGTCTGAACTAATTTTTTTGCTTTCAAAGAAACGCTGTTAAACACAACTGCCTAAAAACGGCAATAAACGAGACTGTGTACATGGTCACATAGGATAACATTGAATGAGTTCAGGGGCAGTTGAAAAAAGCGTCCAACTGCCTCTGAACGTGCGTTTAGCAGCGTCCCGTGTACATGGGGCCTATTGGTGAAGTCTTTACAAGGACCTGAAGACCCCGCTGCAGCATGATGACATCATGACAATAAGACCTGTCAGTGGTGAGCAGTGTCAGGACAAACTTTGCCCTCCCCCCCCCCCGTTCATGATGTGCAAGCTTAGGTGGTCTTACACCCAGCGGTCACTCACTTGTCAAAATCACTGCCGCTGTCACTACTTCTGTCAGCCTTGTAACAGAAGGAAGGCTCCCCCATCCCTACAGTAAACCATTGCGCCCAGGGCAGGTGCCCCTCTCGGTAGGGTTGCCACCTGTCCCACCTGGATTCACCCGGACAGTTTGGGTTTGGAATCATGTGTCCGGGTTTCAAACTGCCTGAAACCCGGACACATTATTCAGACTGGACTATGGCTTCCCAGCAGGTTTGCTGGCTGCGGTTGGCTAATCTGAGAGTGTCTGTTACACTCTTTTTCACACTGCCCAAAGCCAGCACTAACAATACTAACAATTTCCCCACCCCCTGCCCCCCACACTGACGGGAGAGGAGAGAGGGCTCGATCTGCACCTCTTCCTCCCACCCCTACCCCTCTGTGTCTGCCCACACTCCAATCCCCAGGGCTGTGCCTCAGAAAGGGAAAGTTGGGGCCGGAAATTTGAAGTCCAGCAGCCTCAGATCTGGATGAGAGGTGCTGACTGCCAAGGGGTGAGTGAGCTCACCATCCATCCCTGTCTGTGACTGAAGTCTCCCCCTTCTCTCTCCTGTCTCTGAGTGAGTACACTAAGGTAAATCCGGGTTCTCGGAGCACCCCTTACATCAGAGTCCCCTTTACACCAAAGGCCACAATGTTTCCCCTTACATCAGAGTCCTTCCCGTACATCAGAGTTCTCAGTGTTCCCCCTTAGATCAGGGTTCCCAGAGCATCCCTTATGTCAGAGTCCCCAGAGTTCTTCCTTACATCAGAGTCTGCAGAGTCCCCCCATTACAGTGAAAGGGAACTCTGTGAGTTCAGATGTAAAAGGGAAACTCTGTGGACTTCGATGTAAAGGGGAACTCTTGTGATTAACGCCATATGATTAAAAATATTATTTAATAGCAAAATATATGTATAGTTTATACTATTAGAAAAAAAAATTGCAGTGCGCTGCTAAAGTGTTCGGGTTTGATTTGAAGAAAAGGTGGCAACCCTATCTCTCGACCACCCCTTGTCCCGGCCCCATTGGTGAGCCAGCACCGCATCTGGAACAGGTGCTGCGGAGGATGTGTCTCCAGGTAGGTTTTTCCTGCATAGAACTGAATATACATTTTCCCAAGCTCACTCATGGGACCTAAAGCCTAGGCAGCCTGCATCCCATGGTACCAGCAGCACTGTGGACATTTCATGTCATTCAAGACTGCATAGAGTCTATTGTTTTTAATTGGACCAACCCTGTCCAGTAGATTTTCATGTCATTCAAGACAGTTTTTAATTATACTGATTCTGCCCAGAAGATCTGCACTGGGATAAGAAGGTCAGAGAGGAACAGTGGCAGCAGAGTCTGTATATGTCATGAGTTTTGGTTCCCCGAGTACATGTTTAACCACCTCAATACCGGGAACTTTCACCCCTTTCCTGCCCAGGACAATTTTCAGCTTTCACCGCTGTGGCAATTTGAATGACAATTGCGCGGTCATGCAACGCTGTACCCAAACTAGATATTTATCATTTTATTTACACAAATAGAGCTTTCTTTTGGTGGTATTTAATCAGTACTGTTTTTTTTTTTTTTGTTAAATAAATGAAAAAACTGAACATTTTGAACAAAAAAAAAAGTTTTTCTTTGTTTCTGTTATACAATTTTTGAAATAAAAAATCTTTCTTTATAAATTTAGATCAAAATGTATTCTGCTTAATTTCTTTGGTGAAAATAACCCAAATTAGTGATTATTATTTGTCTGTAGGAAAGTTCTAGAGCCCACAAACTATGGTATATATATATATGAAAATGTATCAATCCTGATGTACTGACGGCCTTTCTCATTTCATGAGGCCCAAAATTACCCCTTTCTGGAAAGTAGACAGTCCAATGTATTTAGTAAGAGGCATGGCGAGTTTTTTTTTTTTGGAAAATTAAGAAATTTAAAAAGAAAAAGAAAATGTTCACAATTAATTTACATTTTTTTACATACCGTAACCAGGGCAGTACAGCGTCATCATATAACTGGTGTCGCGGTGATCAGGGACACTGACTGGTGACAGTACAAATTTTTTTAAAATAATTTTTATAATTTTTTCATTTTTTATTACATTTTTTTTATTTTATTTTTTTTACAATTTTTTTTAACACACCGTGACTAGAGCAATAACATTGTACTACTCTGAAAAAGTGATCAGGACTTTTTTTTTCTTTTTTTTTTTACACATTATGATTGCTTATAGCAGTGAATTTTATTGCTATAAGCAAGCATTTTATTAAATAAAACTGGTTAATTCTGATTAGCTGTGATTGGCCCTGCCTGTACAATGTGATCACATTAACCAATCACAGCTAGAAATGCAATTGTACACAATGGATGGCATGAAAGGCTACCATTCATTGTTTACAACTATAGAGTGATCTGCTGTGATTGGTCACACCGGTCACATGGTACTGGCAGCGGTACTCTGATCAGTCATCAGATGGTGACAGCTCACATCACTGCGCAGTGCCTTTGGAGAGGATGTGATATGAAAAAAACTTTAAAGCTCCCATCCCGTAGAAGCGAACGCATACGTAAGTCTCGTCTGCATATGTAAATGATGTTCAACCCATGTGAGGTATCGCCGCGATCGTTAGAGTGAGAGCAATAATTCTAGCGCAAGACCTCCTCTGTAACTCTAAACATGTAACCTGTAAAAAAAATTAAAGCGTCGCCTATGGAGATTTATAAGTAGTTTGTTCCCATTTCACGAGTGTGCACATTTTTAAAGCATGACATGTTAGGTATCTATTTACTCGGCGTAACATCATCTTTCACATTTTACAAAATAATTGGGCTAACTTTACTGTATTGTATTTTTTTATTTATTTATTAAAGTGTATTTTTTCCCCAAAAATTGTATTTGAAAGACCGCTACGCAAATACAGTGTGCCATAAAATATATTTCAACAACCGCCATTTTATTTTCTAGGGTCTCTGCTAAAAAAACAAAAATGTAATTTTAAAGCGTGACATGCTAGATATCTATTTACATCTACCTTTCATAATTTACAAAAAAAAAGCGGGTATATATATATATATATATATATATATATATATATATATATATATTTTTTTTTTTGTTAAGTTCATGAAAGTGTATGTTTTTGAAAAAAAATTGCGTTTGAAAAACCGCTGTGCAAATACCATGTGACATAAAAAATTGCAACAGTCGCCATTTTATTCCCCAGGGTCTCTGCTTAAAAATATATATATATATAATGTTTGAGGGTTCTAAGTAATTATCTAGCAAAAAATACGGATTTTTACTTGTAAACAACAAATGTCAGAAAAAGGCCTGGTCTTAATTATGGCACAGTGGCTAAGTGGTTAACACTTCCGCCTAGCAGCACTGGGGTCATCGGTTTGAATCCCAACCACCGCACTACCTGCCTAGAGTTTGCACGCTCTCCCTGTGCCTGGGTGGGGTTTCCTCCCACACTCCAAAGACATGCTGGTTAGGGTGACCACATTTTCAAACTACCATTCAGGGACACCCTCCCTTCCCAAAAATCAGCTTGTGCTGTAACGAATCACAGCACAGTCATTGGACACAAGCGACTGGATTTATGATTCCTCCAATCACAAGCAGGGGGCGGGGATTGTGCTCCTCAAGGCTTTCCCGGCCAGGACAAGTACTGTCAGTGAGTAAAACGGTGATGTGGCGGCCTTTTTTGGGGGCATCAGACTGGCCCGGGGGGAGGTGGCTGTGTCAGTTTCATTCAGGGACACTGTATTGTCCTGGAATTAATGTGCCCGGGACAGACCTTCAAAATGCGGGACTGTCCCGGGCAATCCGGGACACGTGGTCACCCTAATGCTGGTAGGTTAATTGGCCCCAGTATGTGTGTGTATGAATTTGAGTTAAGGACCTTAGATTGTAAGTTCCTTGAGGGCAGGGACTGATGTGAATGTACAATGTATATGTATAGTGCTGCGTACAATTGATGGTGCCATATACTGTAAATGTAAAATAATAATAGTGTGTGAGAGTGTAAGCTAGGGTTGCCACTAGGGATGAGCCGAACACCCCCGGGTTCGGTTCGCACCAGAACCTTCGAACGGACCGAAAGTTCGCGCGAATTTTCGAACCCTATTCGTTATAATGGACGCGAACGTTCGAAATCAAAATTGCTAATTACAACGGCCAATATGCATGTTAATGTCATAAAACAGGTTTGGGGACCCGGGTCCTGCCCCAGGGGACATATATCAATGCAAAAAGAAATTTTAAAAACTAAAGTTTTTTCGGGAGCAGTCATTTTAATGATGCATAAAGTGAAAAAAAAAAAAGTGAAATTTTCCTTTAAATATGGTACCTGGGGGGTGTCTAAAGTATGCCTGTGAAGTGGCATGTGTTTCCCGTGTTTAGAACTGTCCTTGCACAAAATGACATTTGTAAAGGAAAAAAAGAAGCCATTTAAAACCACTTGCGGCTTTAATGTCATGTCTTGTCCTGGCCGCCATATGGCTGAAAATCCTTGAGAAAAATGGCATGGCTACCCCATCACCCCCCCCCCCACCCCAGCCCCTTTGGGTCTTGTATGGATACTAAGGGGGACCCCGCACCCAAAATAAAACCCTATACCTACAACCCTATATACTCTGAACAGCAGTATACAGGTGGTGCAAACAAGACATGGACTGTAGGTTTGTTCTTAAGTAGAATCTGAACAGGTACATTATGAAGTGTAGCTACATCCCAAAAAAATCAATTTTTAAGCTTTTTGGAGAACATAGGGAGGGGTTATCACCCCTGTAACATTTGCTGTCTTTGCACATCTGTTCAGAACATGTCACCTCACTTTCCGTCCCAATGACAAATGTTTTTGGAAAAGTGGGGTTTTAATTGAAACAAGGATTGGTGATAAAGCATCAGTAGAGAGGAGATACCTTTTTCCCAAATTAAATCTAACAGCATAGAATTTTCCTTCCTAGGGGTAGATTTCCTCTCACTTCCTGTTTTCTCTTGCCGTTTGCAAGTAGGAGTCGTTTGTAAGTTGGATGTTTGAAAGTAGGGGCCTGCCGTATATACTCTGCAGAAATTTGCCCTATTAGATGTTGGTGTAGCCACAAGACTGGTGGGCACAGGAATGGGCCCTGCTGTGAGTTAATAGATCAAGATTTGTACTTGCATGCACCTGTTGAACCGGGCAGAAAAATTGGGCCTTTGGTGGTGGTGGTGGTGGTGGTGGACGGTGTTGCCACAAGACTGTAGGCCCTCATAGTTACTCTTGGTGGGCGCAGGAATGGGCCCTGCTGTGAACTATTAGATCAAGATTTGTAATTACACGCCCCTGTTAAACAGGGGCTGAAAAATTGTGCCTTAGGCATTGGTGCTGGTGCCACAACACTGCAACCCCTCACAGATACTGTACTTGGAGCACAGCAGTCACACCTGTTGCGAAGCATCTTTTTAAAAAATTGTAATTACACGCCCCTGTTATACAGGGGCTGAAAAATTGTGCCTTAGGCACTGGTGCTGGTGCCACAACACTGCAACCCCTCACAGATACTGTACTCTGAGCACAGCAATGAGACCTGTTGCAAAGCATTGCCTAAAAATTGTAATTACACGCCCCAACAGGGGCTGAAAAATTGTGCCTTAGGCACTGGTGCTGGTGCCACAACACTGCAACCCCTCACAGATACTGTACTCTGAGCACAGCAGTCACACCTGTTGCGAAGCATCTTTTTAAAAAATTGTAATTACACGCCCCTGTTATACAGGGGCTGAAAAATTGTGCCTTAGGCACTGGTGTGGTGGCATAGATCATTGAGGAGGAGGAAGAGGATAGTCAGTGAACATAACAGGACAGTCACTCAGCATCAGCATAGGCAGTCTTGAAGGGATGTGACATTATAAATTATTCCGTTATATCCGCTTCAGGTGTCTGGTAGCTGGTGGTGATCCAAGACTGATTCATTTTTATGAAGGTCAGTCGATCAACCGAGTCGGTGGACAGGCGCACCCTATGATCGGTGACAAATCCTCCAGCAGCACTGAATGTGCGTTCGGAAAGAACGCTGGATGCAGGACAGGCCAGTAGCTCAATTGCATACTGTGCAAGCTCTGGCCAGTGATCCATCCTCAGGACCCAGTAAGCCAGAGGATTTTCGGTGGGAAAGGTGTCCAAGTCTGACCTTGCCCCTAGGTATTCCTGCACCATGTATATCAGACGCTGGCGATGGTTGCTGGAACCGATCATACCTTGGGGCTGCGGACTAAAAAATTGTCTGAACGCATCGGTCAGACGTCCACCTTCCCCACCGCTCCTTCTGCTACTGACCGAAGCCTCAGCAACTCGTCGTCCAGGACCAGGAGTTTGTAACCTCCCAGTTTCTGGGAACGCGTTGCACAGACCTTTCTGCAAGGCCTCCCTGAGATGTCTCATCCTCTGCTCCCTCTGCGACGGCAAGATAAGGTCCGCAACCTTACCCTTGTACCGTGGATCAAGGAGAGTGGCCAGCCAGTAATGGTCACTCTCCTTGATCCGAAGAACACGAGGATCCTTCCGCAGGCTTTGCAGGATCAGGGAGGCCATGCAGCGTAGGTTAGCTGAGGCATTCGGTCCGGAGTCTTCTGGGTCACTGAGGATGACATGATCGCCAGCCACCTCCTCCCAGCCACGTACAAGTCCACTGGTTTGTTGGGACTGTACATCATCCCTAAAAGACTGCTGCTGCTGATGCTGAGTGCCAGGCTCCACCTCCATGCTCACACAATCCTCCTCCTCCTCCTCCTCCTCCTCCTCTTCCTGTGTGATGGGTGGGACAGAAGGAACATTGTCTGGATAAAGGGGGCCTTGAGAGACAAGGAAGTCCTCCTCTTCCTGCCTCTGTTCTGCCTCAAGTGCCCTGTCCATTATCCCACGCAGCGTATGCTCCAACAGGTGGACAAGAGGTACAGTGTCACTGATGCATGCACTGTCACTGCTCACCATCCTCGTGGCCTCCTCAAATGGTGAGAGGACAGTGCATGCATCCCTGATCATGCTCCACTGGCGTGGGGAAAAAAAGCCAAGCTCCCCTGACCCTGTCCTGGTGCCGTAGTCGCAAAGGTACTCATTGATGGCCCTCTGCTGCGTGTGCAGTCGCTGCAGCATGGCCAACGTTGAGTTCCACCTGGTGGGCATGTCACATATTAGGCGGTTCTTGGGCAGGTTCAGCTCCTTTTGCAGCTCAGTCAGCCGAGCACTGGCATTATAAGATCGGCGGAAATGCACACAGACTTTCCTGGCCTGCCTCAGGACATCCTGTAAGCCTGGGAACCTGCCCAAGAACCGCTGCACCACCAGGTTGAGGACGTGAGCCATACAGGGCACATGGGTGAGCTGCCCCTGTCGCAGGGCGGAGAGGAGGTTGGTGCCATTATCAGAAACGACCATTCCTGGCTTAAGCTGGCGTGGCGTCAACCACCTCTCGGCCTGCCCCTGCAGAGCTGCCAGAACCTCTGGCCCAGTGTGGCTCCTATCCCCCAAACACACCAGCGCAAGCACGGCATGGCATCTTTTTGCCTGCGTACTCGCGTAGCCCCTTGTACGCCTACGGAGCACCGCTGGTTCCGAGGACAGAGCACTCGAAGAGGACATGGAGGAAGAAGAAGAGGAGGGGGTGGAGGAGAGAGGTGTGTCACAACCAGTAGTAGCATTTTGGAGGCGTGGTGGCGGAACAACCTCCAACACTACTGCACCTTGTCCTGCATCCCTCCCAGCTGCCAATAGAGTGACCCAATGGGCCGTGAAAGAAAGATAACGTCCCTGTCCATGCCTGCTGGACCATGAGTCAGCGGTAATTTGCACCTTACCGCTGACCGCCCTGTCCAGCGAGGCATGGACATTGCCTTCCACATGCCAGTAGAGAGACGGAATCGCCTTCCGTGAGAAAAAGTGGCGTTTGGGAACCTGCCACTGAGGAACCGCACATTGAACAAACTCACGGAAGGGGGCCGAGTCTATCAACTGAAAAGGCAGCAGTTGAAGTGCTAGCAATTTAGCCAAGCTAGCATTCAACCGCTGGGCATGTGGATGGCTGGGAGTGAACTTCTTTCGACGGTCCAGCAGCTGGGGCAGGGAAATTTGCCTGCTACAATCGGACGTCGGTGTACTGCAAGTACTTGGTTGTGACACACCTAATTCTACACCTTCAGTCCTCTCAGAGCAGCTTTCAGAGAGGACTGAAGATATAGTGGGGATGGAGATCCCAGCTGATGAGGAGCAAGGAGAGGTCCGCTTTGTTCTTTGGTGTGGGTCTTTTATGTGTGCTTGCCAATGAGCTGCATGGCAGGTCGACATATGTCTGCTCATGCTTGTGGTGCCCAAGCGGCTGATGTTTTGGCCACGCGAGATACGCTTGAGACAAATATTGCAAATAGCAGTGGTGCGATCTGATGCACTCGTCTCAAAAAAGGCCCACACCAAAGAACTTTTGCGATAACGTGCAGAGGCAGCGCCCTGCACAGGCGGAGCTCTGCGGTGTGGTACAGTTGCTGTGCTGGCCTCTAGCTGGCCTCCAGGGGGCATCCTGCCTCATTGGACATGTGACGCTGCATCCTCCTCCTCCTCCTCCTCTCTCCCTTCAGGCACCCACGTGGAGTCAGTGACCTCATCATCCCCTCCCTCTTCACCACTAGAGCAAACCTGGCAGTAAGCTGCAGCTGGTGGAACACTACTGCCAGATTGCTGTCCTTCAGCATCCCCTCTCTCTGCGCGCACACTACTGACTTCCTCAAGCTGGGTATCATCATCCGAGCCTTCGAATCGTTGGGCATCCTCCTGGAGCATGTACCCAACACTGTGCTCAAACAGTTCGGGGGACTCCTCAGGAGGACATGGTGGGTCTAGGGAAGGGGTGGCTGATGATGCCATTGAGTACGCGTTGGCAGCTGCTCTGCCAGTACCCTGAGCCTGGGTGAGAGAGGATGAGGAGGATGAGGAGGGCTTGGTCATCCATTCTACCAAGCCTTCGGCATGATGCGGCTCCACATGTCCAGCTGCCGAAAACAAAGACAAGCGTGTCCCATGGCCACGTGCTGATGACGATGCACGACCACGTCCACGGCCAGCACTGTTGTCTCTAGAAACAGAGCCTGCCTGCCCTGTGTTCTTGCCTCGGCACGCTCTGCCTCTCCTTGGCGGTCTTCCAGCCATTGTAGTCGGTAGTGTATATAGTATAAAAAATAGAACTCCTATGTGTGCTCACAACACACTGTAGGTCCTATGGGTGCTGACACTAACACACTATAGGTACTATGTGTGCTGCTGACAAGAAAATATAGGAGCTCTGTTTGCTGCCACTAACACACTAGAAGTCCTATGGGTGCTGCTGAGAAGAAAATATAGGAGCTCTGTTTGCTGCCACTAACACACTAGAAGTCCTATGGGTGCTGCTGAGAAGAAAATATAGGAGCTCTGTTTGCTGCCACTAACACACTAGAAGTCCTATGGGTGCTTCTGAGAAGAAAATATAGGAGCTCTGTTTGCTGCCACTAACACACTAGAAGTCCTATGGGTGCTTCTGAGAAGAAAATATAGGAGCTCTGTGTGATGCCACTAACACACTAGAAGTCCTATGGGTGCTGCTGAGATGAAAATATAGGAACTCTGTGTGATGCCACTAACACACTAGAAGTCCTATGGGTGCTGCTGAGAAGAAAATATAGGAGCTCTGTGTGATGCCACTAACACACTAGAAGTCCTATGGGTGCTGCTGAGAAGAAAATATAGGAGCTCTGTGTGATGCCACTAACACACTAGAAGTCCTATGGGTGCTGCTGAGAAGAAAATATAGGAGCTCTGTTTGCTGCCACTAACACATTAGAAGTCCTATGGGTGCTGCTGAGAAGAAAATATAGGAGCTCTGTTTGCTGCCACTAACACACTAGAAGTCCTATGGGTGCTGCTGAGAAGAAAATATAGGAGCTCTGTTTGCTGCCACTAACACACTAGAAGTCCTATGGGTGCTGCTGAGAAGAAAATATAGGAGCTCTGTTTGCTGCCACTAACACACTAGAAGTCCTATGGGTGCTGCTGAGAAGAAAATATAGGAGCTCTGTTTGCTGCCACTAACACACTAGAAGTCCTATGGGTGCTGCTAAGAAGAAAATATAGGAGCTCTGTGTGATGCCACTAACACACTAGAAGTCCTATGGGTGCTGCTGAGAAGAAAATATAGGAGCTCTGTTTGCTGCCACTAACACACTAGAAGTCCTATGGGTGCTGCTGAGAAGAAAATATAGGAGCTCTGTTTGCTGCCACTAACACACTAGAAGTCCTATGGGTGCTTCTGAGAAGAAAATATAGGAGCTCTGTGTGATGCCACTAACACACTAGAAGTCCTATGGGTGCTGCTGAGAAGAAAATATAGGAGCTCTGTGTGATGCCACTAACACACTAGAAGTCCTATGGGTGCTGCTGAGAAGAAAATATAGGAGCTCTGTTTGCTGCCACTAACACACTAGAAGTCCTATGGGTGCTTCTGAGATGAAAATATAGGAGCTCTGTTTGCTGCCACTAACACACTAGAAGTCCTATGGGTGCTTCTGAGATGAAAATATAGGAGCTCTGTTTGCTGCCACTAACACACTAGAAGTCCTATGGGTGCTGCTGAGAAGAAAATATAGGAGCTCTGTTTGCTGCCACTAACACACTAGAAGTCCTATGGGTGCTGCTGAGAAGAAAATATAGGAGCTCTGTTTGCTGCCACTAACACACTAGAAGTCCTATGGGTGCTGCTGAGAAGAAAATATAGGAGCTCTGTGTGATGCCACTAACACACTAGAAGTCCTATGGGTGCTGCTGAGAAGAAAATATAGGAGCTCTGTTTGCTGCCACTAACACACTAGAAGTCCTATGGGTGCTGCTGAGAAGAAAATATAGGAGCTCTGTTTGCTGCCACTAACACACTAGAAGTCCTATGGGTGCTGCTGAGAAGAAAATATAGGAGCTCTGTTTGCTGCCACTAACACACTAGAAGTCCTATGGGTGCTGCTGAGAAGAAAATATAGGAGCTCTGTTTGCTGCCACTAACACACTAGAAGTCCTATGGGTGCTGCTGAGAAGAAAATATAGGAGCTCTGTTTGCTGCCACTAACACACTAGAAGTCCTATGGGTGCTGCTGAGAAGAAAATATAGGAGCTCTGTTTGCTGCCACCAACACACTAGAAGTCCTATGGGTGCTGCTGAGAAGAAAATATAGGAGCTCTGTTTGCTGCCACTAACACACTAGAAGTCCTATGGGTGCTGCTGAGAAGAAAATATAGGAGCTCTGTTTGCTGCCACTAACACACTAGAAGTCCTATGGGTGCTGCTGAGAAGAAAATATAGGAGCTCTGTTTGCTGCCACTAACACACTAGAAGTCCTATGGGTGCTGTTGGGGTGCAATGCTGTGCTAACAGCACTGCGGTTGGTACTACTGCAATACTGTACTAACAGTAAGCACGCACCAGACTAATCCCCAGCAGCAGCTAATAACACACTAACTGTGCAATCAGCAGCAATGAACGATCAATGACTTAGGTAGCAATGGTTTAGCAAAGAAATAGCCAATGGTTTAGCAAAGAAGAGCAAATCTTTCAGTATCAAGCAAAGACAGAATCAGCAGACTAATCTCTCCTAAAGCCGGAACTCATGTGACCGGGGCCGATGGCGTGGCGGCCTTTTAAATGGTGGGGCGTGTACTAAAGCCCCTGAGCTGTAATTGGCTACAGGCGTCCTGCCTGTAGCCAATTATTGCTCTCCGAGTTTCGGGCGCTGTGATTGGCCAAGCATGCGGGGTCACAGTGCATGCTTGGCCAATCATCAGCCAGCAATGCACTGCGCCGGCCGCGCCGGCCGCAATGCATTGCGGGGCCGCTCGCATCACACGAATGTGATGCGAACGGCCCAAATAGTTCTGGGCTCGACGAGCGAGCGAACGCCCGATGCTCGATTCGAACATGGGTTCGAATTGAGCACCGGGCCCATCCCTAGTTGCCACCTTTTCTTCAAGCCGAACCCGAACACTTTTGTGGCACAGGGCAATTTTTTATGTTTATTTTTTATGTTTTTTTGCAGTAAACACTATAGGATTATAAAAGACCTGCTGGGACACATTTGGGTGCCCCAAGGAAAGTAGTAATGTAGTGCACAGAGCGTGCCAGTGGGTGTGGCCAAATTGCTCTTGCTGACATCATCACCCCAACCTTCAGTGATGCCAAACCTGACCCCAAACAGCCGCCCGCAGCGGGCAACAGATTTGTGTATGACTATCTCGGTTACTTGGGGAGCCACAGCCCGGTCTGAATAATGTGTCCGGGTTTCAGATGGACTGAAACCCGGACACATGATTCAAAACCCAAACTGTCCAGGTGAATCCTGGACAGGTGGCAACCCTAATGTAAGCTCCTCTGGACTTTTGTGACTTGTCGAGTGTTCTCTCTACAGCACTGTGGTATATGTCAGAGATGTATAATAGTGTGGTGACCGTGGGGGGAGATTAGAGTGTAAGCTCCTCTGGTGCAGAGACTGATGTTCAGTGTTTTCTGTACAGCACTGTGGTATATGTCAGAGCTATAAAATATGTGTGAGGGATATTAGAGTGTAAGCTCTTCTGGTGCAGAGACTGATGTGACTGGCTCAGTGTTCTCTGTACAGCACTGTGGTATATGTCAGAGATGTATAATAGTGTGTGACTGTGGGGGCATAGGTGTGCGCAGCCTATTGCATTAGGGTGTGCACCCCAAAGCTCAAACACATTGAAGCATAGTAAACTGTGTTTACTGCGCTTCAGTTTGTGAATGAACACAGTGAGTGAGTTAATTTAGAAAGGGAAGGGGTCGGTAAATGACATATTGGCTAGGCCTTTTCCCCGCTCTCCATCCTGAAACATCCCCAGGGAGAGCCAAGGGGAGAGGAGAGAAGCTGGAAACCTTGGCAGTAGAGGGAGTTGGCACCGCACAGTGTGATTAGGGTGTGCCAAGGCACACCTGGCACACCCCCTGCACACGCCTATGCTGTGGGGGGAGATTAGAGTGTAAGCTCTTCTGGTGATGAGACTGATGTTCAGTGTTTTCTGTACAGCACTGCGGTATATGTCTGAGCTATATAAATGCATAATAGTGTGTGAGGGAGATTAGAGTGTAAGCTCTTCTGGTGCAGAGACTGATGTGGGTGGCTCAGTGTTCTCTGTACAGCACTGCGGTGTATGTACCTGCAATATATAAATAGATATTACTCCCGGATAAGATAATTCACGCTGCAGAAATCTTTCATGTGATTAGCACCCCCGTCCCAAAAAAAAAAATGGAAAGACTACAGGTCCTCTTGAATGTTATGCCGCGTACACACGATCATTATTCACGGCGGTTAAAAAACCGCCGTGAATAATGACATTAAAAACGAGGGAACGGCTTGTTCCCCACACACGGACGTTTTTCACGACATTTTTTCTCTTGTCGAGAAAAACGACCGTCTGTGGGCTCCGCAGCAAACACTGCCCCGGAAAAAATGTCGGGAAAAACGACGAGAAAAATTAGAACATGTTCTAATTTTTCTCGTCGTTTTTAATGCCGTTTTTCTCGTCGAGAAAAACGACAAAATGCCCACAGACGATCGTTTTTCTCGTCAAAAGGAAAAAATTTCGTTTTTCACGACGAGGAAAATGGTCGTGTGTACACGGCATTAGAGTTGTGCAGGCGGAGCTGTCTCCAGATGGGGTCATTTTCCACTGCTGATTA
Organism: Rana muscosa; assembly: GCA_029206835.1. Taxonomy (NCBI): domain Eukaryota; kingdom Metazoa; phylum Chordata; class Amphibia; order Anura; family Ranidae; genus Rana; species Rana muscosa. The sequence continues at coordinate 330,079,741 of CM055119.1, read as the reverse complement.
CTCATAACCACAGCTTGATTTTTACAAGGAAAACTGATCTCTACACTCTTTCTGGTCTTGCGTCACAAGAAAAAAAAAAAAGTAAAAAGGAATTTCCCTGAACCTTACCGAACGTCTATAGCAAGCAAATGTTTGGCGGTCCTGAGAAAGGACGTAAATCGATGCAAAAATGCACTCAAAGGGCCTGATATTCGCAGTATTACGAGACAGCCACCTAAATGGTGTGGAATGGTCTTGCGGCAGAGGAGATGTGCTGCCTCCCGGTTTATGGACACGATGGAAAGGGGGAAAAGTGCCTATAAAAAGTTTTTTTTTTTTTTTTTGCACACACGCACATGGCGCAGTATTTGGGTCTGGGGGTCCCTGAGCTGGTCCAGCTGGAGCGGCGGTGACTGGGCGCAGACAGCAGTAAGGTAAACACTGTGTGGTCATTGTATAGGCAGTTAGCAGGATCTGGACAGATGAAGGGAAGGCTGAGAGGGACCACCCACGCTCCCCCCTCCAAAGACCACACAAGGGCCAGACTCAGATGCTTTGCACGCAATGCTCCCCCCTTTGCCTGTCGCTCACTCCTCCCACCGCTCTGACATTTCCTCCATCGCTGAAATATGCGCGGCTCGGGGCTGCGTGCTTACGACTCGGGGCCGCGTTAGCAGCTGACCCACCACGGGTACTAAGCAAACACGTGCTTTTTTTTTTTTTTCCCGCAAAAATATACATTGTATCATTTATGGTTCTATATTAAATATTATAAAATGTATGCGCAGATTTTATTCCGTAATGTGACTTTGACGTCAGCACGTAAATAAAAAAATAAAAAGGGACCTAGCATACGAAGTGTGTTGGATCCCGTTCACGTCATCGCATTAGGAAATGCGCAATTTTTAATGGAACGCAAGTCACGTTTTATGCTCATTTTGTGTATCTCATAAATAAACCACTTGAAGAACGAGCTTTTTCTGGCGCTTTTTGTGTAAATCAGTATATTTTGCTAGAAAATTACTTATAACCCTCCCAACATTATACTTTTTTTTTTTTAGCAGAGACACTAGAGAATAAAATGGCGATCGTTGCAATTTTTTTAAGTCACACAGTATTTGTGCAATGGTTTTTCAAATGCAATTTTTGGGAAAAAATTACACTTTAATGATTTAAAAAAAAAAAAAAAACACAATTTATATATAATAAATCAATAAATACAATCACTATGCATATCAAAGACTATGAGAATAAAAACATGAACGCATCTCCACCCCACTGGCAAGAGTTCCCTGAATGGAGTCATACCTCAATGACAGAGAATGAGATCCAGTTATATATAATTATGAAAGATGGATGTTACGCCGGGTAAATAGATACCCAACATGTCACGCTTTAAAATTGCGCACGCTCGTGGAATGGCGACAAACTACGTTATTTAACCGCTTAAGGACCGCCGCATGCCTATTTACATCGACAGAATGGCACGGACAGGCATATGGGCGTACAGGTACGTCCACTTTAAGATGCCGCCATGTGGTCGCGCGCGCGCACTGTCGGCGGCACGCTCACGACCCTGCCGCGAGCTCTGTGAGCCCGACCGTGGGTCCGGCGGACTCGATCGTCGTGGGGATACCCGCAATCGTCTCACGGAGAGATAGAGCGGGGAGATGATAATGTAAACAAGCACCTCCCAGCTCTGCCTAGTGACAATGACACTGATCTCCGCTCCGTGTAATCGGAGGGGAGATCAGTGTCATGTCACACACAGCCCATCCCCCCTACAGTAAGAATCACTCACCAGGTCACACTTAACCCCTACAGCGCCACCTAGAGACTGCCAGTGTCATTTTTACAGTAATCAGTGCATTTTTATAGCACTGTTCGCTGTAAAAATTACAATGGTCCCAAAATGGTGTCAAAAGTGTCTGATGTGTCCGCCATAATGTCGCAGTCATGATAAAAATCGCTGATCGCCACGATTACTAGTAAAAAAATAATTATTAATAAAAATGGCATAAAACTATCCCCTATTTTGTAGACGCTATAACTTTTGCGCAAACCAATCAATAAACGCTTATTGCGATTTTTTTTTACCAAAAATATGTAGAAGAATACGTATCGACCTAAACTGAGGAAAAAAAACGTTTTTTATATATTTTTTGGGGGGATATTTATTATAGCAAAAAGTAAAAAATATTGCATTTTTTTCAAAATCGTCGCACTATTTTTGTTTATAGCGCAAAATATAAAAACCGCAGAGGTGATCAAATACCACCAAAAGAAATCTCTATTTGTGGGGAAAAAAAGGACGTCAATTTTGTTTGGGAGCCACGTCGCACGACCGCGCAATTGTCAATTAAAGCGACGCAGTGCCGAATCGCAAAAAGTGGCCTGGTCATTTAGCAACAAAATAGTCCGGGGCTGAAGTGGTTAACCAGGCCTCTTCAGGCACTTTTTGTTTACAAGTTTAAATCAATATTTTTTGCTAGAAAATTACTTATAACCCCCAAGCATTTTATATATATATTGTGACGGTATGCGAGGTGAGATATATGACAGTCGCTATATTTCACCTCGCATTCGGTCCATTGTAAGGGACTGAACCAGAATCCGGCCCAGGTTTTTCCAGCCTCTGTAGTTGGCTGGGTTCCGGTCCGGATATTCAGGTTCACTGGAATCCATAGGCAGCTGGGCTTTAAAGATCCAGGAAGAGAGCACAGCATGGCTCTGGCCTGAGACTAATGCCGCGTACACACGATCGTGATTCACGGCGGTGAAAACACTGCCGTGAATCATGACATGAAAAAAAATGAAAAATGAGGGAACGGCATTTTTCCCCCACACACGACCGTTTTTCCCGTCATTTTTTTCTTTGTCGAGAAAAACTACCGTCTGTGGGCTCCGCGGCAGTGTCTCCCTATGGGAAAACTGCCGCGGAAAAAAATGATGGAAAAAACGATGAGAAAATTTAGAACATGTTCTAATTTTTCTCGTTGTTTTTCCTGCCGTTTTTCTCAACGAGAAAAACGGCATAAAGCCCACAGACGATCGTTTTTCTCGGCGAAAAAAAAAAATGTCATTTTTCCCGACGGGAAAAATGATCGTGTGTACGCGGCATCAGAAGGGAATCTGAGTAAGAGGATCGCTGGTTATTTTGGGCTGAAAGAAAAAGGTTTGCTTAATTCCCCTTGTGTTTTGTGGGTGACGGGGACCAGCCCCTCACCGTATAGAGAGCGGTTACTGTATAGTTTAGCGCCGGACGGCAAGGATTTTTTTTACTGTTTTGTTTATTTTTGTATGACTATTGCAAACCACTTGTAAATAAAGCTGGCAATACGCCAGGTTTTAAAGAAACTGCCTGTACGCTGACCTTCATTCTGTGAAAAGGTGATCCCTACGAGCTAATCTCCCACAATATATATATATATATATATATATTTGTTTTTTTTGTTTTTTTTAGCAGAGACCTTAGGGAATAAAATGACAATCGTACTTACACAGCGGTTTTTCAAATGCAATTTTTTTTCAAAAACATACACTTTTGAACTGAATTAACAATATAAATAAAAACACAATATATACCCCAATTTTTTTGCAAATTATGAAAGATGATGTTACACCGAGTAACTAGATACCTAACATGTCACGCTTTAAAATTGCACACGCTTGTGGAATGGCGACAAACTATGGTAATTCGAAATCTCCATAGGTGACGCTTTAAACATTTTTACAGGTTACATGTTTAGAGTTACAGAGGAGGTCTAGCGCTAGAATTATTGCTTTTACTCTAACGTTTGCAGTGATGCCTCACATATGTGGTGCAAACACCGTTTACATATGCGTGTGTTACAACTTACACATGCGTTCTCGTCTGTGCGCAAGCATGGAAGGATGGGAGCACTTTCAAAAGAAAAAAAAACTTTCCATTTATTGTACAAATTGCTTTTATATGTGTTTTTGTGACTTGACTAAACTGTGTTTTTTTTATTGAAAATACTTTATGTCATAGTACTAAATCCCCTCTATTCAGTACTTTCTATGTTATCATGGGGACGTTGGTGCTGTAATAAAATATATTTCATTGATTCTGGTGTTGACCACTTACCGCAAATATGCAGTGAAGTACAGAGAACGCTGAGCAAGTCACGTCAGTCTCTGCACCAGAGGAGCTTACACTCTAATGTCCTTCAACAGTCACACACTATTATTATTATACATTTATATAGCTCTGACATATACCGCAGTGCTGTACAGAGAACACTGAGCCAGTCACATCAGTCTCTGCACCAGAAAAGCTTACACTTGGACGTTGCTTTGTGCACTGGTGCACAGTCATGTTAGAACAGGAAGGGGTCATCCCCAAACTGTTCCCACAAAGTTGGGAGCATGAAATTGTCAAAAATGTCTTGGTGTGCTGACTATGGTTGCCACCTGACTGGGATTCACCCGGACAGTCCGGGTTTTGAATAGTGTGTCCGGGTTTAGGACGGACTGAAACCCAGACACATTATTCAGATGGGGCTGTGGCTCCCCAGGTAACCAAGACAGTTGCAACACAAATCTGTTGCCATCCAGGAGCTGCGAGCGGCTGTCTGGGGGCAGGTTGGCATCAATGGGGGGGCAGGGCAATGATGTCAGCAAGAGCAATTTGGCCACACTCACTGTTCACTTTGGCATGCTATGTGCACCTCATTACTACTCTCCTTGCGGGCACCCAAAGGTCTCCCAGGCTACTAAAGTGTTTGGCTTTGGCTTGAAGAAAAGGTGGCAACCCTAATGCTGACGCCTAAAGAGTTCCCTTCACTGGAACTAAGGCGCCAAGCCCAACCCCTGAAAAGCAACCCCACACCATAATCCCCCTCCACCAAATGTTTTGCACCAGTGCACAAAGCAAAGTCCATAAAGACATGGAAGATTAAGTTTGGGGTGGAGGAACTTGACTGGCCTGCACAGAGTCCTGACCTCAACCCGATAGAACACCTTCTCGTCCAACATCACAAATGTGCTTCTGGAAGAATGGTGAAACATTCCCATAGAGTCTAGACACACTCCAAAACCTTGTGGACGGCCTTCCCAGAAGAGTGGAAGCTGTTATAGCTGCAAAGGGTGGGCCAACCCAATATTGAACCCTGCGGACTAAGGCCTCGTACACACGGCCGAGATTCTCGTTGAAAAAAAAATGTCGTTTTTTTTCGACGAGATTCTTGGACAAGAAACTTGTCCCGGCCGAGTGTACACACGCTCGTTTCAAAGAACCCGCGGTTCTTTGAAAGGAGTGTATGCGGTGACGTCATCGACTACGTCGAGCATGCGCTCGTCACATTCGATGCCGTCGCCGCCATCTTGGTATACCCTACGTATGCCTAGGAAGCTACCGCGCATGCGTCTAATTCATTTCGAACATGTGCGGGCTTCCGGGCGGACAGGTAAGTGTACACACACTCACTTTTCTCGTCGAGAAACATGCCGAGGAGAATCTCGACGAGAAAATAGAGAGCAGGTTCTCTATTTTCTCGTCGAGGTTTCTTGTCGGTTTTCTCGACGAGAAACCCGATAGCCGCGTACACACGACCGATTTACTCGGCAAGACCTCTCTGCCAGCAAGTTTCTTGCTGGTTCTTGTCGAGAAAATCGGTCGTGTGTACGAGGCCTCAGACTGGGGTGCCATTAAAGTTCATGTGGGTATAAAGGCAGGTGTCCCAATACTTTTGGTAATATAGTGTATGTCCCAAGTTGGGGGCTCCTTTGTACTGTAGTTGGGGACTGCATATTACTGGCACAGCAGTGCAGGTTCACATTTATTTCCCAATGTAGACCACGAAAACCTTCATTTTCTCCAATTAGCTGGTCAGTTTGCAGAGAATTTTTTTGTATTATACAACATTATCACTCATTAACCCTTTCCTGATTGGCTGTCACAGACATGGACGAGGGAGTTTGGGGTGAAGGAACTTGACTGGCCTGCACAGAGTCCTGACCTCAACCCGATAGAACACCTTTGGGGTGAATTATTATTTAAGGTACTTATATAGCGCCGTCAATTTACGCAGCACTTTACATATACATGGTAAATTCACATTCGTCCCTACTGAGGAGCTTACAATCTAAGGTTCCTAACTCACATTCATATATTAGGGCCAATTTACCTACCAGCATGTCTTTGGAGGAAACTGGAAGAAACACACACAGGCACAGGGAGAACATGCAAACTCCAGGCAGGTAATGTCATGGTTGGGATTTGAACCAGCAACCCTTTTTACTGCTAGGTGAGAGTGCTACCCACTACACCATTGTGCCATCCTAATTAGAGGGGAGACTGCGAGCCAGGCCTTCTCATCCACATCAGTGCCTGACCTCACAAATGCTCTTCGGGAAGAATGGTCAAACATTCCCATAGACACCCTCCTAAACCTTGTGGACGGCCTTCCCAGAAAAGAAAGCTCTCCCAGCAGTTTTCTTGTCGTTTCTTGACGAGAAAACCGGCTGTGTGTACGAGGCTTTAGACTGGGATGCCACTAAAGTTCATGTGTGTGTAAAGGCAGGCGTCCCAATACTTTTGGTAATATAGTGGATATGAATACAGCCAGTTATAAGGGGATAAGGAGATTATTTATATTAAGCTTTAAATTCCCTCCTACGGCTCGCTGGACCTTTAAATGTCTTACGCTGAGACTGAGCGCGGCGCTGCAATGCTGGAAAAAGTGAGTGTTGTGGAATCCGGGTGGGACTTGGCTTTCAGTTCCTCCGAAACAATCTTATCTGTTCTAATGGATTGTGAATCTGCCCCCTCAAATGTCAGTTTTACCACATCATACCACAAGGCTGAGTGTAAGGAGGGGAGGGTTCACCTACCTCTGCCGCCCCCCTCGCCCTCGCTCCCTTCTCTGCCCCGGCCAATGGAAAGAGGACCAGTCACAGAATCAGAACGTTTTATCTACTAAAAATGTAAACGATTTCCAGTGGAAAAAAAAAAGAATGACTCCCTTATATAGATTTATGAGTTTGCTCGAGGAGGACTCTGGAGCTGGGAGTCAGAGATGAGATTTTCCAGTTACTGCGATGTAGTCTTTCCCCCCAACACAAGCCGATGGGATGGCATAACCCAGAGGTGGTCAACCAGTGGCCCGGGGGCCACATGTGGCCCGCAGAGCCCTCTGATGTGGCCCGCAGAGCCCTCTGATGTGGCCCGCGACCTCCCGCTCTGGAATGGCGGGTTGGCAAGCCCAGATCGCAGGTTGCCGAGCCGCCATACCGAAGCATCATTGTTGAGAATGAAGCTGGTGGTAGAGGAAGAAAGCAGCTGCGGAGCAGAGCCCCATAAGCCAATGCATCCTCTACAGCGCCGGCTTTTGCCACAGGCGGAGTCTATGGCAAAGTTCAGCTAACCCGCAGGATAGACACAGGTGCACTACGCTGCACCCGCGGTGCGGGTAAACCGCAGCACATCAGTGTGAAAGCAGTCTTAGGCCCTCTTTCACACGATCAGCCCGACCAAATGGGATCCTCAAATTACCGCTATAGAGCGACAGATGTCCGTTTACGCCCGCCTACCTCCAATCCGAAAAACAGAAGGAATTCGTCTCCTTTCATCTGGGCGGATCGGAGGGCCTAAAGAGTAGCAGTGATCTGTCATCCGCCCGCTCCGCTCATTGTGGCCCGCGACCGGTTACCAAGTTGCTTAAGTGGCCCTCGCTCTTCAAAAGGTTGGGCACCCCTGGCATAACCGGCTTCAAGGAGGTCAGCTGCAAGACAAGTGCACCTGTAATGCCGCATACACACGATCGGAAATTCCGACAACAAATGTCCGATGTGAGCTTTTTGTCAGAAATTCCGACCGTGTGTAGGCTCCATCGGACATTTGCTGTCGGAATTTCCGACCACAAAAATTTGAGAGCTGGTTCTCAAATTTTCCGACAAAAAAAATTATTGTCGGAAATTCCGATCGTCTGTGTGCAATTCCGACGCACAAAAAAAACACGCATGCTCGGTTTCAAGCAGAAGAGCCGAACTGCCTATTGCACTTCATTGATTTCGGCTCGTAGGACGTCTTGTACATCACCGCGTTCTTGACGGTCGGAATTTCCGACAAGATTTGTGTGACTGTGTGTATGCAACGCGAGTTTGAGCCGAAATTCCGTCGGAAAAAAATCCACGGTTTTGTTGTCGGAATTTCCGATCGTGTGTACGCGGCATAAGGTCTGAGATGGAACTAGGGTTGCCACTTTTTCTTCAAGCCAAACCCAATATCAGTGGCGGTGCGTCCATAGAGGGCGCCGGAGCGCCGCCCCCTCTCGCTCCCGCACCGCCACTGAAAGACAATACATAGATTCATGCATTGCATGAATCTGTGTATTGTCACCGCTGCCCACTATACATATGGCCGGCCTCCTGGTGAGCGCCGGCCATATGAATTAGAGCGGCGGCCGGCGGTGGGTGTGACTTGGAAGTGTCTATCAGAGCCAGCTCTCACGCTGTATTCGGCTTCCAAAAACTCCTCCCAGGTACGCACGTGGGTGCGTTCCTTGGAGAAGACTGTGGAGGTTTCAGCCAATCAGGTTCACCGGATCTGGTTACCAGTGACCTGATTGGCTGAAGCGACATCGAGGGCGGGAGAACATATCGAGGATGGCGCGGACCGAGGAAGGTAAGTGCAGGGCTGGGGGGGGGGGGGGGGAACAGGCTGCATATGGGGGACAAACTGGCTGAATATGGGGGGAACTGGCTGTATATGGGGGACAAACTGGCTGAATCTGGGGGACAAACTGGCTGAATATAGGGGACAAACTGGCTGTATATGGGGGACAAACTGGCTGTATATGGGGGACAAACTGGCTGAATATAGGGGACAAACTGGCTGAATATGGGGGACAAACTGGCTGTATATGGGGGACAAACTGGCTGAATCTGGGGGACAAACTGGCTGAATATGGGGGACAAACTGGCTGCATTTGGGGGGAACTGGCTGAATATGGGGGACAAACTGGCTGAATATGGGGGGAACTGGCTGAATATGGGAGACAAACTGTCTGAATATGGGGGGAACTGGCTGTATATGGGGGACAAACTGGCTGAATATGGGGGGAACTGGCTATATATGGGAGACACGCTGGCTGTATATGGGGGACAAACTGGCTGTATATGGGGGACAAACTGGCTGAATATGGGGGACAAACTGGCTGCATTTGGGGGGAACTGGCTGTATATGGGGGACAAACTGGCTGCATTTTGGGGGAACTGGCTGTATATGGGGACAAACTGGCTGTATATGGGGGAACACTGGCTATATATATGGGGACACACTGGCTGTATATGGGGGCACACTGGCTATATATATGGGGACAAACTGGCTGTATATGGGGACACACTGGCTGTATATGGGGGGCACACTGGCTGTATATGGGGACAAACTGGCTGTATATGGGGGCACACTGGCTGTATATATGGGGGCACACTGGCTGTATATGGGGACAAACTGGCTGTATATGGGGGCACACTGGCTATATATATGGTGACAAACTGGCTGTATATGGGGACACACTGGCTGTATATGGGGGGCACACTGGCTGTATATGGGGGCACACTGGCTATATATATGGGGGCACACTGGCTGTATATATGGGGGCACACTGGCTATATATGGAAACAAACTGGCTGTATTTGAGGGGGCGTTTGGGCACAGTGGCTGCGTTTAATGGGCACAGTGGCGGCAATTTATTTTTTATTTTTTTCAGTTTGTTTGCGCCCCCCCAAAAAATTTGAGCACCAGCCGCCACTGCCCAATATACACTATAGGATTGTGACAGACCTGGGACACCTTTGGGCACTCCAAAGAGAATAGTAATGCGGCACACATGGTGCCCCCTCACCCTCCTGTCAAGCCCTGTTCTGAGCCACATTCCTGTCTGAATCATGTGTCCAGGTTTCAGGTGGACTGAAACCCAGACACATGATTCAAAACCCGAACTGTGTTTTGGAACACATAAGGATATCAAACATGCTAAATTTGCTGAACAAAATAAACGCTCATGCTCATAGCATGCTGTCTTCCTTTTTTGTGAAAGCATACCAGGTAAGAAGCAAAAAGCAGAAATCCAGTCAAAAATAACAAGATAAGAATGAATAGTCCAGTAAAAGATGAGATAACAAAAAAAAATGCTTTTGCTGCAACTTTCAAACTCCCCCTGCAGTACTTTTTTCTGCCACTAGATGTCCTCAGTCTGATAGCCAGCATCTTTCAACCCACTTCCCCTGAGCCCAAGTGTGCTGGGTAATGTTTGTATAGTATTGTTAACATGTTAAAGCGGAACATTCAGTAATTTTTTCATCTTTCCATCTATTAAATCTTCTGCCCTTGTTTTTGTTTTAAATCATTTTTTTTTTTCTGCAAGCAAATACCTTATACAGCCCACTTCCTGTTTCTTGTCTGGTAAAAAGCCTAGGCTTATGACATCATGCACAGCTCTCTCTCTCACTCTCGTGAGAGTTTGCCAGGAAGGGAGGGGGGTTGGGTCATAAGAGGCCCAATGAGAGCTGCAGAGCTGGAGGTGTGCCTCTGTGTGTCTGTGTAAATCCAGGAAGTGAACAGGCAGCAGCTTCAGCTGCCCACAGTTAAAATGGATGCAGCCAGACTCAGTGGAGGGAGATTTCTGCACAATATTTGGTAAGTACAGAATCACAGTATATATAAAATAATATGCAAACTGGTTGGAGGGAAGCTTCAGAATGGCAAAGATGTTTTTATTACAAATTACGTGAGCAGACTGCAGTTCCTCTTTAAGAAACATCTATGGCTCTGATAGCGCATATTTATAATTATATGCTAATATATATTTAAAATTATTTATAATATTTGAATTATATGCTAATTATAGAGCCTTAAAAAAGTATTCATACCTGTTGAAATTTTCCACATTTTGTCATGTTACAACCAAGAACATTAATGTATTTTATTGGGATTTTATGTGATGGACCAACACAAAGTGGCACATAATTGTGAAGTGGAAGGAAAATGATAAATGGTTTTCCGAATTTTTTACAAATAAATATGTGAAAAGTGGGGGGTACATTTCTATGGCGCCCCCCGGAGTCAATACTTTGTAGAACCGCCTTTCACTGCAATTACAGCTACAAGTCTTTTTGGGAATGTCTCTACCAGCTTTGCACATCTAGAAAGTGACTTTTTTTCCCATTCTTCTTTGCAAAATATCTCAACCTCTGTCAGATTGGATGGAGAGCGTCTGTAAACAGCAATTTTCAAGTCTTGCCACATATTCTCAATTGGATTTAGGTCTGGACTGTGACTGGGCCATTCTAACACATGAATATGCTTTGATCTAAACCATTCCATTGTAGCTCTGGCTGTATGTTTAGGGTCATTGTCCTGCTGGAAGGTGAACCTCCGCCTCAGTCTCAAGTCTTTTGCAGGTTGTCTTCTAAGATTGTCCTGTATTTGGCTCCATCCATCTTCCCATCAACTCTGATCAGATTCCCTGTCCCTGCTGAAGAAAAGCATCCCCACAACATGATGCTGCCACCACCATGTTTCACAGTGGGGATGGTGTATTCAGTGTGATGTGCAGTGTTAGTTTTCCGCCACACATAGCGTTTTGCTTTTAGGCCAAAAAGTTACATTTTGGTCTCATCTGACCAGAGCACCTTCTTCCACACGTTTGCTGTGTCCCCCACATGGCTTCTCACAAACTGCAAACAGGACTTCTTATGGCTTTCTTTCAACAATAGCTTTCTTCTTACCACTCTTCCATATAGCGCAGATTTGTGGAATGCACGACTAAGGCCCCTTTTACACTGGGGCGGGCATGTGCGGTGGCGGTATAGCGGCACGATTTTTAGCGCCGTTATACCGTCGTATTAACTGCAATATTCGGCCGCTAGCGGTGCGGTTTTAACCCCCGCTAGCGGTCGAAAAAGGGTTAATACCACCCGCAAACTGCGGCTACAGCCACGGTTTGCGGGCGGTATTACCGCGGTGTCCCGTTGATTTCAATGGGAAGGAGCGGTATACACACCGCTCCTTCGCCGCTCCAAAGATGCGGCTTGCAGGAGATTTTTTTTTCTCCTGCCAGCGCATCGCTTCAGTGTGAAAGCCCTCGGGCATTTACTTCGAGAATGCTGGGGCAGGAGTATTTCAGGCGTTATTTATGTGCTATTTTTAGCGCTAAAACGCCTGAAATACGCCTCCGTGTGAAAGGGGCCTAATAGTTGTCCTGTGGACAGATTCTCCCACCTGAGCTGTGGATCTCTGCAGCTCCTCCGGAGTTTCCATGGGCCTCTTGGCTGCTTCTCTGATGAATGTTCTCCTTGCCCGGCCTGTCAGTTTAGGTGGACGGCCATGTCTTGGTAGGTTTGCAGATGTGCCATACTCTTTCCATTTTCGGATGATGGATTGAACAGAGCTCTGTGAGATGTTCAAAGCTTGGGATATCTTTTTATAACCTAACCCTGCTTTAAACTTTTCCACAACTTTATCCCTGACCTGCCTGGTGTGTTCCTTGGCCTTCATGATGCTGTTTGTTCACTAAGGTTCTCTAACAAACCTCTGAGGGCTTCACAGAGCAGCTGTATTTATACCGAGATTAAATTACACACAGGTGGACTCTATTTACTAATTAGGTGACTTCTGAAGGCAATTGGTTCCACTAGATTTTAGTTAGGGGTATCAGAGTAAAGGGGGCTGAATACAAATGCACCCCACACTTTTCACATATTTATTTGTAAAACTTTTAGAAAAACGTTTATCATTTTCCTTCCACTTCACAATTATGTGCCACTTTGTGTTGGTCTATCACATAAAATCCCAATGAAATATGTTTACACTTTTGGTTGTAACATGACAAAATGTGGGAAATTTCAAGGGGTATGAATACTTTTTCAAGGCACTGTATATTCAAAAAAGGGAACTTTTACCTAGCCAAGGCAGGTCCCAGGCTGTATCTTGCAGGTGGGCACAAATGTCAGGTTCTGTGCACCTCTTTATATAAATGTGGTGCAGAGACTAGGGATGAGCTTCGTGTTCGAGTCGAACATACGTTCGACTCGAACATCGGCTGTTCGATCGTTCGACGAAGATCGAACGATTTGGGCCGTTCGCGCCAAATTCGAGTGACGCGAACGGCCCACAATGCACTACGCCATCGCAGTGTCATCCAGGCGCTGTGATTGGCCAAGCATGCACTGTGACCCCGCATGCTTGGCCAATCACAGCGCCGGCAGCGAGGAGAGCAATGATTGGCCACAGGCAGGATGCCTGTGGCCAATTATTGCTGAGGGTGTTTAGTACACGCCCCACACTATAAAAGGCCGCCAGCACGGCGGCCTAGTGTAGTGTGTTCCGGAGCAGGGAAAGAGAAGCATAGGCAGGGACAGTGACATTTATTTTTTTCTTGCTTAACCTGGATTCCTTTAGTTTAGGGAAAGAGAAGGATAGGTAGGGAGAGTGTCAGTGTGTTTTACTGTGCGAATCCTTGTTTCTTGGGACAGGGAAGGACAGTGAGGGAATTCTCCTTGTGCTATAGTGTGCTTTAAAAAAACATTTTTTCTAGGGACAGAAAACTATAGGTAGGGAGAGTGTCAGTGTGTTTTACTGTGTGAATCCTTGTTTCTAGGGACAGGGAAGGACAGTGAGGGAATTCTCCTTGTGCTATAGTGTGCTTTAAAAAAACATTTTTTCTAGGGACAGAAAACTATAGGTAGGGAGAGTGTCAGTGTGTTTTACTGTGCGAGTCCTTGTTTCTAGGGACAGGGAAGGACAGTGAGGGAAATTCTCCTTGTGCTATAGTGTGCTTTAAAAAAACATTTTTTCTAGGGACAGAAAACTATAGGTAGGGAGAGTGTCAGTTTCTTTCACTGTGATAATCCTTGTTTCTAGGGACAGGGAAGGACAGTGAGGGAATTCTCCTTGTGCTATAGTGTGCTTTAAAAAAACATTTTTTCTAGGGACAGAAAACTATAGGTAGGAAGAGTGTCAGTTTCTTTCACTGTGATAATCCTTGTTTCTAGGGACAAAGAAGGAAAGTGAGGGAAATTCTCCTTGTGCTATAGTGTGCTTTAAAAAAACATTTTTTCTAGGGACAGAAAACTATAGGTAGGGAGAGTGTCAGTGTGTTTTACTGTGCGAATCCTTGTTTCTAGGGACAGGAAAGGACAGTGAGGGAATTCTCCTTGTGCTATAGTGTGCTTTAAAAAAACATTTTTTCTAGGGACAGAAAACTATAGGTAGGAAGAGTGTCAGTTTCTTTCACTGTGATAATCCTTGTTTCTAGGGACAAAGAAGGAAAGTGAGGGAAATTCTCCTTGTGCTATAGTAGTGTGCTTTAAAAAAACATTTTTTCTAGGGACAGAAAACTATAGGTAGGGAGAGTGTCAGTGTCTTTTACTGTGCAAATCCTTGTTTCTAGGGACAGGGAAGGACAGTGAGGGAATTCTCCTTGTGCTATAGTGTGCTTTAAAAAAACATTTTTTCTAGGGACAGAAAACTATAGGTAGGAAGAGTGTCAGTTTCTTTCACTGTGATAATCCTTGTTTCTAGGGACAAAGAAGGAAAGTGAGGGAAATTCTCCTTGTGCTATAGTGTGCTTTAAAAAAACATTTTTTCTAGGGACAGAAAACTATAGGTAGGGAGAGTGTCAGTGTGTTTTACTGTGCGAATCCTTGTTTCTAGGGACAGGGAAGGACAGTGAGGGAATTCTCCTTGTGCTATAGTGTGCTTTAAAAAAACATTTTTTCTAGGGACAGAAAACTATAGGTAGGAAGAGTGTCAGTTTCTTTCACTGTGATAATCCTTGTTTCTAGGGACAAAGAAGGAAAGTGAGGGAAATTCTCCTTGTGCTATAGTGTGCTTTAAAAAAAACATTTTTTCTAGGGACAGAAAACTATAGGTAGGGAGAGTGTCAGTGTCTTTTACTGTGCGAATCCTTGTTTCTAGGGACAAAGAAGGAAAGTGAGGGAAATTCTCCTTGTGCTATAGTGTGCTTTAAAAAAACATTTTTTCTAGGGACAGAAAACTATAGGTAGGAAGAGTGTCAGTTTCTTTCACTGTGATAATCCTTGTTTCTAGGGACAAAGAAGGAAAGTGAGGGAAATTCTCCTTGTGCTATAGTGTGCTTTAAAAAAACATTTTTTCTAGGGACAGAAAACTATAGGTAGGGAGAGTGTCAGTTTCTTTCACTGTGATAATCCTTGTTTCTAGGGACAGGGAAGGACAGTGAGGAAAATTCTCCTTGTGCTATAGTGTGCTTTAAAAAAAAAAATTTCTAGGGACAGAAAACTATAGGTAGGAAGAGTTTCAGTTTCTTTCACTGTGATAATCCTTGTTTCTAGGGACAGGGAAGGACAGTGAGGGAAATTCTCCTTGTGCTATAGTGTGCTAAAGCATTCCTCATCAACCATCTTTGAAATCCTTGTTTTTTTGGACAGTCAGGGAAATTGTCGTTGTGCTATTCTGTGCAAAAGCAATCATCCTCAACCATATTTAGAAATCCTTAAGTAAAGGGACAGAGAAGGACACCTGAAGGTAGCCCTTATTGCTTTTTTCCCATCTCCCTGCAGGCTATCTATTAGAATGTCTGGAATAGTGATGAGCCGAACACCCCCGGGTTCGGTTCGCACCAGAACCCGCGAACGGACCGAAAGTTCGAACGAACATTAGAACCCTATTAAATACAATGGATGCGAACGTTCGAATTCTAAAGTGCTAATTATAAAAACTATTATGCATGTTATTGTCCTAAAAAGGGTTTGGGAACCCGGGTTCTGCACCAGGGGACATGTATCAATGCAAAAATAAGTTTTAAAAACGGTCGTTTTCCGGGAGCAGTCATTTTAATGATGCATAAAGTGAAAAAAAAAAAGTCAAATATTCCTTTAAATATCGTACCTGGGGGGTGTCTAAAGTATGCCTGTGAAGTGCCACGTGTTTCCCGTGTTTAGAACTGTCCCTGCACAAAATGACACTTCTAAAGGAAAAAAAAGCCATTTAAAACTGCTTGCGGCTTTAATGTAATGTCTGGTCCCGGTAATATGGATGAAAATCTTTAAGAAAAATGGCATAGCTACCCCATGACCCCCCCCCTACCCCAGCCCATTACCAGCCCCTTTGGGTCTTGTATGGATATTAAGGGGAACCCCGCACATAAAATAAAAAAGGCCCTATATACTCTGAACAGCCGTATACAGGCGGTGCATACAAGACAGGGACTGTAGGTTTGTTCTTATGTAGAATCTGTTTGTAATTTTGAACAGGTACATTGTTGAAGTGTAGCTCCAGACCAAAAATCTATTTTTAAACTTTTTGGAAAACATAGGTAAGGGTTATCACCCCTGTAACATTTGTTTTGCTGTCTGTGCCCCTGTTCAGAACATTTCACCTCACTTTCCGTCCTAATGACAACTGTTTTTGAAATGTGGTGTTTTTCTTGAAACAAGGATTGCTGATAAAGCATCAGTACAGAGGAGACACCTTTCTCCCATATTTATTCTTACAGGAGAGAATTTTCCTTCCTAGTGGTAGATTTCCTCTCACTTCCTGTTGTCTTCTTGCGTTTGCAAGTAGGAGTCGTTTGTAAGTTGGATGTTTGAAAGTAGGGACCTGCCGTATATACTCTGCAGAAATAGGCCCCTTAGTTGTTGGTGTTGGCACAACACTGTAAGCACTCACAGTTACTCTTGGTTGGTGCTGGAACGCCCTGCTGTCAACTATTATATCAGGAATTTTAATTACATATAATTGTTGAACAGTGGTAGTAAAAATTGGGCCTTTGATGGTGGTGCTGGTGCCACAACACTGTAAGCCCTGACAGTTACTCTTGGTGGGTGCAGCAATGGGCCCTGCTGTGAATTATTAGATCAAGAATTGTAATTACATGCCCCTGTTGAACAGGGGCTGAAAAATTGGGCCTTAGGCACTGGTGGCACAACACTGCAACCCTTCACAGATACTGTACTTGGAGCACAGCAATGAGCCCTGTTGCAAAGTATTGCTTCAAAAATTGTAATGACACGCCCCTGTTAAACAGGGGCTGAAAAATTGGGCCTTAGGCACTGGTGGCACAACACTGCAACTCCTCACAGATACTGTACTTGGAGCACAGCAATGAGCCCTGTTGCAAAGTATTGCTTCAAAAATTGTAATTACACGCCCCTGTTAAACAGGGGCTGAAAAATTGGGCGTTAGGCACTGGTGGCGGCACCCATAAACAAAAATGATCTTCCAAGCTATCATCATCAATCGTATCATTGAGGACTCGGAGGAGGAGGATAGCCAGTCAACATAACAGCACAGGCACTCAGCATCAGCATCAGTCTTGAAGGGATGTGACATTTTAAAATCAATTAGTCTGTTATATCAGCATCAGGTGTGTGGTAGCTGGTGGTGATCCAAGACTGGTTCATCTTGATGAAAGTCAGTCGATCAACCGAGTCGGTGGACAGGCGCACCCTGTGATCCGTGACAAATCCTCCAGCAGCACTGAATGTGCGTTCCGAAAGAACGCTGGATGCAGGACAGGCCAGTAGCTCAATTGCATACTGTGCAAGCTCTGGCCAGTGATCCATCCTCAAGACCCAGTAAGCCAGAGGATTTTCGGTGGGGAAGGTGTCCAAGTCTGACCTTGCCCCTAGATATTCCTGCACCATGTTTATCAGACGCTGGCGATGGTTGCTGGAACCGATCATACTTTGGGGCTGCGGACTAAAGAATTGTCTGAACGCATCGGTCAGACGGCCACCTTCCCCACCGCTCCTTCTTTGACTGGCCGAAGCCTCAGCAACTCGTTGTCCAGGACCAGGAGTTTGCAACCTCCCAGTCTCTGGGAACGCGTTGCACAGACCTTTCTGCAAGGCCTCCCGGAGTTGTCTCATCCTCTGCTCCCTCTGCGACGGTAACATAAGGTCCGCAACCTTACCCTTGTACCGTGGATCAAGGAGAGTGGCCAGCCAGTAATGGTCCCTCTCCTTGATCCGAAGAATACGAGGATCCTTCCGCAGACTTTGCAGGATCAGGGAGGCCATGCAGCGTAGGTTTGCTGAGGCATTCGCTCCGGAGTCCTCTGGGTCACTAAGGACGACATGATCCGCAGCCACCTCCTCCCAGCCACGTACAAGTCCACTGGTTTCTTGGGACTGTAAATCATCCCTAAAAGACTGCTGCTGATGATGCTGAGTGCCAGCCTCCACCTCCATGCTGACACAATCCTCCTCCTCCTCCTCCTCCTCCTCCTCCTCCTCCTCTTCCTGTGCGATGGGTGGGACAGAAGGAACACTGTCTGGGTAAAGGGGGCCTTGAGAGGCAAGGAAGTCCTCCTCTTCCTGCCTCTGTTCTGCCTCAAGTGCCCTGTCCATTATTCCACGCAGCGTGTGCTCCAACAGGTGGACAAGAGGTACAGTGTCACTGATGCATGCACTGTCACTGCTCACCATCCTCGTGGCCTCCTCAAATGGTGCCAGGACAGTGCATGCATCCCTGATCATGCCCCACTGGCGTGGAGAAAAAAAACCAAGCTCCCCTGACCCTGTCCTGGTGCCGTAGTCGCACAGGTACTCATTGATGGCCCTCTGCTGCGTGTGCAGCCGCTGCAGCATGGCCAACGTTGAGTTCCACCTGGTGGGCATGTCACATATAAGGCGGTTCTTGGGCAGGTTCAACTCCTTTTGCAGCTCAGCCAGGCGAGCACTGGCATTATAAGATCTGCGGAAATGCACACAGACTTTCCTGGCCTGCCTCAGGACATCCTGTAAGCCCGGGTACCTGCCCAAGAAGCGCTGCACCACCAGGTTAAGGACGTGAGCCACACAGGGCACATGGGTCAGTTGTCCCTGTCGGAGGGCGGAGAGGAGGTTGGTGCCATTGTCGCAAACCACCATTCCTGGCTTAAGCTGGCGTGGCGTCAACCACCTCTCGGCCTGGCCCTGCAGAGCAGACAGGACCTCTGCCCCAGTGTGGCTTCTGTCCCCCAAACACACCAGCGCAAGCACGGCATGGCATCTTTTTGCCTGCGTACTTGCGTAGCCCCGTGAACGGCTACGGAGCACCGCTGGTTCATAGGACAAACCACAGGAAGAGGCCATGGAGGAAGAAGAAGAGGAGGGGGTGGAGGAGAGAGGTGTGTCACAACCAGTAGTAGCATTTTGGAGGCGTGGCGGTGGGACAACCTCCAACACTACTGCACCTTGTCCTGAATCCTTCCCAGCTGCCAAAAGAGTGACCCAATGGGCCGTGAAAGAAAGGTAACGTCCCTGTCCATGCCTGCTGGACCATGAGTCAGCGGTAATATGCACCTTACCGCTGACCGCCCTGTCCAGCGAGGCCAAGACATTGCCTTCCACATGCCGGTAGAGAGCCGGAATAGCCTTCCGTGAGAAAAAGTGGCGTTTGGGAACCTGCCACTGAGGAACCGCACATTGCACAAACTCACGGAAGGGGGCCGAGTCTACCAACTGAAAAGGCAGCAGTTGAAGCGCTAGCAATTTAGCCAAGCTAGCATTCAACCGCTGGGCATGTGGATGGCTGGGAGTGAACTTCTTTCGACGGTCCAGCAGCTGGGGCAGGGAAATTTGCCTGCTAGAATCGGACGTCGGTGTACTGCTAGCAGAGTGGGCGCAAGTACTTGGCTGTGACACACCTAATTCTACACCTTCATTCCTCTCAGTGCATGTTTCAGAGAGGACTGAAGTTATAGTGGGGTTGGAGATCCCAGCTGATGCGGTGCAAGGAGAGGTCCGCTTGGTTCTTTGGTGTGGGTCTTTGAGGTAGGCTTGCCAACGAGCTGCATGGCAGGTCAACATATGTCTGGTCAAGCATGTGGTGCCCAAGCGGCTGATGTTTTGGCCACGCGATATACGCTTGAGACATATGTTGCAAACAGCAGCTGTGCGATCTGATGCACTAGCCTCAAAAAAGGCCCACACCAAAGAACTTTTTGAATGACGGGCAGAGGCAGCGCCCTGCACAGGCGGAGCTCTGCGGTGTGATTCCGTCGGTGTACTGCCCTTACGCTGGCCACCAAAGGGCATCCTGCCTCGTTGGAGATGTGCCTCCTCCTCATCCTCCTCCTCCTCCTCTCTCCTATTAGGCACCCACGTGGAGTCATTGACCTCATCATCCCCTCCCTCCTCATCACTGGAGCCAATCTGGCAGTATGCTGCAGCTGCTGGAACATGACTGCCAGATTGGTGTCCTTCTTGAGCATCCCCTCTGTCTGCTCTCACGCTACTGCCTTCCTCTAGCTGGGTTTCATCATCAGACCCTTCGAAACGCTGGGCATCCTCCTGGAGCATGTACCCAACACTGTGCTGAAACAGTTCGGGGGACTCCTCAGGAGGAGGACATGGTGGGTCTAGGGAAGGAGTGACTGATGATTTGTCTGACATTGATACCAGGGAAGACGACGCTTTGGCAGCTGCTTTTCCAGTACCCTGAGCCTGGGTGAGAGAGGATGAGGAGGAGGAGGAGGGCTTGGTCATCCACTCTACCAAGTCTTCGGCATGATGTGGCTCAACATGTCCAGCTGCCGAAAAGAAGGACAAGCGTGTCCCATGGCCATGTGCTGATGACAATGCACCGCGTCCACGACCAGCACTGTTGCCCCCAGACACAGAGCCTGCTTGCCCTCTTTTATTGCCTCCTGACTGTCTGCCTCTCCTTGTTTGCCTTCCAGACATTCTAATAGATGGCCTGCAGGGAGATGGGAAAAAAGCAATAAGGGCTACCTTCAGGTGTCCTTCTCTGTCCCTTGAAACAAGGACTTTCACAGTGAAAGAAACTGACACTGTCCCTACCTAGAGTTTTCTGTCCCTAGAATAAATGTTTTTTTTAATCACAATATAGCACAAGGACAATTCACTCAATGTCTCTCCAGGTCCCTGGAAACAAGGACTTGCAGAGTGAAAGAAACTGACACTGTCCCTACCTAGAGTTTTCTGTCCCTAGAATAAATGTTTTTTTTAAGCACAATATAGCACAAGGACAATTAACTCACTGTCCTTACAGGTCCCTGGAAACAAGGACTTGCAGAGTGAAAAAAAAAAAACACTCTCCCTACCTAGAGTTTTCTGTCCCTAGAAAAAATGTTTTTTTTAAGCACAATATAGCACAAGGACAATTAACTCACTGTCCTTACAGGTCCCTGGAAACAAGGACTTGCAGAGTGAAAGAAAAAAAACACTCTCCCTACCTAGAGTTTTCTGTCCCTAGAAAAAATGTTTTTTTTAATCACAATATAGCACAAGGAAAATTAACTCACTGTCCTTACAGGTCCCTGGAAACAAGGACTTGCAGAGTGAAAGAAAAAAAACACTCTCCCTACCTAGAGTTTTCTGTCCCTAGAAAAAATGTTTTTTTTAATCACAATATAGCACAAGGAAAATTAACTCACTGTCCTTACAGGTCCCTGGAAACAAGGACTTGCAGAGTGAAAGAAAAAAAACACTCTCCCTACCTACAGTTTTCTGTCCCTAGAAAAAATGTTTTTTTTAATCACAATATAGCACAAGGAAAATTAACTCACTGTCCTTACAGGTCCCTGGAAACAAGGACTTGCAGAGTGAAAGAAACTGACACTGTCCCTACCTAGAGTTTTCTGTCCCTAGAATAAATGTTTTTTTTAATCACAATATAGCACAAGGAAAATTAACTCACTGTCCTTACAGGTCCCTGGAAACAAGGACTTGCAGAGTGAAAGAAACTGACACTGTCCCTACCTAGAGTTTTCTGTCCCTAGAATAAATGTTTTTTTTAATCACAATATAGCACAAGGAAAATTAACTCACTGTCCTTACAGGTCCCTGGAAACAAGGACTTGCAGAGTGAAAGAAACTGACACTGTCCCTACCTAGAGTTTTCTGTCCCTAGAATAAATGTTTTTTTTAATCACAATATAGCACAAGGAAAATTAACTCACTGTCCTTACAGGTCCCTGGAAACAAGGACTTGCAGAGTGAAAGAAACTGACACTGTCCCTACCTAGAGTTTTCTGTCCCTAGAATAAATGTTTTTTTTAAGCACAATATAGCACAAGGACAATTAACTCACTGTCCTTACAGGTCCCTGGAAACAAGGACTTGCAGAGTGAAAGAAAAAAAACACTCTCCCTACCTACAGTTTTCTGTCCCTAGAAAAAATGTTTTTTTTAATCACAATATAGCACAAGGAAAATTAACTCACTGTCCTTACAGGTCCCTGGAAACAAGGACTTGCAGAGTGAAAGAAACTGACACTGTCCCTACCTAGAGTTTTCTGTCCCTAGAATAAATGTTTTTTTTAATCACAATATAGCACAAGGACAATTAACTCACTGTCCTTACAGGTCCCTGGAAACAAGGACTTGCAGAGTGAAAGAAACTGACACTGTCCCTACCTAGAGTTTTCTGTCCCTAGAATAAATGTTTTTTTTAAGCACAATATAGCACAAGGACAATTAACTCACTGTCCTTACAGGTCCCTGGAAACAAGGACTTGCAGAGTGAAAGAAACTGACACTGTCCCTACCTAGAGTTTTCTGTCCCTAGAATAAATGTTTTTTTTAAGCACACTATAGCAGAAGCACAAAACACACTGACACTCTCCCTACCTATCCTTCTCTTTCCCTAAACTAAAGGAATCCAGGTTAAGCAAGAAAGAAATAACAGTCACTGTCCCTGCCTATGCTACTCTATCCCTGCTCCGGAACACACTACACTAGGCCGCCGTGCTGGCGGCCTTTTATAGTGTGGGGCGTGTACTAAACACCCTCAGCAATAATTGGCCACAGGCATCCTGCCTGTGGCCAATCATTGCTCTCCTCGCTGCCGGCGCTGTGATTGGCCAAGCATGCGGGGTCACAGTGCATGCTTGGCCAATCACAGCGCCTGGATGACACTGCGATGGCGTAGTGCATTGTGGGCCGTTCGCGTCACTCGAATTTGGCGCGAACGGCCCAAATCGTTCGATCTTCGTCGAACGATCGAACAGCCAATGTTCGAGTCGAACGTATGTTCGACTCGAACACGAAGCTCATCCCTAGTCTGGAAGGCAAACAAGGAGAGGCAGACAGTCAGGAGGCAATAAAAGAGGGCAAGCAGGCTCTGTGTCTGGGGGCAACAGTGCTGGTCGTGGACGCGGTGCATTGTCATCAGCACATGGCCATGGGACACGCTTGTCCTTCTTTTCGGCAGCTGGACATGTTGAGCCACATCATGCCGAAGACTTGGTAGAGTGGATGACCAAGCCCTCCTCCTCCTCCTCATCCTCTCTCACCCAGGCTCAGGGTACTGGAAAAGCAGCTGCCAAAGCGTCCTCTTCCCTGGTATCAATGTCAGACTCATCATCAGTCACTCCTTCCCTAGACCCACCATGTCCTCCTCCTGAGGAGTCCCCCGAACTGTTTGAGCACAGTGTTGGGTACATGCTCCAGGAGGATGCCCAGCGTTTCGAAGGGTCTGATGATGAAACCCAGCTAGAGGAAGGCAGTAGCGTGAGAGCAGACAGAGGGGATGCTCAAGAAGGACACCAATCTGGCAGTCATGTTCCAGCAGCTGCAGCATACTGCCAGATTGGCTCTAGTGATGAGGAGGGAGGGGATGATGAGGTCACTGACTCCACGTGGGTGCCTAATAGGAGAGAGGAGGAGGAGGAGGATGAGGAGGAGGCACATCTCCAACGAGGCAGGATGCCCTTTGGTGGCCAGCGTAAGGGCAGTACACCGACGGAATCACACCACAGAGCTCCACCTGTGCAGGGCGCTGCCTCTGCCCGTCATTCAAAAAGTTCTTTGGTGTGGGCCTTTTTTGAGGCTAGTGCATCAGATCGCACAGCTGCTGTTTGCAACATATGTCTCAAGCGTATATCGCGTGGCCAAAACATCAGCCGCTTGGGTACCACATGCCTGACCAGACATATGTTGACCTGCCATGCAGCTCGTTGGCAAGCCTACCTCAAAGACCCACACCAAAGAACAAAGCGGACCTCTCCTTGCACCGCATCAGCTGGGATCTCCAACCCCACTATAACTTCAGTCCTGTCTGAAACATGCACTGAGAGGAATGAAGGTGTAGAATTAGGTGTGTCACAGCCAAGTAGTTGCGGCCACTCTGCTAGCAGTACACCGACGTCCGATTCTAGCAGGCAAATTTCCCTGCCCCAGCTGCTGGACCGTCGAAAGAAGTTCACTCCCAGCCATCCACATGCCCAGCGGTTGAATGCTAGCTTGGCTAAATTGCTAGCGCTTCAACTGCTGCCTTTTCAGTTGGTAGACTCGGCCCCCTTCCGTGAGTTTGTGCAATGTGCGGTTCCTCAGTGGCAGGTTCCCAAACGCCACTTTTTCTCACGGAAGGCTATTCCGGCTCTCTACCGGCATGTGGAAGGCAATGTCTTGGCCTCGCTGGACAGGGCGGTCAGCGGTAAGGTGCATATTACCGCTGACTCATGGTCCAGCAGGCATGGACAGGGACGTTACCTTTCTTTCACGGCCCATTGGGTCACTCTTTTGGCAGCTGGGAAGGATGCAGGACAAGGTGCAGTAGTGTTGGAGGTTGTTCCACCGCCACGCCTCCAAAATGCTACTACTGGTTGTGACACACCTCTCTCCTCCACCCCCTCCTCTTCTTCTTCCTCCATGGCCTCTTCCTGTGGTTTGTCCTCGGAACCAGCGGTGCTCCGTAGGCGTTCAAGGGGCTACGCAAGTACGCAGGCAAAAAGATGCCATGCCGTGCTTGCGCTGGTGTGTTTGGGGGACAGAAGCCACACTGGGGCAGAGGTCCTGTCTGCTCTGCAGGGCCAGGCCGAGAGGTGGTTGACGCCACGCCAGCTTAAGCCAGGAATGGTGGTTTGCGACAATGGCACCAACCTCCTCTCCGCCCTCCGACAGGGACAACTGACCCATGTGCCCTGTGTGGCTCACGTCCTTACCCTGGTGGTGCAGCGGTTCTTGGGCAGGTACCCGGGCTTACAGGATGTCCTGAGGCAGGCCAGGAAAGTCTGTGTGCATTTCCGCAGATCTTATAATGCCAGTGCTCGCCTGGCTGAGCTGCAAAAGGAGTTGAACCTGCCCAAGAACCGCCTTATATGTGACATGCCCACCAGGTGGAACTCAACGTTGGCCATGCTGCAGCGGCTGCACACGCAGCAGAGGGCCATCAATGAGTACCTGTGCGACTACGGCACCCCCACGCCAGTGGGGCATGATCAGGGATGCATGCACTGTCCTGGCACCATTTGAGGAGGCCACGAGGATGGTGAGCAGTGACAGTGCATGCATCAGTGACACTGTACCTCTTGTCCACCTGTTGGAGCACACGCTGCGTGGAATAATGGACAGGGCACTTGAGGCAGAACAGAGGCAGGAAGAGGAGGACTTCCTTGCCTCTCAAGGCCCCCTTTACCCAGACAGTGTTCCTTCTGTCCCACCCATCGCACAGGAAGAGGAGGAGGAGGAGGAGGAGGAGGATTGTGTCAGCATGGAGGTGGAGGCTGGCACTCAGCATCATCAGCAGCAGTCTTTTAGGGATGATTTACAGTCCCAAGAAACCAGTGGACTTGTACGTGGCTGGGAGGAGGTGGCTGCGGATCATGTCGTCCTTAGTGACCCAGAGGACTCCGGAGCGAATGCCTCAGCAAACCTACGCTGCATGGCCTCCCTGATCCTGCAAAGTCTGCGGAAGGATCCTCGTATTCTTCGGATCAAGGAGAGGGACCATTACTGGCTGGCCACTCTCCTTGATCCACGGTACAAGGGTAAGGTTGCGGACCTTATGTTACCGTCGCAGAGGGAGCAGAGGATGAGACAACTCCGGGAGGCCTTGCAGAAAGGTCTGTGCAACGCGTTCCCAGAGACTGGGAGGTTACAAACTCCTGGTCCTGGACAACGAGTTGCTGAGGCTTCGGCCAGTCAAAGAAGGAGCGGTGGGGAAGGTGGCCGTCTGACCGATGCGTTCAGACAATTCTTTAGTCCGCAGCCCCAAAGTATGATCGGTTCCAGCAACCATCGCCAGCGTCTGATAAACATGGTGCAGGAATATCTAGGGGCAAGGTCAGACTTGGACACCTTCCCCACCGAAAATCCTCTGGCTTACTGGGTCTTGAGGATGGATCACTGGCCAGAGCTTGCACAGTATGCAATTGAGCTACTGGCCTGTCCTGCATCCAGCGTTCTTTCGGAACGCACATTCAGTGCTGCTGGAGGATTTGTCACGGATCACAGGGTGCACCTGTCCACCGACTCGGTTGATCGACTGACTTTCATCAAGATGAACCAGTCTTGGATCACCACCAGCTACCACACACCTGATGCTGATATAACAGACTAATTGATTTTAACATGTCACATCCCTTCAAGACTGATGCTGATGCTGAGTGCCTGTGCTGTTATGTTGACTGGCTATCCTCCTCCTCCGAGTCCTCAATGATACGATTGATGATGATAGCTTGGAAGATCATTTTTGTTTATGGGTGCCGCCACCAGTGGCTAAGGCCCAATTTTTCAGCCCCTGTTTTACAGGGGCGTGTAATTACAATTTTTTTAGCAATAATTTGCCATAGGGCTCATTGCTGTGCTCCAAGTACAGTATCTGTGAGGGGTTGGAGTGTTGTGGCACCAGTGCCTAAGGCCCAATTTTTCAGCCCCTGTTTAACAGGGGCGTGTCATTACAATTTTTGAAGCAATACTTTGCAACAGGGCTCATTGCTGTGCTCCAAGTACAGTATCTGTGAGGGGTTGTAGTGTTGTGCCACCAGTGCCTAAGGCCCAATTTTTCAGCCCCTGTTCAACAGGGGCATGCAATTACAATTCTTGATCTAACAATTCACAGCAGGGTCCATTGCTGCACCCACCAAGAGTAACTCTGAGGGCTTACAGTGTTGTGGCAACGCCACCACCACCACCACCACGAAAGGCCCAATTTTTCAGCCCCTGTTCAAAAGGGGCATGTAATTACAATTCTTGATCTAATAATTCACAGCAGGGCCCATTGCTGCACCCACCAAGAGTAACTCTGAGGGCTTACAGTGTTGTGGCAACGCCACCACCACCACCACCACGAAAGGCCCAATTTTTCAGCCCCTGTTCAAAAGGGGCATGTAATTACAATTCTTGATCTAATAATTCACAGCAGGGCCCATTGCTGCACCCACCAAGAGTAACTCTGAGGGCTTACAGTGTTGTGGCAACGCCACCACCACCACCACCACGAAAGGCCCAATTTTTCAGCCCCTGTTCAAAAGGGGCATGTAATTACAATTCTTGATCTAATAATTCACAGCAGGGCCCATTGCTGCACCCACCAAGAGTAACTGTCAGGGCTTACAGTGTTGTGGCACCAGCACCACCATCAAAGGCCCAATTTTTACTACCACTGTTCAACAATTATATGTAATTAAAATTCCTGATATAATAGTTGACAGCAGGGCGTTCCAGCACCAACCAAGAGTAACTGTGAGTGCTTACAGTGTTGTGCCAACACCAACAACTAAGGGGCCTATTTCTGCAGAGTATATACGGCAGGTCCCTACTTTCAAACATCCAACTTACAAACGACTCCTACTTGCAAACGCAAGAAGACAACAGGAAGTGAGAGGAAATCTACCCCTTGGAAGGAAAATTCTCTCCTGTAAGAATTAATATGGGAGAAAGGTGTCTCCTCTGTACTGATGCTTTATCAGCAATCCTTGTTTCAAGAAAAACACCACATTTCAAAAACAGTTGTCATTGGGACGGAAAGTGAGGTGAAATGTTCTGAACAGGGGCACAGACAGCAAAACAAATGTTACAGGGGTGATAACCCTTACCTATGTTTTCCAAAAAGTTTAAAAATAGATTTTTGGGCTGGAGCTACACTTCAACAATGTACCTGTTCAAAATTACAAACAGATTCTACATAAGAACAAACCTACAGTCCCTGTCTTGTATGCACCGCCTGTATACGGCTGTTCAGAGTATATAGGGCCTTTTTTATTTTATGTGCGGGGTTCCCCTTAATATCCATACAAGACCCAAAGGGGCTGGTAATGGGCTGGGGTAGGGGGGGGGGGGGGGTCATGGGGTAGCTATGCCATTTTTCTTAAAGATTTTCATCCATATTACCGGGACCAGACATTACATTAAAGCCGCAAGCAGTTTTAAATGGCTTTTTTTTCCTTTAGAAGTGTCATTTTGTGCAGGGACAGTTCTAAACACGGGAAACACGTGGCACTTCACAGGCATACTTTAGACACCCCCCAGGTACGATATTTAAAGGAATATTTGACTTTTTTTTTTTCACTTTATGCATCATTAAAATGACTGCTCCCGAAAAACGACCGTTTTTAAAACTTCTTTTTGCATTGATACATGTCCCCTGGTGCACAACCCGGGTTCCCAAACCCTTTTTAGGACAATAACATGCATAATAGTTGTTATAATTAGCACTTTAGAATTCGAACGTTCGCATCCATTGTATTTAATAGGGTTCTAATGTTCGTACGAACTTTCTGTCCGTTCGCGGGTTCTGGTGCGAACCGAACCCGGGGGTGTTCGGCTCATCACTAGCAGAGACTGACGTGACTGGCTCAGTGCTCTCTGTACAGCGCTGCAGTATATGTCAGAGCTATATAAATGTATAATAATAATAATAATAATAGTGTGTGACTATGGGGGGGTCATTAGAGTGTAAGCTCCTCTGGTGCAGAGACTGATGTGAATGGCTCAGTGCTCTCTATACAGCACTGCAGTATATGTCAGAGATATATAAATGTATAATAATAATAATAATAATAGTGTGTGACTGTGGGGGGGGGGTCATTAGAGTGTAAGCTCCTCTGGTACAGAGACTGATGTGACTGGCTCAGTGCTCTCTGTACAGCACTGCAGTATATGTCAGAGCTATATAAATGTATAATAATAATAGTGTGTGACTGTGTGGGGGGACATTAGAGTGTAAGCTCCTCTGGTGCAGAGACTGATGTGAATGGCTCAGTGCTCTCTATACAGCACTGCAGTATATGTCAGAGATATATAAATGTATAATAATAATAATAATAGTGTGTGACTGTGGGGGGGGGGGGGTCATTAGAGTGTAAGCTCCTCTAGTACAGAGACTGATGTGATTGGCTCAGTGTTCTGTGTACAGCACTGCAGTATATGTCAGAGCTATATAAATGTATAATAATAATAATAATAGTGTGTGACTGTGGGGGGGGGGGGGTCATTAGAGTGTAAGCTCCTCTGGTGCAGAGACTGATGTGAATGGCTCAGTGCTCTCTATACAGCACTGCAGTATATGTCAGAGATATATAAATGTATAATAATAATAATAATAATAGTGTGTGACTGTGGGGGGGGGGGGTCATTAGAGTGTAAGCTCCTCTGGTACAGAGACTGATGTGACTGGCTCAGTGCTCTCTGTACAGCACTGCAGTATATGTCAGAGCTATATAAATGTATAATAATAATAATAATAGTGTGTGACTGTGTGGGGGGGACATTAGAGTGTAAGCTCCTCTGGTGCAGAGACTGATGTGAATGGCTCAGTGCTCTCTATACAGCATTGCAGAATATGTCAGAGCTATATAAATGTATAATAATAATAATAATAATAGTGTGTGACTGTGGGGGGGGGGGGGGTCATTAGAGTGTAAGCTCCTCTGGTGCAGAGACTGATGTGAATGGCTCAGTGCTCTCTATACAGCACTGCAGTATATGTCAGAGATATATAAATGTATAATAATAATAATAATAGTGTGTGACTGTGTGGGGGGACATTAGAGTGTAAGCTCCTCTAGTACAGAGACTGATGTGATTGGCTCAGTGTTCTGTGTACAGCACTGCAGTATATGTCAGAGCTATATAAATGTATAATAATAATAATAATAGTGTGTGACTGTGTGGGGGGAGAATGATGTGACTGGTAATCTCTGTACAGCACTGTGGAATATATACATCTCTCTATAAATTCATAGTAATGAAGATGTCACATTTTATAGACGATTTGTTTTTGGGAATATCAGCGGGAAGTTGTGAGCGCGGTGCGCCTGTCAGTGGATGTTTCCTGGCTGATCCCATGCAGTGGGTGATCTGCTCCCTCCTATAGACTGACACTGAGTGCTGCTGTTTGCAGAATGTTCTCAGTGACCCCGATCTGATCTTTCAGTCTCAATTAGCAGACTAGACTGCTGAGCAATTAGGAGAGGTTTTTCCTCTGACATGCTCAGGTCAGGGCTGAGCACACAACACAGGACACTTTCACAAGGCAGCTGCCAAGGTGCTCGGGGAGTGACTGTAAATCCTGATTAACTGGACATTTCACGGATAATATACTTCATCCCAAAGATAAATTGAATTCTCAGCCTGAAGGTGATGTATGGCAGGCTCAGGGGAATGTGTTTATGAGGAAAAGAAGTAAACTCATAATGTTTAACTTTTTTTTTCAGGGGTAAAATTTTTTTTAATATTGAAATTTACAATCTGCTTTCACAGATGACATCACTAAGAATGCAGCCTATCCATTCACTAGAGACCGGTGACATCACTGAGAATGCAACCTATCCATTCACTAGAGACCGGTGACATCACTGAGAATGCAACCTATCCATTCACTAGAGACCGGTGACATCACTGAGAATGCAACCTATCCATTCACTAGAGACCGGTGACATCACTGAGAATGCAGTCTATCCATTCACTAGAGACTGGTGACATCACTGAGAATGCAGCCTATCCATTCACTAGAGACCAGTGACATCACTGAGAATGCAGCCTATCCATTCACTAGAGACCAGTGACATCACTGAGAATGCAGCCTATCCATTCACTAGAGACCGGTGACATCGCTGAGAATGCAGCCTATCCATTCACTAGAGACCGGTGACATCACTGAGAATGCAGCCTATCCATTCACTAGAGACCGGTGACATCACTGAGAATGCAGTCTATCCATTCACTAGAGACCGGTGACATCACTGAGAATGCAGCCTATCAATTCACTAGAGACCAGTGACATCACTGAGAATGCAGCCTATCCACTCACTAGAGACCATGGACATCACTGAGAATGCAGCCTATCCATTCACTAGAGACCGGTGACATCACAGAGAATTCAGCCTATCCACTCACTAGAGACCGGTGACATCACTTAGAATGCAGCCTATCCATTCACTAGAGACCGGTGACATCACTGAGAATGCAGCCTATCCATTCACTAGAGACCGGTGACATCACTGAGAATGCAGCCTATCCACTCACTAGAGACCATGGACATCACTGAGAATGCAACCTACCCATTCACTAGAGACTAGTGACATCACTGAGAATTCAGCCTATCCATTCACTAGAGACCAGTGACATCACTGAGAATGCAGCCTATCCATTCACTAGAGACCAGTGACATCACTGAGAATGCAGCCTATCCATTCACTAGAGACCAGTGACATCACTGAGAATGCAGCCTATCCATTCACTAGAGACCGGTGACATCACTGAGAATGCAGCCTATCCATTCACTAGAGACCGGTGACATCACAGAGGATGCAGCCTATCCATTCACTAGAGACCGGTGACATCACAGAGAATTCAGCCTATCCATTCACTAGAGACCGGTGACATCACTGAGAATGCAGCCTATCAATTCACTAGAGACCAGTGACATCACTGAGAATGCAGCCTATCCACTCACTAGAGACCATGGACATCACTGAGAATGCAGCCTATCCATTCACTAGAGACCGGTGACATCACAGAGAATTCAGCCTATCCACTCACTAGAGACCGGTGACATCACTTAGAATGCAGCCTATCCATTCACTAGAGACCGGTGACATCACTGAGAATGCAGCCTATCCATTCACTAGAGACCGGTGACATCACTGAGAATGCAGCCTATCCACTCACTAGAGACCATGGACATCACTGAGAATGCAACCTACCCATTCACTAGAGACTAGTGACATCACTGAGAATGCAGCCTATCCATTCACTAGAGACCAGTGACATCACTGAAAATGCAGCCTATCCATTCACTAGAGACCAGTGACATCACTGAGAATGCAGCCTACCCATTCACTAGAGACCAGTGACATCACTGAGAATGTAGCCTATCCATTCACTAGAGACCGGTGACATCACTGAGAATGCAGCCTATCCATTCACTAGAGACTCAGTATTTAATATTAATATTTTGTATCTTGAACTCTTCCTCTGGTTGCTGTATTACATTTGGCATTTTTCTTTAGACAATCGCGTTTCTCGCTGGTGCTCTGGAACAATATTCTATGACCTCATGTAGGAAAGGTCGAAAGATCTTCTGCGGGTTCAAGCGGAAAAAAGAAAACGGTTTGGCCTGGCAAGGAAATCGCTGCTAAGTTGTTCACAATGAGCCAGGAAAATGTACAAAGTGTGTGAGTCAGTGCATTTCAGTTTTGGCATTTAAGCGGCTGAAAAATGACTGCAGCTTCCTTTTCGGGGACTTGAATCTCCAAAGCACTTCAGAGGCGCGGTGTGTTCCAGCGAGGGGGACAGGAGCCTGGCGTGATCACACTCAAACCTCTGAGGCATTCGACGACGGAATTTCTGATCCCCCCCCCCCCCCCCCGATCCATCAGAATTGGACAGGATTTCCCCTGCATGCTCGGTGACCTGGTGGCTTCTCCATTGTCCATTCTCTGAAGACCTGAGTGTAGAGTGGAACTTTTACAGATCATCCTCAAGTAGATTCCACTCGCTGCGACTCTTATCCAGGAAACACCAAGACTTTTTCCTAAAATCTGAGTCTTATAAAGCAGAATGCAGCCAGATTTAGCAGGCTTCCCACAGGGGTGCCAGAAAGCACTGCTGCTCCCTGTCATAATCCTAGTGCAACCTCCCTCTCATGCTCCAGTGTGTGTCATTGAGGCTACTGCAAATTTGGAGGGGGATGATGCTGCATCCAGGGGGCACATAAGACTCAGTTTGCAAAACAGCTCCACCAGAATACTAATAAGTGACAGTTATTTTTAGTGGCGCCCAAAGAAATTTAAATGACAGTCACATGGTTTTGTGCGCAACCCCTGTAGGAGCCGCTGATTAGGATCGATCTTCTGTTCTTTGCCTTGAATTTTTCAAGAACCACCAATATAATAATTTTTTGCTTTTTGGGTATAATACTGCTTTGAGGGCATGCTTACACCCATGTAGACATGCTGATTTTAGAGTGTATCATTACCGCTCACTGATTGGCTGCTAGAGGTTACAGCACACATTATGGCTCACAGATTATTTGAGAGAGGTTACAGCACATGCCTTCTGCTTTTTGATTGGTTGCTAGAGATTACTGTACATCAATACTGCTCACTGATTGGTTGCTAGAGGTTACTGGACATTCTTACCACTCATTAATTGGTTGCTAGAGGTTTGTGCACATTATTACTGCTCACTGATTCGTTTCTAGAGGTTTCTGCATACCATTACTGCTTAATGATTGGTTGCAAGAGGTTAGTGCACATCATTACTGATCACTGATTGGTTGCTAATGGTTATAGCACATCATCTCCTCATTGCCTGTACACCATGGACTGGGGAGATGTCAATAGACAGAAAACTCCTAGGGATCCTAGGACTCCTGGGATCAGTGGCAATGCTGGGGGGGGGGGGGTGATCAGTGGCAATGCTGGGGGGTTAATAGGATCAGTGGCAGTGGTGAGATGATGGGATTAGTTAGGAGGCAGTACACTGTGGCAAATTCTGAATCATGTAGAGCAAGGCTGGGAATCTTTGGCAAGTATATAATGGGGGATTCCACACTGACTACCAATGTAATAGGGAATTTACAATGACCACTAATGTAAGGGGGGGATTTACACTTACCTCCATGTATTGGGGGATTTTACACCACCCACCAATATAAAGAGGGATTTCTACACTGACACCAATGTAATAGGAGCATTTACACCAAGCACCAGTGTAAGGTGAAATATACAATGACCTCCACGTAAGGAGGAATTTACACTGACAACCATTGTCGAGGAGATTTGCACTAACCACCAATGTAAGGTGACACTTCTACACTGACCACCAATGTTAGGGGGGAATTTACACTGACCACCAATGTAAAGAGGGATTTACACTGACCACCAATGTAAAGAGGGATTTACACGGACCACCAATGTAAAGAGGGATTTACACTGACCACCAGTGTAAGGGCAATTCAGCACTTACCACCAATGTAAAGGGAAATGTACACTGATCACCAATGTAATAGGGGATTTTACATCAACAGCCAATAAAGGGGGATTTCTACACTAGCCACCAATGTAAGGGGGATTTACACTCACCACCAGTTTAAAGGGGGCTTTTACATGAACAACCAATGTAAGGGTGGATTTGACCACAAATGCAAGTTTGGATTTTTTTTTTACTGATTACCATTCTAAAGAGGAGTTTCTACACTGGCCACCAATGAAATGGAGATTTACACTGACCATTAATATAATGGGGATTTACACTGACCACTAATGTAATAGGGGCATTCACAGTAACCACCAATGTAAGGAGGGATTGACACTAACAACAATGTAAGGGGGACCATCACACTGGCCACTAGTGTAAATTAAAGGATTGTACACCAAGCCCCAATGTAATGAGAACATTTACGCTGACCACCAATGTAACTGAGACAATTAGCCTGCGTTCACATTTGTGTGTGTCGGAAACGCATGCCCTTTAGCAGATACACAGCACACAGCAGTGCCATTAATTGTTAATGACACCCTCACGCATCTGCTGAGATGTGCGTATGCACATGCACCATGTTATTAAAAAAAAGGGTTCCACTTCCAATTTGCTTACTTTTGCAGAACAGGCTGATGTTAGGCTTAATGACCACAGTTGAAGGCAGGACTTTCAAGCATGCCCCTTTACCTCCACAGTGGCATCATTCAGCAGAAGTGATGGTGGATATGACCTCAGGGGGGCATGATATACATATGAATGCCGCCTCTATTTACATATTAATGCTGCCGCTATTTACATATCAATGCAGGTTAATTACATATAAACACAGGGTCTGCAGCTGAGTCATCTGTACATGATGATAGGGAAGAGCTGGACAGCATTAGTAACATAACTTCACACTGAGATATCAGGACACAGCACAGAACTAAAACTTCAAGGCACAAGGGAATTTAAACTGGGAAGCATGATGCAGGTGCGTTAGGCCCCACAACAATGATGGGGCCCAGGGCAGCTGCCCCTTTTGCCCTGCCTTAAAGACGGCCCTGGGATTTAGGTCTGGATTTGACTGGGCAATTCTAAAACATGAATATGCTTTGATCTAAACCATTCCATTGTAGCTCTGGCTGTATGTTTAGGGTCTTTGTCCTGCTGGAAGGTGAACCGCCGTCCCAGTCCCAAAGTTAGTTTTCCGTCACACATAGCATTTTGCTTTTAGGCAACAAAAGTTACATTTTGGTCTCATCTGACCAGAGCACCTTCTTCCACATGTTTGCTGTGTCCCCCACATGGCTTCTCACAAACTGCAAACAGGACTTCTTATGACTTTCTTCTTGTCACTCTTCCATAAAGGGCAGATTTGTGGAGAAGCACGACTAATAGTTGTCCTGTGGACGGATTCTCCCACCTGAGCTGTGGATCTCTGCAGCTCCTCCAGAGTTACCATGGACCTCTTGGCTGCTTCTCTGATGAATGCTCTCCTTGCCCGGCCTGGTCAGTTTAGGTGGACGGCCATGTCTTGGTAGGTTTGCAGTTGAGCCATACTCTTTCCATTTTTGGATGATGGATTGAACAGAGCTCCGTGAGATGTTCAAAGCCTAAACCTAACCCTGCTTTAAACTTCTCCACAACTTTATCCCTGACCTGTCTGATGTGTTCCTTGGCCTTCATGATGCTGTTTGTTCACTAAGGTTCTCTAACAAACCTCTGAGGGTTTCACAGAACAGCTGTATTTATACTGAGAATAATTTACACACAGGTGGACTCTATTTACTGATTAGGTGACTCCTAAAGGCAATTGGTTCCACTAGATTTTAGTTAGGGGTATCAGAGTAAAGGGGGCTGAATACAAATGCACATCACACTTTTCACATATTTAGTTGTAAAAAATTATTAAAAAACATTTATCATTTTCCTTTCACTTCACAAAATCCCAATACATTTACGTTTTTAGTTGTAACATGACAAAATGTGGAAAATTTCAATGGGTAAGAATACTTTTTCAAGGCACTGTGTGTTTGTATTTATATATTTATGCAGAATTAAGTTACAAAAATAAATATTAACAACATCTTTATCAGTGCAGCCTCACCAGTGCCTATCAATGAAACCTCATCAGTGCTCATCAGCACAGCATTATCCGTGCCCAAAAGTGCAGTCTCACCTGTGCCCATCAGTGCAGTCTCACCTGTGCCCATCAATGCAGCCTCACCTGGG
This sequence comes from Rana muscosa, assembly GCA_029206835.1. Lineage (NCBI taxonomy): Eukaryota > Metazoa > Chordata > Amphibia > Anura > Ranidae > Rana > Rana muscosa. The sequence goes on along the minus strand of CM055119.1, from coordinate 330,043,385 downwards.
TTCATCAGTGCAGTCTCACCTGTGCCCATCAATGCAGCCTCACCTGGGTTCATCAGTGCAGTCTCACCTGTGCCCATCAATGCCGCGTGACCAGTGCCTCATTCCATAGCAAACCACACTTGTTAGCAGTGGCTGCTGGTGCTGCATTTTTTAAGAGGGGGGGGGGGTCGGCAAGCAAACCTCCCACCCCTGCCAGGTCCACACTTACCCCATCCAGGTCACAGCTTCCCTGGCTTCTTCTCCCCGCCAATCAGGTCTTAAGGCCCACTTCCTGTCCTGATTGACTGGGAGGAGAAGCCGGAAGACAATCGCGAATATTGATTCGCTAATGTCACAAGTGGGTGGGCTCAGGGCGCAGTGCTCTGTGCCCCAAGCCCAACCTTTTTGAAGCCAATTTGAGCCTCAGGCTCTAATCATGAGCTTCAAAAAGAAAAAAACTTTTAGAAATCTATGCGTCCGGCACCCCACATGGAGATTAGGGGGGCGGCACATGGAAATTAGGGGGGGCGTCGCCCCTGCGCCCCTTATAGACCAGCCGCTGCTTGTTAGTAAATACTATCAGCTTGCCTTTATGCACATCTCAGCTGCATAGTAAATTCTGTGAATATACGATTTATCCGTTTTTGCAGAATCAGTGAGGGAATGAACGCGAGCGTCTTTATGAAATCAGCCCCAATGTGTTCTGGACTTACATGCACGCTTCATTTCTCTTTGAAGTGACTCCCCCGGCTCCTCCTCTTTTGTCACCCGCTTTATCTGGCCAGCAGGATCCCTCTCTGGACGGATCTGATAAATGAGACACAGTTTTGGAAGCAGAGAAGTTTTTGGATAGAACTTTCTTTGGCGTCTCGCAGCCTCTCACATTCCAGGACTGCGTTGGGCTCTCGGGGAGAGATTAATGAACGGACCTTCGTACAAGCACGGGGGCGCTTCCATAGCACGCAGCCTGATGTGTGGGGCTGCGGCCAGGGCCGGGATGGGGGAACACTACTACAAATGCACTTGTTCTAATATTGCACAATCACTTCACTGGGAAGCCAACGAAAGGTCACAGAGCGTTACAGCGGTTTTTATAGACTGTGGGTGCTATGAAAGTCCTGGTGCCAGTTGGGTTTACAGGTCATGTGACCATGTAGGCCTCAGATCGGTGAAGCATATCCTTCTTATTATACAGCTGCTGTACAAAACCATAACCTGACCATTATAATTGGCCTGCCGTGATTCGTGATTGACGTGATTCGTTTATTGTAATTGGCCAGTGGCCACATTGTCACTAAATGTTGGGGGACTAGTTATAAAAAAATTCACACAGTCGTTCATCTAACAAATCTGCATCTACATTTGTTAAAAGTAAACTGGGAAAACAAAAGAACTGTTCTTTAGGCTATTATCTCTTGTGACAGAAGGTTCTGTTATTGTGGACAGTAGTAAAATACCACACTATGGCCACTAGATGGCGCTGAGGAGCATACAAAATAAATACATCTTAGTAACTTTGGTTACATTTATTTGCTAATTCTCTCTAGCGTTCTCTAGAATTGTTATACTGTATCACAAAGACGTGTTTCCTGTGCTCCTCAACTCCATCTAGTGGCCATATTGCAGTATTTTACTACTGCCAATTGGTTCCATTTATTTGCTAATTCCCACTAGCGTTCTCTAGAAATGTTACATTGGGGGCTATTTACTAAAGGCAAATCCACTTTGCACTACAAGTGCAAACTACAAGTGCAAAGTGCACTTGAAATTGCACTGAAAGTGCACTTGGAAGTGCAGTCGCTGTAGATCTGAGGGGGACATGCAAGGGCAGAGCTTCCCCTCATTTCAGATCTACCCCTCAGATTTACAGCCACTGCACTTCCAAGTGCACTTTCAGTGCAATTTCAAGAGCACTTTGCACTTGTAGTTTGCACTTGTAGTGCAAAGTGGATTTGCCTTTCGTAAATAACCCCCATTGTGTCTCTTGTTACAAATACATATTTCCTGTGCTCCTCAGCTCCATCCAGTGGCCATTATGCAGAATTGTATTACTTCCAATTGGTTACATTTGTTTGCTAATTCCCTCTAGCGTTCTCTAGAATTGTTACATTTTATCTCTTGTTAGAAAGACGTATTTCCTGTGCCCCTCAAATTTGTCCAGTGGTCATAATGCAGTATTTTACTACTGCCAATTGGTTACAATTGTTTTCTTTTTCCCTCTAGCGTTCTCTAGAATTATTACATTGTATCTTTTTTGGTACAAAGATGTATTTTCTATGCTCCTTAGTTCCATCTAGTGGCCATACTGCTGCATTTTACTACTACCCATAATAAAGGAAGATTTGCCAGTGTCAGTGTGTCATTGTTCTGGACCCCCAAGTGTCAGTGTGTCATTGTTCTGGACCCCCAAGTGTCAGTGTGTCATTGGCCTGGACCCCCAAGTGTCAGTGTGTCATTGTTCTGGGCCCCCAAGTGTCAGTGTGTCATTGTTCCGGACACCCAAGTGCCAGTGTGTCATTGTTCTAGGACCCCCAAGTGTCAGTGTGTCATTGTTCTGGACCCCCAAGTTTCAGTGTCATTGTTCTAGGACCCCAGAGTGTCAGTGTGTCATTGTTCTGGACCCCCAAGTGTCAGTGTGTCATTGTTCTGGACCCCCAAGTGTCAGTGTGTCATTGTTCTGGACCCCCAAGTGTCAGTGTGTCATTGTTCTGGACCCCCAAGTGTCAGTGTGTCATTGTTCTGGGCCCCCAAGTGTCAGTGTGTCATTGTTCTGGGCCCCCAAGTGTCAGTGTGTCATTGTTCTGGACCCCCAAGTGTCAGTGTGTCATTGTTCTGGACCCCAAGTGTCAGTGTGTCATTGTTCTGGACCCCAAGTGTCAGTGTGTCATTGTTATGGGCCCCCAAGTGTCAGTGTGTCATTGTTCTGGGCCCCCAAGTGTCAGTGTGTCATTGTTCTGGACCCCCAAGTGTCAGTGTGTCCTTGTTCTGGGACACCCAAGTGTCAGTGTGTCATTGTTCTGGGCCCCCAAGTGTCAGTGTGTCATTGTTCTGGGCCCCCAAGTGTCAGTGTGTCATTGTTCTGGACCCCCAAGTGTCAGTGTGTCATTGTTCTGGACCCCCAAGTGTCAATGTGTCATTGTTCTGGACCCCCAAGTGTCAGTGTGTCATTGTTCTGGGCCCCCAAGTGTCAGTGTGTCATTGTTCTGGGCCCCCAAGTGTCAGTGTGTCCTTGTTCTGGGACCCCCAAGTGTCAGTGTGTCATTGTTCTGGGCCCCCAAGTGTCAGTGTGTCATTGTTCTGGGCCCCCGAGTGTCAGTGTGTCATTGTTCTGGGCCCCCGAGTGTCAGTGTGTCATTGTTCTGGGACCCCCAAGTGTCAGTGTGTCATTGTTCTGGACCCCCAAGTGTCAGTGTGTCATTGTTCTGGACCCCCAAGTGTCAGTGTGTCATTGTTCTGGGCCCCCGAGTGTCAGTGTGTCATTGTTCTGGACCCCGATGTGTCAGGGTGTCATTGTTCTGGGCCCCCAAGTGTCAGGGTGTCATTGTTCTGGGCCCCCAAGTGTCAGTGTGTCATTGTTCTGGACCCCCCCAAGAGTCTCTGTATTGTAATCTAATCCTTCAAGTTTTATACAATGCCAAAAAGGTCCTACAAACAGATCCTCCACGAAACGATGGTCGCCTGAATTTGCAATTCTCCTGGGTCACTCATGATTAACGTCACCTTTTCGTGGACTGGGGATGTGATTGGCAGAACTTTTCTTCTGAGGGGGCCGCATAGGAACTGACCTGCTAGACAAACTGGAAGCCTAAGTCATGAAGCTCTCAGTAGCCAGGTGGTGGTGGGGGGGGAAGGGGGGGTTGTGGTCGGGGGGGGGGGGGGCATGGAGTAGCCCCGTGGTCTGAATGAATCAGCATGGTGGAGCAATTACTCCCGATAGATGTAAAGGATTGGGAGGACATGGCGGATGTCCAGGAGATGTCAGAGAGATGAGGAGATACGATCGGGGGAACCTGCGATTTCCCAGTTATCAGATCCATCTACAGACGGGGCGCGCCGGTCTCACGTCTCCTCAGAAAATGATGCGTTCTCCTGCGGTGGCGGTTTAACCCCCTCCTGTCCGCAGAGGAAAAGGTTGTTCTATTTATGCCGGAATGACGTCACAGATTAGAAAATGTGACCGGTCAGATTTATGGATTATGGGAAAACGATGACTTGGAAGTTCATCCTCGGTTGCGGTGAAGTCACATCCGCAGTGAATGTGATGGAGTCATAGATTAAAATCTTGGCAAGAGAAACTGCTACATGCAGAGAAGATCGCAGCGATGAGGACAGAGGGGACCGGACACCACGAAGTGTCCCCGGGAACCTTTCACAGGGATCACAGCACTCCCCCTGACAACTTTCTCTCCAGAAGGACAGCGCCTGCTTTGTTCAGGCATCATCCAGGGTCACCATCTTTTTCCTAGGCTCAGAGATGACACCAACATGTAAATCCTGCTGTCTGTGGGACCTTTGGAGGGGTCTGTGTGCTTTTTTTTAACCACTTATATACGTTACTTTGAATTTGCCGCCGGCGGTGTGCATGCCCCTGCCACGAGCTCCGTGACTGTGCCCGCAGGACTCTATGTCCGCTGGGTGCCCACAATCGTGTCACGGAGCTGCAGAACGGGGGATGCCTGTGTAAACACAACATCTCCCTGTTCTGCCTAGTAACAGGACACTGATCGTCTGTTCCCTCTCATCGGGAGCAGTGATCAGTGTTGTGTCACAGTAAGCCACGCCCCCTAACAGTTAGAATCACTCCCTAGGACACACTTCACCCCTTCAGCGCCCCCTACTGGTTAACCCCTTCACTGACAGTCACATTTACACAGTAATAAATGCATTTTTATAGCACTGATTGCTATATAAATGTGAATGGTCCCAAAATAGTGCCAAAAGTGTCCGATGTGTCCGCCATAATGTCGCAGTCACGATAAAAATCGCTGATCGCCGCCATTACTAGTAAAAAAAAAGTTATTAATAAAAATGCCATAAAACTATCCCCTAGTTTGTAGACGCTATAACTTTTGCGCAAACCAATCAATAAACGCTTATTGCGATTATTTTTTTTACCAAAAATAAGTAGAAGAATACGTATCGGTCTAAACTGAGGAAAAAAAATGTTTTTTTATATATTTTTTGGGGATATTTATTATAGCAAAAAGTAAAAAATATTGCTTTTTTTTCAAAATTGTTTCTCTATTTTTGTTCATAGTGCAAAAAATAAAAACCAGCAGAGGTGATCAAATACCACCAAAAGAAAGCTCTATTTGTGGGAAAAGAAGGACGTCAATTTTGTTTGGGAGCCACGTCGCACGACCGCGCAATTGTCAGTTAAAGCGTCGCAGTGCCGAATCGCAAAAAGTGGCCTGGTCATTTGGCAGCCAAATGGTCCGGGGCTGAAGTGGTTAAAAGAAGCTGAAAATAAAATGACATTTGCCGGCAATTTACAATGTATCATTTTTTTTTCTTTCTGAATGTCACTTTGCTGTAGCACTTCCTACAGCAAGAATGAAAAACCTACAGTAGGTTCAGAGCGAACCATTGGCTCATCCCTACTTGCTAGAAGGTACACATGTGCAGAACGAAAAAGAGTTTTGTTTTGATTCATTATTTAGATAAAATGGTTTAGTTAAATTAGTTTAATTTGTTTTCGGAATTTGTTTCATTTATTCCAATTCAAATCAATTAAAAAATTTTGAATTCGGAAATTTGAAACAATTTCACTCTAATTCCATTCAAATTCGATCAAATGGTTAAATGTGTCCCTAGGGAGTGCTTACTAACTGTGGGGGGGGGGGGGGGGGGGAGGGGGGGCTTTAACTGTCGGAAGACAGAGATCCATGTTCTTGCATAGCAGAAACACAAGATATCTATCTTCCCCACCAACAGAATGGCGATCTACCTTGTTTACATAGGCAGACCGCCGTTCTGTCTCTGTCGGGAACGATTGGGTTGTCCCGCTGGACATCGGGTCTGTTGGACCCGCTGATTGGCTCCCGCTGTGTCCAATCACAGTGAGAGCGGGTCGCTGGTGGCGCACGTTCGCGCCTCTGACCCGGAAGTGCAAAATTACTTACCTGCGCAGGGAGGCCGCCTTGCCACCGTGCATTTACTGTATATGGTCGGCAAGTGGTTAAAGTGTATTTTTTCCCCCAAAAAAAACTGGGTTTGAAAAATTGTTGGCGCAAATACCATGTGATGTAAAAAATTGCAATGACCGCCATTTTATTCCCTGGGGCAGTGATGGCTAACCTTGGCACCCCAGATGTTTTGGAACTATATTTCCAATGATTCTAAACTACACTGCAGAGTGCATGAGCAGCATCATGGGAAATGTAGTTCCAAAACATCTGGGGTGCCAAGGTTCGCCATCACTGCCCTAGGGTCTCTGCTAATATATATATATATATATATATATATATATATATATATATATATTATATATACAGTAATACCTCGGATTGCGAGTAACGCGGTTTTCAAGCGTTTTGCAATACGAGCTATTATTTTGTTTTAAATTCTGACTCGGTTTGCGAGCGTTGTCTCGCAAGGCCAGCAGGATTCAAGCCTCCGGGGTGTGCAGTACCACATTTGGCCAGAGGTGCGGGGGCGCCGGTGACACTCGGAGCCATTCGGAGACACTCGGAAACACTCCACCTCTGGCCACATGCGGTACTGCATACAATAGCGGTCACTGTGGAACGAATTATCTAAATCAGGGGTCTTCAAGCTACGGCCCTCCAGGTGTTCAGGAACTACAATTACCATCATGCCTAGTCATGTCTGTGAATGTCAGAGTTTTGCAATGCCTCATGGAATTTGTAGTTCCGCAACAGCTGGAGGGCCGTAGTTTGAGGATCCCTGATCTAAATTTCCATTGACTCCTATGGGGAAACTCGCTTTGATATACGAGTGCTTTGGATTACAAGCATTCTTCTGGAACGAATTATGCTCGTCGTAATCCAAGGTACCACTGTATATAATGTTTTGGGTTCTGAGTCATTGTCTAGCAAAAAAATGATGATTTTTAAATGTAGGAGAGAAATGCCAGAATTGGCTTGGGTGGCAAGTGGTAAGAGCCGGTTCAAACTGGGGCGGCGCGACTCTGGGGGCGACTCGGCAAGGCGATCTCAAGACGACTTGAGAGGCGACTTGCAAAATGACCTCTGTATTGAAGTCAATGCAAGTCGCCCCCAAAGTCGTACAAGAACCTTTTTCTAAGTCAGTGCGACTTGTGTCGCTCCTATTAGAACGGTTCCATTGAACAGAGCGGAGCGCGACTTGTGAGGCGTCTGAGTCGCCTGACGAGTCGCCCCTGTGTGAACCGGCTCTTAAGGCTTACAACAATGTAACGTTTTCTAAAGTCTCTGTAAAGTTCTGTAAATATTTCACTTGGAGAAGAATAAAAAAACGATTAGTGCCGGTTCACACAGGGGCAGCTTCAAAGTCGTCGGACTCTGAAGCCGCCCCGTACAGCGCGACTTCAGCACGGCTTGCAAAACCACTTCTGTATAGAAGTCAATGCAAGCCGCTCCGAAGTCGCCCCAAAGTAGCACAGGAACCTTTTTCTAAGTCGGAGCGACTTGAGTCGCTCCTATTAGAACGGTGCCATTGCAATGCATGGAGCGCGACTCGTCAAGTGGCTAAGTGGCCAGACAGGTCGCCCCTGTGTCAACCGGCACTAAGTATGGTGTCCAGGAAGCTTTGTTGGTCCTCAGTGTCAGAAGTTCACACACAGGTGGCATTGAGAGAATCTGCAGGAAGTGGCGGCCTTCACTTAGCATGGAGTCGGCCTGGCAGGCAGCAACCTTCGGCCGGATTTGGTCCCCGAGTGACACGTTCACCTCTTGTGTACGGCCTGTCAAACTCAGGAGACTGTTTGGCCAAGAGATTGACCTTTCACCCCTGGCACTAATAGGCCTAAATTTGACTTCAAGCAAGCTGGCCACTGTCATAGGGCACTTTAGGAAAATTTGTCTTGGCCAAAAAACTCAAGTTTTAAAGAGCGGTGATTGCTAATAAAATTGTATTCTGGATCTTTCTGTTAAAAAAAAAAAAAAAAATAGTTTTCCGGAGTTTTATAAGTAGAATGGCGCTTCCATAATTTATCTGTATTCATGTCTTAGGAAAAATAGAGCTGCCGATCTACTTAGACTTAAGAACCTCATAGCTTCGTAAAATATTTTCAGTAGCTCAATGCTACACACCACTTGGGAAATAACGAGACGCAGTGCTGGGCTCTCATATTGGAAATCCCAGTATGGCTCCCACCAAAGTATCATGGAGCTACCCATATTAGAAGCTTATTTGTATGATGTAAAAATTCTATCAAATTTCTTTTTACACTAACTACTAAAAATATATTACATACAATTATCCATTAAGGAGATGGATCTTTGCAGCCTCGAAATGCATTGGAGGTCATTTGTTGACTGCAAATAAAGTTTTACTCCAGACTTTTATGCCCCATTCACACCTCAGCGTTTTGGAGTCGGAAGCACCAAAACGCTGGAGGAGAAAAAAAAAAAAAAAACAATTATTCTCTATGGAGATGGTTCTCATCTCCACTCCAAGTCGCCTAAAGTTTTAAGAAATGTTCTGGAGCTTTTTTTTGTAGCTTGAAGCGGGCAGGTTTCAGCGTTTTTGGGGCGTTATTAGAAAATAATAGAAACGCGCCCCATTCGCATGTTTTTGTACACTTTTACACATTTTGTCACACGTTTGTATGTGATTTTCTGCTAAAGTTAAAAATTGTAAAACATAAAATAGCAAAAAATATGAATAAATAAATTCACTAAGGCCCGGTTCACACAGGGGCGGCACGACTTTGGGGGCGACTCGGCGACTCGATCTCAAGACGACTTGAGAGGCCCGGTTCAGGCGATATGCACAATGACTTCTGTATAGAAGTCAATGCAAGTCGTCCCGAGTCGCCCCCAAAGTAGTACAGGAACCTTTTTCTAAGTCGGAGCGACCTGAGTCGCTCCTATTAGAACGGTTCCATTCAACAGAGCGGGACGCGACTCGTCAGGCGACCGAGTCGCCTGACAAGTCGCCCCTATGTGAACCGGGCCTAACTAAAAATCATCATAAATAAATAAAATAAATTTATAATTTGTAATAATACATGAATAAATGATAATTAACTCTTAACCTTAAAAAAATATTAAATAAATTATTATAAATAATAATAATGTTAATAATAATAAACACCCAAACCCGAACCAAAAAAAATATTATTATTATTATTAATAATAATAATAATAGTAATAGTAATTTATTTATTAATTTTGTGTTAGGGTTGGGGTGTTTAGTTATTTATTATTTATATTTTATTTTTTAAAGGTTAGGAGTTAATTATTTATTTACTTAGCCCACATATGAAAACGGTGTTCAAACCACACATGTGAGGTATCGCCACGATCGGTAGAGAGAGAGCAATAATTCTAGCCCTAGACCTCCTCTGTAACTCAAAACATGCAACCTGTTGAATTTTTTAAACGTCGCTAATGGAGATTTTAAAGGGTAAAAGTTTGTCGCCATTCCACAAGCTGGCGCAATTTTGAAGCGTGACATGTTGGGTATCAATGTACTCAGCGTAACATTATCTTTCACAGTATAAAAAAAAAAATTGGGCTAACTTTACTGTTGTCTTATTTTTTCATTAAAAAAAAGTGTATTTTTTCCAAAAAAAAGTGCGCTTGTAAGACCGCTGCCAAATACGGTGTGACATAAAGTATTACAACGACCACCATTTTATTCTCTAGGGTGTTAGAAAAAAAAGTATAATGTTTGGGGGTTCTAAGTAATTTTCTAGCAAAAAAAATGTTTTTAACTTGTAAACAAGTGTCAGAAAGAGGCTTGGTCCTTTAGTGGTTAAAGGAGAATTTTACAAAAAAAAAAAGATTAGTTAAAGGATGTGTAAAGGCAGAAGTTTTTTTTATCTTAATGCATTCTATGTGTAGCAGCCTCCCCAGCACCCTCCAATTACCTACCTGAGCTCCTTCTCTCTCCAGCAATGTCCACGATCCCCTCAGCCATCCAGTACACTCCTCCTGATTGCCTGAGACAGAGCAGCGGCGCTATTGGCTCCCACGGCTGTCAAAGTCAGTCAGCCAATCAGGGGAAAAGGGGGGCGGGGCCAGGTCGGGGCTCCGTTTCAGAATAGATGTAGCAAGCTGCTGGCTGCGGGGCACTCAAAGGAGGGAGGGGCCAGGAGCATCAAAGAGGGACCCGAGAAGAGGAGGATCTGTGCTGCTCTGTGCAAAACCAATCACTTTAAACCCACAAGTTCTTTTTTTTTTTTTTACCACTATTATCCCTTTATATTGGCTTTTGACAATTACAAATGCAGCAATTTAGAAATTGGATGGAAAGTTTAGCACTTGGGAACTTTTTGAATAATAAAAAGTGCATTTTTATATACAACTATATAAATCAGACCAAAATGAGGGACAAATGAGGAGGAAGGAGGGACAGAGGGACTTTGTTCCAAATCAGGGACAATCCCTCGAAATCAGGGACAGATGGGAGCTATGCATAGGGCACACTGGGCATTTGCCTGATGTGCCGGGCCACAGGGTGGCATGTCCTGGCAGAAGCGGCCTGTTGGTGATGGGGGGGGGGGTTGTGTCCACGGAGACGAGAGGCGCAATCGTCACTCACCTCCTTCTGTGCAGCCATGCCTGTGTCTCCTCTCCTGGCTCTCCCGCCCTGTCGCCGCTGCCCTCATGCTGGCAGGAGAGGCTAGAGATCTGCATGGAGAGTGGGAGATGCAGACTGCCCTCCCAGAGGTGGGACTGTGCAGGAGATGCGGAGAGAGTTTTTTGGGGGGGGCACTGTAGTTGGAGAGAGGCTGTGGGGAACACTGTGGTAGGGGTGCTGTGGTGTAAGGGGAGTTTGCACTGTTGGGGGGCACTGTAATCATTGCGGTGTCACTTTGCAGTGAGGTCCCCTATGTGTTGCAGTGCCCCTTTGCAGTGCAGGGGACTGGCTCCGTGGGTGCTCCCCCAGTCCCTGGAGGAATTGGCTGCTCAGTCTGGAATGCCCATGCTTGTTTTTTGTCCCAGTCCGGACTTTTATAAGTAGAGAGGTGCTTCCACTTTATTCTTCTTACCCTAAAGATTGTCCACAGATGGCCTAGGAAAAATAGAGGTGCTGATCTACTTCAACATAAAAACTCACAGCTTCATACAATACAGTATACTGAGTGGTCCAGCACTCCATAGAGGCAAAGAACAGGCAGTGCTGGGCTCTCGTATTGGAAAGTCTAGTATTTCTCCCAGCAAAGTCATGGATCTACCCATATTAGAGGTTTATTTGTATGATGTGAAAATCTATTGATGTCCTCCCAGAACCACAGCCCCCCCCCCCCGCACGCCTGCTGCGGCGTGCATCCGCCGCGCTCTGTGATCGCTTCATTCGGAAACAGCTAATCAAAGATCTGGGCTAAAGGACCAATCACAGCGGCCCTTTACCACGTGATGAGCTGTGTCCAATCACAGCTGATCACAACGTAAACACATTTGGCAGTTATCGTCATTCCTTTCCTCATTCTGTCACAGTGTGAGGAGAGGAGAGCCGGTAACCGGCAAGTGTCATCTCAGGGGACATCTACACTGATTATCAGTGCAGCCCCAACAGTGCCCATCAGTGCTGCCAATCAGTGCCTCCTCATCAGTGCTGCCTATCAGTGCCCATCAGTGCCATCTTTTAGTGGCGCCTCATCAGTGCCCATTAGTGCAGCCTCATCAGTGCCCACAAGTGCCGCTTCATCAGTGCTGCCTCTTCAGTGCCCATCAATGCTGCCTATCAGTGCCCATCAGTGCAGCCTCATCAGTGCCCATCAGTGTTGCCTATCAGTGCCCATCAGTACAGCCTCATCAGTGCCCATTAGTGTTGCCTATCAGTGTCCATCAGTGTTGCCTATCAGTGCCCATCAGTGCCACCTCATCAGTGCCCATCAATGCTGCCAATCAGTGCCCGTCACTGCAGCCTCATCAGTGCTGCCTATCAGTGCCCATCAGTGTTGCCTATCAGTGCCCATCAATGTTGCATCTCATGGCCCATCAGTGTTGCTTATCAGTGCCCATCAGTGCAGCCTCATCAGTTCCCATCAGTGTTGCATCAGGGACAACCCCATCAGTGGCCACCAATGCTGCCTATCAGAGTCCATCAGTGCAGCCTCATCAGCGCACATAAGTGAAGGAAAAAAAAAATATTTGCAAAATGTTATAACAGAAACTAAGAAAACTTTTTTTTTTTTTTTTTCTTTTTGGTCTTTTTTCATTTGTTTAGCAAAAAACAAAAAAATCCAGTGGTGATTAAATACCACCAAAAAAAAAGCTCTATTTGTATGAAAAAAAATTTGTATGGGTACAGTGTTGTACGCAATTGTCATTCAAAGTGTGACAGCTCTGAAAGCTGAAAACTGGCCTGGGCAGGAAGGGGGTGAAAGTGCCCGGTAGGCAAGAGGTTAATAAAGGGGATCTTTTCAGCCCTGAAATGCGTTGGTGGTTCCTTGTTGATTGTAAATAAAAAGATGTTTATTTCTGTAGTATGAAAATGATATAAAATATCTTTTAGGCTAAATATATAAATAAATACAATTAACCATAAAGAAAGTTTCCCTTTAAATTCTACATTTTCATGTTTGCCCGCAGATCAGAGCCACCGATATTTTGTCCGCCATTTACCAGGACGAGCCAGGAATAGAAGCAGAGACAGGATATTAGGCTGACGGGTGCCGGGCCATCTCAGCGGCGTGCCCCCCTGTACGCTCACTTAGCTGCAGTTGGCACAGTCACATATGTTTTGAATACGGGTCGACTAGGAATTAACGTGGATGACATTATTTAGGCTGCGCGTTCGCTGGGCAGCGATTTACAACATCTGGTTGCCCCGCTGTCTGCTGGGTAGACGCATGTTAAGAGCCATTGCAGAGATCCAGAGCCCGATATTGTGTCATAGAAGGATTAGCTGAAGAGCCATGGCTGCCCATTGCTGTGTCTGTCCCGGGGGGGATGGGCGGGTACTTCTTTCTTTCAGGTTCTGACCGATGCACAGTGTGCCTTTAATACGCACAATGACGCAACTTTTACTATGTACGTAAAGTATGCTATAGAGACTTTCTGAAAGATCTGCAGAACATTGCGCCGTCCCATCAAACTTCTGATAATCTGCAGACTATTTCATAACTGACTTCTCTAGAAATCTGCAGAACATTGCTCCGTCCCATCAATCCCCAACAGATACATATTTATATGTCCTGCAGATTATTCCATCACTATCCTCTGTAAGGATCTGCAGAACATTGCTCCGTCCCATCAATCCCCAACAGATACATATTTCTATGTTCTGCAGATTATTCCATCACTATCCTCTGTAAGGATCAGCAGAACATTGCTCCGTCCCATCAATCCCCAACAGATACATTGAGATATTCTGCAGATTATTCTTTCACTGATCTCTCTAGAGATCTGCAGAACATTGCTCTGTCCCATCAATCCCCAACAGATACATATTGATATGTTCTGCAGATTATTTTATCACTGACCTCTGTAAGGATCTACTCTATCTCTATCCCAACTCTCTTCTGACAGATACATTATTATTATTATTATTATTATTATACAGGATTTATATAGCGCCAACAGTTTACGCAGCGCTTTACAATATAAAAGAGAGACAATGCAGTTATAATACAATAAAATACAAGAGGATTAAGAGGGCCCTGCTCAGAAGAGCTTACAGTCTAATAGGGTGGGGCAGGTGGAGATACATTGAGATATTCTGCAGATTATTCCATCACTGACCTCTCCAGAGATCTGCAGAACATTGCTCCATTCCATCTTTCTCCTGACAGATACATATTGATATATTCTGCAGATTATTCCATCACTGCCTTCTATAGGGATCTGCAGAACATTGCTCTATCCCATTACCCTCCTGACAGATCCATATTAATGTATTCTCCAGATTATTCCATCACTGACCCTTCTAGAGATCACTGCAGAACATCACAACTTTGCCTTGTACAGTAGAGCGACAAGCTGCAGTGGTGTTTGCTAGTATCTATATAGAGATCTGCAGAACATTGCTCCATTCCATCTTTCTCCTGACAGATACATATTGATATATTATGCAGATTATTCCATCACTGATCTCTCTAGAGATCGTCAGATCGTTGCTTTCTCCCATCTCACTTCTGACAGATACATATTCATATTTTATGCATATTTTTCCATCACTGACCCCTCTAGAGATTTGCAGAACATCCCAACTTTTCCTTGTAGAGCTGCAGTGGTGTTTGCTGGTACCTCTATAGAGATTTGCAGAACATTACTCCATTCCAACTCCCTCTTGACTGATACATATTGATATATTCTGCAGATTATTCCATCACTGATCTCTATAGGAATTTGCAGAACGTTGCTCCATCCCATCCCCCTCCTGATAGATACATATTGATATATTCTGCAGATTATTCCATCACTGATCTCTATAGGAATTTGCAGAACGTTGCTCCATCCCACCCCCCTCCTGATAGATACATATTGATATATTCTGCAGATTATTCCATCATTAATCTCTATAGAGAGCTGCAGAACATTGATCCATCCCATCTCCCTCCTAGCAGATACATGTTGATATATTCTGCAGATTATTCCATCACTGATCTCTATGGGAATCTGCAGAACATTTCTCAATCTCATCCCCCTCCTGACAGATACATATTGATATATTCTGTAGATTATTCCATCACTGACCCCTCTAGAGATCACTGCAGAACATCACAACTTTTTCTTGTAGAGCTGCAGTGGTGTTAGCTGGTACCTATGTAGAGATCTGCAGAACATTGCTCCATCCCATCTCCCTCCTAGCAGATACATGTTGATTTATTCTGCCGTTTATTCCAACACTGATCTCTATAGGGATCTGCAGAACATTGCTCCATCTCATCCCCCTTCCTGACAGATGCATATTAATGTATTCTGCAGATTATTCCATCACATTACTCTCTCTCATCTCCCTTCTGACAGATACATTGAGATACTCTGCAGATTATTCTTTCAACGATCTTTCTAGAGGTTTGCAGAGCATTGCTCTGCCACATCTTCTCCCTTACAGATACATATTGATATATTCTGCAGATTATTCCATCATTAATCTCTGTAGAGAGCTGCAGAACATTGCTCCATCCCACCCCCCTCCTGACAGATACATGTTGATATATTCTGCAGATTATTCCATCATAAATCTCTATAGAGATCTGCAGAACATTGCTCCATCCCACCCCCCTCCTGACAGATACATGTTGATATATTCTGCAGATTATTCCATCATAAATCTCTATAGAGATCTGCAGAACATTGCTCCATCCCACCCCCCTCCTGACAGATACATGTTGATATTTTCTGCAGATTATTCCCCATCTCTGACCCCTCTGGAGATCACTGCAGAACATCACAACTTTTCCCTGTAGTGGTGTTTGCTGGTACTTGTAGTTCCCCAGCTGCAGGTTGCCTGGCTCTGTAGTCACCTGCGGGTCATCCACACAGCCAGATACCCTGCATTGCTCAGACCACCATCCACCGAATTCCCCAGATAAACCGCGGGTACTGGGATCCCTCACGCCGACCATTACTCTTCCCGGGGTAATCTCTGGAATAACCGCTCAGATAAACAAACTTCAGAAATGTTTTAAGATCCGGGGATTTACTGTATTGGATGTTTCTCAGCCAGAAACTGTACAGTGTTAGGATTTAGAATTTTTGGGCAGAAGACATGGGGGGGGGGGGGTCATTATCCCCTCTCTAAATAGATTTGATTAACTGCGTAATAATCGCGAGGAATCTGCGATACGGAACAATAGAATTCAGTGTCCTCATATAACTTTATCTACATTGAGACGTTTGATGGAGACTTGTATTGGAAGACGAAGGTCAGCAAGGATTTATGTGCAATGGCAGCGCAAGAAATGCGACAAATCGGAGCGCTCGCCAAAGCGCCTATTTACACATTGGTGCAATCAGAATTTGGTAAACACGAATTTACGAAATTATGATGGCACTTTAACCACTTCGGCCCCGGAAGGATTTACCCCCTCAATGACCAGGCCACCTTTTGCGATACGGCACTGCGTCGCTTTAACTGACAGTTGCGCGGTCGTGCGATGCTGTACCCAAACAACATTTTTGTCCTTTTTTTTCCCACAAATAGAGCTTTCTTTTGGCGGCATTTGATCACCTCTGCGGTTTTTCATTTTTGCGCTATAAACAAAAAAAGGCCCACAATTTTGAAAAAAAAACAATATTTTTTCCTTTCTGCTATAATACATACCCCCAAAAATATGTATTCATCAGTTTAGGCCGATATGTATTCTTCTACATGTTTTTGGTAACAAAAATCACAATAAGCGGGAGTGGGTCCCTGGCGGTGGGCATGTGCGCCCCAGACCTGGAAGTGCAGGATCACGTACGCCTTGCCGCCGTATTTGTAAGCTATACGGTCAGCAAGCGGTTGAACTCAAAACCAGAAATGTAATATATTGCAGCTTACCAATCATTAGATGTGGTGGCTGCATTCATTTTCTTTTTTTTTTTGCCTTTTTTCCCCTCTGTTTTCACCTGATGATCTGGCCAACACACCTCCTGTATTTGAGCACCTCCAATATGGACAAAGGAGCACAGGGGGTGCCTTTGGACGGCGGCATTGTCTGTCTGGGGGGAAGGAAGTGTGAAATGTATTAGCCGATTTAAATACACTAACAAATTGAAGCCAAATTCCATCTCACACTTTTAAATTAGTTACAGCAAACTGTTTTTTTTTTCTTTTGTGATAAAGGTTTTTAATGAATAAATATTAGCTGATCATTGTAAGTACACCTGTCAGTGGTAAATGGTTTGTCTCATCCCTCTAACTTCTACATATGCAGGACAGCTTGTTCTTTTGAAAATCAACAGACTTACTGGCCGGATCACTAGATGAAAACAAAGGAAAGAAGCCAAAAAAGAAAACAAATGCAGCCATCTCATCTAAGAATTGGTAAGCGGGAATATAACAAATGTTTGCTTTTAGGTGTAATACCACTTTGACAAAGGTACTAGATTATGAACGCCGCTCAGGCTGGGGAAACCAGACCAGGGAGAAAGGTGCTGGCTGCCAAAGGTGCTCATCTGAAGCGATGCATGTATAAAGTGCCGCTCTCCGGTCCAGCCAACCTAGTGTAGACTGGAAACCAGCCTCAGCCCATAAGTCTCTGCCAAAGCCACACCCACCTGGCATGTTTTTCTTCGCCCACCGGATGGACTACCTTATGATTAAAGGGGTTGTAAAGGTTTGTTTTTTATTTTCTTAATAGGTTCCTTTAAGCTAGTGCATTGTTGGTTCACTTACCTTTTCCTCTGATTTACCTTCTAAATGTTTTTTTTCTTTGTCTGAATTTCTCACTTCCTGTTTCTCCTCAGTAAACTTCACACCGTCATCCGAGTGGTGTTTAGTCAGCCAGAACAGCTTACTGAACAGTTTACTGAGGAGGAACAGGAAGTGAGAAATTCAGACAAAGAAAACAAAGAAAAAAACATTTAGAAGGGAAATCGAAGGAAAAGGTAAGTGAACCAACAATGCACTAGCTTAAAGGAACCTATTTAGAAAATAAAAAACGAATCTTTACAACCCCTTTAAAATAGAGTTCCCTTTTGGCCAGTAATATGGAGCCCCCCCTCATGGCTATTATTTTTGATTCCCTTTATGAGCATTAATATGGAACCCCCCCCTACCAAGGCCATTAATATAGAGTCTCCCTCCCTCTAATGGCCATTAATTTGGATACCCCCATGGCCATTAATACAGGGAACCCCCATGACTATTCATATGAAGTATCCCCCATGGCCTTTAATATGGAGTACCCACATCCTCATGGTCATTAAAATAGAGTTCCCTCATGACCAGTAATAAGGAGTCCCCCCAACGGCTATTATTTTGGAGTTCCATCCCTCCATAACCATTAATATGGAGTCCCGTAATGGCCGTAATGGAGCCCCCCATTGCTATTAATCATAAGGTAGTCCATCCATGAGCTTAAAGGGGTTGTAAAGGTTTGTTTTTTATTTTCTAAATAGGTTCCTTTAAGCTAGTGCATTGTTGGTTCACTTACCTTTTCCTTTGATTTACCTTCTAAATATTTTTTTTCTTTGTTTTCTTTGTCTGAATTTCTCACTTCCTGTTCCTCCTCAGTAAGCTGTTCAGTAAGCTGTTCTGGCTGACTCCACACCGCTCGGATGATGGTGTGAAGTTTACTGAGAAGAAACAGGAAGTGAGAAATTCAGACAAAGAAAAAAAACATTTAGAAGGTAAATCAAAGGAAAAGGTAAGTGAACCAACAATGCACTAGCTTAAAGGAACCTATTAAGAAAATAAAAAACAAACCTTTACAACCCCTTTAATGACCATGGGGATGTGGGTACTCCATTTTAAAGGCCATGGGGGTACTCCATAGTAATGTTCATGGGGGTTCCCCATAGTAATGGTCATGGGGGTATCCATCTTGATGGCCATGGGAGGGGGACTCTGTATTAATGGCCTTGGTAGGGGGGTTCCATATTAATGGCCATGGAGGGAATCCAAAGTAATAGCCATGGGGGGGGGGCTGCATATTACTGGCCAAGAGGAACTCTATTTTAATGACCATGAGGATATGGGTACTCCATATTAAAGGCCATGGGGGTACTTCATATGAATAGTCATGGGGGTTCCCTGAATTAATGGCCTTGGGGGTATCCATATTAATGGCCATTAGAGGGAGGGAGACTCTATATTAATGGCCTTGGTAGGGGGGTTCCATATTAATGCTCATAAAGGGAATCAAAAATAATAGCCATGAGGGGGGCTCTATATTACTGGCCAAGAGGGAACTCTATTTTAATGACCATGAGGATATGGGTACTCCATATTAAAGGCCATGGGGGTACTTCATATGAATAGTCATGGGGGTTCCCTGAATTAATGGCCTTGGGGGTATCCATATTAATGGCCATTAGAGGGAGGGAGACTCTAAATTAATGGCCTTGGTAGGGGGGTTCCATATTAATGCCATAAAGGGAATCAAAAATAATAGCCATGAGGGGGGCTCTATATTACTGGCCAAGAGGGAACTCTATTTTAATGACCATGGGGATGTGGGTACTCCATTTTAAAGGCCATGGGGGTACTCCATATTAATGGTCATGGGGGTTCCCTATAGTAATGGTCATGGGGGTATCCATCTTGATGGCCATGGGAGGGGGACTCTATATTATTGGCCTTGGTAGGGGGGTTCCATATTAATGGCCATGGAGGGAATCCAAAATAATAGCCATGAGGGGGGCTCTATATTACTGGCCAAGAGGGAACTCTATTTTAATGACCATAAGGATGTGGGTACTCCATTTTAAAGGCCATGGGGGTACTCCATAGTAATGGTCATGGGGGTTCCTCATAGTAATGGTCATGGGGGTATCCATCTTGATGGCCATGGGAGGGGGACTCTATATTAATGGCCATGGGGGAATCCATATTAGTGGCCATCGGAGGACTCTATATGAATTACCTTGGTGGGGGACTCCATATTAATGGCCATGGTTTTGAAATAGGATGTCCAACAAGCTCATATAAGTGTGATGGTGAGTTATCCTCAAACTGACTCACACAAACACTCTCATGGTCCTTACAATGCACCTGCTAAGTCCTTACTATGTATAAGTAATAGAGGCCCATGGAATCATGGTAGATTCCCTCAGTCCACGTCTATGCTTTGATTGGGTAATTCGTTTATGCATTCAGCTACAGGTGCTGTGGTTGCATTTGATACAAAGTAAAGAATTGAAATATAAGAAAAGTATTCAGGGAGTGAATTGTTGGTGGCACCACCGTAGCTACAGTACCACCCCCACTTACAGATCTGGTCTACACGAAGGTTTGGCCTTATAAAGACATTTCTGCTTTTTAGCACCAGCCAGTTGAGTGTCTGTGACCTTTAAGCTGCCAAAACTCCCACAAGCTTAGACAGACTGAGCCCGAGTGGGATATTGGGTAAATCATGCCATTGACATGGACCACCTGGCTCTCTTATCCTGCTCTGCAGATTCTGGGCCCATACCCGACTGCTGACTCCGCACTTTTACAAGCTTTATAGCTTCTCTGGAAGAGAGTCTTTATGTTTACTCTCAGTATAAACATATTCATCATCTATAGAGAAAGAAATAGAGAACATAATTCACCCTCTGCGACCGGCCACCTGCCACTTGCCCACAGCCAATAATGCAGATCGCTGTATTAGGACACCTCGCCCAGCGTACTAATAAGGAGACAACGTTTCCTGGGTTCAGTGGCGGATCTTTTTTTATATTTATCTTTTGGAAAACTCCACGCAGTTGTATTCAGAAGCTTTCAGTGTGTGATTTGTACATTTCAATGCCATACCAGGATAAGCTATTGAATAAGCAGTCAACATGTATTCCTTGCTGTGTAGGGATCCAAGTGTTTGGTACTCACCGTGGGTTAGGTTTTCAGCATGAGGTGATACGGTGGTAAATCTCTTACTAGTAATTAAATGTTATGCCTTTATTTTTTCTTAACGTTTAACGTTTAACCCCTAGACCAGAGGTTCCCAATTTTTTTACTCTCTGTTCTCTCTGTTGAAGTCAGGTGACGAAACACGTCAGAGCGTGACCCACGACATCCCGCAACCCGGAAGTGACGTTTTGCGCTCCACCATTCACCGCTCCTTATCCGGAAACCGCTGCAGTGTCTGCAAGGAGACGCAGGCTTCCCTCTGGACGGCTGGATAACGGTGACAGCGCCCTCTGGGGGGTCACTTTTTATGCTTGTTTGATTGATATTAATGTACGTAGATAGGTTTAAGGGGTCTGCTATTGTTTGGGCAACTTTAGTTCAATAAACAGGACTACACTATTTGCTGCTGTTCTTGTTTTTAGGACCTGGGTTGGAGCCCCTGCAACGGCTGATCCTGCTGGATGTTGATGATCCATTACAAAGTGGCTGATGTGACTTCTTGCTTAAGGCCCATATATCATTGGCTTCTGGTGAGTTTGACCCCCTGGGGGAGTGTGCATCACGCAGTGAATTGCGATTATTGGTCTTTCTGGTGGAAGGTGCACGCTAGGATAACCGCATATTGACACCATTCAATACTTTGAACTGTTTACATCATCTTTTCTACGTTAAAGACTTTTCATCAGTGGTTTCACCACGGGTCCATTATCATTACCATTAATTACATTTTAGCGCTGTTTTGTGTATTTTAATGATTCAGTGACTGGACTGTTTTATTTTTATACCGCTATATTATATATATGACTCCTGGTGCTATCAATCCATCCAATGAGAACCCGAGAACCCGAGAGAGCGGCTGGAGCTGTTGTGCTCGTCCCTAACGCTGGAACGATTGGGTTCAAGTAAGAAAAAAGGGGGGCTCTGGGGGGGGGGGGTAATGCAGCACAAAAGGTTTTTCACTTTAATGCACAGAATGCATTAAAGTGGATGTAAACCCAATTCATGAAATTTGAGCTGGGCACATCTATCTGCAGTATTTTGTTATCTCTCTTCAAAGAGCTAAGTCCCATAGCTCTCTCCTGAACCGTTCCTCTGTTATCAGCCTGATAACTCCTGACAAATTCTCTGACACATCAGATAAAAGCAGCCTGAAATTTCTGTCAGGGGAAGTTGCTAAAATAGATTAACAGGGAGCTGGCCCTGTTACAAAACACCTCTGAGAGTCTCTGCCTATGATGAGAGGGGGTGTGCCTTTCCTCCAATCAGCAATGTTAGCTATCTTGGCTGTATGCCCAGACATCACACTCTGTGTTAATCAGGAAGAGAAAATCTCCTAACATGATCTCAACTTTCTAAACAGTACAGTGGAACCTCGGATTGCGAGTAACGCGGTTGACGAGCTTTTCGCAATACGAGCGCTGTATTTGAAAAAATCCTAACTCGGTTTGCAAGTGTTGTCTCGCAAAACGAGCAGGATTCAGGCCAAAGTGGTGTGCAGTACCGCGTTTGGCCTGAGGTGGGGGGGGGCGCTGGAGCTGATCGGCGCCGTTCGGAAATGCTCGGAAAGACACGGAAAGACACAGAAATACTCCTGTTTCTGAGCCTTTCCAAGGTTTGCCGAGGTCAGCCGAGGTGTCCTCTGGCCGCTTCCAAGGCTCTCCGGCGCCCCCCCACCTCTGGCCGCATGCGGAATTGCTTGCCATTGAAGTCAATGCGGAACAAATTATTTCCGTTTCCATTGACTTCTATGGGGAAAATCGCTTTGATATGCGAGTACTTTGGATTACGAGCATTCTCCTGGAACGGATTATGCTCGTAATCTGAGGTTCCACTGTATATAAATGTGAAGACAGCAGATATACATGTAAAACGTATGTAGGGAGATTTGTTTAACCACTTGTCCACCGCCCACCGTCAAATGACGGCGGGCGGAAGACTCTATTGTTCTGACTGGACGTCCTATGACGTTGCGCCTTTAAAAACCACTAGGGGCGCACGCGCCGCGTCACTGGGGACCCGATGCGCGTGCCCGGCGGCCGCGATGGCGGCGGGGCACCTGCGATTGCTCAGTAACCGAGCAGGACCGTGGATCTGTGTGTGTAAACACACAGATCCACATCCTGTCAGGGAGAGGAGACCGATGGTGTGTCCCTTGTACATAGGGACACAGATCGGTCACCTCCCCCAGTCAGTCCCCTCCCCCCACAGTAAGAATCACTTCCAGGGAATACATTTAACCCCTTCCTCGCCCCCTAGTGTTAACCCCTTCCCTGCCAGTCATGTTTATACAGTAATCAATGCATTTTTACAGCAGGGATCGCTGTATAAATGTGAATGGTCCCAAAAATGTGTCAAAAGTGTCCGATGTGTCCGCCGCAATATCGCAGTCACGATAAAAATCGCTGATCGCCGCCATTACTAGTAAAAAATAAAAAAATGCTATAAATCTATCCCCTATTTTGTATCTGCTATAACTTTTGCGCAAACCAATCAATATACGCTTATTGCGATTTTTTTTTTTAGCAAAAATATGTAGAAGAATACGTATCGGTCTAAACTGAGGAAAATTAAAAAAAATATTTTTTTTTTAAATGAATATTTATTATAGCAAAAAGTAAAAAATATTGTGTTTTTTTTCCAAACTTGACGCTCTTCTTTTGTTTATAGCGCAAAAAATAAAAACCGCAGAGGTGATCAAATACCACCAAAAGAAAGTTCTATTTGTGGGAAAAAAAGGGCGCAAATTTCGTTTGGGAGCCACATCGCACGACCGCGCAATTGTCATTCAAAGTGTGACAGTGCTGAAAGCTGAAAAATGGCTTGGGCAGGAAGGGGGTGAAAGTGCCCGGTAGGCAAGTGGTTAATCTCTGTGTATCCTCTGAGGCTGTTCACTTCACTCGGGTATATGGAGGGTTTACTTCCACTTTAAGGTGAAAAACAGTGACGGTTTACAACCCCTTTTTAAGCTCACAGCAATATCTGGGGTGTCACTGGGACAGGAAGTGAAGGAAATTCTCCTCAACCGGGACACAGACAGCAAGAATCTCTGAAACGTGTCCTAACGCATTTCCACTCCCTCCAAAACTACAAAAAATGATGGAGTAAGTAAATGAAAATCGATCTGAACTGTGAGGGGTAACCTCCCTCTGGCCTTCTCTATCTGCCTCCAAGTTTTCGCCGCAGCTCTTACGCAGCAGGTAGAACGAAACATGAAAACATGAAAACATGAAAACCTCTACAGCGGGTCCCCCCCCCCCCCCCCCCCCCGGCAGCGGAGCGTGCTACGGCGTTTTGGAAGAAATCGAAATGTTTCGGTGGGCCAAGTGTTTTTTATCTGTCATCTGACCGTTTGCTGCTCGCGGCCTGTTCCTGGGAAGAGAAGAATCGCCGCACGTTGGCGCAGTTCCCTGCTGTCAGGAGTGGGATAATGCTAAAGACATTACATTAAAAAGAAAAAAGAAAAAAAAAAAAAAGGTTTTGGGTGACGTCAATGCAGCGGTGACACTTCCTCGAGCAATGCGCTCTTCCTGCCAAATGCAGAGAGTAGGATGGAGGATCGGTGCCGGGTGTAGATTCCAGCACACAAAGCCTTCATGTCTCATCCAACTCTTCCAGTTTTTTCTCTTTTTTTTTTTTTTCATGATTTTTACATTTGTGTTCCACATGGCTGGGTTCGTGTGTTTAGGCTCGGAATAAAACTTTTTTTTTTTTTTTTGTACTGAAGTGAAAAACATTAACTGACTTCTTTGTAGAAAAATACATTTAGGCTGTGCTATTGAAAAGCCGGGCTCAGCAGTATCTGACGGCTTAGAGGTAACCATACAGGATGACATCTAGGGGGGAATACTGGAGAGTGCAACATCTGGTGCAACTGTGCATGGTGGCCAATCAGCTTCTAACTTCAGCTTGTTCAATGAAGCTTTGACCAGAAAACCTGGAAGCTGATTGGTTACAACGCAGAGCTGCTCCAGATTCTGTGTGCACCAGTTTTTAGTAAATCTCCTCCTTAGTTTGCACCATGTATCATGAACAATTGTCATTTTCTAAAAATAAAATTCAGTTTTTGCTTGAATTTTTATGCCTGGTTACATCTCGGTGCTACAGATCTCCTGCAGCCTGTTTGCAGCACTTCCTGGCTCTGTGCACGCCAGGGAAGGCATCCGGTTGGTCACAACAGTGAATCATGTGTGTGGAAATGGCCACTTGTAATCTTCCTCAGAAGCACAGGCGTGCGCACAGGGTGTGCCGGTAGTGCCCAGGCACACCCTAATCACCCTGTGCAGCACAGATTCCCCCTACTGCCCTGACTCCCCACCAGTGGCGGCTGGTGCTCAGAATTTTTTGGGGGGGCGCAAACAAACTGAGAAAAAAAAAAAACATCAATTGCCACCACTGTGCCCATTAAACGCAGCCACTGTGCCCATAAAACGCCACCAGTTTGCCCCCTCAAATGCAACCAGTTTCCCCTCAAATGCAGCCAATTTGTCCCCAAATACAGCCAGTTTCCCCCCAAATGCAGCCAGTTTCCCCCACCAAATGCAGCCAGTTTGTCCCCAAATGCAGCCAGTTTGTCCCCATATACAGCCAGTTTAGCCAGTTTGTCCCCAAATACAGCCAGTTTGTCCCCAAATACAGCCAGTTTCCCCCAAAATGCAGCCAGTTTCTCCCCCAAATGCAGCCAGTTTCCCCCAAATGCAGCCAGTTTTTCCCCAAATGCAGCCAGTTTGTCCCCAAATACAGCCAGTTTAGCCAGTTTCCCCCCAAATACAGCCAGTTTCCCCCCAAATGCAGCCAGTTTCCCCCCAAATGCAGCCAGTCTCCGCCCAAATGCAGCCAGTTTGTCCCCAAATTCCGCCAGTTTCCCCCCAAATACAGCCAGTTTGTCCCCAGCCCGGGCCTTACCTTCCTCGGGTCAGCACCCTCCTCTCCACGCTCCCTCGATGCTTTCTCCCACCCTCGATGTCACTTCAGCCAATCAGGTTACCGGTAACCAGACCCTGTGAACCTGAATGGCTGAGACGAGTGTCAGTGTTAACCAAGGAACGCACACCGTGTGCGCCCCCTGGTTAACTATTCGGAAGCCAATTAGAGCCCACAGGCTGTAATCGGGAAGCCTATCAGAGCCGCTGGCTCTGATAGGCACTTCCAAAAAGTAACCAGCCGCTGTTATTCAGATGGCCGGCGCTCACCAGGGCTGAATAGTGGGCGGCAGCGGCGCCGGCAACAATACATAGGTTCATGCAATGCATGAACCTATGTATTGTTGACGTGAGTGACGGGCACAGGAGAGAGAGGGGGTGGCACTCCTGCGCCCACTATGGACGCACTATGGACGCACCGCCACTGCTCCCCACTCCTTCCCTCTGAAGCACTTCTGGCTTCCCTCCTCTCCTCTCCTGCTGGCCCTTGCTGTGGAAATGTTTTAGGATGAGTGAGGGAAGGGGCCGGTAAATATGTATTTATCAGCCCCTTCCCTTTCTGAATGAACATGGTAAGTGATGTGAGTAGTAGTGAGTAGTGTGTGTTTGAGCTTTGGGGTGCACACCCTAATGCAATAGGCTGCGCACACCTATGCTCAGAAGCCCGTGTGACAACACAGGAGCACAATTGGGACACATGGACAGAACGTTGTCACCCTATAACTAGGGTTGCCACCTGTCTGGGATTCACCCAGACAGTCTGGGTTTTGAATCCTGTGTCCGGGTTTCAGACTGCCTGAAACCCGGACACAATATTTATAATGGACTGTGGCTTCCCAAGTAACCGAGTACCACAACCGCCAAGTGCATAGGGGTGCGCACGGGCCCCATCCCATACATGGACAGGAGAGGAGAGAGGGCTTGATCTGATCCTCCTCCTACCACCCCTACCCCTCTGTCTGCCCTCCCACACTCTAATTCCTGGTATTCTGTGCCTCAGGAAAGGGATGTGTGGGCAGATACATCTTGGATAAAGGCGACGATACCTGAGCCTCCATCCTCGGGTGAGTGAGCTCACCATCCAATGTCTGTGACTGTAGTCTCCCCCTTTCCTCCCTGCTCTTTCCTGCCTCCGAGCGAGTACACTAAGAGAGACTCAGATGTAAGAGGTGCCCTGTGGATTGTAAAGTAAGGGGGGCTTTGGGAACCCTAATTTAAGGGGGAAATTTGGAAACTCCAATGTAAGTGGGAGGATTGGTGAGCAGAAACCCCCTTACATCAGAGTCCACAGCGTTCCCCCTTAAAAAAAAAATTGTTTCTGTGTGCCGCTAAAGTGTTGGGCTTGAAGAAAAGGTGGCAACCCTACCTGTAACAGATAGTTTAAAGTGTTTACCCACAACAGTAAAATCAGTCTGTATATGCAGTAAAGCATGCTTGTTATACTCACTGTGGAACCTAAGGGGTTAATCCTCTGCATTGTGTAAAAAGTCTGTTTGATCCTGTCTTCTCTGATCCTCCCCTTCTTCCACATTCCTCAATCCATCTCTTGATAGTACAGAGCCTTGGGGGCACTCTGCACATGCTCAGTTTGGTGTGTATTGCTAGCCACTGGCTGACCAGGCCTTTTCTGGAACTTTTTGTTAACGAATTTAAATTAGTAAGAAAATCACTTAGAACCCCCAAAACATTAAATATATTCTATTAGCAGAGACCCTAGAGAATAAAATGGCAATGGTTGCAATATTTTTTGTCACACTGTATTTGCACAGAGGTCAATTTATTTTTGGAAAAAATACACTTAATGAATTAAAAGAAAGAAAATACACAATAGTTACCCTAATATTTTTGGTATAGTGTGAAAGATGTTGTTATGCCGCGTAAATAGATATCTAACATGTCACACTTTAAAATTGCGCACGCTCCTGGAGTGGCGACAAACTATGGTACTTAAAAATCTCCATAGACAAAGCTTTATTTTTTTTTGCAGGTTACCTGTTTAGTTACAGAGGAGTAGGGATGAGCTCGGTGTTCGAGTCGAACATACGTTCGACTCGAACATCGGCTGTTCGATCGTTCGACGAAGATCGAACGATTTGGGCCGTTCGCGCCTAATTCGAGTGACGCGAACGGCCCACAATGCACTACGCCATCGCAGTGTCATCCAGGCGCTGTGATTGGCCAAGCATGCACTGTGACCCCGCATGCTTGGCCAATCACAGCGCCGGCAGCGAGGAGAGCAATGATTGGCCACAGGCAGGAGGCCTGTGGCCAATTATTGCTGAGGGTGTTTAGTACACGCCCCACACTATAAAAGGCCGCCAGCACGGCGGCCTAGTGTAGTGTGTTCCGGAGCAGGGAAAGAGAAGCATAGGCAGGGACAGTGACATTTTTTTTTTTCTTGCTTAACCTGGATTCCTTTAGTTTAGGGAAAGAGAAGGATAGGTAGGGAGAGTGTCAGTGTGTTTTACTGTACAAATCCTTGTTTCTAGGGACAGGGAAGGACAGTGAGGGAAATTCTCCTTGTGCTATAGTGTGCTAAAGCATTGATCATCAACCATCTTTAAAAAATCATTTTTTCTAGGGACAGAAAACTATAGGTAGGAAGAGTGTCAGTTTCTTTCACTGTGATAATCCTTGTTTCTAGGGACAGGGAAGGACAGTGAGGGAAATTCTACTTGTGCTATAGTGTGCTAAAGCATTGATCATCAACCGTCTTTAAAAAAACATTTTTTCTAGGGACAGAAAACTATAGGTAGGAAGAGTGTCAGTTTCTTTCACTGTGATAATCCTTGTTTCTAGGGACAGGGAAGGACAGTGAGGGAAATTCTCCTTGTGCTATAGTGTGCTAAAGCATTGATCATCAACCGTCTTTAAAAAAACATTTTTTCTAGGGACAGAAAACTATAGGTAGGGAGAGTGTCAGTTTCTTTCACTGTGATAATCCTTGTTTCTAGGGACAGGGAAGGACAGTGAGGGAAATTCTCCTTGTGCTATACTGTGCTAAAGCATTGATCATCAACCGTCTTTAAAAAAACATTTTTTCTAGGGACAGAAAACTATAGGTAGGGAGAGTGTCAGTTTCTTTCACTGTGATAATCCTTGTTTCTAGGGACAGGGAAGGACAGTGAGGGAAATTCTCCTTGTGCTATAGTGTGCTAAAGCATTGATCATCAATCAGCTTTAAAAAAACATTTTTTCTAGGGACAGAAAACTATAGGTAGGGAGAGTGTCAGTGTGTTTTACTGTGATAATCCTTGTTTCTAGGGACAGGGAAGGACAGTGAGGGAAATTCTCCTTGTGCTATAGTGTGCTAAAGCATTGATCATCAACCATCTTTAAAAAAACATTTTTTCTAGGGACAGAAAACTATAGGTAGGAAGAGTGTCAGTTTCTTTCACTGTGATAATCCTTGTTTCTAGGGACAGGGAAGGACAGTGAGGGAAATTCTACTTGTGCTATAGTGTGCTAAAGCATTGATCATCAATCAGCTTTAAAAAAACATTTTTTCTAGGGACAGAAAACTATAGGTAGGAAGAGTGTCAGTTTCTTTCACTGTGATAATCCTTGTTTCTAGGGACAGGGAAGGACAGTGAGGGAAATTCTCCTTGTGCTATAGTGTGCTAAAGCATTGATCATCAACCGTCTTTAAAAAAACATTTTTTCTAGGGACAGAAAACTATAGGTAGGAAGAGTGTCAGTTTCTTTCACTGTGATAATCCTTGTTTCTAGGGACAGGGAAGGACAGTGAGGGAAATTCTCCTTGTGCTATAGTGTGCTAAAGCATTGATCATCAACCATCTTTAAAAATACATTTTTTCTAGGGACAGAAAACTATAGGTAGGAAGAGTGTCAGTTTCTTTCACTGTGATAATCCTTGTTTCTAGGGACAGGGAAGGACAGTGAGGGAAATTCTCCTTGTGCTATAGTGTGCTAAAGCATTGATCATCAACCATCTTTAAAAAAACATTTTTTCTAGGGACAGAAAACTATAGGTAGGAAGAGTGTCAGTTTCTTTCACTGTGATAATCCTTGTTTCTAGGGACAGGGAAGGACAGTGAGGGAAATTCTACTTGTGCTATAGTGTGCTAAAGCATTGATCATCAATCAGCTTTAAAAAAACATTTTTTCTAGGGACAGAAAACTATAGGTAGGAAGAGTGTCAGTTTCTTTCACTGTGATAATCCTTGTTTCTAGGGACAGGGAAGGACAGTGAGGGAAATTCTCCTTGTGCTATACTGTGCTAAAGCATTGATCATCAACCATCTTTAAAAAAATATTTTTTCTTGGGACAGAAAACTATAGGTAGGAAGAGTGTCAGTTTCTTTCACTGTGATAATCCTTGTTTCTAGGGACAGGGAAGGACAGTGAGGGAAATTCTACTTGTGCTATAGTGTGCTAAAGCATTGATCATCAACCGTCTTTAAAAAAACATTTTTTCTAGGGACAGAAAACTATAGGTAGGAAGAGTGTCAGTTTCTTTCACTGTGATAATCCTTGTTTCTAGGGACAGGGAAGGACAGTGAGGGAAATTCTCCTTGTGCTATAGTGTGCTAAAGCATTGATCATCAACCGTCTTTAAAAAAACATTTTTTCTAGGGACAGAAAACTATAGCTAGGAAGAGTGTCAGTTTCTTTCACTGTGATAATCCTTGTTTCTAGGGACAGGGAAGGACAGTGAGGGAAATTCTACTTGTGCTATAGTGTGCTAAAGCATTGATCATCAATCAGCTTTAAAAAAACATTTTTTCTAGGGACAGAAAACTATAGGTAGGAAGAGTGTCAGTTTCTTTCACTGTGATAATCCTTGTTTCTAGGGACAGGGAAGGACAGTGAGGGAAATTCTCCTTCTGCTATAGTGTGCTAAAGCATTGATCATCAACCGTCTTTAAAAAAACATTTTTTCTAGGGACAGAAAACTATAGGTAGGAAGAGTGTCAGTTTCTTTCACTGTGATAATCCTTGTTTCTAGGGACAGGGAAGGACAGTGAGGGAAATTCTACTTGTGCTATAGTGTGCTAAAGCATTGATCATCAATCAGCTTTAAAAAAACATTTTTTCTAGGGACAGAAAACTATAGGTAGGAAGAGTGTCAGTTTCTTTCACTGTGATAATCCTTGTTTCTAGGGACAGGGAAGGACAGTGAGGGAAATTCTCCTTGTGCTATAGTGTGCTAAAGCATTCCTCATCAACCATCTTTAAAAAAACATTTTTTCTAGGGACAGAAAACTATAGGTAGGAAGAGTGTCAGTTTCTTTCACTGTGATAATCCTTGTTTCTAGGGACAGGGAAGGACAGTGAGGGAAATTCTCCTTGTGCTATAGTGTGCTAAAGCATTGATCATCAACCGTCTTTAAAAAAACATTTTTTCTAGGGACAGAAAACTATAGCTAGGAAGAGTGTCAGTTTCTTTCACTGTGATAATCCTTGTTTCTAGGGACAGGGAAGGACAGTGAGGGAAATTCTACTTGTGCTATAGTGTGCTAAAGCATTGATCATCAATCAGCTTTAAAAAAACATTTTTTCTAGGGACAGAAAACTATAGGTAGGAAGAGTGTCAGTTTCTTTCACTGTGATAATCCTTGTTTCTAGGGACAGGGAAGGACAGTGAGGGAAATTCTCCTTCTGCTATAGTGTGCTAAAGCATTGATCATCAACCGTCTTTAAAAAAACATTTTTTCTAGGGACAGAAAACTATAGGTAGGAAGAGTGTCAGTTTCTTTCACTGTGATAATCCTTGTTTCTAGGGACAGGGAAGGACAGTGAGGGAAATTCTACTTGTGCTATAGTGTGCTAAAGCATTGATCATCAATCAGCTTTAAAAAAACATTTTTTCTAGGGACAGAAAACTATAGGTAGGAAGAGTGTCAGTTTCTTTCACTGTGATAATCCTTGTTTCTAGGGACAGGGAAGGACAGGGAGGGAAATTCTCCTTGTGCTATAGTGTGCTAAAGCATTCCTCATCAACCATCTTTGAAATCCTTGTTTTTTGGACAGTCAGGGAAATTGTCGTTGTGCTATTCTGTGCGAAAGCAATCATCCTCAACCATATTTAGAAATCCTTAAGTAAAGGGACAGAGAAGGACACCTGAAGGTAGCCCTTATTGCTTTTTTCCCATCTCCCTGCAGGCCATCTATTAGAATGTCTGGAAGGCAAACAAGGAGAGGCAGACAGTCAGGAGGCAATAAAAGAGGGCAAGCAGGCTCTGTGTCTGGGGGCAACAGTGCTGGTCGTGGACGCGGTGCATTGTCATCAGCACATGGCCATGGGACACGCTTGTCCTTCTTTTCGGCAGCTGGACATGTTGAGCCACATCATGCCGAAGACTTGGTAGAGTGGATGACCAAGCCCTCCTCCTCCTCCTCATCCTCTCTCACCCAGGCTCAGGGTACTGGCAAAGCAGCTGCCAAAGCGTCCTCTTCCCTGGTATCAATGTCAGACTCATCATCAGTCACTCCTTCCCTAGACCCACCATGTCCTCCTCCTGAGGAGTCCCCCGAACTGTTTGAGCACAGTGTTGGGTACATGCTCCAGGAGGATGCCCAGCGTTTCGAAGGGTCTGATGATGAAACCCAGCTACAGGAAGGCAGTAGCGTGAGAGCAGACAGAGGGGATGCTCAAGAAGGACACCAATCTGGCAGTCATGTTCCAGCAGCTGCAGCATACTGCCAGATTGGCTTCAGTGATGAGGAGGGAGGGGATGATGAGGTCACTGACTCCACGTGGGTGCCTAATAGGAGAGAGGAGGAGGAGGAGGATGAGGAGGAGGCACATCTCCAACGAGGCAGGATGCCCTTTGGTGGCCAGCGTAAGGGCAGTACACCGACGGAATCACACCGCAGAGCTCCGCCTGTGCAGGGCGCTGCCTCTGCCCGTCATTCAAAAAGTTCTTTGGTGTGGGCCTTTTTTGAGGCTAGTGCATCAGATCGCACAGCTGCTGTTTGCAACATATGTCTCAAGCGTATATCGCGTGGCCAAAACATCAGCCGCTTGGGTACCACATGCCTGACCAGACATATGTTGACCTGTCATGCAGCTCGTTGGCAAGCCTACCTCAAAGACCCACACCAAAGAACAAAGCGGACCTCTCCTTGCACCGCATCAGCTGGGATCTCCAACCCCACTATAACTTCAGTCCTGTCTGAAACATGCACTGAGAGGAATGAAGGTGTAGAATTAGGTGTGTCACAGCCAAGTAGTTGCGGCCACTCTGCTAGCAGTACACCGACGTCCGATTCTAGCAGGCAAATTTCCCTGCCCCAGCTGCTGGACCGTCGAAAGAAGTTCACTCCCAGCCATCCACATGCCCAGCGGTTGAATGCTAGCTTGGCTAAATTGCTAGCGCTTCAACTGCTGCCTTTTCAGTTGGTAGACTCGGCCCCCTTCCGTGAGTTTGTGCAATGTGCGGTTCCTCAGTGGCAGGTTCCCAAACGCCACTTTTTCTCACGGAAGGCTATTCCGGCTCTCTACCGGCATGTGGAAGGCAATGTCTTGGCCTCGCTGGACAGGGCGGTCAGCGGTAAGGTGCATATTACCGCTGACTCATGGTCCAGCAGGCATGGACAGGGACGTTACCTTTCTTTCACGGCCCATTGGGTCACTCTTTTGGCAGCTGGGAAGGATGCAGGACAAGGTGCAGTAGTGTTGGAGGTTGTTCCACCGCCACGCCTCCAAAATGCTACTACTGGTTGTGACACACCTCTCTCCTCCACCCCCTCCTCTTCTTCTTCCTCCATGGCCTCTTCCTGTGGTTTGTCCTCTGAACCAGCGGTGCTCCGTAGCCGTTCAAGGGGCTACGCAAGTACGCAGGCAAAAAGATGCCATGCCGTGCTTGCGCTGGTGTGTTTGGGGGACAGAAGCCACACTGGGGCAGAGGTCCTGTCTGCTCTGCAGGGCCAGGCCGAGAGGTGGTTGACGCCACGCCAGCTTAAGCCAGGAATGGTGGTTTGCGACAATGGCACCAACCTCCTCTCCGCCCTCCGACAGGGACAACTGACCCATGTGCCCTGTGTGGCTCACGTCCTTAACCTGGTGGTGCAGCGGTTCTTGGGCAGGTACCCGGGCTTACAGGATGTCCTGAGGCAGGCCAGGAAAGTCTGTGTGCATTTCCGCAGATCTTATAATGCCAGTGCTCGCCTGGCTGAGCTGCAAAAGGAGTTGAACCTGCCCAAGAACCGCCTTATATGTGACATGCCCAACAGGTGGAACTCAACGTTGGCCATGCTGCAGCGGCTGCACACGCAGCAGAGGGCCATCAATGAGTACCTGTGCGACTACAGCACCAGGACAGGGTCAGGGGAGCTTGGTTTTTTTTCTCCACGCCAGTGGGGCATGATCAGGGATGCATGCACTGTCCTGGCACCATTTGAGGAGGCCACGAGGATGGTGAGCAGTGACAGTGCATGCATCAGTGACACTGTACCTCTTGTCCACCTGTTGGAGCACACGCTGCGTGGAATAATGGACAGGGCACTTGAGGCAGAACAGAGGCAGGAAGAGGAGGACTTCCTTGCCTCTCAAGGCCCCCTTTACCCAGACAGTGTTCCTTCTGTCCCACCCATCGCACAGGAAGAGGAGGAGGAGGAGGAGGAGGAGGAGGAGGATTGTGTCAGCATGGAGGTGGAGGCTGGCACTCAGCATCATCAGCAGCAGTCTTTTAGGGATGATTTACAGTCCCAAGAAACCAGTGGACTTGTACGTGGCTGGGAGGAGGTGGCTGCGGATCATGGCGTCCTTAGTGACCCAGAGGACTCCGGACCGAATGCCTCAGCAAACCTACGCTGCATGGCCTCCCTGATCCTGCAAAGTCTGCGGAAGGATCCTCGTATTCTTCGGATCAAGGAGAGGGACCATTACTGGCTGGCCACTCTCCTTGATCCACGGTACAAGGGTAAGGTTGCGGACCTTATGTTACCGTCGCAGAGGGAGCAGAGGATGAGACAACTCCGGGAGGCCTTGCAGAAAGGTCTGTGCAACGCGTTCCCAGAGACTGGGAGGTTACAAACTCCTGGTCCTGGACAACGAGTTGCTGAGGCTTCGGCCAGTCAAAGAAGGAGCGGTGGGGAAGGTGGCCGTCTGACCGATGCGTTCAGACAATTCTTTAGTCCGCAGCCCCAAAGTATGATCGGTTCCAGCAACCATCGCCAGCGTCTGATAAACATGGTGCAGGAATATCTAGGGGCAAGGTCAGACTTGGACACCTTCCCCACCGAAAATCCTCTGGCTTACTGGGTCTTGAGGATGGATCACTGGCCAGAGCTTGCACAGTATGCAATTGAGCTACTGGCCTGTCCTGCATCCAGCGTTCTTTCGGAACGCACATTCAGTGCTGCTGGAGGATTTGTCACGGATCACAGGGTGCGCCTGTCCACCGACTCGGTTGATCGACTGACTTTCATCAAGATGAACCAGTCTTGGATCACCACCAGCTACCACACACCTGATGCTGATATAACAGACTAATTGATTTTAACATGTCACATCCCTTCAAGACTGATGCTGATGCTGAGTGCCTGTGCTGTTATGTTGACTGGCTATCCTCCTCCTCCGAGTCCTCAATGATACGATTGATGATGATAGCTTGGAAGATCATTTTTGTTTATGGGTGCCGCCACCAGTGGCTAAGGCCCAATTTTTCAGCCCCTGTTTTACAGGGGCGTGTAATTACAATTTTTTTAGCAATAATTTGCCATAGGGCTCATTGCTGTGCTCCAAGTACAGTATCTGTGAGGGGTTGGAGTGTTGTGCCACCAGTGCCTAAGGCCCAATTTTTCAGCCCCTGTTTAACAGGGGCGTGTCATTACAATTTTTGAAGCAATACTTTGCAACAGGGCTCATTGCTGTGCTCCAAGTACAGTATCTGTGAGGGGTTGTAGTGTTGTGCCACCAGTGCCTAAGGCCCAATTTTTCAGCCCCTGTTCAACAGGGGCATGTAATTACAATTCTTGATCTAATAATTCACAGCAGGGCCCATTGCTGCACCCACCAAGAGTAACTCTGAGGGCTTACAGTGTTGTGGCAACGCCACCACCACCACCACCACGAAAGGCCCAATTTTTCAGCCCCTGTTCAAAAGGGGCATGTAATTACAATTCTTGATCTAATAATTCACAGCAGGGCCCATTCCTGCACCCACCAAGAGTAACTCTGAGGGCTTACAGTGTTGTGGCAACACCACCACCACCACCATCACCACCACGAAAGGCCCAATTTTTCAGCCCCTGTTCAACAGGGGCATGCAATTACAATTCTTGATCTAATAATTCACAGCAGGGCCCATTGCTGCACCCACCAAGAGTAACTGTCAGGGCTTACAGTGTTGTGGCACCAGCACCACCATCAAAGGCCCAATTTTTAATACCACTGTTCAACAATTATATGTAATTAAAATTCCTGATATAATAGTTGACAGCAGGGCGTTCCAGCACCAACCAAGAGTAACTGTGAGTGCTTACAGTGTTGTGCCAACACCAACAACTAAGGGGCCTATTTCTGCAGAGTATATACGGCAGGTCCCTACTTTCAAACATCCAACTTACAAACGACTCCTACTTGCAAACGCAAGAAGACAACAGGAAGTGAGAGGAAATCTACCACTAGGAAGGAAAATTCTCTCCTGTAAGAATAAATATGGGAGAAAGGTGTCTCCTCTGTACTGATGCTTTATCTGTGCTAAAGCATTGATCATCAACCATCTTTAAAAAAACATTTTTTCTAGGGAAGGAAGGACAGTGAGGGAAATTCTACTTGTGCTATAGTGTGCTAAAGCATTGATCATCAATCAGCTTTAAAAAAACATTTTTTCTAGGGACAGAAAACTATAGGTAGGAAGAGTGTCAGTTTCTTTCACTGTGATAATCCTTGTTTCTAGGGACAGGGAAGGACAGTGAGGGAAATTCTCCTTGTGCTATACTGTGCTAAAGCATTGATCATCAACCATCTTTAAAAAAATATTTTTTCTTGGGACAGAAAACTATAGGTAGGAAGAGTGTCAGATTCTTTCACTGTGATAATCCTTGTTTCTAGGGACAGGGAAGGACAGTGAGGGAAATTCTACTTGTGCTATAGTGTGCTAAAGCATTGATCATCAATCAGCTTTAAAAAAACATTTTTTCTAGGGACAGAAAACTATAGGTAGGAAGAGTGTCAGTTTCTTTCACTGTGATAATCCTTGTTTCTAGGGACAGGGAAGGACAGTGAGGGAAATTCTCCTTGTGCTATAGTGTGCTAAAGCATTGATCATCAACCGTCTTTAAAAAAACATTTTTTCTAGGGACAGAAAACTATAGGTAGGAAGAGTGTCAGTTTCTTTCACTGTGATAATCCTTGTTTCTAGGGACAGGGAAGGACAGTGAGGGAAATTCTACTTGTGCTATAGTGTGCTAAAGCATTGATCATCAATCAGCTTTAAAAAAACATTTTTTCTAGGGACAGAAAACTATAGGTAGGAAGAGTGTCAGTTTCTTTCACTGTGATAATCCTTGTTTCTAGGGACAGGGAAGGACAGTGAGGGAAATTCTCCTTGTGCTATAGTGTGCTAAAGCATTGATCATCAACCGTCTTTAAAAAAACATTTTTTCTAGGGACAGAAAACTATAGGTAGGAAGAGTGTCAGTTTCTTTCACTGTGATAATCCTTGTTTCTAGGGACAGGGAAGGACAGTGAGGGAAATTCTCCTTGTGCTATAGTGTGCTAAAGCATTGATCATCAACCGTCTTTAAAAAAACATTTTTTCTAGGGACAGAAAACTATAGCTAGGAAGAGTGTCAGTTTCTTTCACTGTGATAATCCTTGTTTCTAGGGACAGGGAAGGACAGTGAGGGAAATTCTACTTGTGCTATAGTGTGCTAAAGCATTGATCATCAATCAGCTTTAAAAAAACATTTTTTCTAGGGACAGAAAACTATAGGTAGGAAGAGTGTCAGTTTCTTTCACTGTGATAATCCTTGTTTCTAGGGACAGGGAAGGACAGTGAGGGAAATTCTCCTTCTGCTATAGTGTGCTAAAGCATTGATCATCAACCGTCTTTAAAAAAACATTTTTTCTAGGGACAGAAAACTATAGGTAGGAAGAGTGTCAGTTTCTTTCACTGTGATAATCCTTGTTTCTAGGGACAGGGAAGGACAGTGAGGGAAATTCTACTTGTGCTATAGTGTGCTAAAGCATTGATCATCAATCAGCTTTAAAAAAACATTTTTTCTAGGGACAGAAAACTATAGGTAGGAAGAGTGTCAGTTTCTTTCACTGTGATAATCCTTGTTTCTAGGGACAGGGAAGGACAGTGAGGGAAATTCTCCTTGTGCTATAGTGTGCTAAAGCATTCCTCATCAACCATCTTTAAAAAAACATTTTTTCTAGGGACAGAAAACTATAGGTAGGAAGAGTGTCAGTTTCTTTCACTGTGATAATCCTTGTTTCTAGGGACAGGGAAGGACAGTGAGGGAAATTCTCCTTGTGCTATAGTGTGCTAAAGCATTGATCATCAACCGTCTTTAAAAAAACATTTTTTCTAGGGACAGAAAACTATAGCTAGGAAGAGTGTCAGTTTCTTTCACTGTGATAATCCTTGTTTCTAGGGACAGGGAAGGACAGTGAGGGAAATTCTACTTGTGCTATAGTGTGCTAAAGCATTGATCATCAATCAGCTTTAAAAAAACATTTTTTCTAGGGACAGAAAACTATAGGTAGGAAGAGTGTCAGTTTCTTTCACTGTGATAATCCTTGTTTCTAGGGACAGGGAAGGACAGTGAGGGAAATTCTCCTTCTGCTATAGTGTGCTAAAGCATTGATCATCAACCGTCTTTAAAAAAACATTTTTTCTAGGGACAGAAAACTATAGATAGGAAGAGTGTCAGTTTCTTTCACTGTGATAATCCTTGTTTCTAGGGACAGGGAAGGACAGTGAGGGAAATTCTACTTGTGCTATAGTGTGCTAAAGCATTGATCATCAATCAGCTTTAAAAAAACATTTTTTCTAGGGACAGAAAACTATAGGTAGGAAGAGTGTCAGTTTCTTTCACTGTGATAATCCTTGTTTCTAGGGACAGGGAAGGACAGTGAGGGAAATTCTCCTTGTGCTATAGTGTGCTAAAGCATTCCTCATCAACCATCTTTGAAATCCTTGTTTTTTGGACAGTCAGGGAAATTGTCGTTGTGCTATTCTGTGCGAAAGCAATCATCCTCAACCATATTTAGAAATCCTTAAGTAAAGGGACAGAGAAGGACACCTGAAGGTAGCCCTTATTGCTTTTTTCCCATCTCCCTGCAGGCCATCTATTAGAATGTCTGGAAGGCAAACAAGGAGAGGCAGACAGTCAGGAGGCAATAAAAGAGGGCAAGCAGGCTCTGTGTCTGGGGGCAACAGTGCTGGTCGTGGACGCGGTGCATTGTCATCAGCACATGGCCATGGGACACGCTTGTCCTTCTTTTCGGCAGCTGGACATGTTGAGCCACATCATGCCGAAGACTTGGTAGAGTGGATGACCAAGCCCTCCTCCTCCTCCTCATCCTCTCTC
Source organism: Rana muscosa (assembly GCA_029206835.1). Taxonomy (NCBI): domain Eukaryota; kingdom Metazoa; phylum Chordata; class Amphibia; order Anura; family Ranidae; genus Rana; species Rana muscosa. The sequence goes on along the minus strand of CM055119.1, from coordinate 330,004,377 downwards.
ACCCAGGCTCAGGGTACTGGCAAAGCAGCTGCCAAAGCGTCCTCTTCCCTGGTATCAATGTCAGACTCATCATCAGTCACTCCTTCCCTAGACCCACCATGTCCTCCTCCTGAGGAGTCCCCCGAACTGTTTGAGCACAGTGTTGGGTACATGCTCCAGGAGGATGCCCAGCGTTTCGAAGGGTCTGATGATGAAACCCAGCTACAGGAAGGCAGTAGCGTGAGAGCAGACAGAGGGGATGCTCAAGAAGGACACCAATCTGGCAGTCATGTTCCAGCAGCTGCAGCATACTGCCAGATTGGCTTCAGTGATGAGGAGGGAGGGGATGATGAGGTCACTGACTCCACGTGGGTGCCTAATAGGAGAGAGGAGGAGGAGGAGGATGAGGAGGAGGCACATCTCCAACGAGGCAGGATGCCCTTTGGTGGCCAGCGTAAGGGCAGTACACCGACGGAATCACACCGCAGAGCTCCGCCTGTGCAGGGCGCTGCCTCTGCCCGTCATTCAAAAAGTTCTTTGGTGTGGGCCTTTTTTGAGGCTAGTGCATCAGATCGCACAGCTGCTGTTTGCAACATATGTCTCAAGTGTATATCGCGTGGCCAAAACATCAGCCGCTTGGGTACCACATGCCTGACCAGACATATGTTGACCTGCCATGCAGCTCGTTGGCAAGCCTACCTCAAAGACCCACACCAAAGAACAAAGCGGACCTCTCCTTGCACCGCATCAGCTGGGATCTCCAACCCCACTATAACTTCAGTCCTGTCTGAAACATGCACTGAGAGGAATGAAGGTGTAGAATTAGGTGTGTCACAGCCAAGTAGTTGCGGCCACTCTGCTAGCAGTACACCGACGTCCGATTCTAGCAGGCAAATTTCCCTGCCCCAGCTGCTGGACCGTCGAAAGAAGTTCACTCCCAGCCATCCACATGCCCAGCGGTTGAATGCTAGCTTGGCTAAATTGCTAGCGCTTCAACTGCTGCCTTTTCAGTTGGTAGACTCGGCCCCCTTCCGTGAGTTTGTGCAATGTGCGGTTCCTCAGTGGCAGGTTCCCAAACGCCACTTTTTCTCACGGAAGGCTATTCCGGCTCTTTACCGGCATGTGGAAGGCAATGTCTTGGCCTCGCTGGACAGGGCGGTCAGCGGTAAGGTGCATATTACCGCTGACTCATGGTCCAGCAGGCATGGACAGGGACGTTACCTTTCTTTCACGGCCCATTGGGTCACTCTTTTGGCAGCTGGGAAGGATGCAGGACAAGGTGCAGTAGTGTTGGAGGTTGTTCCACCGCCACGTCTCCAAAATGCTACTACTGGTTGTGACACACCTCTCTCCTCCACCCCCTCCTCTTCTTCTTCCTCCATGGCCTCTTCCTGTGGTTTGTCCTCTGAACCAGCGGTGCTCCGTAGCCGTTCAAGGGGCTACGCAAGTACGCAGGCAAAAAGATGCCATGCCGTGCTTGCGCTGGTGTGTTTGGGGGACAGAAGCCACACTGGGGCAGAGGTCCTGTCTGCTCTGCAGGGCCAGGCCGAGAGGTGGTTGACGCCACGCCAGCTTAAGCCAGGAATGGTGGTTTGCGACAATGGCACCAACCTCCTCTCCGCCCTCCGACAGGGACAACTGACCCATGTGCCCTGTGTGGCTCACGTCCTTAACCTGGTGGTGCAGCGGTTCTTGGGCAGGTACCCGGGCTTACAGGATGTCCTGAGGCAGGCCAGGAAAGTCTGTGTGCATTTCCGCAGATCTTATAATGCCAGTGCTCGCCTGGCTGAGCTGCAAAAGGAGTTGAACCTGCCCAAGAACCGCCTTATATGTGACATGCCCAACAGGTGGAACTCAACGTTGGCCATGCTGCAGCGGCTGCACACGCAGCAGAGGGCCATCAATGAGTACCTGTGCGACTACGGCACCAGGACAGGGTCAGGGGAGCTTGGTTTTTTTTCTCCACGCCAGTGGGGCATGATCAGGGATGCATGCACTGTCCTGGCACCATTTGAGGAGGCCACGAGGATGGTGAGCAGTGACAGTGCATGCATCAGTGACACTGTACCTCTTGTCCACCTGTTGGAGCACACGCTGCGTGGAATAATGGACAGGGCACTTGAGGCAGAACAGAGGCAGGAAGAGGAGGACTTCCTTGCCTCTCAAGGCCCCCTTTACCCAGACAGTGTTCCTTCTGTCCCACCCATCGCACAGGAAGAGGAGGAGGAGGAGGAGGAGGAGGAGGATTGTGTCAGCATGGAGGTGGAGGCTGGCACTCAGCATCATCAGCAGCAGTCTTTTAGGGATGATTTACAGTCCCAAGAAACCAGTGGACTTGTACGTGTTTGGGAGGAGGTGGCTGCGGATCATGGCGTCCTTAGTGACCCAGAGGACTCCGGACCGAATGCCTCAGCAAACCTACGCTGCATGGCCTCCCTGATCCTGCAAAGTCTGCGGAAGGATCCTCGTATTCTTCGGATCAAGGAGAGGGACCATTACTGGCTGGCCACTCTCCTTGATCCACGGTACAAGGGTAAGGTTGCGGACCTTATGTTACCGTCGCAGAGGGAGCAGAGGATGAGACAACTCCGGGAGGCCTTGCAGAAAGGTCTGTGCAACGCGTTCCCAGAGACTGGGAGGTTACAAACTCCTGGTCCTGGACAACGAGTTGCTGAGGCTTCGGCCAGTCAAAGAAGGAGCGGTGGGGAAGGTGGCCGTCTGACCGATGCGTTCAGACAATTCTTTAGTCCGCAGCCCCAAAGTATGATCGATTCCAGCAACCATCGCCAGCGTCTGATAAACATGGTGCAGGAATATCTAGGGGCAAGGTCAGACTTGGACACCTTCCCCACCGAAAATCCTCTGGCTTACTGGGTCTTGAGGATGGATCACTGGCCAGAGCTTGCACAGTATGCAATTGAGCTACTGGCCTGTCCTGCATCCAGCGTTCTTTCGGAACGCACATTCAGTGCTGCTGGAGGATTTGTCACGGATCACAGGGTGCGCCTGTCCACCGACTCGGTTGATCGACTGACTTTCATCAAGATGAACCAGTCTTGGATCACCACCAGCTACCACACACCTGATGCTGATATAACAGACTAATTGATTTTAACATGTCACATCCCTTCAAGACTGATGCTGATGCTGAGTGCCTGTGCTGTTATGTTGACTGGCTATCCTCCTCCTCCGAGTCCTCAATGATACGATTGATGATGATAGCTTGGAAGATCATTTTTGTTTATGGGTGCCGCCACCAGTGGCTAAGGCCCAATTTTTCAGCCCCTGTTTTACAGGGGCGTGTAATTACAATTTTTTTAGCAATAATTTGCCATAGGGCTCATTGCTGTGCTCCAAGTACAGTATCTGTGAGGGGTTGGAGTGTTGTGCCACCAGTGCCTAAGGCCCAATTTTTCAGCCCCTGTTTAACAGGGGCGTGTCATTACAATTTTTGAAGCAATACTTTGCAACAGGGCTCATTGCTGTGCTCCAAGTACAGTATCTGTGAGGGGTTGTAGTGTTGTGCCACCAGTGCCTAAGGCCCAATTTTTCAGCCCCTGTTCAACAGGGGCATGTAATTACAATTCTTGATCTAATAATTCACAGCAGGGCCCATTGCTGCACCCACCAAGAGTAACTCTGAGGGCTTACAGTGTTGTGGCAACGCCACCACCACCACCACCACGAAAGGCCCAATTTTTCAGCCCCTGTTCAAAAGGGGCATGTAATTACAATTCTTGATCTAATAATTCACAGCAGGGCCCATTCCTGCACCCACCAAGAGTAACTCTGAGGGCTTACAGTGTTGTGGCAACACCACCACCACCACCATCACCACCACGAAAGGCCCAATTTTTCAGCCCCTGTTCAACAGGGGCATGCAATTACAATTCTTGATCTAATAATTCACAGCAGGGCCCATTGCTGCACCCACCAAGAGTAACTGTCAGGGCTTACAGTGTTGTGGCACCAGCACCACCATCAAAGGCCCAATTTTTAATACCACTGTTCAACAATTATATGTAATTAAAATTCCTGATATAATAGTTGACAGCAGGGCGTTCCAGCACCAACCAAGAGTAACTGTGAGTGCTTACAGTGTTGTGCCAACACCAACAACTAAGGGGCCTATTTCTGCAGAGTATATACGGCAGGTCCCTACTTTCAAACATCCAACTTACAAACGACTCCTACTTGCAAACGCAAGAAGACAACAGGAAGTGAGAGGAAATCTACCACTAGGAAGGAAAATTCTCTCCTGTAAGAATAAATATGGGAGAAAGGTGTCTCCTCTGTACTGATGCTTTATCAGCAATCCTTGTTTCAAGAAAAACACCACATTTCAAAAACAGTTGTCATTGGGACGGAAAGTGAGGTGAAATGTTCTGAACAGGGGCACAGACAGCAAAACAAATGTTACAGGGGTGATAACCCTTACCTATGTTTTCCAAAAAGTTTAAAAATAGATTTTTGGGCTGGAGCTACACTTAAACAATGTACCTGTTCAAAATTACAAACAGATTCTACATAAGAACAAACCTACAGTCCCTGTCTTGTATGCACCGCCTGTATACGGCTGTTCAGAGTATATAGGGCCTTTTTTATTTTATGTGCAGGGTTCCCCTTAATATCCATACAAGACCCAAAGGGGCTGGTAATGGGCTGGGGTAGGGGGGGGGGTCATGGGGTAGCTATGCCATTTTTCTTAAAGATTTTCATCCATATTACCGGGACCAGACATTACATTAAAGCCGCAAGCAGTTTTAAATGGCTTTTTTTTCCTTTAGAAGTGTCATTTTGTGCAGGGACAGTTCTAAACACGGGAAACACGTGGCACTTCACAGGCATACTTTAGACACCCCCCAGGTACGATATTTAAAGGAATATTTGACTTTTTTTTTTCACTTTATGCATCATTAAAATGACTGCTCCCGAAAAACTACCGTTTTTAAAACTTCTTTTTGCATTGATACATGTCCCCTGGTGCTGAACCCGGGTTCCCAAACCCTTTTTAGGACAATAACATGCATAATAGTCGTTATAATTAGCACTTTAGAATTCGAACGTTCGCATCCATTGTATTTAATAGGGTTCTAATGTTCGTACGAACTTTCGGTCCGTTCGCGGGTTCTGGTTCGAACCGAACCCGGGGGTGTTCGGCTCATCACTACAGAGGAGGTCTATGGCTAGAATTATTGCTCTCGCTCTAACAATCAAGGCGATACCTCACATGTGTGGTTTAAACACTGCACACGAGCATGGAGGGATGGGGGGGGGGACACTTTATTTTTTTTTTCTTATTTATCTTACTTTTTATTTTTACACTGTCCCTTTATTTATTTATTTATTTATTTATTTATTACCACTTTTATTCCTAATACATCCCTAGTATTAGAAATAAGAATGACAGGTCCTCTTTTTGAAGAGATCTGGGGTCAAAATACCCCAAATCTCTCCTTTACCTCCTTTAAAGCAAAATACATATTTTTTTTTTTTATTTTGACTTAAAAAAAACAAAAACATTTGTTTATGCCCGAGAACCGGAAGTGACGTTAGAGGTCGCATAGAGCCGAGTGGGGGCCATCTTTACTTCCTGCCCAGGCTTTACCAACGGCTCCAGTGAGCCTGGAAACAATGGGGAAGTGGGGGGCACCTCTCCCACTGCCTCTAAAAGTAATCCTGCGGCAAGTTTTTTTTTTTATGGAGGGTGCATGTAGGGTGACCACGTCATTTTGCAGGTCTGTCCCGGGCACCTTCATTCCAGGACAATACAGTGTACCGGAATGAAACTGACACAGCCACCCCCCCCCCCCCGGGCCAATCTGATGCCCCCAAAAAGGCCGCCACATCACCGTTTTACTCACTGACAGTACTTGTCCTGGCCGGGAATGCCTGGAGGAGCACTATCCCCGCCCCCTGCTTGTGATTGATAAATCCCAACTCTTGTGTCCAATCACTGTGCTGTGATTCGTTACAGCACAAGCTGATTTTTGGGAAGGGAGGGTGTCCCTGAATGGTAGTTTAAAAATGTGGTCACCCTAGGTGCATGTGATCAGCACAGGTCCAATCAGCACTGTCCAGACAGAGGGTCAGGAGTCCTGCAGCCTCATAGGACAGTCAGAGCAGAATTAAAACTCCTCCTACAAGATTTAACCAGTGCTTGGTCAGATACGGATACAGGACTACTATATACTGCTGATGAGAAAAGGCTTTTAGCAGTTTATATTTACACAGGATCATAGGAATGCAGTTCGTTCTGCACTCCTGTGACCCCTTTTCAGCAGACAGCGGGCTGAAGCCACAGAGCCGGTCCAGGCTTGGGCAAGATCACAATGAAGTCTGGATCTGCCCACATGCCTTGACCAGCACCCAGCTCAGCCTCTCAGCAAGCTGCTGAGAGGCTGAACCGGCCGCTAACACTCACCCTCCACAGCCCAGCGCTCCAGTGAGGGGGGGGGGCAGTGTGATTTGCAGTGTTTGAGCCGGCGGGGGACTGATCTGCATCCACCTAGGTAAGTATGATTCAGAAATAAAATCTAACTCCATTCTTCTCTTTTAAAGAAGAACTGCAGTCTGCTCACATAATTTGTAATAAAAACATCCCTGCCATTCTGAAGCTTCCCTCCAACCACTTTGCATATTATTTTCTATATACTGTGATTCTGTATTTTCCAAATATGCTGCAGAATTCTCCCTCCACTGAGTCTGGCTGCATCCATTTTAACTGTGGGCAGCTGAAGCTGCTGCCTGTTCACTTCCTGGATTTACACAGACACACAGAGGCACACCTCCAGCTCTGCAGCTCTGATTGGCCCTCTTATGACTCATCCCCCTTCCCTTCCTGGCAAACTCTCACGAGAGTGAAAGAGAGAGAGCTGTGCATGATGTCATAAGCCTAGGCTAATGACCAGACAAGAAACAGGAAGTGGGCTGTATAAGGGATTTACTGTCAGAAAAAAAAAAAATGTTTACTTTCCAAAGTTAAAACAACAACAAGGGCAGAAGATTTAATAGATGCAAAGATGAAAACATTTACAACTGTGCAAGACTGAAGGGAAGGTTGGGGGTCAGATTTATAATTAATTCTGAACTGTTTAGGAGATTTAATTCTAAAATGTAACATTTTACTGTAAGTCCCCCTCTATTATAAAAATCTGTGACCTCAAATTCAGCTTTTGACCCGCAAACACCTCAAATCCCGTCTGTGCCAAAGCCAACATGCCCAGCTTGGCAGGTTTTGGCGTTGTTTCAGGCACCTGCTTTGCCAGTTGAAGATTTCATCGGCAGTGATATTTTTATTTTTGCGTAAATGTAGTATTGTAGCTCCCGGAGGATGACGTCTGACCCCTCGCAGATTTACTCCGAAAGTGGAAAATAAAATGAAGAAAACTGGACGTTTTTTTGGAAGCGCTTCGAGGACGGTCATCTTGGATTCTGAAATGCCGTTTTTGTTATTTTTGACCTCCATCCAAATCTGCTCGGCATCGGGGCTTTGATCAGGGCTACGGGAACAGCGGGATGCTAAAATAAGCTCAATTCCTATTTTAGTTGCCTTATTACATTAGGGAAAGCCGAAGGAATGTCTTTAGGAAAGGCTTTACTCATTCAGAAAATGCTGCCAAAATCAACTTTCCAAATACATTATCCCATGCATGCGCCACTGTTAGAATGCCGAGACCCAATCACACGAGGCATGACCTAATCCCTGGATATCGGACCTTCCCCCGGTGAACAGGAACCCGCACTGACCCCGACGCCGATAAGAGACCAGATCAGGTCACAGCCATTGATATCAGTGCTCGCTCAATGTACTATTACAATCCCAAGTCCAAAAAAGTTAGAACGCTGTATAAAATCTACAATAAAATAGAATGCAATGATTTGCAAATCTCATAAACCCATATTTTATTCACAATAGAAAATAGAAAACATATGGACCATAGAAAAAAACGGACCAGTTTAACCACTTTGTGACCAAACTATAGACGAATGATGGCTACAGTGTGGCCGCACTTTGTCGGGAGGCCGTTATATGACGTCCGTCCATGATCTCGCTTCCTGCATGCCCCCTGTGGCGAGCATCGGCAGTGATCTGTCCTTCGGATGCAGCTAATCACAGATTGGGGTAAAGAGCCAATAACGGTGGCTCTTTACCACGTGATCAGCCAATCAGAGCTGGTCACGGATGTAAAAAGGATTTGCCGGTTAATAGTGCCCATCAGTGCCGCCTATCAGTGGCGATTATTGCCGCATATCAGTGCAGCCTCATTAGTGCCTCCCCATCAGTGCCCATCAGTGCAGCCTTATCAGTGTCCATTAGTGCCACCTCATCATGCCCATCAGTGTCGCCTCATCAGTGTCGCTTATTAGTGCCCATCAGTGCAGCCTATCAGTGTCCATCAGTGCAGCATATCAGCGCAGCCTCATCAGTGCCTCTTCATTAGTGCCTATCAGTGCCGCCTATCAGTACCACCTCATCAGTGCCCATCAGTGCCACCTTATGAGTGACAATCAGTGCAGCCTATCAATGCCCATCAGTGCAGCATATCAGTGCAGCCTTTTCAGTTTCTCCTCATCAGTGTCTCCTCATTGGTGCCCATCAGTGCCTATCAGTACCACCTCATCAGTGCCCATAAGTGCAGCCTATCAGTGCCAATCAGTGCAGAATATCATGCAGCCTCATCAGTGCCTCCTCATTAATTCCCATCAGTGCCTATCAGTACCACCTCTTCAGTGCCCATCAGTGCCACCTCATCAGTGTCCATCAGTGCAGCCTATCAGTGCCCATCAGTGCAGCCTTATCAGTTTCTCCTCATGAGTGCCTCGTCATTAGTGCCCATCAGTACCACCCCATCAGTGCCACCTCATCAGTGCCCATCAGTGCAGCATGTCAGTGCCCATCAGTACAGCATATCAGTGCAGCCCCATCAGTGCACATCAGTAATGGAGAAAAAATACTTATTTGCAAAGTTTTATAACCAAAACGAAGAAAAACTATTTTTTTTTACCCAAATTTTTGTTTTGTTTTTATTTATGTAGCGCTACCCCCAGTTAAGAGAGCCGCTGATATTGATTTGGGCCCTGTAGTGCACTGCTGTCAACCCCTGGCAATCGGCTCTAACCTCCCGTGGCACAGCTGGTGATAGAGGGATAGGACCGCGTGACCGCAACTGTTGGTGACGCAGTCCTATAACAAACATACACAGAATATACTTTAAAACTCCTATTAAAGTAAGCGGAACTGACACCAAATGTACTTTACCCAGATATTTTACTGAGGCTAATGGGCAAGTAATAAACAACAGTATAACAAGTTGCAGATCCCTGCAATAAACAGTAATAAAGATAAACAGAGTAATCAGAATAATAAAGTATTGCTATGCAACTCTAGCGCTGCCCTTTTACAGCTACTTCCCCTCATGGGTAGACTAACACCCAGCAATGTCTACCTATGCAGTCAGGCCTGACTGATCTAGATGGAAGTTCAGTGAAACAATATTCGCTAGCAATCTTTTCGGTGGTGCACTTGAAGAACAACTTTGTAATCCCAACGAATAGTAAAGATAAAGGTATCTGTCTTTAAACAGCTCTCACCACCCGGGCAAGTCAAAGTCCGTTTCCTCCATCGATTCGTCTAGGAACAGGAATCCACCGACATCCAAGTCTTCAATCCTTCTGGTGTACTGCAGCAAGGAGGATTAGATGTCTCTAAGGCTCTGCTAGGCTGGCAGAGGGCTCTTTGGAAAGGAGCACACGGCCCAGGCTTCAGGCCTTGTGCACACAGCAGTTCAGCACAGACATCCTCTTGCTAGGAGAGGGGTGTCCAAAAAGACCGACCAAAACTCCGCCTCCCCTTTATAAAGTCTCCCCCAGCAGTCTCTGTTCTGGAGCAATGCACCCTGGGTGCTGCAAGATGTACTGGGAGATGTAGTCTCTCTCTCCTCTGCTTTCACTTCCATAATGTCTCTTTACTTCCTCCCGACTCACCTCTCACCTGGAACTTCTTGTCTCTCTGCATTAAAGGGGAACACCCCGCTACACACTCCCCCCACTTGAACTCTTTGGTCCCCAAAGATAAACTTCAACAAATACTGTTTACATTTTGGACAATGTCGAGCATGATGTTGGCATAGGGAATTCCCACCAAAACTTTGGGATGGAACTCTCTTGCCCACAGGTCACACTACCATGAGTGGCCTGCCTAACTGTGCCAGAGAGTGAGCTGGGGTTGCCCTCCACCAAGTGGATGGTGGAAGGATCAGGTTGTTCAACACTTCTCCTAGCCGTTACAACAGAGTCCTCTGAGCTCGTCCCCATTTGGGGGTAAGTTAGTTTCTTGGGAGGCCTGATGACTCTGCGAGCCCTCTGCTCTCTTGGTGCTTCTGACTCTGGCACCACAGGCTCTTCTTCAGGAGTAAGTTCAGGTAACATTGCTGGTTCTGGAACCTCTGATTCAGAAGTCGACTGACGTATGGAATCTCTAGAGTCCTCCTCTGCGCAAGTGTCAGGAACATCTTCCCAGTAATCAGCTGAGGGACTGAAGGGTATGAATTCAGTAGCCTCCGGATTCAGCGTTGCATCTGGGGTATCCCCTCCATTTGGGAGATCTATGGCGGACGTTCCCAGAGTCGAGGGAGGCCACAGCCAGTCCAGTTCTCCACCTTCTTCTGTACTCAATTGGGAGGCCTCCCCATCTTTGGCTCGAGAGGTCTGGGACCGAGTGTTCGGCCTAGGAATATCCAGGATAGAGGCCGGTTCAGGGGAGTCTCTCACGGGAGGTATTCTGACTGCCTCAGCAAGTGGGAGCAGGTGGTTCCGATGCCACATCTTCAGTGGACCCACCTTTCCTTCTGGCTTTAGTTTGTAGACAGGCAAACCGGGCAACTTCCTACAGACAACATAGGGCTCAGATCTCCACCTGTCGGCAAGCTTGTGTTTTCCAGGGACCCCCAGATTGCGTAGCAGTACTCGGTCCCCGGGCTGCAGATCTTGCACTCGAACCTTCAGATCAAAATTTCTCTTGTTGCGGGCCCCCCTTTGATCCGAAGCCGCCTGGGCTTGTTCATAGGCCACCTGCAAGCTACGTCTAAGTCTGTCCACGTATCCCTTGTGGGATGTAGCTGAGGTATTGTCTATAGAAGTGCCAAAGGCCAGGTCCACAGGTAGCCTTGCTTCTCTCCCAAACATAAGTCGATAAGGGGAGTAGCCAGTGGCGTCACTTGTGGTACAGTTATAGGCATGTACTAGGGCTGATATGTGCTGACTCCAGTGTTGCTTCTTCTCTGTTTCTAAGGTTCCCAACATGTTGAGCAGGGTCCGGTTAAATCTCTCCGGCTGAGCATCTCCTTGTGGGTGGTAAGGCGTGGTTCTGGTCTTCTTTATTCCTAATGAATCCAAAAGTCTTCGGATCAACCGACTCTCAAAGTCCCTTCCTTGATCTGAGTGGAGTCTCTGTGGTAGTCCGTAATGGACAAAATACTTCTCCATAAGTATCTTGGCCACGGTGGATGCCTTCTGGTCTTTGGTTGGGAAAGCTTGAGCATAGCGGGTGAAATGGTCGGTTATTACCAGAACATTCCCCAATCCACTCAGGTCGGGTTCGAGGCAGAGAAAGTCAATGCATACCAGATCCATTGGGCCTTGACTCTGTAAGTGGCCCATTGGGGCAGCTTGATGGGGTAGGGTCTTTCTCTGAATGCATCGTGCACAGGAATGGCAATACTCCTCTACTTCTGCCCTCATGCAGGGCCAATAGAACCGATTTCTGACGAGCTGGAAGGTCCTTTCTGCCCCTAGGTGACCATGATGGTCATGCAGGGCAATTAGTACAGTCTCTCGGTGCTTCTCTGGAAGAAATAACTGCCACTTATCTTCTGAGTCATCAGAGGGGCCCCTTCGGTAGACCACTCCCTGATGTACCTGTAGCCTGTCCAATTCCTTCCTCAACAGGCGAGCCTCCTTTGAGGGGTGATGTAGGAATTTGTTGGGATCCTGATTCTCCAGGGCTTCGAGGACCAATCTCCCCATGGGGTCTTCCAATTGGTCACACCTCAACTCCTTCTTGGACAGTCTTGGTAGGTTGTCTTCCTCCAGTTGAGTTACCCCACAATAGTGTTTGGGGACTCCTACCATGGTAACCCCTATTTCTTCTGCTCTGGAGCCTCCTCTGGCTTGGAATTCAGCCCCTTGACAAAGGGCCCGCACCCCGTCCGGTGCCACTTGGGTCCAATCTTCCCAGTCATTTGTCGTGGCATGAGACCTCCGGGACAGGGCATCTGCATTCCTATTTCCGTCTCCTGGTCTGTACTTCAGACTTAAGTTGAATCCAGACAATGCGGCCAACCACCTGTGTCCGGTGGCATCTAGTTTCGCGGTGGTGAAGAGGTAGGTCAGGGGGTTGTTGTCTGTCTTCACAGTAAACTCTGCCCCATACAAGTAGTCTTTTAGCTTGTCTACTACCGCCCATTTGAGGGCCAGGAATTCCAGCTTATGAGTGGGGTAATTCTTTTCTGAGGGGGTCAGGCTCCTGCTCACATAGGCCACTGGTCGCAGTTGTCCTTCATGTTCTTGGTAGAGTACAGTACACCACCTAGACCCTCATGGCTGGCATCCACATGTAATTCATAAGGTCTGGTAGGGTCGGCGTAGGCCAGGACTGGGGCAGTGGTTAAGCTCCTCTTCAGAGCATGAAAGGCCTCTTCACACCTTGGGTTCCACTGATCTTGAACTGACTCACCAGGCCTCCTGGGCCCTGAGTCATCCTCTTCCCCTTCTGCCTTTAGCAATTCATTCAACGGGCGGGCAATCCGAGCAAACCCCTCCACAAACCTCCTATAATAGGAGCAGAACCCCAGGAAGGATCTGAGCTCTGTTACTGTGGTGGGTCGTGGCCAGGAAGTGACTGCTTCCAACTTCTCAGGATCTGTGGCCACCCCTTCTTCAGACACTATGTGTCCCAGATAGTTCACAGAAGACTGGTAGAACCGACACTTCTCGGGGGAAAGCTTAAGTCCCTCTTCGCTGAGTCTTCTCAATACTTTCTCCAACCTGGCTTCATGTTCTTCCAAGGTTCTTCCAAAGACAATGACATCGTCCAAGTACACAAGGACTTCTATAAGATTCATGTCTCCAACAGTCTTCTCCATAAGGCGTTAAAAGGTAGCAGGAGCTCCAGACAGACCCTGAGGCATCCTATTGAATTCGAAGAATCCCACCGGGGTTATGAAGGCTGTCTTCTCCCTGTCTTCTGGGTGCATAGGGATTTGATAGTACCCACTCTTGAGGTCCATCACACTGAACCATTTGGCTCCAGACAAACTTTGTAGGGCATCTTCTATCCTTGGCGTGGTGTATTGGTCAGGGATGGTTCTCCTGTTGAGAGTCCTGTAATCGATACAAAGCCTCAACGACCCATTCTTCTTTCTGACCACCACGATTGGGGAGGCATAGGGACTTCTAGACTCACGGATAACACCAGTCTTCTTTAGTTCTACAAGTTGTTCCCTCAGATCCTCCAGATCTGCCAGGGGGACCCGCCTGACCCTCTCTCGGAAGGGCTTATCTTCTTGGAGGCGGATCCGATGGGTGGCACTTCTTGCACACCCCACATCGAATTCATCTTCGGAAAAGATCTTCTCCCACCTGGACAGCTGGGCCTTGGCTCTTTCTTTCCAAGCCCTGGGTAGGTTCGGGTTTTCCACGGACAGTTTCTCCCAAACATCTCCTCCGTCACCCGTCCCCTTGACTTCGGACCAAGTGACCGGGGCAGCAGGGCTCACCTGACCAAGCAACACTCTGGCAGGGATCTCCATGGGTCCTCCCGTAGTGTTCCTAACACTCACCGGAACTCTGCCATGGGCCTTCTTCAGGGCCTTGAACGGAATCACTTCTGGTATCACTTCCAGGCCTGAGGACTCTTCCCTTGGGTCTGATTCCAGCATGACAAAGGGGCCAGGTTGTTCCCACGAAAGCTTCACAGTGGCCCTAAGACAGGTTACTTCTCCGGGCTGTAGCACTACTCCTTCTCTGCCAAGTCTCCACACCTTCCCTATCCCCTCTCCCGGGGTCTTCTGCTCTAAGACCAGTCGTTGGTAGGCCGTCTTTAGCATGGGATGGATTTTGGTGGCTGAATGGTTTCTCTCTTTCACTAGAGGGGTCAGGAGTCTCCTGACTAGATCCGTGTTTGTCCCAATGATCAGGGAAATCTTGCTGGCTCCAGGCGGCCGGGGACACACAAATGCCAGGGTGTCAAACACTTCAGCCTTCCCAGCCACGGATGGGTCGAAAGTCATCTTTATGGGCAGGTACCCATCATAAGGGAAACTCTGGGTTCCAAGTCCCCATATCTCCAGCTCTTCTATCTTCTGGATAGGCAGATGACTCAAGTGCCTATCATAGAAGTCCCGGTATAGTAAAGTCACCTGTGCTCCGGTGTCCAAAAGAGCTTTAGTATAGACTCCTTCCACTTGAATGGGCACAGTAGGAGACGGGCCCACCAGTTCCTTTGGGTATGGCCGGACTGGGGTCACCTCTTTTTTTTGGCTTTCGACCCTTGCTCTACTCCTTTTGGACTTTAATTTTTCCTGAGCCTGGCATGCATTGACTTTCTCCCTCTCAATGGGGGCACAAACCCGCTGAGGGATGTTATTGTTCCTTTTAGGTGGATGTTCCTTCTTTGGGGTGCTGTACTTCCACTGAGGGGTCTTGCCCCCTCCCTCTGGGGTACATCTTGGTGGGGGTGTACTATACCTCCTCCTAGGAGTTTTGTCTCCTCCATTCTTGGCCTTTTTTTTTAGTTTGGAGCGCACTGAAGATGATGGGCACCCGGTTGACTCCTTCACCGGGGCCCTTTGGCGTTTCCCGCCGGCTTGCAATTATCTGTTCTCTTCTTCTTTGGGCTGGAGCATACGTTAGCAAAGTGGCCACTCCCTCCGCAGTTATAGCAAATCACCTCTTCTCGGTCCTGTAGGGAGGCCGGTGCTGAGGTGTTCGGGAACAACTCCTTTCTTGGGCTTGGTTTCTCTCGTCTTCTCTGATCTTTCTCCATCAAAGAGGTCAGCATCTCCAACACTTGGGCCATTTGCGATTTCAGAGTGTCAACCTCCGCATCTCTTTCTGGGCTCTTGACCGAATGGACCAACACTGGTACAGGTGTGACATTCGCCTTGGCCACCTGCTGATCTTCCTGCAGCGCCTCTTCGTCCCTAATAATTTTTATTAGATCAGAGTAGGTTAGTGACATTCCTCCTCCTGAGGTTTTCAGGTGCAGCCAGACCGGGTCTGAGCGCCGCGCTCCCCTCATGATCTGCTTCATGCGTGCTTCATCTGCATCTTTGGGCAGCATTCCCTTCTTCAGTACAATCTTGCATAACTGCCTGTTCAGCCTTCTAACATATTCTGACAGTTTCTCATTCGGCTGCTGGAGAGTGTGTTCAATTTGATAAATCATCTCTGACACCTTCTCCAGCTGACCAAACTCTTCCTGCAGCATGGCCAGGCAATCTTGAGCTGTACAGTTTTCATTTCCAAACCGGAAGCTCTTCACCGCTTCTGCCGCGGCACCTTTCAGACTTTCTAAGACTCGCTGTCTCTTCTGTGCCTCAGGCACCTCCCATGCTTCTACTGCCTGCAATGCCTGTTCCACCCAAGTGTCAAAATCTTCCTCCCCCGCAGGGACGGGGAGCTTCCCTGAGAAGGTGCTAAGCTTCCGGTAACCGGCCTCCACATGCACCGTACTGCTTTTCTGGCACTTAATTACAAGGTCTCCTAGAGCATTCAACAATTCAGGCCCTATAGCGGCCAGCGGTGATCCCGGGCTTAATAGTTCCTTAAGCTTTTCTGCTTTAGGGGATAGTGGTGGAGATAATTGTGGGAGTGATGGCTTTGGTGTCTGAAACCATTCTTCCTTCACTGGCAGCGTATGTATCAAGTGATAGATCTGATTATCTATGGCTTGTATACTCTGACTTTTAAAATGCTCTGGGATTTCGTTTTTCCATTCTACCAGTGCGTATGTAAACGAGATCACTGGATCTGGCCTAAAATCCATCACCCATGCTTTGTGGCTCGGAGACAGTAACAATACGAGCTGTTTTATCTCCTCTTCCTTCCATCTTTCCCCCGGGAGTACAATGACTACCGCCGCGGTTGGATCGGCGCCAATCGCTGCGCACCACTGTGACATTGCCAGCGGGTCCATGCTGGTACTTCTGACCGGCTTGATTGCAGCGTGCAACGTACAAGGATCCCGGACTCGAGCCCCCACGTGTAGCGCTACCCCCAGTTAAGAGAGCCGCTGATATTGATTTGGGCCCTGTAGTGCACTGCTGTCAACCCCTGGCAATCGGCTCTAACCTCCCGTGGCACAGCTGGTGATAGAGGGATAGGACCGCGTGACCGCAACTGTTGGTGACGCAGTCCTATAACAAACATACACAGAATATACTTTAAAACTCCTATTAAAGTAAGCGGAACTGACACCAAATGTACTTTACCCAGATATTTTACTGAGGCTAATGGGCAAGTAATAAACAACAGTATAACAAGTTGCAGATCCCTGCAATAAACAGTAATAAAGATAAACAGAGTAATCAGAATAATAAAGTATTGCTATGCAACTCTAGTGCTGCCCTTTTACAGCTACTTCCCCTCATGGGTAGACTAACACCCAGCAATGTCTACCTATGCAGTCAGGCCTGACTGATCTAGATGGAAGTTCAGTGAAACAATATTCGCTAGCAATCTTTTCGGTGGTGCACTTGAAGAACAACTTTGTAATCCCAACGAATAGTAAAGATAAAGGTATCTGTCTTTAAACAGCTCTCACCACCCGGGCAAGTCAAAGTCCGTTTCCTCCATCGATTCGTCTAGGAACAGGAATCCACCGACATCCAAGTCTTCAATCCTTCTGGTGTACTGCAGCAAGGAGGATTAGATGTCTCTAAGGCTCTGCTAGGCTGGCAGAGGGCTCTTTGGAAAGGAGCACACGGCCCAGGCTTCAGGCCTTGTGCACACAGCAGTTCAGCACAGACATCCTCTTGCTAGGAGAGGGGTGTCCAAAAAGACCGACCAAAACTCCGCCTCCCCTTTATAAAGTCTTCCCCAGCAGTCTCTGTTCTGGAGCAATGCACCCTGGGTGCTGCAAGATGTACTGGGAGATGTAGTCTCTCTCTCCTCTGCTTTCACTTCCATAATGTCTCTTTACTTCCTCCCGACTCACCTCTCACCTGGAACTTCTTGTCTCTCTGCATTAAAGGGGAACACCCCGCTACATTTATTTTTAGCAAAAACTAAAAAACCCAGTCGTGATTAAATACCACCAAAAGAAAGCTCTATCTGTCTCCAAAAAAATGACAAATATTTTGTTTGGGTACAGCGTTGCATGACCGCACAATTGTCATACAAATGGCGACAGTGCTGAAAGCTGAAAATTGTCAGGAAGGGGGTGAAAGTGCCCAGTGGGCAAGTGGTTAAGAAACAAATATGGTCATTTTGTAATTGGGCAAAGTAAATGGTACTAACAAGGAATAGCTGGAGAAACATATTCCATCTAATTAGGTTAATTGGCAACAGGTCAGTGACATGATTGGGTATAAAAAGAGTGTCTGAGAAGTAAGGATGGGCAGAGGTTCACCAATCTGTGAAAAGCTGTATTTAAAAATTGTCGAACAATTTCAGAATAATGTTCTTCAACGTAAAATTGCAAAGACTTTTAATATATCATCATCTACAGTACATAATATCGTCAAAAGATTGGGCACCCAAGTATGGCTTCTTGCAAAACAGTCACCTTGAGCCTCGCCGGAAGGGTGGTGAGGATGTCCTAGAGCAGTGTTTCTCAACTCCAGTCCTCAAGGCGCCCCAACAGGTCATGTTTTCAGGTTTTCCATTATTTTGCACAGGTGATTTGATCAGTTTCACTGCCTTAATAATTACCACAGCCATTTCATCTGAGGGAAATCCTGAAAACATGACCTGTTGGGGCGCCTTGAGGACCGGAGTTGAGAAACACTGTCCTAGAGAGCGACCTGGATCCTTAAGTCTCTGTTTCCACGAATGTGTCCCCTCTAATAGAGGTAATTATACCTGATGTGTTCATATAGACAGCTACATACATATTAAGTTATGATGTATCATTAAGCTTTTGATGTATCCTTATATCTAGACAACTTTGTCCCCCTGAAGAAAACCATGACTCTTTTTGGTCGAAACGCACTAGGACATGTGTTTGGGGCAGTACCACTGCAATATAGAAATATATCTGCCCACATTACCATGTTGTCATGTTCGATGGGTCATTTGTAAACCTCAGCTCATATTTTAACATTTTGTGATTTTTTAAATATTTGTAAAATAAAATACTTTTTTCAAACATTTCGTTCTTGTTGAATACTTAATTTGCTGCAAAAAAATAAATATAAAGCCCTGGTGGGAACTTTGCGATAGTCTATCATGTAAAGAAAAAGCCATATCTAAACATGATCCAGACACGTCACCGTCTTCTCTGGGCCAAACCTCTTTTACAATGGTCTGTTGCAAAGTGGAAAACTGTTCTGTGGTCAGATGAATCGAAACTTGACCTTCCTTTTTGGCAACCATGGGGCCACGTCCTCCAGACTAAAGAGGAGAGGGACCTTCCAGCTTGTTATCAGTGCTCAGTTTAAAAGTCTGTATCTCTGATGGTATGGGTGGGGCCGGTATTCGTTTTTTTGGAGCATTGCAAAAAAAAAAAAAATGTTCCGCTAATGATTTGCTATACTAATTTCTTTCATCTGATTTAGGGATGAGCTCGGTGTTCGAGTCGAACATAGGTTCGACTCGAACATCGGCTGTTCGATCGTTCGTCGAATATCGAACGATTTGGGCCGTTCGTGCCAAATTCGAGTGACGCGAACGGCCCACAATGCACTACGCCATCGCAGTGTCATCCAGGCGCTGTGATTGGCCAAGCATGCACTGTGACCCCGCATGCTTGGCCAATCACAGCGCCGGCAGCGAGGAGAGCAATGATTGGCCACAGGCAGGATGCCTGTGGCCAATTATTGCTGAGGGGGTTTAGTACACGCCCCACACTATAAAAGGCCGCCAGCGCAGCGGCCTTGTGTAGTGTGTTCCGGAGCAGGGAAAGAGAAGCATAGGCAGGGACGGTGTCATTTTTTTTCTTTACTTATCCTGGATTCCTTGTGTTTAGGGACAGAGAAGGATAGGTAGGGAGAGTGTCAGTGTGTAATTCTGTGCTAAACCTTGTTTGTAGGGACAGAGCAGGACAGTGAGGGAAAGTGTCAGTGTGCTATTCTGTGCTAAACCAATCTTGCTGAACCATATTTCAAATCCTTGAGTTTAGGGACAGAGAAGGACACTCGGGGAAAGTGTCAGTGTGCTATTCTGTGCTAAACCAATCTTGCTGAACCATATTTCAAATCCTTGAGTTTAGGGACAGAGAAGGACACTCGGGGAAAGTGTCAGTGTGCTATTCTGTGCTAAACCAATCTTGCTGAACCATATTTCAAATCCTTGAGTTTAGGGACAGAGAAGGACACTCGGGAAAAGTGTCAGTGTGCTATTCTGTGCTAAACCAATCTTGCTGAACCATATTTCAAATCCTTGAGTTTAGGGACAGAGAAGGACACTCAGGGAAAGTGTCAGTGTGCTATTCTGTGCTAAACCAATCTTGCTGAACCATATTTCATATCCTTGAGTTTAGGGACAGAGAAGGACACTCAGGGAAAGTGTCAGTGTGCTATTCTGTGCTAAACCAATCTTGCTGAACCATATTTCAAATCCTTGAGTTTAGGGACAGAGAAGGACACTCGGGGAAAGTGTCAGTGTGCTATTCTGTACTAAACCAATCTTGCTGAACCATATTTCAAATCCTTGAGTTTAGAGACAGAGAAGGACACTCGGGGAAAGTGTCAGTGTGCTATTCTGTGCTAAACCAATCTTGCTGAACCATATTTCAAATCCTTGAGTTTAGGGACAGAGAAGGACACTCGGGGAAAGTGTCAGTGTGCTATTCTGTGCTAAACCAATCTTGCTGAACCATATTTCAAATCCTTGAGTTTAGGGACAGAGAAGGACACTCGGGGAAAGTGTCAGTGTGCTATTCTGTGCTAAACCAATCTTGCTGAACCATATTTCAAATCCTTGAGTTTAGGGACAGAGAAGGACACTCGGGAAAAGTGTCAGTGTGCTATTCTGTGCTAAACCAATCTTGCTGAACCATATTTCAAATCCTTGAGTTTAGGGACAGAGAAGGAAACTCAGGGAAAGTGTCAGTGTGCTATTCTGTGCTAAACCAATCTTGCTGAACCATATTTCATATCCTTGAGTTTAGGGACAGAGAAGGACACTCAGGGAAAGTGTCAGTGTGCTATTCTGTGCTAAACCAATCTTGCTGAACCATATTTCAAATCCTTGAGTTTAGGGACAGAGAAGGACAGTCGGGGAAAGTGTCAGTGTGCTATTCTGTGCTAAACCAATCTTGCTGAACCATATTTCAAATCCTTGAGTTTAGAGACAGAGAAGGACACTCGGGGAAAGTGTCAGTGTGCTATTCTGTGCTAAACCAATCTTGCTGAACCATATTTCAAATCCTTGAGTTTAGGGACAGAGAAGGACACTCTGGGAAAGTGTCAGTGTGCTATTCTGTGCTAAACCAATCTTGCTGAACCATATTTCAATTCCTTGAGTTTAGGGACAGAGAAGGACACTCAGGGAAAGTGTCAGTGTGCTATTCTGTGCTAAACCAATCTTGCTGAACCATATTTCAAATCCTTGAGTTTAGGGACAGAGAAGAACACTCGGGGAAAGTGTCAGTGTGCTATTCTGTGCTAAACCAATCTTGCTGAACCATATTTCAAATCCTTGAGTTTAGGGACAGAGAAGGACACTCAGGGAACGTGTCAGTGTGCTATTCTGTGCTAAACCAATCTTGCTGAACCATATTTCAAATCCTTGAGTTTAGGGACAGAGAAGGACACTCGGGGAAAGTGTCAGTGTGCTTTTCTGTGCTAAACCAATCTTGCTGAACCATATTTCAAATCCTTGAGTTTAGGGACAGAGAAGGACACTCGGGGAAAGTGTCAGTGTGCTATTCTGTTCTAAACCAATCTTGCTGAACCATATTTAAAATCCTTGAGTTTAGGGACAGAGAAGGACACTCAGGGAAAGTGTCAGTGTGCTATTCTGTGCTAAACCAATCTTGCTGAACCATATTTCAAATCCTTGAGTTTAGGGACAGAGAAGGACACTCGGGGAAAGTGTTAGTGTGCTATTCTGTGCTAAACCAATCTTGCTGAACCATATTTCAAATCCTTGAGTTTAGGGACAGAGAAGGACACTCGGGGAAAGTGTCAGTGTGCTATTCTGTGCTAAACCAATCTTGCTGAACCATATTTCAAATCCTTGAGTTTAGGGACAGAGAAGGACACTCGGGGAAAGTGTCAGTGTGCTATTCTGTGCTAAACCAATCTTGCTGAACCATATTTCAAATCCTTGAGTTTAGGGACAGAGAAGGACACTCAGGGAAAGTGTCAGTGTGCTATTCTGTGCTAAACCAATCTTGCTGAAACATATTTCAAATCCTTGAGTTTAGGGACAGAGAAGGACACTCGGGGAAGTGTCAGTGTGCTATTCTGTGCTAAACCAATCTTGCTGAACCATATTTCAAATCCTTGAGTTTAGGGACAGAGAAGGACACTCAGGGAAAGTGTCAGTGTGCTATTCTGTGCTAAACCAATCTTGCTGAAACATATTTCAAATCCTTGAGTTTAGGGACAGAGAAGGACACTCAGGAAAAGTGTCAGTGTGCTATTCTGTGCTAAACCAATGTTGCTGAACCATATTTCAAATCCTTGAGTTTGGGGGCAGAGAAGGACACTCAGGGAAAGTGTCAGTGTGCTATTCTGTGCTAAACCAATCTTGCTGAACCATATTTCAAATCCTTGAGTTTAGGGACAGAGAAGGACACTCGGGGAAAGTGTCAGTGTGCTATTCTGTGCTAAACCAATCTTGCTGAACCATATTTCAAATCCTTGAGTTTAGGGACAGAGAAGGACACTCAGGGAAAGTGTCAGTGTGCTATTCTGTGCTAAACCAATCTTGCTGAACCATATTTCAAATCCTTGAGTTTAGGGACAGAGAAGGACACTCGGGGAAAGTGTCAGTGTGCTATTCTGTGCTAAACCAATCTTGCTGAACCATATTTCAAATCCTTGAGTTTAGGGACAGAGAAGGACACTCGGGGAAAGCGTCAGTGTGCTATTCTGTGCTAAACCAATCTTGCTGAACCATATTTCAAATCCTTGAGTTTAGGGACAGAGAAGGACACTCGGGGAAAGTGTCAGTGTGCTATTCTGTGCTAAACCAATCTTGCTGAACCATATTTCAAATCCTTGAGTTTAGGGACAGAGATGGACACTCGGGGAAAGTGTCAGTGTGCTATTCTGTGCTAAACCAATCTTGCTGAACCATATTTCAAATCCTTGAGTTTAGGGACAGAGAAGGACACTCGGGGAAAGTGTCAGTGTGCTATTCTGTGCTAAACCAATCTTGCTGAACCATATTTCAAATCCTTGAGTTTAGGGACAGAGAAGGACACTCGGGGAAAGTGTCAGTGTGCTATTCTGTTCTAAACCAATCTTGCTGAACCATATTTCAAATCCTTGAGTTTAGGGACAGAGAAGGACACTCAGGGAAAGTGTCAGTGTGCTATTCTGTGCTAAACCAATCTTGCTGAACCATATTTCAAATCCTTGAGTTTAGGGACAGAGAAGGACACTCGGGGAAAGTGTTAGTGTGCTATTCTGTGCTAAACCAATCTTGCTGAACCATATTTCAAATCCTTGAGTTTAGGGACAGAGAAGGACACTCGGGGAAAGTGTCAGTGTGCTATTCTGTGCTAAACCAATCTTGCTGAACCATATTTCAAATCCTTGAGTTTAGAGACAGAGAAGGACACTCGGGGAAAGTGTCAGTGTGCTATTCTGTGCTAAACCAATCTTGCTGAACCATATTTCAAATCCTTGAGTTTAGGGACAGAGAAGGACACTCGGGGAAAGTGTCAGTGTGCTATTCTGTGCTAAACCAATCTTGCTGAACCATATTTCAAATCCTTGAGTTTAGGGACAGAGAAGGACACTCGGAGAAAGTGTCAGTGTGCTATTCTGTGCTAAACCAATCTTGCTGAACCATATTTCAAATCCTTGAGTTTAGGGACAGAGAAGGACACTCAGGAAAAGTGTCAGTGTGCTATTCTGTGCTAAACCAATCTTGCTGAACCATATTTCAAATCCTTGAGTTTAGGGACAGAGAAGGACACTCAGGGAAAGTGTCAGTGTGCTATTCTGTGCTAAACCAATCTTGCTGAACCATATTTCATATCCTTGAGTTTAGGGACAGAGAAGGACACTCAGGGAAAGTGTCAGTGTGCTATTCTGTGCTAAACCAATCTTGCTGAACCATATTTCAAATCCTTGAGTTTAGGGACAGAGAAGGACACTCGGGGAAAGTGTCAGTGTGCTATTCTGTGCTAAACCAATCTTGCTGAACCATATTTCAAATCCTTGAGTTTAGAGACAGAGAAGGACACTCGGGGAAAGTGTCAGTGTGCTATTCTGTGCTAAACCAATCTTGCTGAACCATATTTCAAATCCTTGAGTTTAGGGACAGAGAAGGACACTTGGGGAAAGTGTCAGTGTGCTATTCTGTGCTAAACCAATCTTGCTGAACCATATTTCAAATCCTTGAGTTTAGGGACAGAGAAGGACACTCAGGGAAAGTGTCAGTGTGCTATTCTGTGCTAAACCAATCTTGCTGAACCATATTTCAAATCCTTGAGTTTAGGGACAGAGAAGAACACTCGGGGAAAGTGTCAGTGTGCTATTCTGTGCTAAACCAATCTTGCTGAACCATATTTAAAATCCTTGAGTTTAGGGACAGAGAAGGACACTCAGGGAAAGTGTCAGTGTGCTATTCTGTGCTAAACCAATCTTGCTGAACCATATTTCAAATCCTTGAGTTTAGGGACAGAGAAGGACACTCGGGGAAAGTGTCAGTGTGCTTTTCTGTGCTAAACCAATCTTGCTGAACCATATTTTAAATCCTTGAGTTTAGGGACAGAGAAGGACACTCGGGGAAAGTGTCAGTGTGCTATTCTGTTCTAAACCAATCTTGCTGAACCATATTTAAAATCCTTGAGTTTAGGGACAGAGAAGGACACTCAGGGAAAGTGTCAGTGTGCTATTCTGTGCTAAACCAATCTTGCTGAACCATATTTCAAATCCTTGAGTTTAGGGACAGAGAAGGACACTCGGGGAAAGTGTTAGTGTGCTATTCTGTGCTAAACCAATCTTGCTGAACCATATTTCAAATCCTTGAGTTTAGGGACAGAGAAGGACACTCGGGGAAAGTGTCAGTGTGCTATTCTGTGCTAAACCAATCTTGCTGAACCATATTTCAAATCCTTGAGTTTAGGGACAGATAAGGACACTCAGGGAAAGTGTCAGTGTGCTATTCTGTGCTAAACCAATCTTGCTGAACCATATTTCAAATCCTTGAGTTTAGGGACAGAGAAGGACACTCAGGGAAAGTGTCAGTGTGCTATTCTGTGCTAAACCAATCTTGCTGAAACATATTTCAAATCCTTGAGTTTAGGGACAGAGAAGGACACTCAGGGAAAGTGTCAGTGTGCTATTCTGTGCTAAACCAATCTTGCTGAAACATATTTCAAATCCTTGAGTTTAGGGACAGAGAAGGACACTCAGGAAAAGTGTCAGTGTGCTATTCTGTGCTAAACCAATGTTGCTGAACCATATTTCAAATCCTTGAGTTTGGGGGCAGAGAAGGACACTCAGGGAAAGTGTCAGTGTGCTATTCTGTGCTAAACCAATCTTGCTGAACCATATTTCAAATCCTTGAGTTTAGGGACAGAGAAGGACACTCGGGGAAAGTGTCAGTGTGCTATTCTGTTCTAAACCAATCTTGCTGAACCATATTTCAAATCCTTGAGTTTAGGGACAGAGAAGGACACTCAGGGAAAGTGTCAGTGTGCTATTCTGTGCTAAGCCAATCTTGCTGAACCATATTTCAAATCCTTGAGTTTAGGGACAGAGAAGGACACTCGGGGAAAGTGTCAGTGTGCTATTCTGTGCTAAACCAATCTTGCTGAACCATATTTCAAATCCTTGAGTTTAGGGACAGAGAAGGACACTCGGGGAAAGCGTCAGTGTGCTATTCTGTGCTAAACCAATCTTGCTGAACCATATTTCAAATCCTTGAGTTTAGGGACAGAGAAGGACACTCAGGGAACGTGTCAGTGTGCTATTCTGTGCTAAACCAATCTTGCTGAACCATATTTCAAATCCTTGAGTTTAGGGACAGAGAAGGACACTCGGGGAAAGTGTCAGTGTGCTTTTCTGTGCTAAACCAATCTTGCTGAACCATATTTCAAATCCTTGAGTTTAGGGACAGAGAAGGACACTCGGGGAAAGTGTCAGTGTGCTATTCTGTTCTAAACCAATCTTGCTGAACCATATTTAAAATCCTTGAGTTTAGGGACAGAGAAGGACACTCAGGGAAAGTGTCAGTGTGCTATTCTGTGCTAAACCAATCTTGCTGAACCATATTTCAAATCCTTGAGTTTAGGGACAGAGAAGGACACTCGGGGAAAGTGTTAGTGTGCTATTCTGTGCTAAACCAATCTTGCTGAACCATATTTCAAATCCTTGAGTTTAGGGACAGAGAAGGACACTCGGGGAAAGTGTCAGTGTGCTATTCTGTGCTAAACCAATCTTGCTGAACCATATTTCAAATCCTTGAGTTTAGGGACAGAGAAGGACACTCGGGGAAAGTGTCAGTGTGCTATTCTGTGCTAAACCAATCTTGCTGAACCATATTTCAAATCCTTGAGTTTAGGGACAGAGAAGGACACTCAGGGAAAGTGTCAGTGTGCTATTCTGTGCTAAACCAATCTTGCTGAAACATATTTCAAATCCTTGAGTTTAGGGACAGAGAAGGACACTCGGGGAAGTGTCAGTGTGCTATTCTGTGCTAAACCAATCTTGCTGAACCATATTTCAAATCCTTGAGTTTAGGGACAGAGAAGGACACTCAGGGAAAGTGTCAGTGTGCTATTCTGTGCTAAACCAATCTTGCTGAAACATATTTCAAATCCTTGAGTTTAGGGACAGAGAAGGACACTCAGGAAAAGTGTCAGTGTGCTATTCTGTGCTAAACCAATGTTGCTGAACCATATTTCAAATCCTTGAGTTTGGGGGCAGAGAAGGACACTCAGGGAAAGTGTCAGTGTGCTATTCTGTGCTAAACCAATCTTGCTGAACCATATTTCAAATCCTTGAGTTTAGGGACAGAGAAGGACACTCGGGGAAAGTGTCAGTGTGCTATTCTGTGCTAAACCAATCTTGCTGAACCATATTTCAAATCCTTGAGTTTAGGGACAGAGAAGGACACTCAGGGAAAGTGTCAGTGTGCTATTCTGTGCTAAACCAATCTTGCTGAACCATATTTCAAATCCTTGAGTTTAGGGACAGAGAAGGACACTCGGGGAAAGTGTCAGTGTGCTATTCTGTGCTAAACCAATCTTGCTGAACCATATTTCAAATCCTTGAGTTTAGGGACAGAGAAGGACACTCGGGGAAAGCGTCAGTGTGCTATTCTGTGCTAAACCAATCTTGCTGAACCATATTTCAAATCCTTGAGTTTAGGGACAGAGAAGGACACTCGGGGAAAGTGTCAGTGTGCTATTCTGTGCTAAACCAATCTTGCTGAACCATATTTCAAATCCTTGAGTTTAGGGACAGAGATGGACACTCGGGGAAAGTGTCAGTGTGCTATTCTGTGCTAAACCAATCTTGCTGAACCATATTTCAAATCCTTGAGTTTAGGGACAGAGAAGGACACTCGGGGAAAGTGTCAGTGTGCTATTCTGTGCTAAACCAATCTTGCTGAACCATATTTCAAATCCTTGAGTTTAGGGACAGAGAAGGACACTCGGGGAAAGTGTCAGTGTGCTATTCTGTTCTAAACCAATCTTGCTGAACCATATTTCAAATCCTTGAGTTTAGGGACAGAGAAGGACACTCAGGGAAAGTGTCAGTGTGCTATTCTGTGCTAAACCAATCTTGCTGAACCATATTTCAAATCCTTGAGTTTAGGGACAGAGAAGGACACTCGGGGAAAGTGTTAGTGTGCTATTCTGTGCTAAACCAATCTTGCTGAACCATATTTCAAATCCTTGAGTTTAGGGACAGAGAAGGACACTCGGGGAAAGTGTCAGTGTGCTATTCTGTGCTAAACCAATCTTGCTGAACCATATTTCAAATCCTTGAGTTTAGAGACAGAGAAGGACACTCGGGGAAAGTGTCAGTGTGCTATTCTGTGCTAAACCAATCTTGCTGAACCATATTTCAAATCCTTGAGTTTAGGGACAGAGAAGGACACTCGGGGAAAGTGTCAGTGTGCTATTCTGTGCTAAACCAATCTTGCTGAACCATATTTCAAATCCTTGAGTTTAGGGACAGAGAAGGACACTCGGAGAAAGTGTCAGTGTGCTATTCTGTGCTAAACCAATCTTGCTGAACCATATTTCAAATCCTTGAGTTTAGGGACAGAGAAGGACACTCGGGAAAAGTGTCAGTGTGCTATTCTGTGCTAAACCAATCTTGCTGAACCATATTTCAAATCCTTGAGTTTAGGGACAGAGAAGGACACTCAGGGAAAGTGTCAGTGTGCTATTCTGTGCTAAACCAATCTTGCTGAACCATATTTCATATCCTTGAGTTTAGGGACAGAGAAGGACACTCAGGGAAAGTGTCAGTGTGCTATTCTGTGCTAAACCAATCTTGCTGAACCATATTTCAAATCCTTGAGTTTAGGGACAGAGAAGGACACTCGGGGAAAGTGTCAGTGTGCTATTCTGTGCTAAACCAATCTTGCTGAACCATATTTCAAATCCTTGAGTTTAGAGACAGAGAAGGACACTCGGGGAAAGTGTCAGTGTGCTATTCTGTGCTAAACCAATCTTGCTGAACCATATTTCAAATCCTTGAGTTTAGGGACAGAGAAGGACACTTGGGGAAAGTGTCAGTGTGCTATTCTGTGCTAAACCAATCTTGCTGAACCATATTTCAAATCCTTGAGTTTAGGGACAGAGAAGGACACTCAGGGAAAGTGTCAGTGTGCTATTCTGTGCTAAACCAATCTTGCTGAACCATATTTCAAATCCTTGAGTTTAGGGACAGAGAAGAACACTCGGGGAAAGTGTCAGTGTGCTATTCTGTGCTAAACCAATCTTGCTGAACCATATTTCAAATCCTTGAGTTTAGGGACAGAGAAGGACACTCAGGGAAAGTGTCAGTGTGCTATTCTGTGCTAAACCAATCTTGCTGAACCATATTTCAAATCCTTGAGTTTAGGGACAGAGAAGGACACTCGGGGAAAGTGTCAGTGTGCTTTTCTGTGCTAAACCAATCTTGCTGAACCATATTTTAAATCCTTGAGTTTAGGGACAGAGAAGGACACTCGGGGAAAGTGTCAGTGTGCTATTCTGTTCTAAACCAATCTTGCTGAACCATATTTAAAATCCTTGAGTTTAGGGACAGAGAAGGACACTCAGGGAAAGTGTCAGTGTGCTATTCTGTGCTAAACCAATCTTGCTGAACCATATTTCAAATCCTTGAGTTTAGGGACAGAGAAGGACACTCGGGGAAAGTGTTAGTGTGCTATTCTGTGCTAAACCAATCTTGCTGAACCATATTTCAAATCCTTGAGTTTAGGGACAGAGAAGGACACTCGGGGAAAGTGTCAGTGTGCTATTCTGTGCTAAACCAATCTTGCTGAACCATATTTCAAATCCTTGAGTTTAGGGACAGATAAGGACACTCAGGGAAAGTGTCAGTGTGCTATTCTGTGCTAAACCAATCTTGCTGAACCATATTTCAAATCCTTGAGTTTAGGGACAGAGAAGGACACTCAGGGAAAGTGTCAGTGTGCTATTCTGTGCTAAACCAATCTTGCTGAAACATATTTCAAATCCTTGAGTTTAGGGACAGAGAAGGACACTCAGGGAAAGTGTCAGTGTGCTATTCTGTGCTAAACCAATCTTGCTGAAACATATTTCAAATCCTTGAGTTTAGGGACAGAGAAGGACACTCAGGAAAAGTGTCAGTGTGCTATTCTGTGCTAAACCAATGTTGCTGAACCATATTTCAAATCCTTGAGTTTGGGGGCAGAGAAGGACACTCAGGGAAAGTGTCAGTGTGCTATTCTGTGCTAAACCAATCTTGCTGAACCATATTTCAAATCCTTGAGTTTAGGGACAGAGAAGGACACTCGGGGAAAGTGTCAGTGTGCTATTCTGTTCTAAACCAATCTTGCTGAACCATATTTCAAATCCTTGAGTTTAGGGACAGAGAAGGACACTCAGGGAAAGTGTCAGTGTGCTATTCTGTGCTAAGCCAATCTTGCTGAACCATATTTCAAATCCTTGAGTTTAGGGACAGAGAAGGACACTCGGGGAAAGTGTCAGTGTGCTATTCTGTGCTAAACCAATCTTGCTGAACCATATTTCAAATCCTTGAGTTTAGGGACAGAGAAGGACACTCGGGGAAAGCGTCAGTGTGCTATTCTGTGCTAAACCAATCTTGCTGAAACATATTTCAAATCCTTGAGTTTAGGGACAGAGAAGGACACTCGGGGAAAGTGTCAGTGTGCTATTCTGTGCTAAACCAATCTTGCTGAACCATATTTCAAATCCTTGAGTTTAGGGACAGAGATGGACACTCGGGGAAAGTGTCAGTGTGCTATTCTGTGCTAAACCAATCTTGCTGAACCATATTTCAAATCCTTGAGTTTAGGGACAGAGAAGGACACTCGGGGAAAGTGTCAGTGTGCTATTCTGTGCTAAACCAATCTTGCTGAACCATATTTCAAATCCTTGAGTTTAGGGACAGAGAAGGACACTCGGGGAAAGTGTCAGTGTGCTATTCTGTTCTAAACCAATCTTGCTGAACCATATTTCAAATCCTTGAGTTTAGGGACAGAGAAGGACACTCAGGGAAAGTGTCAGTGTGCTATTCTGTGCTAAACCAATCTTGCTGAACCATATTTCAAATCCTTGAGTTTAGGGACAGAGAAGGACACTCGGGGAAAGTGTTAGTGTGCTATTCTGTGCTAAACCAATCTTGCTGAACCATATTTCAAATCCTTGAGTTTAGGGACAGAGAAGGACACTCGGGGAAAGTGTCAGTGTGCTATTCTGTGCTAAACCAATCTTGCTGAACCATATTTCAAATCCTTGAGTTTAGGGACAGAGAAGGACACTCAGGGAAAGTGTCAGTGTGCTATTCTGTGCTAAACCAATCTTGCTGAGCCATATTTCAAATCCTTGAGTTTAGGGACAGAGAAGGACACTCAGGGAAAGTGTCAGTGTGCTATTCTGTGCTAAACCAATCTTGCTGAATCATATTTCAAATCCTTGAGTTTAGGGATAGAGAAGGACACTCGGGGAAAGTGTTAGTGTGCTATTCTGTGCTAAACCAATCTTGCTGAACCATATTTCAAATCGTTGAGTTTAGGGACACAGAAGGACACTCGGGGAAAGTGTCAGTGTGCTATTCTGTGCTAAACCAATCTTGCTGAACCATATTTCAAATCCTTGAGTTTAGGGACAGAGAAGGACACTCGGGGAAAGTGTCAGTGTGCTATTCTGTGCTAAACCAATCTTGCTGAAGCATATTTCAAATCCTTGAGTTTAGGGACAGAGAAGGACACTCAGGGAAAGTGTCAGTGTGCTATTCTGTGCTAAACCAATCTTGCTGAAACATATTTCAAATCCTTGAGTTTAGGGACAGAGAAGGACACTCAGGAAAAGTGTCAGTGTGCTATTCTGTGCTAAACCAATGTTGCTGAACCATATTTCAAATCCTTGAGTTTAGGGACAGAGAAGGACACTCAGGGAAAGTGTCAGTGTGCTATTCTGTGCTAAACCAATCTTGCTGAACCATATTTCAAATCCTTGAGTTTAAGGACAGAGAAGGACACTCGGGGAAAGTGTCAGTGTGCTATTCTGTGCTAAACCAATCTTGCTGAACCATATTTAAAATCCTTGAGTTTAGGGACAGAGAAGGACACTCAGGGAAAGTGTCAGTGTGCTATTCTGTGCTAAACCAATCTTGCTGAACCATATTTCAAATCCTTGAGTTTAGGGACAGAGAAGGACACTCGGGGAAAGTGTCAGTGTGCTATTCTGTGCTAAACCAATCTTGCTGAACCATATTTCAAATCCTTGAGTTTAGGGACAGAGAAGGACACTCGGGGAAAGCGTCAGTGTGCTATTCTGTGCTAAACTAATCTTGCTGAACCATATTTCAAATCCTTGAGTTTAGGGACAGAGAAGGACACTCGGGGAAAGTGTCAGTGTGCTATTCTGTGCTAAACCAACCTTGCTGAACCATATTTCAAATCCTTGAGTTTAGGGACAGAGAAGGACACTCGGGGAAAGTGTCAGTGTGCTATTCTGTGCTAAACCAATCTTGCTGAACCATATTTCAAATCCTTGAGTTTAGGGACAGAGAAGGACACTCGGGGAAAGTGTTAGTGTGCTATTCTGTGCTAAACCAATCTTGCTGAACCATATTTCAAATCCTTGAGTTTAGGGACAGAGAAGGACACTCAGGGAAAGTGTCAGTGTGCTATTCTGTGCTAAACCAATCTTGCTGAACCATATTTCAAATCCTTGAGTTTAGGGACAGAGAATGACACTCAGGGAAAGTGTCAGTGTGCTATTCTGTGCTAAACCAATCTTGCTGAACCATATTTCAAATCCTTGAGTTTAGGGACAGAGAAGGACACTCGGGGAAAGTGTCAGTGTGCTATTCTGTGCTAAACCAATCTTGCTGAACCATATTTCAAATCCTTGAGTTTAGGGACAGAGAAGGACACTCGGGGAAAGTGTCAGTGTGCTATTCTGTGCTAAACTAATCTTGCTGAACCATATTTCAAATCCTTGAGTTTAGGGACAGAGAAGGACACTCGGGGAAAGTGTCAGTGTGCTATTCTGTGCTAAACCAATCTTGCTGAACCATATTTCAAATCCTTGAGTTTAGGGACAGAGAAGGACACTCGGGGAAAGTGTCAGTGTGCTATTCTGTGCTAAACCAATCTTGCTGAACCATATTTCAAATCCTTGAGTTTAGGGACAGAGAAGGACACTCGGGGAAAGTATCAGTGTGCTATTCTGTGCTAAACCAATCTTGCTGAACCATATTTCAAATCCTTGAGTTTAGGGACAGAGAAGGACACTCGGGGAAAGTGTCAGTGTGCTATTCTGTGCTAAACCAATCTTGCTGAACCATATTTCAAATCCTTGAGTTTAGGGACAGAGAAGGACACTCAGGGAAAGTGTCAGTGTGCTATTCTGTGCTAAACCAATCTTGCTGAACCATATTTCAAATCCTTGAGTTTAGGGACAGAGAAGGACACTCGGGGAAAGTGTCAGTGTGCTATTCTGTGCTAAACCAATCTTGCTGAACCATATTTCAAATCCTTGAGTTTAGGGACAGAGAAGAACACTCAGGGAAAGTGTCAGTGTGCTATTCTGTGCTAAACCAATCTTGCTGAACCATATTTCAAATCCTTGAGTTTAGGGACAGAGAAGGACACTCAGGGAAAGTGTCAGTGTGCTATTCTGTGCTAAACCAATCTTGCTGAATCATATTTCAAATCCTTGAGTTTAGGGATAGAGAAGGACACTCGGGGAAAGTGTTAGTGTGCTATTCTGTGCTAAACCAATCTTGCTGAACCATATTTCAAATCGTTGAGTTTAGGGACACAGAAGGACACTCGGGGAAAGTGTCAGTGTGCTATTCTGTGCTAAACCAATCTTGCTGAACCATATTTCATATCCTTGAGTTTAGGGACAGAGAAGGACACTCGGGGAAAGTGTCAGTGTGCTATTCTGTGCTAAACCAATCTTGCTGAACCATATTTCAAATCCTTGAGTTTAGGGACAGAGAAGGACACTCAGGGAAAGTGTCAGTGTGCTATTCTGTGCTAAACCAATGTTGCTGAACCATATTTCAAATCCTTGAGTTTAGGGACAGAGAAGGACACTCAGGGAAAGTGTCAGTGTGCTATTCTGTGCTAAACCAATCTTGCTGAACCATATTTCAAATCCTTGAGTTTAGGGACAGAGAAGGACACTCGGGGAAAGTGTCAGTGTGCTATTCTGTGCTAAACCAATCTTGCTGAACCATATTTAAAATCCTTGAGTTTAGGGACAGAGAAGGACACTCAGGGAAAGTGTCAGTGTGCTATTCTGTGCTAAACCAATCTTGCTGAACCATATTTCAAATCCTTGAGTTTAGGGACAGAGAAGGACACTCGGGGAAAGTGTCAGTGTGCTATTCTGTGCTAAACCAATCTTGCTGAACCATATTTCAAATCCTTGAGTTTAGGGACAGAGAAGGACACTCGGGGAAAGCGTCAGTGTGCTATTCTGTGCTAAACTAATCTTGCTGAACCATATTTCAAATCCTTGAGTTTAGGGACAGAGAAGGACACTCGGGGAAAGTGTCAGTGTGCTATTCTGTGCTAAACCAACCTTGCTGAACCATATTTCAAATCCTTGAGTTTAGGGACAGAGAAGGACACTCGGGGAAAGTGTCAGTGTGCTATTCTGTGCTAAACCAATCTTGCTGAACCATATTTCAAATCCTTGAGTTTAGGGACAGAGAAGGACACTCGGGGAAAGTGTTAGTGTGCTATTCTGTGCTAAACCAATCTTGCTGAACCATATTTCAAATCCTTGAGTTTAGGGACAGAGAAGGACACTCAGGGAAAGTGTCAGTGTGCTATTCTGTGCTAAACCAATCTTGCTGAACCATATTTCAAATCCTTGAGTTTAGGGACAGAGAATGACACTCAGGGAAAGTGTCAGTGTGCTATTCTGTGCTAAACCAATCTTGCTGAACCATATTTCAAATCCTTGAGTTTAGGGACAGAGAAGGACACTCGGGGAAAGTGTCAGTGTGCTATTCTGTGCTAAACCAATCTTGCTGAACCATATTTCAAATCCTTGAGTTTAGGGACAGAGAAGGACACTCGGGGAAAGTGTCAGTGTGCTATTCTGTGCTAAACTAATCTTGCTGAACCATATTTCAAATCCTTGAGTTTAGGGACAGAGAAGGACACTCGGGGAAAGTGTCAGTGTGCTATTCTGTGCTAAACCAATCTTGCTGAACCATATTTCAAATCCTTGAGTTTAGGGACAGAGAAGGACACTCGGGGAAAGTGTCAGTGTGCTATTCTGTGCTAAACCAATCTTGCTGAACCATATTTCAAATCCTTGAGTTTAGGGACAGAGAAGGACACTCGGGGAAAGTATCAGTGTGCTATTCTGTGCTAAACCAATCTTGCTGAACCATATTTCAAATCCTTGAGTTTAGGGACAGAGAAGGACACTCGGGGAAAGTGTCAGTGTGCTATTCTGTGCTAAACCAATCTTGCTGAACCATATTTCAAATCCTTGAGTTTAGGGACAGAGAAGGACACTCAGGGAAAGTGTCAGTGTGCTATTCTGTGCTAAACCAATCTTGCTGAACCATATTTCAAATCCTTGAGTTTAGGGACAGAGAAGCACACTCGGGGAAAGTGTCAGTGTGCTATTCTGTGCTAAACCAATCTTGCTGAACCATATTTCAAATCCTTGAGTTTAGGGACAGAGAAGGACACTCGGGGAAAGTGTCAGTGTGCTATTCTGTGCTAAACCAATCTTGCTGAACCATATTTCAAATCCTTGAGTTTAGGGACAGAGAAGGACACTCGGGGAAAGTGTCAGTGTGCTATTCTGTGCTAAACCAATCTTGCTGAACCATATTTCGAATCCTTGAGTTTAGGGACAGAGAAGGACACTCGGGGAAAGTGTCAGTGTGCTATTCTGTGCTAAACCAATATTGCTGAATCATATTTCACACCCTTGAGTTTAGGGACAGAGAAGGACACTTAGGGAAAGTGTCAGTGTGCTATTCTGTGCTAAACCAATCTTGCTGAACCATATTTCAAATCCTTGAGTTTAGGGACAGAGATGGAAACTCGGGGAAAGTGTCAGTGTGCTATTCTGTGCTAAACCAATCTTGCTGAACCATATTTCAAATCCTTGAGTTTAGGGACAGAGAAGGACACTCAGGGAAAGTGTCAGTGTGCTATTCTGTGCTAAGCCAATCTTGCTGAACCATATTTCAAATCCTTGAGTTTAGGGACAGAGAAGGACACTCGGGGAAAGTGTCAGTGTGCTATTCTGTGCTAAACCAATCTTGCTGAACCATATTTCAAATCCTTGAGTTTAGGGACAGAGAAGGACACTCAGGGAAAGTGTCAGTGTGCTATTCTGTGCTAAACCAATCTTGCTGAAGCATATTGCAAATCCTTGTGTTTAGGGACAGAGAAGGATAGGCAGGGGACAGTGTCAGTGTCATTGTTGCTAAGCCTCCTGCACAGTATACACCTGAAGGTAGCCCTTATTGCTGTTTTTCCCATCTCCCTGCAGGCCATACATTAAAATGTCTGGAAGGCAAACAAGGAGAGGCAGACAGTCAGGAGGCAATAAAAGAGGGCAAGCAGGCTCTGTGTCTGGGGGCAACAGTGCTGGTCGTGGACGCGGT
The DNA here is from genome assembly GCA_029206835.1 of Rana muscosa. Classification (NCBI taxonomy): domain Eukaryota; kingdom Metazoa; phylum Chordata; class Amphibia; order Anura; family Ranidae; genus Rana; species Rana muscosa. The sequence continues at coordinate 329,968,723 of CM055119.1, read as the reverse complement.
GCATTGTCATCAGCACATGGCCATGGGACACACTTGTCCTTCTTTTCGGCAGCTGGACATGTTGAGCCACATCATGCCGAAGACTTGGTAGAGTGGATGACCAAGCCCACCTCATCCTCCTCATCCTCTCTCACCCAGGCTCAGGGTACTGGCAAAGCAGCTGCCAAAGCTTCCTCTTCCCTGGTATCAATGTCATCATCAGTCACTCCTTCCCTAGACCCACCATGTCCTCCTCCTGAGGAGTCCCCTGAACTGTTTGAGCACAGTGTTGGGTACATGCTCCAGGAGGATGCCCAGCGTTTCGAAGGATCTGATGATGATACCCAGCTAGAGGAAGGCAGTAGCGTGAGAGCAGAGAGAGGGGATGCTCAAGAAGGACACCAATCTGGCAGTCATGCTCCAGCAGCTGCAGCATACTGCCAGATTGGCTCCAGTGATGAGGAGGGAGGGGATGATGAGGTCACTGACTCCACGTGGGTGCCTAATAGGAGAGAGGAGGAGGAGGAGGAGGATGAGGAGGAGGCACATCTCCAACGAGGCAGGATGCCCTTGGGTGGCCAGCGTAAGGGCAGCACACCGACGGAATCACACCGCAGAGCTCCGCCTGTGCAGGGCGCTGCCTCTGCCCGTCATTTAAAAAGTTCTTTGGTGTGGGCCTTTTTTGAGGCGAGTGCATCAGATCGCACAGCTGCTGTTTGCAACATATGTCTCAAGCGTATATCGCGTGGCCAAAACATCAGCCGCTTGGGCACCACATGCTTGACCAGACATATGTTGACCTGCCATGCAGCTCGTTGGCAAGCCTACCTTAAAGACCCACACCAAAGAACAAAGCGGACCTCTCCTTGCACCGCATCAGATGGGATCTCCAACCCCACTATACCTTCAGTCCTCTCTGAAACCTGCACTGAGAGGAATGAAGGTGTAGAATTAGGTGTGTCACAGCCAAGTACTTGCGGCCACTCTGCTAGCAGTACACCGACGTCCGATTCTAGCAGGCAAATTTCCCTGCCCCAGCTGCTGGACCGTCGAAAGAAGTTCACTCCCAGCCATCCACATGCCCAGCGGTTGAATGCTAGCTTGGCTAAATTGCTAGCGCTTCAACTGCTGCCTTTTCAGTTGGTAGACTCGGCCCCCTTCCGTGAGTTTGTGCAATGTGCGGTTCCTCAGTGACAGGTTCCCAAACGCCACTTTTTCTCACGGAAGGCGATTCCGGCTCTCTACCGGCATGTGGAAGGCAATGTCTTGGCCTCGCTGGACAGGGCGGTCAGCGGTAAGGTGCATATTACCGCTGACTCATGGTCCAGCAGGCATGGACAGGGACGTTACCTTTCTTTCACGGCCCATTGGGTCACTCTTTTGGCAGCTGGGAAGGATGCAGGACAAGGTGCAGTAGTGTTGGAGGTTGTTCCACCGCCACGCCTCCAAAATGCTACTACTGGTTGTGACACACCTCTCTCCTCCACCCCCTCCTTTTCTTCTTCCTCCATGGCCTCTTCCTGTGCTTTGTCCTCGGATTCAGCGGTGCTCCGTAGGTGTTCAAGGGGCTACGCAAGTACGCAGGCAAAAAGATGCCATGCCGTGCTTGCGCTGGTGTGTTTGGGGGACAGGAGCCACACTGGGGCAGAGGTCCTGTCTGCTCTGCAGGGCCAGGCCGAGAGGTGGTTGACGCCACGCCAGCTTAAGCCAGGAATGGTGGTTTGCGACAATGGCACCAACCTCCTCTCCGCCCTCCGACAGGGACAACTGACCCATGTGCCCTGTGTGGCTCACGTCCTTAACCTGGTGGTGCAGCGGTTCTTGGGCAGGTACCCGGGCTTACAGGATGTCCTGAGGCAGGCCAGGAAAGTCTGTGTGCTTTTCTGCAGATCTTATAATGCCAGTACTCGCCTGGCTGAGCTGCAAAAGGAGTTGAACCTGCCCAAGAACCGCCTTATATGTGACATGCCCACCAGGTGGAACTCAACGTTGGCCATGCTGCAGCGGCTGCACACGCAGCAGAGGGCCATCAATGAGTACCTGTGCGACTACGGCACCAGGACAGGGTCAGGGGAGCTTGGTTTTTTTTCACCACGCCAGTGGGGCATGATCAGGGATGCATGCACTGTCCTGGCACCATTTGAGGAGGCCACGAGGATGGTGAGCAGTGACAGTGCATGCATCAGTGACACTGTACCTCTTGTCCACCTGTTGGAGCACACGCTGCGTGGAATAATGGACATGGCACTTGAGGCAGAACAGAGGCAGGAAGAGGAGGACTTCCTTGCCTCTCATGGCCCCCTTTACCCAGACAGTGTTCCTTCTGTCCCACCCATCGCACAGGAAGAGGAGGAGGAGGAGGAGGATTGTGTCAGCATGGAGGTGGAGCCTGGCACTCAGCATCATCAGCAGCAGTCTTTTAGGGATGATTTACAGTCCCAAGGAACCAGTGGACTTGTACGTGGCTGGGAGGAGGTGGCTGCGGATCATGTCGTCCTTAGTGACCCAGAGGACTCCGGACTGAATGCCTCAGCTAACCTACGCTGCATGGCCTCCCTGATCCTGCAAAGTCTGCGGAAGGATCCTCGTATTCTTCGGATCAAGGAGAGGGACCATTACTGGCTGGCCACTCTCCTTGATCCACGGTACAAGGGTAAGGTTGCGGACCTTATGTTACCGTCGCAGAGGGAGCAGAGGATGAGACAACTCCGGGAGGCCTTGCAGAAAGGTCTGTGCAACGCGTTCCCAGAGACTGGGAGGTTACAAACTCCTGGTCCTGGACAACGAGTTGCTGAGGCTTCGGTCAGTCAAAGAAGGAGCGGTGGGGAAGGTGGCCGTCTGACCGATGCGTTCAGACAATTCTTTAGTCCGCAGCCCCAAAGTATGATCGGTTCCAGCAACCATCGCCAGCGTCTGATATACATGGTGCAGGAATACCTAGGGGCAAGGTCAGACTTGGACACCTTCCCCACCGAAAATCCTCTGGCTTACTGGATCTTGAGGATGGATCACTGGCCAGAGCTTGCACAGTATGCAATTGAGCTACTGGCCTGTCCTGCATCCAGCGTTCTTTCAGAACGCACATTCAGTGCTGCTGGAGGATTTGTCACGGATCACAGGGTGCGCCTGTCCACCGACTCGGTTGATCGACTGACTTTCATCAAGATGAACCAGTCTTGGATCACCACCAGCTACCACACACCTGATGCTGATATAACAGACTAATTGATTTTAAAATGTCACATCCCTTCAAGACTGATGCTGATGCTGAGTGCCTGTGCTGTTATGTTGACTGGCTATCCTCCTCCTCCTCAATGATCCGATTGATGATGATAGCTTGGAAGATAATTTTTGTTTATGGGTGCCGCCACCAGTGCCTAAGGCCCAATTTTTCAGCCCCTGTTTAACAGGGGCGTGTAATTACAATTTTTGATGCAATACTTTGCAACAGGGCTCATTGCTGTGCTTCAAGTACAGTATCTGTGAGGGGTTGCAGTGTTGTGCCACCAGTGCCTAAGGCCCAATTTTTCAGCCCCTGTTCAACAGGGGCATGCAATTATAATTATTGATCTAATAATTCACAGCAGGGCCCATTGCTGCGCCCACCAAGAGTAACTGTCAGGCCTTACAGTGTTGTGTCAACACCACCACCACCACCACCAAAGGCCCAATTTTTCAGCCCCTGTTCAACAGGGGCATGCAATTATAATTATTGATCTAATAATTCACAGCAGGGCCCATTGCTGCGCCCACCAAGAGTAACTGTCAGGCCTTACAGTGTTGTGTCAACACCACCACCACCACCACCAAAGGCCCAATTTTTCAGCCCCTGTTCAACAGGGGCATGCAATTATAATTATTGATCTAATAATTCACAGCAGGGCCCATTGCTGAGCCCACCAAGAGTAACTGTCAGGCCTTACAGTGTTGTGGCACCAGCACCACCATCAAAGGCCCAATTTTTACTACCACTGTTCAACAATTATATGTAATTACAATTCCTGATATAATAGTTGACAGCAGGGCGTTCCAGCACCCACCAAGAGTAACTGTGAGTGCTTACAGTGTTGTGCCAACACCAACACCTAAGGGGCCAATTTCTGCAGAGTATATACGGCAGGTCCCTATTTTCAAACATCCAACTTACAAACGACTCCTACTTGCAAACGGAAGAAGACAACAGGAAGTGAGAGGAAATCTACCCCTAGGAAGGAAAATTCTCTCCTGTAAGAATTAATATGGGAGAAAGGTGTCTCCTCTCTACTGATGCCCTTATCACCAATCCTTGTTTCAATAAAAACACCACATTTCAAAAACAGTTGTCATTGGGACGCAAAGTGAGGTGAAATGTTCTGAACAGGGGCACAGACAGCAAAACAAATGTTACAGGGGTGATAACCCTTCCCTATGTTTTCCAAAAAGCTTAAAAATAGATTTTTTGGCTGGAGCTACACTTAAACAATGTACGTGTTCAAAATTACAAACAGATTCTACTTAAGAACAAACCTACAGTCCCTGTCTTGTTTACACCGGTCTTGTTTACACCGCCTGTATACTGCTGTTCAGAGTATATAGGGCCTTTTTTATTTTGTGTGCGGGGTTCCCCTTAATATCCAAACAAGACCCAGAGGGGCTGGTAATGGGCTGGGGTAGGGGGGGGGTGATGGGGTAGCTATGCCATTTTTCTTAAAGGTTTTCATCCATATTACCGGGACCAGACATTACATTAAAACCGCAAGCAGTTTTAAATGGCTTTTTTTTCCTTTAGAAATGTCATTTTGTGCAGGGACAGTTCTAAACACGGGAAACACGTGGCACTTCGCAGGCATACTTTAGACACCCCCCAGGTACGAGGAATATTTGACTTTTTTTTTTTCACTTTATGCATCATTAAAATGACTGCTCCCGAAAAACGTCCGTTTTTAAAACTTCTTTTTGCATTGATACATGTCCCCTGGTGCAGAACCCGGGTTCCCAAACCCTTTTTAGGACAATAACATGCATAATAGTCGTTATAATTAGCACTTTAGAATTCAAACGTTCGCATCCATTGTATTTAATAGGGTTCTAATGTTCGTGCAAACTTTCTGTCCGTTCGCGGGTTCTGGTGCGAACCGAACCCGGGGGTGTTCGGCTCATCACTAATCTGATTGTTTCTTCAGATTCAAAACCTGTTACCCTGACGTTCTTTAAGAATTAAAGTGGATCTTCATCAGAAATCTGTTTTCATGGCAAGTACAACAAAAAACATCTACTACATTTTGGGGGTTCAAAGCGATCCCCCTTTTTCAGGGCCACAAAAACAAATTGTATGTTTTACATCCTTTTCAGTATCAATTCTGTATTTGTTTTGTCACCCTGAAGAATGGGGATACCTTTATGTGAAAGTTAATGGTGAAGTTTAGAGACGTTTTTATTAGTTAAGTTAGAGTCAAGGGAATCCAGATTAGAGGTGAGTGGTTAAATTAATCAGGGAGTTAGTTCTGCTTTCACACCCACTAAGCAGAATTGTGGGAAAAGTTAACTTTTCTATTTCTTCTACTTTTTTCATTTTTAGCCCCATCCCCCACCACCCTTTTGATGACATGAACCTGGTCCTGCAGGCTCCTGGGAGACTTACATCACATCTCCCAGGGTGCTGCAGGATCGTCACACAGTGCGGCCGGGGGAGGGGGGGTTGGTCTGGTGGGTGGCCCAGGGGGTGGGTCTGGTGCATCATTGGAGCTGCGTCTACCTGGAAGAGAACCAAGATCATTGCGCTGTACCCTCTGTACGGCACCCGAATAGCATGGGTGTCAGGATCTAGGTGGCATGTGGGAAGAGGACCACAGATAACAAAATCTGATATCCCGAGAAATCTCGGAGAGCTGCTCAGAACAATGGTGATTGGTGGCACAGAATTGCCAACAGCCAATCCAAAAAAAATTGGTAAGGCTCAATGGCCCACCTGAGGCTGCACATAATTTTATTATAAAACTACACTAACCTTCAACTTAAACCTTAACTTTAATAAAGCAAAAAAACTAATTCTTACATCTACCCTCAATAGGAATCTATTACCCCAAACCTAAGCCTGTTACCTACCCGTTACCAACAAAAACTATACTATGACATTGGTAACAATGCTGATTTTTTAATTTAAAAAAAGGCGACAGAGCATACTGGCTTCATAGCTCTAATTGTCATCTTTTACAGTTAAGGCAGCCCACTGAAGTGAATGAACTGTCCCTGTGCAAAAACACACGCGCACCGTTGGACCTGCATAGAAGCTTAATAGAGCTTTGCTCAGCAGTGCTGTCTATGGCTGATATTTCCTGCTTGATCAGGGGAACCCTTTGTATCTTGTTGATGATGATGGATCAAAGTTCTTCCCGTGTCACCGGGCAGATTGCGGGCGATTGTGCTAATATTATCAGTCTACTGAGTGTGTTTACTATTCTTACGTCTGCTTCGTTTCTGGATAAACTTTGGCCGCGAGTCCTGGATGGGATTTTGTGTATTGTTTCATCACACGAATGAAGTGTAACAGTGTAAGCAACAGTCACTGATGTCTGAATATAGAGTAAACGGGAAGACATTTACTGAACCGCCGCATACAGCGCATACGATTGAAGACCGTCTATCAGCAACGCAAAACCAGAGAAAATAAATAAAAGACATACCACATAAATGGTGTCCATATTTCTGTATAAATCTACCTAATGTAACCATTGCAAGCTTACAATAATAATAATAATAATAATATTGTGTGACTGTGGGGGGACATTAAAGTGCAAGCTCCTCTGGTGCAGAGACTGATGTGATTGGCTCAGTGTTCTCTGTACAGCATTGCGGTATATGGCAAAGCTATATAAATGTATAATAGTAATAGTGTGTGACTGTGGTGGGACATTAGAGTGTCAATTTTTGTTTATTAAAAATCTTACAAACATACAACATAATAAAAACATATTTACATATATACATAATAAATAAATAAATATATATATATATATATATATATATATAATAAAAAATAGCTTACTTCAGCATGGAAACAGAAAATTGCTTTTTTTGGCAGAGAAAAAAAAAAAACATAAAAAAAACGAAATATACAAACCAAGACATATTTTCATATTATTATTATCATACACATTAGAGTGTAAGCTCCTCAGGCTCAGCGTACTCTGTACAGCACTGCAGTATAGGTCAGAGCTACTGTATATATTAGATTAGTAGATTGTAAACTCTTATGAGCAGGGCCCTCTTAACCCTCTTGTGTTTTATTGTATTGTAACTGTACTGTCTCTCTTTTATATTGTAAAGCACTGCGTAAACTGTTGGCGCTATATAAATCCTGCATAATAATAATAATAATAATATAAGTTTATAATAATAGTGTTTGACTGAGGGGGGACATTAGAGTGTAAGCTCCTCTGGTGCAGAAACTGATGTGACTAGCTCAGTGTTCTTTGTACCACACTATAGAATATGTCAGAGCTATATAAATGTATAATAACAATAGTGTGCGACTATGGTGAGACATTAGAGTGCAAGCTTCTCTGGTGCAGAGAATGACATGATTGATTAGTACTCTCTGTACGGCCCTATAGTATACAATGCCTTGAAAATGTATTCATACCCCTTGACATTTTCCACATTCTGTCATGTTGCAACTGAACACGTAAATGTATTTTATTGGGATTTTATGTGATAGACCAACACAAAATGGCACATAATTGTGAAGTGGAAGGAAAATGAAAAATGGTTTTCAATTTTTTTTACAAATAAATATGTGAACCCCCCCCCCCCCCCCCCGAAGTCAATACTTTGTAGAACCGCCTTTCACTGCAATTACAGCTGCAAGTCTATTTTTGGGGATGTCTCTACCAGCTTTGCACATCTAGAGAGGGACACTTTTGCCCATTTTTCTTTGCAAAATACCTCAAACTCTGTCAGATTGAATGGAGAGAACAGCAATTTCCAAGTCTTGCCACAGATTCTCCATTGTATTTAGGTCTGGACTGTGACTGGGCCATTCTAACACATGAATATGCTTTGATCTAAACCATTCCATTGTAGCTCTGGCTGTATGTTTAGGGTGGTTGTCCTGCTGGAAGGTGAACCTCTGCCCCAGTCCCAAGTCTTTTCCAGAATCTAACAGGTTTTCTTCTAAGGTTGCCTTGTATTCGGCCCCATCGATCTTCCCATGAACTCTGACCAGCTTCCCTGTCCCTGCTGAAGAGAAGTGTCCCCACAACATGATGCCACCACCATGTTTCACAGTAGGGATGGTGTGTTCAGGGTGATGTGCAGTGTTAGTTTTCCGCCACACATAGCATTTTATTTTTTGGCCAAAAAGTTCAATTTTGGTCATATCTGACCAGAGCACCTTCTTCCACATGTTTGCTGTGTCCCCCACATGGCTTCTTGCAAACTGCAAACCGGACTTCTTATGGCTTTCTTTCAACAATGGCTTTCTTCTTGCCACTCTTCTATAAAGTCCAGATTTGTGGAGAGCACGACTAATAGTTGTCCTGTGGACAGATTCTCCCACCTGAGCTGTGGATCTCTGCAGCTCCTCCAGAGTTACCATGGGCCTCTTGGCTGCTTTTCTGATGAATGTTCTCCTTGTCCAGCCTGTCAGTTTAGGTGGACGGCCATGTCTTGGTAGGTTTGCAGTTGTGCCATACTCTTTCCATTTTCAGATGATGGATTGAACAGAGCTCCGTGAGATGCTCAAAGCTTGGGGTATTTTTTTAAAACCTATCCCTGCTTTAAACTTCTCCACAACTTTATCCCTGACCTGTCTGGTGTGTTCCTTGGCCTTCATGATGCTGTTTGTTAATTAAGGTTATCTAACAAACCTCCGAGGGCTTCAAAGAACAGCTGTATTTATACTGAGATTAAATTACACATAGGTGGACTTAATTTATGAATTAGGTGACTTCTGAAGGCAATTGGTTCCACTAGATTTTAGTTAGGGGTATCAGAGTAAAGGGGGCTGAATACAAATGCCCCACACACTTTTCACATATTCATTTGTAAATCATTTTGAAAACCATTTATAATTTTCCTTCCACTTCACAATTATGTGTCACTTTGTGTTGGTCTATCACATAAAATCCCAATAAAATACATTTACGTTTTTGGTTGTAACATGACAAAATGTGGAAAATTTCAAGGGGTATAAATACTTTTTCAAGGCAGAGCTATATAAATATCTAACAATAACAGTGCATGACTGTGGTGGGGACATTAGAGTGTAAGCTCCTTTGGTGCAGCCCATTGGTTGACAAATGATTCTTAATATGACGATGAAATAAACCTCTATGAAATTTCCAAACTCCTGTTGGTATGTGCGTTGGGATCGGTTACATCTTCAGGGTGGCCAATCAAATTCTTTCCTCTTACGCCAGTCTCCGCCTGTCAGATTAGCTACCAGCATTTTGACAAACAGAAAGCGGTGTGGAATGTTTGTAGGTTATTGAATCGGACTCGCCACGGTCGCTCGCTGAAGTTTAAACAAATTATGAATTTATTTCCCGATGTTCCAAGACAAACACAAGCGATACGATTACAACGAACAAGAGAAAAGAGTTATTCAGAATGGACATTCGGGGCCCAGCATCAGATAACCTTCCCTCGCCGCCAAAACCATCAGGGCACATTTGTTTTGCGTTTTCCTTTTTATTGGCTGGCCGCAGACGAACGCTCAAATCACGCTTTTATTTGCTACAAGTGGATTTTGTTGCAGTTGATGGGAATAACATGGAACAGATACAGTTGCAGGACATTTCTTTAGGCTAACCAGGAAAATCCAGGATTAGGCCAGAATTCGGGGATTGTAACATTGTAGCAATTAAAGTGGCAGCAACGGTAAAAACTGGATAGTTGCTCGGCCAGTTAACCACATCCTCTCCTAGTTAATGATCTGATTAGGTTTAAATACATTTTAACTCTTCTTTCATTTAGACCACACAATGAACTAGACATGTGCAATTCGTTTCATACCGAATTAGTTTTTAAACGAATTGCGACAAATTCGTTAATTCAGAAACATCCAAATTAACGAAAAACCGTTTAACAAATTTTTTCCAATAATTATAAATTCGAAGGTTCAAAAATTCGTAAATTCGAATATTCAAAAATTTGGACATTCAAAATTCGAAAATCCGAAAATTCGAAAATCTGAAATAATAACTAACTATTAAATTATAGGTATTGGAATTTCCTTTCAAATTTGGCTGTTAGTGAACATAACGAATACAAATTTATCCGAAGTAACTAATTATCCGAAATAACGAATGCCGTATCTAAACGAATGGAACGTAACAAATTAATAATAATAAATAAGAATAATAATAATAATAAAAAACATTTTATTATTATTATTATTATTATTATTTATTATTATTAATAGATCTGTTCCATTTGTTTAGATGCGGCATTCGTTATTTCGGATAATTCGTAACTTCAGATAAATTCGTATTTGTTACGTTCACTAACAGCCAAATTTAACAGGAAATTCCAATACCTATAATTTAATAGTTAGTTATTATTAGTTAGTTAGTTAGTTATTATTTCGAATTTTCAGATTTTCAATCTTTCTAATTTTCAGATTTTCTTTCTTATATTCTTATTTTAAATTTTCGGATTTTCGAACTTTCGAACTTTCAAATTTTCAAATTTTCGAATTGACATATTTATGAATTTTCGAATTTTCGAATTTACAAATTTACAAATTGCGATCATAACGAATGACCCAAAAAATGAAAAAAAACAAAAACAAAATAAAACGAGAACAAACAAATTTTTCGGCAGTGCACAATGAACAGGGTGGAAATGGGATTGAACAAATGGTTTATTATCTCCATACCACCCCCACCTTGGAAATTAGAGATTTTCAGATTGGACAAACATGGTATCAGAATTTTGGAGGTCACCTGATAACCTCTTGGGCTTTAGACTTTTATAACGATGATATTTTGTGTCTTGGGATAGTGGGGGAACATCGCAGGCAAGGGGCTGACAATATCCATTTCTATCCATTTACACTCAACCTCATCCAATCAGAGAATGCTTTGCATTCATTCAGAAAAGCACCTCTAAACGGAACCCGGAATCTTGTGCGGTTCATTTAGTTCCGAATCTAAATTCGGACAAAGTTCCCGTTATTCGGGAATTCAGATGTACTCTAATTTCTAAATTAAAACAGTAATAAATTTTAACAAATCTGAAATAACTAAACGAAAATTTGGGGGCGAAATTTGGATAGTTTTCTAATCAAATTTGAATAGTTTTCTAATCTAATTCGAATTTCAGAAGAGAATAAAATAGAATAGAAAATAAAGAAATAGAATAGAAAAGAATAATGTTATTTTCATTTCCATCATGTCACCACTAATAATCTTTGTCAGAACTGTGCTGTTCTGTCATACTAATGTGTTATGTTGCATACCTTTAAATAAAGAATTTGATAAAGAAAAAAAAGAAGAATATAATAGAATAGAAAATAAAAGAATAGAAAATAATAGAGTAAAACTGTACAGAATAATAAAAAAAAAAGAATGAAAAAAAAAGAGATATAATTAAAAAAAAATAGAATAGAAAATAAAAGAACAGAATAGAGTGAAACAGAAAAAATTAGAATAGAAAAAATAAAAATAAATAAAAGAGAAAATAAAATAAAGGAATAGAATAGAATAGAATAAAAAAAGAATAGAATTTAATTTTTCGCTGCATACAAACAGTTATTTAGTTGCACGCATTTGCAAATACATGTGTAAGCTGCAGGCCGCGTCAAGGCTCCCTGTATGCTGCAGTTCTAACTCTAAAATTTAAGGTCTCCTCAATGGAAGCACATGTATGCTGATGGATAGATATAGGGCAGATATAGGGCAGGTGAGGGCAGGAGCACACTAAACACCCAGCACATGGAAGCAAAGGTGCTAGTGCGTTGCCTGACCACAATGACAACAATACATATAACAAAAATGTCACTGCCCTCATCTATGACTGGTCTTCACAGCAAGGAGCACTGGATGGGCGGACGCATGTCAATAAAAATTGCTGATTGGTTGGTAAGTTGAGCTTGGATATTCTGTGTGTTTTTTTATTGACATGCGTCCGCCCATCCAGTGCTCCTTGCTGTGAAGACCAGTCATAGATGAGGGCAGTGACATTTTTGTTATATGTATTGTTGTCATTGTGGTCAGGCAACGCACTAGCACCTTTGCTTCCATGTGCTGGGTGTTTAGTGTGCTCCTGCCCCTTTAATGGAGGGTGGGCTCCCCCCAGTCACCTGCCCTATATCTATCCATCAGCATACATGTGCTTCCATTGAGGAGACCTTACATTTTAGAGTTAGGACTGCAGCATACAGGGAGCCTTGACGCGGCCTGCAGCTTACACATGTATTTGCAAATGCGTGCAACTAAACCCCTGTTTTTAAACGCACTGTTAGACAGGTGAATTTGTTTTGTTGCTGATTGGTTGGTAAGTTGAGCTTGGATATTCTGTGTGTTTTTTATTGACATGCGTCCGCCCATCCAGTGCTCCTTGCTGTGAAGACCAGTCATAGATGAGGGCAGTGACATTTTTGTTATACAAACAGTTATGCCTAAAATTCATCTGGGCCTCCAAACACCCGCACGTGAGCTGGGACAAATGAGTAACTCCTACACTGAAGGGAGGTATAGGCCTCCCTGACATACATAAATACTATTGGTCGTGCCATCTGGCCAGAATAGTTGACTGGCACCTGCACAGTAAGACTAAAGCATGGATCAGACTCGAGGAGGCGTTCTCCCTACTGCCAATCCACCACCTACCATGGATCAGCCCTCCTGGAACCCCAAAGGACAGCAAAGCCCACCCCCTAATTGGCCCTACTTTGCAGATCTTTCGGACAATATGTAAAGGATTAAATATAGCCTCATCACTAGGGCCCCTAACCCCAATCGACCGAAACCCAGACTTCCCCCCAGGGATCACGAACTCTGACACTAACAGCACACATGCAGTCCTCTCACTCAGGGCACAAACTTTTTTTGACAAGGGTAGGCTTATACCCTTCCAAACCCTTTCCTCCCGACACCCTGATAAGGACATTCCCTTCTTCAAATCCCTACAGATTAGGCATTTCCTAATAAACTCCAAACCACACTCAAATTGGTGCAGAGACCATACACCTTTTGAAGCAATATGCACTAGAGCTGAACCCCAAAGACACGTGATATCAGACATGTACTCCATACCGTTTGCAGATAATAATCCTAAAGACAATGCGACTAGCCAAAAGTGGGAAAGGGAACGTGCAACAGATCTCTCACAGGAAGAGTGGGAACGTATTTTTACCCATATACACAAGGGGTCCTTAAACGTCTAAACTGATTTAAAATATACTCCAGGTGGTACAGGACCCCTGACAGAATCCAAAAAATTCCACCCCAGCATACCCCCACTTTGTTGGCGAAGCAACACAGCACACGGATCACTACTCCACCTATGGTGGGAGTGCCCCCAGATACAACCCTTTTGGAAAGAAGTACACCGTCTTATCTCCCATATAACAACCTACACCCCAGATTTCACACCAGCCCAATATCTACTCCACCATACATCCTTACCCCAGTCGGCCTACAAAAGATCTCTCACCCTACACCTCATCAACGCAGCAAAACTTTGTATACCCATACACTGGAAGGATAATTCTCCCCCCAGCATCTCAGAATGGTTCCAAAGAATTGAGAGAATAGCCGAAATGGAAGACCTAATCCAACAGGCGAGGGAGTCCCTGACGAAATTCCACAAAACATGGGCCTGCTGGAATTATTTTTAAGGAATCAGCAGAATACCGCAAGATATCAGCCACAGCTCCATAGACTGACCTGGGGGCAGGTACTCAGCACCAGACAAATACGCCGGACAACTGCCTACAGACACCCCCCCTACCGCACACCTCTCTTCCTTTACCCGTCTTCCCCCATAACAAAAACTAAGGTTCCCAGATGGACACATGGACTGGACTACTTAGAACGCACTCAAACTCCAAACCTCGACTAACAAAGGAGCATCGCCATTGTACCATATCCCAGAGGTTGAATTTTGATTTATTTGCAGTATTTAAGACACTAGGAGTCTCAATTACCCCAACCGGAAAACCAACGAGACAACAGGCAGAGGCATGGCTTGGAGCGCCCCCACCCACACACAGTTTGTTCCCGATAGGGGTGCGTGGGTGTCTTGGTGACCAACCCGGTTTCCCGACAAACTTCTAGTGGAGTCCCACAATTGTCTCAACAATATTGCTCGTCATGCTCACCTAGATCCGGGGACATCTATAGTTACCGTATATACTCGAGTATAAGCCGACCCGAATATAAGCCGAGTTACCTAATTTTACCACAAAAAACTGGAAAAACTTATTGACTCAAGTATAAGCCTAGGGTGTCCATCTGCATGCCTCACTTTGCCTCACTGTGTCCATGTGCATGCCTCACTGTGCCTTACTGTGCCCATGCCTCACTCTGTCCATGCCTCACTGTGCCCATGCCTCACTGTCATTGTGCCCATACCTCACTGTGTCCGATCTCCCTACCTGATCTCCGGCGCTGTTTGACTAGACTGACATTTACATGGGAGTCTATGGAAGGCCGGTACCGGGTCCCCAAAATCACCGGAGAAATTACCGTTTAACATGGGAGTCTAGGGAAGGAGTGCCCAGGTTTGAAAAATCGGTGCTCCCCGGCTGTAGGTCCCCCGGACATCAAACTTTGCACACTTGTAGATGAAGAGTGGGGCTACATGTGTGCCAACTTTGGATGGCCGGGAGCAGGCGCACAAAGGTGAAGATGGACACAGACTTGAGTATTTATATGACTAATGATATGGCTCTCTTTATTCTGTCTATACCTCATTGGTAAAATTGTACCTCAAATGCAAATTGTTATACTGTTCAATGTTCAATCTCATGTTCTATGCAGAAACCTCAATAAAAACATTGAAACAAAAAAAAATAGAATAGAATAAAGTAGAAAGAATATAACCATATTCTGAAATTCGAATTTCAAATAGAATAAATTTGAATTCAAATAGAAAAAAAAGAATAGAATAAAATAGAATAAAAAAGAATAGAATAGAAAAAACAATAGAATAGAATAAAATAGAAAAAATATAATCTTCTTTCAAAATTCGAATCTTGAATAGAATACATTTGAATGAGAATAGAATAGAAAAAAAAATAGATTAGAATAGAAAATAAAAGAATATAATAGACTAGAAAAAAACAATAGAATTTAATAAAATAGAAATAATATAACCATCTTCCAGTTTTCGAATTTCTAATCAAATAAATTGTATTTCGAATAGAATAGAATAGAATTGAAAATAAAATAATAGAAAAAACAATAGAATAGAAAGTATATAACAATATAAACATCTTGGGAAATTCTAATTTTGAATAGAATAAATTGAAATTCGAATAGAATAAAGAAAGAAAGAGCTGCGCAAAAAAATATTAAACAAAAAATGAATGTGTGCATACATGTGAAATGATCATCTAGTACCGGACTATTGGTGTAAGTGACAAATAAATGACAATAATGTGAACACCAATAAATTTGATAATTTGGATGAACACCAATAAAAACTAAATGAAAACCAATAAAAATCAATTGATCAAGTGAATGTCCATAAAAAAATCCATAATGAAATCCAAAATAGAATCCATGATTAGAATAGAAAAAAATAAAATAGAAAATAAAAGAATAGATTAGAAAAGAATAGAATAGAATAGAAAAAAAACAATACAATAGAATGGAATAGAAAGAATATAACCATCTTCCAAAATTTTAATTTCTAATAGAATAAATTTGATTTCAAAAGGATTTTGAATGGATTAGAATTTTCCGAATTCGGTCAAATTGAGTTTGAAAAAAACTAAATTAAATCCAAAAATGAATTTAATAAATGTAACACATTTAACTAAACAAATTTTTGTAAATAATGAATCGAAACGAAACAAAATAAATGTTTTCATTCTGCACATGTCTAATGGAGATGGCTGTAGTAGCAGTGTAGTAGCAGTGTAGTAGCAGTGACTACTTCAGTGATTTCCAGCTCCTGGAGGGATCCCACAGGCATGGTATATGCAGAGTTACATTGGTCCAAGCTGGTGCGATGAAACTATGTAAAATATCCATACCTGAAATACTTACATACATAGCCAAAAATCCAAATGCTGATCACTCTTCAGAGAATTCATATGTATATATAAATTCTCTGATGAGTGATCAGCATTTGGATCACTCTTCAGAGAGCATTTGACAGGTGATGAAGAGAAGAGACATATTACCTCCTCTCTGCCTGTTTTAACCCCGTACGAGCGCGCTGCAACCGCGTGCATTGCACGCAGTTGTGGGGCGCTTGCAGAGCGGCATTATTCACTTGAATGGATCTTGTTCGATGGGGGTATAAGTATAGTATAGCACTGTGAAGTATTATAGCATTGCAGTCGTGACATGTGTATACCCCTATCCACTGCTTCTGTTACTATTAGGGGGTAGCGTGTGTGGGTGGTAAAAGTACAGCTTAACTCTAAGGCTGCTTTCACACTGGGGCGGGGGCGGCGGCGGCGGTAAAGCTTTACCGTCGTTTTTGCAGAGGTATTCGGCCACTAGCGGGGCGCTTTAAACCCTGACTAGCGGGCAAAAAAGCGGTAAAACCACCCGCAAAGCGCCGCTGCTTTCACACTGAGACTGCAGGGGAGCTTTTTTTAAGGCGCTTTACAGGCGCTATATTTAGCCTCAAAGCGCCTGAAAAACGCCTCAGTGTGAAAGGGGTCTAATAGGATGCCACAGCTGTACAAATACAGCCACAGCTCCAAATTTGACAAGTGTGCAGGTGTGGGTGAGTGGCCCCGAATGCACACTGTTTGTGTTATAGCCGTATACCTGCACCATGTCGAATTAGGACCTGCGGCTGTGTTCATATAGCTGCTGCATCCCCATAGTGTAACATAGGCTGCCTGGACACAGCTTTAGGCGGCTCCAACCACATAAACAAACCACTGATTTGCACTGTACAGGCCACAGCACCCATGTGAATGTGCCCCAACACCTCATTCATTCACACACAGAACTTTATTTAACCGGTTCCCACCCGGCCTATGGGGCTATGGGCTGGCCTCTTGTCAATCCGAGTGGACGTCACATCCAGGGCCCGCGATCTGTCACCGGCTGTATTCACTGGACCCAGCCGATGACTGATCATTGAACTGACCCCTTGCCGGTACCATGTGACCACTGTAACCAATCACAGTAGGTCACACAACAGTTATAAACAATGGGTGACTTCCTTTTTAAGCCATCCATTGTATACAATTGTGTTGCTAGCTGCGATTGGTCACAGTGATCACATGGTACAGACTGGGCCAATCACAGCCCATCTGTGCTATGTGATCAACTGTGGCCAATCACAGCTAATCACAACACAACAAACTGAATAAATCAATTTCATTCAGGAAAATGCTTGCATATAGCAATGAAATTGCAAACATAATGTATAAAAAAACATAGTGTTTAAACAAAAAAAAATACAGATCACTTCACTAGAGTAGTACAATATCACTATGGTAACAATATATTGTTTTGGTCAGAGTGTGTAAAAAAAAAAAAAAACGTAAAAAAGAGAAAGAAAATATATTAAACAATAAAAAAAATTGAAAATATTATCATTTTTTTTCCGTACTAACACCAGTCAGTGTCCCTGATCACTGTCACACCTGTTTTATGATGATGCTGTACTGCACTGATGACAGTATGTAAAAAAAAATAATCCTATTTCTTCATTTTCCAAAACGTATTTTCATTAAAGTGGTTGTAAACCCACTTTTTAAACAAAGCCCTACAGGTAAGCCTAGATTAAGGCTTACCTGTAGGTGCAAGAAATATCTCCTTAACCTACACGGTTAAGGAGATATTTGTATGTAAATGCGGCGACGCTGACGTCACCCCATTCACAAATTCGGCTAGGTCGCAACATTCGACGACGTAGCCGAATTCGACAGCTCACGCGCGCGTGCGCGGAGTCACGTCTTCTCCGCTCCGGCCAATCACAGCGCCGGAGCGGCGCTGTGATTGGCTGCAGCGGCGATACCCGGAAGTAACATTCCGGCTATCGCCGCAGCGATGGATGCGGCTAGAGGAGGGACACGGACGACTTCGGGGGCCCCGATCGAAGGTAAGTGGTACATAATGAGCTAGTATGCTAGTCATACTAGCTCATTATAGCTTTGTCTTGCAGGTTAGTCAAAAAAAAAAAAAAAAAAAGATATAAGGGTTTACAACCACTTTAATGTATTTATTATTATTATTTATTATTATTATTATTATTATTATTTACCAAATATTTGGACAAAAAAATGACGACTTCAAAAAACCCACCATGCCTCTTACTAAATACCTTGGACTGTCTACATTCCAAAAAGGGGTCATTTGGGGTGCATTTGTACTGTCCTGGCATTTTTGAGCCTGAAGAAATTAAATTGGCTGTCAGTACATCAGGATTGATCAATTTTCACATATATACCATCGTTTGTGGACGTCACATCCATGGCCGTGCAGCAGCGTGATCTGTCACCGCCTTTGTCCAGTGGATCACGGCCTATCTGTGCTATATGATCAGCTATGGCCAATCACAGCTAATCACAACAAAACAAACTGAATGAATCCATTTCATTCAGGAAAATGCTTGTGTAATAGATCGATTCTGGTACAATACCAGAAAACTATTCCCTTATTCTGCCGGCGGTCCGAATTTATTTTAAAATACACATGCAGGCCTGCTTGAAGAATTGTACACTGAGTCTTATCAGTATAGCTTCCTTCTCATGTATGACTCAAGAGAAAGCTCTTTATTCAAACTCGGCTTATATAGACAATGTGACATAAGAAATCGTCATCACAAACATGTACATATGATTGGCTGCTTCCTTATATGGTGCTTCTTCTTTTGTGACGTCTACTTGCATATAGCAATGAAATTGAAAACATAATGTGTAAAAAAACATAATGTGTAAAAAAAAAATTAAAAAAAGGAAAAATGTCCACAGAGATGTACAATATCACTATGGTAACAATATATTGTTCTGTTCAGAGTGTGTAAAAAAAAAAAAAAAGGTAAAAAATAGGAAAATATAATAAACAATAAAAAAAATGTAAAGAATTTTTTTTTTTTCGTACTGTCACCAGTCAGTGTCCCTGATCACTGCCACACCTGTTATATGATAATGCTGTACTGCACTGGTGACAGTATGTAAAATTATTTCTTAATTTTCCAAAACGTATTAATATATATATATATATATATATAAATATAATTTATATTAATATAATATTTATTATTATTATTATTATTATTATTTCCAAAAAATTTGGACAAAAAATTACAAACTCACAATGCCTCTTACTAAATACCTTGGACTCTCTACATTCCAAAAATAGGTCATTTGGGGGGTATTTGTACCGTCCTGACATTTTTGGGCCTGAAGAAATGAGATCAGGATTGATCAATTTTCACATATATACCATACATTGTGGATTGTATAACATTCCTACAGAATAAATATTATACACTGATTTGGGGTTATTTTCACCAAAAAAATGCAGCAGAATCCATTTTGGCCTAAATTTATGAAGAAAGATTATGTATTTGAAAAATTTTATAACAGGGTGGGTGGGCTGTCAGGGCTCTATGATTTCTAAAAGCAGCCCTGCACCCGCAGCTACTGACCGGTGACCCCCCTGGGTCTCCCGCATGTAATCATTAATGGTCACATTCGCATATCTGAATGGGGATCCAATCTTTCCAATTCCAGGGTAGGGATTTCTTGCAACAAGCAAACTCTCTGTACAAAAGGCTGGAGGTGATTGTAGCCGTATTAGTGCACTTGCGACAGAAACAATTGAGTACTGTCCGTGATACTTTATTTTTTATTTTTTGCACTAACATACAATTTTTTCAGGACAAGCTATCGGGGTATGTCCCCTTCTTCAAGGTCCCAGCAGAGCTTGAGAGAAAATAGACTGCGAGAAATTGACGGAGCTGGGAATTCAGGTTCTCAGATCTCACTATTATTAGAGATATACAAGGCAGGATCCATCTACAACTGAACGTTCAGATTTGTGCGGAGTGACCCTTTATGTTCTGAACTGCTGACCTCCTGCAGACTTGGCAGTTGCACTTCCCAGGAGATGCCCGGCTCTAAACAGGCACCACATGACCTGATATTCAATCCACAATTCATTGCTATTGCTTGATGGTTGACGGCGAAGTTAGTTCTGATTGAGGCGTGAAAGCCGGTGAAAACGGTTTATGGCAGATCGGCATAACAAGATGATTTCCTGTTGACTGCTCGCCTCCTGCACGCCGGTGGGCACAGATGATCCCGAGCGAACATTATAACTAATTCCGGCCTGCAATTCCAAATATGTGATCTTTGTTTGTTATAGTGACTTGTAGCTGAGCAGAAGACTGTCAGTAAAGAGGACCTGTCTCTGATAGGGGCCTGTTAATAAATAGAATATAATGCAAGGTAGATGGGAATTGCTTGGCTTCACAGGATTTTTTCAATAAAGTTTTTTTAGGACTTCAAATACTGGACTGGTGAAGGCAAAGACCACCAAACTGCCACTTTGAAGGACATGCCCAAAAAAATGAATAAGGGAATAATTGCCCTTTAGTCCAATTCATAACTACAATTTTAATTAATTATTATTAGTAAACATAAATACCGTATTTATCGGCGTATAACATGCCTCGGCGTATAACACGCACCCTAATTTTAAGAGGGAAGTTTAAAGAAAAAAACTTTTAGGAGGGAAGTTTAAGGAAAAAACATTTTAAATGCCCTTCAATGCAGCCTTATCAGTGTCCATCTGCAGCCTTGCCCATCATTGCAGAATGATCAGTGTCCATCTGCAGCCTTGCCATCTATCTGCAGCCTTGCTATCTATCTGCAGCTTTGCCCCCATCCATCTGCTGCCTTGCCGCCTTGCCATCCATCTGCCGCCTTGCCATCCATCTGCAGCCTTGCCCCCATCCAGTGTCAATCTGCAGCCTTGAGGAAACGAGCGCCGCCGAGATACACAGAGCCGGATGTCCTGTGTACTCGGCTCCTCTAGGCTCGTCTCGCAGTCCCGCCCCTTGGCCCGGCTCCTATGATGGACATAACACCGGTCCAATGGCGGGAGGCGTGACTGCAAGCGGAGCCGAGTACACAGTTCACTCGGCTCTGTCTATTTTGGCGGCGCTCGTTCCCTCCGAGGCAACCATTCGGCGTATAACACGCACCCACGATTTTCCCCTTATTTTAAGGGGAAAAAAGTGTGTGTTATACGCTGATAAATACGGTAAATTCTGTAAATATTGATAAAATTGATAAAGCAATAATTAAAGTGATTGTAAGTGATTGATACATTTTATGCATTAAGATAAAAAAAAACCTTCTGTGTGCAGCAGCCCCCCTCAGCCCGCTAATACTTACCTGAGCCCCATCTCTATCCAGCGATGTTGCAAGAGAGACTCGGCTGCCCAGGACTCTCCTCCTCATTGGCTGAGACAGCAGCAGCGGAGAGACATTGGCTGCCGCTGCTGTCAATAAAAGTGAGCCAATGAGGAGAGACAGTGCGGGGCCTAGCCGGGGCTCCATGTCTAAATGGACACAGGAAGCTGTGACTCGGCTCGGGTGCCCCCATAGCAAGCTGCTTGCTGTGGGGGCACTCGTCAGGAGGAAGGGGCCAGGAGCGCAAAAGAGGGACCCGAGAAGAGGAGGATCGGGGCTGCTCTGTGCAAATCTACTGCACAAGGCAGGTAAGTATAACATGTTTGTAATTTTTAAGAAGAAAAAAAAACAAGACTTTACAATCACTTTAACCACTTCCTTACTGGGCACACATTCCCCCTTCCTGCCCAGGCGAAATTTCAGCTTTCGGCACTGTCACGCTTTGAATGACAATTGCGCGGTCGTGCAACGTGGCTCCAAAATTAACGTCCTTTTTTTCCCACAAATAGAGCTTTCTTTTGGTGGTATTTGATCATCTCTGCGGTTTTTATTTTTTGCGCTATAAACAAAAAAGAGCGACAATTTTCAAAAAAACACAATATTTTTAGATTTTTGCTATAATAAATATCCCAATTTTTTTTAAAAAAGAAAAAAAAATTCCTCAGTTTAGGCCGATACGTATTCTTCTACATATTTTTGGTAAAAAAAAAACAAAACGCAATCAGCGTTTATTGATTGGTTTGTGCAAAAGTTATAGCGTTTACAAAATAGGGGGTCGTTTTATGGCATTTTTATAATTGTTTTTTTTTTTACTAGTAATGGCGGCGATCAGTGATTTTTTTCGTGACTGCGACATTATGGCGGACACAGCGGACACTTTTGACACTATTTTGGGACCATTCACATTTATACAGCGAACAGTGCTATAAATATGCACTGATTACTGTATAAATGTGACTGGCATGGAAGGGGTTAACACTAGGGGCGAGGAAGGGGTTAAATGTATGCCCTGGGAGTGATTACTACTGTGGGGGGAGGGGACTGACTGGGGGAGGTGACCGATCTGTGTCCCTATGTACAAGGGACACAGCATCAGTCTCCTCTCCCTTACAGGACATGGATCTCTGTGTTTACACACAGAGATCCATGTCCTTGTCTGTGTACCGGCCGATCGCGGGTACCCGGCGGACATCGCGGCCGCCAGGCACACGCATCGGCACTACAGTGACGCGCCGGGGACGTGCTCGCGTGCCCCCCAGTGGCCAGAGGAGCGGAGGTCGTAAAAGGACGGCCTCCCGGCATTTAAGAACCACCTTGCGGCCGTACATAGTCGTACGGCGGGCGCGAGGTGGTTAAACACATAATAAATAATAATAATAATAATAATACAACTATAAAAAGAATATATAATCAGAATGAAGTATTCCATAAAAAATTCTCATATGAAAACATTTCAAAAAGTTTTTGTTTTATTATTTGCCATTGTCATTTAATATACAGTCAGTATACAGTCGGTAAAATAAGTATTGAACAAGTCACCATTTTTCTCTGTAAATATATTTATAAAGGTGCTATTGAGGTGCTATTGAGATGAAATTTTCACCATTACACATTACATATATCCAGTGCTAGAGGTGCCGGAACTGCGTTCCCCCGCGTTCCACGAAAAAAAGCCCTGTATATATATATATATATATATATATACAGCAGGTAAAATAAGTATTGAACACGTCACCATTTTTCTCTGTAAATATATTTCTAAAGGTGCTATTGACATTATTTTTTTTTTTACCACATGTCGGTAACAACCCATGCAATCCATACATCCAAAGACACCAAAAAAAAAATAAGTTCAGAAATACAGTTTTTGTTTTAATTGAAAAATGATCATGTTTGCTATATACAGACAGGTAAATATATTATTATTATTATTATTATTATACAGGATTTATATCGCGCCAACAGTTTGTGCAACGCTTAACAAAATAAAGGCAGACATTACAGTTACATAACAATTTGGTACAAGAGGAATCAGAGGGCCCTGCTCATTAGAGCTTACAATCTAAAAGGGGAGGGTCAATTGACACAAAAGGTAATAGCTGTGGGGGGATGAGCTGATGGAGGAAGTAAAACAGTGTTAGTTAGAAGCAGGATAGGCTTCATACATCTACAAATATTAGTTTAATTGTTTCTCATAAAATCAAATTGTTTAATTTTTTATTTGATTTATATTACATAGACATAGTAATTGAAATTATTATCACCTGTAAAATATCTAACTTCTAAAATTTGTTTTAATTCAAAAATGATCATGTTTGCTGTATACAGAGAGGAAAATATATCTATAAATATTAGTTTAATCATTTCTCATAAAATCGAATTGTTTAAATGGTTTGTTGGTATTTTTTTTTAATATTACATAGAAATAGTAATTGAAATTATTATCGCTTGTAAAATATCTAATTTCTAATTACATCACAGGTCTAGGGTATCTTTCTGCTTCAGCGATGTCACCAGTTCCTAGTGGGCGGGTCTTGGCATATATCCTCCTGCAGTACAATAGGCTCTGCATAAAGGGGGCCAAGCTTTAGATATATCACTGTTATTATACTCTATGGCAGAACAGCATTGTCACCACGTCACCTTAGGCAGGCCTTCTAACTTGGAGTACAACCCCGCCTTCCTCTTTGGCTCCAACAGACAGAGAGGAAATGTGTTGTAGTTCACAGAAGACAGCTGGGAAATTTGATAACATTTTTTCATATTTACGTTTGGTGCACAGGAAGTGAAACGTACACTGCATTTCTGGCAGGATCAACAGTTATTTTTCAAGATCTACAGAAAATGTTCCTAACCTGAGAATAGAAAGCAAATGCAGCTACCGCATTCATGGACTACTAAGCTGCAGTATACAATTTTATTTCTCAAGCCAATGGCAAAATGATCATTGCCACATATACCGCAGGGATATGCAATTAGCGGACCTCCAGCTGTTGCCAAACTACAAGTCCCATGAGGCATAGCGAGACTCTGACAGCAGCAAGCATGACACCCAGAGGCAGAGGCATGATGGGACTTGTAGTTTTGCAACAGCTGGAGGTCCGCTAATTGCATATTCTTGATCTAAAGTATAACTTAAGCCCCATACACACGGTAGGACTTTTTGACAACAAACTTCAAAATTAGCACTTTTTAAAAAAAAATCCTACCTTGTGTACGCTCCATCGGACAAACTTTTTCGGTTTTCATCGGACAAAAGTTCGCTCTGCAAACGAACAAACTTTTCGGCAACAAAAGTCCTACGATGCAAAGTCCTATCGTGTGTACAGAAATCCATTGGACTTTAGTCCAAAGTACAAACACGCATTCTCAGAACCAATGTTAAAATCAACCAACAATAGCAGAAGTTGACCAAAGGGTGGCGGTAAAGAGCAGAAAAGAGCAGAAAAACCACGTGATGTTGGGAAAGTTTTGGGAAAGTTTGCAGAAAAGTCCTGCCGTGTGTATGCTATGGGTGTGCCCGGCCAACTCCTTTCGGACAAAAATCCACAGAAAAGTTTGTTTGAAGTCCGGCCGTGTGTACGAGGCTTAAGACAGATTATTGATACTGTGTAACCACATAATTTTTTGGGGACAATTTCAGCATATGGGCTGCAATACTCACAATGGCCACTTGGTGATGCACATCCCAGTTTACTTTTGCCCTAAAATTTTTTAGTACATTTGCAAATAAAATTTCAATTATCTTTGTCCACCAACAAGTTCTTGTGAGCACAGGGCCCCCTCTCCACATTCTATACCAGTGGTCTCCAAACCGCGGCCCGGGGGCCGGATGTGGCCCTTTGCTTGTCTCTATCAGGCCCTTAGGGCAGTGTTTCTCAACTCCAGTCCTCAAGGCGCCCCAACAGGTCATGTTTTCAGGATTTCCCTCAGATGAAACAGCTGTGGGAATTACTAAAGCAGTTAAACTGATCAAATAACCTGTGCAAAACAATGGAGAGCCTGAAAACATGACCTGTTGGGGCGCCTTGAGGACTGGAGTTGAGAAACACTGCCTTAGGTTACTATTCCTCCCACTGATACAAGGCACTAACTAGTCCTTCTACTAACGCCAACAATGGGGTATAATTCCCATAACTGATACCAACAATAGGGCACTATTCCTACCACTGACACCAATGATAAAGCACTATTGCTTCCACTGACACCAATGATGGGGCACTGTTCCTCCCAATGACACCAATGATGGGGCACTATTTCTAATAATATTCCTCCCACTAATACCAATGGTGGGGCAAGGTTTATTCCCATTGATGCCAGGGCATTTTCGACTCATGTTGGCCACAGTCTGGCCCCCTCAAAGTCTGAAAGACAGTAAACTGGCCCTTTGTTCAGAAAGTTTGGAGACTGCTGTTCTATACTGTTCTCTCTTTTGGTAATTATGTGTTCATTTGGTAATTTCTCTAGATGTGCAATCACTACAGAATATTTTAGTTCTGTAAAAATTTTAATAATTGTAATAATGGTAAAACTGATGTTTAATCTACTTATATTTTGCCTTCCCTGCCTCTATTTTCATCATAGGTGTGCATAGCCTATTGGGTGTGCACCTCAAAGCTCAAACACATATATGCTGATGATATTAGTAGGGTAGAGATTGGTGTCAGTAGTTTTTATTTGTATTATTTTATTTTCTATTATTTTTTACAATTTTATTTTTATTTTTTTACAATTTTGTTTTTACAATTTTATTTTTACAATTTTAGTTTACTTATTTATTTATTTTTTAGGAGCCCTGTTAGGGGGCTTTGGTGAAACACGTGGGAATCTGTGCCATGGGTGATTAGGGTGTGCCCAGGAACACCCTGTGTGCACGCCTATGATTTGCATGCAGACTGCCCCAAGTAACGCCCACATGTGATGCTGAGCCTTCAAGATTGAAAGATTTGAAATTCAATGAATGAAAAGGGTGGGCCAGGGACAGTCAGTCTGGGGAAGAAAGGGCTAGATCAGAGGTCTCCAAACATTCTAAACAAAGGGCCGGTTTACTCTTGGAGGGCCAGACTTTGGCCAGCGGGAGTGGACATTTTCCTGGCATCAGTGGGAGTAAATATCTGGTATTAGGGGAAGGAATAGTGCCCCATTGCTGGTATCATAGGGAGGAATAGTGCCCCATTAGTGATGTCAGGGGGAGAAATGGTCCTCCATTGTTGGTGTCAGATGGCAGAATAGGGTCTCGTATCAGTGGGAGGGATACTGCCCCAAGGGCCGGATAAAGGCAAGCAAAGGGCCACATCTTGCCCTCGGGCCGCCGTTTGGAGACCACTGGGCTAGATGATACTGGATGCAGCATACACATCTAGATCAGCTGGCTTCTTTTCAACTGTGCAGAAAACTAAAGAGAAAAAAAAAGAGATAACTTCAGATTTCCTGAGCAATAAAGAACTTTAGTAATCCCCTAAAAGTCCCCTGCAACCCTTATGCCGTGTACACACGATCGGTTTTACCGAAAAAAAAACTGTCCGATTGACTTTTTTCATCGGACAAACCGATCGTGTGTGGGCCCATCGGTCTTTTTTCCATCGGTGTGAAAAAATAGCACGTTTTAAATTTATCCGATGGAAAAAAAAACGATAGCAAACTCCGATCGTCTGTGGGGAACTCCATCGGACAAAAAAACCCAGGCATGCTCAGAATCAAGTCGACGCATGCTCAGAAGCATTGAACTTCATTTTTCTTGGCTCGTCGGAGTGTTTTACGTCACCGCGTTTGGGGCGGTCGGATTTTTGACTGATGGTGTGTAGGCAAGACTGATGGAAGTCAGCTTCATCGGATTTCCGATGGAAAAATCTGATTTGAATCCATAGGAAATCCGATCGTGTGTACAGGGCTTTACAGTTCTCTTGCTGAATATAGCTGCAACTATCCAAAAATAAAAATTTCAAATAATTTGTAAATTTTGAGGCTCGGCGCTGCTCCCTATGATCATGTTGTCCCAGAAACTGGCCTAGGTCTCAAGTGCGGCCCCTGACATCATCAAAGGGCCACACATATTGCTTAGAGTTTTGTAATGCCACAAAAAATGATCAGTGATATTGAATATAGGATGGTCAGAGACGGAGGGCATGCTACAGGAGACAACGGACATTCTGCTGACTGGGGATATGTGGCAGGAGACTGTCAGAGACTGGGAACACATTACAAGGGACTGTCAGAGACTGAGAACACGTGACAAGGGACTGTCAGAGACTGGGAACACATTACAAGGGACTGTCATAGACTGGGAACACATTACAAGGGACTGTCAGAGACTGAGAACACGTGACAAGGGACTGTCAGAGACTGGGAACACATTACAAGGGACTGTCAGAGACTGGGAACACATTACAAGGGACTGTCAGAGACTGAGAACACGTGACAAGGGACTGTCAGAGACTGGGAACACATTGCAAGGGACTGTCAGAGACTGAGAACACATTGCAAGGGACTGTCAGAGACTGGGAACACATTACAAGGGACTGTCAGAGACTGGGAACACATTACAAGGGACTGTCAGAGACTGAGAACACATTGCAAGGGACTGTCAGAGACTGGGAACACATTACAAGGGACTGTCAGAGACTGAGAACAGATGACAAGGGACTGTCAGAGACCGGGAACACATTACAAGGGACTGTCAGAGAGCGGGAACACATTACAAGGGACTGTCAGAGACTGGGAACACATTACAAGGGACTGTCAGAGACTGAGAACACATTGCAAGGGACTGTCAGAGACTGGGAACACATTACAAGGGACTGTCAGAGACTGAGAACAGATGACAAGGGACTGTCAGAGACCGGGAACACATTACAAGGGACTGTCAGAGAGCGGGAACACATTACAAGGGACTGTCAGAGACTGGGAACACATTGCAAGGGACTGTCAGAGACTGGGAACACATTGCAAGGGACTGTCAGAGACTGGGAACACATTGCAAGGGACTGTCAGAGACTGAGAACACGTGACAAGGGACTGTCAGAGACTGGCAACACATTGCAAGGGACTGTCAGAGACTGAGAACAGGTGACAAGGGACTGTCAGAGACCGGGAACACATTACAAGGGACTGTCAGAAACTGGGAACACATTGCAAGGGACTGTCAGACACTAAAACACATTACAAGGGACTGTCAGAGACTTGAAACACATTACAGGGGACTGTCAGAGACTGAGAACAGGTGACAAGGGACTGTCAGAGACCGGGAACACATTACAAGGGACTGTCAGAGCCCGGGAATACATTACAAGGGACTGTCAGAGACCGGAAACACATTACAAGGGACTGCCAGAGACTGAGAACACATTGCAAGGGACTGTCAGAGACTGAGAACACGTTGCAAGAGACTGTCAGAGATCAATGCCGTGATTGTCCCTTTAAAAGTCAGCACTCCTTTCCTAAAAAATTGCAGGCACCACATTTGATATTCCTCTCAGCAAGATCTATTCTAAAAGGTCAGAAAAAAAATTATACAAATAAATAAATGAATAAATAAAGAAATACTATGTATATTACTCTTTGTATCACTTGACCCTCCCTCTTAGATTGTAAGCTCTGAGGAGCAGGGCCCTCTGATTCCTCCTGTATTTATTTGTATTGTAATTGTACTGTCTGCCCTCATGTTGTAAAGTGCTGGGCAAATTGTTAGTGCTATATACAGTAAATCCTGTATTATAATAATATATAAATAAATATACAAATAAATAAAAATAAATACAATATATCTAAATACTGTAAATATACAAATAAATAAATATACAAATAAATAAAAAATAAACACAACGTATCTAAATAAATGTGCAAATAAATTAATATGCAAATAAATAGATTGTATATACGGTAAGTAAATATGTAACCAAATAAAAATAAATACATTCCATGCTGAATCAGAATCTGTGCATTTTCTGCTGTATGTACCGGTACACTGTTCTTAACAAGCAGTTGGGTGCATCCTGGATTTGTCTTCCTTGATTTATGTATTGGGCTGTATGTTTGTAAGTTATATAAACTTTACTTTCTGATTTTAAATAAATAAATACAATGTATATAAATAAATATACAAATGCATAAATGCTTGTATGGATAAATAACATTTCTATAAGTTATCAACCACTTGCCCACCGCGCTATAGCCAAAAGATGGCTACAGCGCAGTGATTTAGTTCTGGGAGGGCGTCTGTAACGGCACCCCAAGTATGAAAGGGGTTAACGCCGTTTAGGATATTTCCTCTCTGGACACACATCCACTGCCGATCCTCCACAGTCAGGCGACCGCTTCCCATAAGATTAATCCTTCCAAACATACGAGACAAACACTCTGTATGAAGTTTCCAACTAGACTGACAATCTTTAATGACAAACTCCCAGTTTTATACACACGGAGAGGAGGTTCTTACATTCTCCTCAGACAATACACCTCTGACCAGACCTAATTTACATGAGCTAATTAACTACAGTGATGACTCAGACACATGACCTTTAGGCTAGCCTCACTGTCTCCCAATACACATCTGACATCTTAGCAGACACAGGTGGGCATACCTCCCAACTTTGTAAAGTCCCTTCGCGGGACATTCTGATGTCCCCTCTCCCCTGCCAACCAGAGTTGTTGAGCGGGGGAGGGGGGGGACATTGGCAAAAAAAAACGGGAATTGCCACAGAAGTTGTTGAGAGGGGGGGGGGGGGTTGCTGCCGGAACATTAAAAAAAAAAAAAAAAGGACTTGCAAAAAAAGAAAACAAAAAAAAAAAATTGGAGCGCGGCGGGGGGCCGCCGATCGGGGGGGGGGGCATACTAGTGCGCCGATCGCGAGGGGGGGGGGCTCTTACCTGCTGATGCTGCTCCTCTTCTTCTCTTCATGTTTCCTGCTGTGTGGGAAACATGATAGTCTCGCGGGAGTGCGGGAAGGAGGAGCCTCTGCGGGTAAAACCCACACAATCCGTGCCAGTTGGGAGGTATGCAGGTGGGGGCTGGATGTGGTGACATTAGCATCTAACAGTATGTGTCCCAACATCATGAAGGAGTCACTTTCCAGTTAACCTGTTGAGTTCATAATCAAACAGTAAATAGTTCTTTACAGTATCCTGGGGAATATTGTGGAAAACTATCACTGTCCCATTTTAAAGCAATCCAAGACATATTCTTAATGTCCATTATTTTCTTGCTCACCCTGTGCCCAAAGTGACCCCTGTCACAGCGTCTATTAACTGATCGCTGTAAAAGGGCCAATCACAGTGGCCCTTTACCATGTAAAAAGCTGTGTCTAATCACATTTTCTTTCCTCAGCGCTGTCACTGTGTGAAGAAAGTAAAGCCCATAACCAGCAATCCTGTGACAGCACGCATTTACACTGATAATCAGGGCACTGATCATTGGTGCAGCCCTATCAGCGCAGCTTATTAGTGCTTATCAGTGCCACCTATCACTGTTTCCTCATCAGTGCCCATCAGTGCAGCCTTGTCAGTGTCTCCTCATTAGTGCCCATCAGTGCAGCTTATCAGTGCCCATCAGTGCAGCTTATCCGTGTCCATCAGTGCAGCCTCATCGGTGCACATCAGTGCAGCCTATCAGTGCCCATCAGTGCAGCCTCATCGGTGCACATCAGTGCATACCTCATCAGTGCCCATCAGTGCAGCCTATCAGTGCCCATCAGTGCAGCCTCATCAGCGCAAATCAGTGCATCCTCATCAGTGCCCATCAGTGCAGCCTATCAGTGCCCACCAGTTCATACTTCATCTGCGCACATCAGTGCAGCCTATCAGTGCCCATCAGTGCAGCCTCATCGGCGCAAATCAGTGCATCCCCATCAGTGCCCATCAGTGCAGCCTATCAGTGCCCATCAGTGCAGCCTCATCGGCGCACATCAGTGAAGAAGAAAAATTACTTATTTGAAAAATATTATAACAGAAACAAAGAAAACCGTTTTTTGTTTTCAAAATTTTCGGCCTTTTTTTCATTTGTTTAACAAAAAAATATAAAAAACCCCAGTGGTGATTAAATACCACCAAAATAAAGCTGTCTCAATTTGTTTTTTTTTATAAAAAATGCAATATGGATACAGTGTTGCATGACTGCGCAATTGTCATTCAAAGTGTGGCAGCGCTGAAAGCTGAAAATTGGTCTGGGCAAAAAGGGGGTAAAAGTGTTCGGTAGACAAGTGGTTAAACAAATAAACAATTTAAATGTATCTAAATAAAATTTGGTCACAAGTATCTGACACAGATCAGCTCCTGCTGCAACCTCTCATCTTGTGACTTGTTACAAAGTTACAATGTTGCAGTCTGATCACTGGGGGGAGGGGAGACTGGGGAAATGCTTCCTCCTGCCTGCAGCAGACTGATGACATCATCTCAGCCTAGGCTAACCAGACTGCTTTCTATTAATAAAAGAATAGATAGTAAATACAAAGTAAGAATGTGTGAAATAAATAAACCAAATTTTTTCGCTAGTAGAATATTTCCCGTCGCCGTCTCAGGGTAAGCACCTTGGCAGGGAAAACACTGACTACTGGCTGCTGGGGCCCCAGGGCTGCACAGTTGGCACCAAATGGCTACAGGTTGGGCCCCAGAGCTGTAGCTAGATTAATATTGGAATGCTGTTATCGGTCTGTTTTTATAGAGCATTACAATGTCTCATTACAATCCCCCAATTCTCTATCACTAATATTCAGCACCAGGAGAGTTTTTGTATTAAACAAACTTGTCACCATCAAAGGCGGACTCTCCTCACCTCTTCTTCTAAGTGAAGTCGAGCTTTTCCTGGCATTGCAGTTAGTGCCGCGGTTTACTCGTGTTTCATTTTTAACCAAGAGTGTAAACATGGCAGAAGTCTGTGTAGCTGCTGGGTGTCAGGCCAGGGATTAGCTGGCACATTCACCCTGGTATTAATCTACCTCCTGAACTGTGCCAGCTCGAGGCTGAGCTGTGCCAGCTTAAGATAAGCATATTTAAAGCTGAACAAAAACTTTCCTTTGAATATATATATTCCTTGGCAATCACAAGGATATGAATAATCTTAGTTAGTACCCATTGCCTGTGCAAACCCAGATATTACCTTGTAAAAGTAGCGGTGGCATCATCATTGCGCTGTATAACAGGCATAACTGTGAGAAGGTCACAATATTCTCCCTAACATTGTCCTCATATCCAGGTGAACAGCAACATCTTTGTTCAGGTACCAGTCAGTGTCACCAACTACTTCCTGAACTGAGATGCTGTCGCAGAGATGACACCGTCATGTAAATCCTGTTGCCTGTGCAGATCTTTGAAACAGATCAGCCTCTGCTGCAGCCTCTCACCTTACTACAAAGTTCCAAGGATTCAGTCTGATCACTTGGGGAGGGGAGACTGAGGAAATGTTTCCTCCTGCCTGCCATAGCATGATGAGATCATCTCAGCCTAGGCAAAGTCACTGACTGGAGCTCAAGGACAGACTTCTAATAATAAAAGATGGAGCTTTTCTGAAAAAAAATATTTACATGTCAAGAATTTATTCATGTGGTAGCTACTGACAGGTCCACTTTATATTTATTAATATCTTAGGTGTGCTCAATTAGGAGTTCCAAAATATTGAATGTAGACCTAACAAATAAATATTTCTGGAAAATACTTAATTTCTGCAATTGTATGGATTTTTCTCTTTAATTACATTTTGTGGAAGAAGATGAAAGAAGGTAGAAGAAGGTGAAAGAAGGTAGAAGGAAGAAGAAAGAAGAAGTAGAAAGAAGAAGAAGAAAGAAGGTAGAAGGAAGAAGAAAGAAGAAGAAGAAAGAAGAAGAAGAAAGAAGAAGAAGAAAGATGAAGAAGAAGAAGAAGAAAGAAGAAGAAAGAAGAAGAAAGAAAAATAATTAATATTGTTCTTACTATTATTATTGATATTGTTTTATTATTATTTCTATTATTATTATTGGTTTACATTGCTTATACAGTATCGCGACAGCATTTTAATTAATAATATTATTATTATTTATAATATTCATAACAACAACATTAATAATAATATTAATAATAACGATGATAAGAAGAATCATTTTTAATATTTTATTATTATTATTTTACAGGGTTTATACAGTGTAGTGCCAGCAAATAAATATTCCTGGAAAATACTTAATTTCTGCAATTGTATGGATTTTTCTCTTTAATTACATTTTGTGGAAAAAGATGAAAGAAGGTAGAAGAAGGTGGAAGAAGGTGAAAGAAGGTGGAAGAAGGTGGAAGAAGGTGAAAGAAGGTGGAAGAAGGTGGAAGGAAGAAGAAAGAAGAAGAAATACAAAGAAGAAGAAAGAAAAAGAAGAAGAAGAGGAAAGAAGAAAGAAAAAGAAGAATGAAGAAGAAGAAAGAAGAAGGAGGAGGAGAAGAAAGAAGAAGAAGAAAAATAAAGAAGAAGAAGAAAGAAGAAGGAAGAAGAAAGAAGAAAGAAGAAGTAGAAGAAGAAGAAGAAGTAGAAGAAGAAGAAGAAGTAGAAGTAGAAGTAGAAGAAGGAAGAAGAAAAATAAAGAAGAATAAAGAAGAAGTAGAAAGAAGAAAGAAGAAGAAAGAAAAAGAATTAATATTGTTCTTACTATTATTATTGATAGAGTTTTATTATTATTACTATTATTATTATTGTTTTACAATGCTTATACAGTATTGCGATAGCATTTTAAATAATAATATTATTATTATTTATAATATTTATAACAACAACATTAATAATAATATTAATAATAATAATGATAAGAATAATTATTTGTATTATTTAATTATTATTATTTTACAGGGTTTATACAGTGTAGTGCCAGCAAATAAATATTCCTGGAAAATACTTAATTTTAATAAAAGAAAGAAGAAGAAGAAAGAAAAGGAAGAAGGAAGAAGAAAGAAAGAAGAAGAAGGAGGAGGAGAAGAAAGAAGAAGAAGAAAAAGAAGAAGAAGAAGAAAAAGAAGAAAAAGAAAGAAAAAGAAAGAAGAAGAAGAAGAGGTAGTAGAAAAAGAAGAAGAAGTAGAAGAAGTAGGAAGAAGAAATAGAAAGAAGAAAAAAGAAGAAGTAGAAAGAAGAAGAAAGAAAAAGAATTAATATTGTTCTTACTATTATTATTGATAGAGTTTTATTATTATTACTATTATTATTATTGTTTTACATTGCTTATACAGTATCATGACAGCATTTTAAATAATAATATTATTATTATTTATAATATTCATAACAACAACATTAATAATAATATTCATAATAATAATGATAAGAAGAATTATTTTTATTATTATTATTTTACAG
This sequence comes from Rana muscosa, assembly GCA_029206835.1. Classification (NCBI taxonomy): domain Eukaryota; kingdom Metazoa; phylum Chordata; class Amphibia; order Anura; family Ranidae; genus Rana; species Rana muscosa. Next base: position 329,933,909 of record CM055119.1, on the reverse strand, counting down.
GGTTTATACAGTGTAGTGCCAGCAGTTTGCTCAGCACTTTACAAAATAAAGGGAGACAGTACAGACAATACAATGCAGGACAAGTCTCTATACAGAGTTTCTTGTGGCATGGTGGGATAGGTGGTCAGTGGTCTCCTTGTAGTAAGACGGGCAGTGTGGCCCGGGTCAGGTGTGTGTTAGAGGGTTTGCCGCAGAGTTGAGAAAAGGTCACAGGACCGTCTTGTCAACACTCCGTTGGCATCCTTTGAGAGCCTGTCCTGATAGGAGGGATGAACGGAATCCATCACGCTGGGCAGACAGCGATGAAGTTGAAGATCAGGGCACTCGATAAGACCACCAAGGCTGAGAACATTAGACCGAGAATCCCCCTCGTTTTCACTCATGCACTGTTTATTATTTCTCCCGTGTAACATGTACATAGATGGATTCAAGAATTACATGACCTAATGGACCTGCCCAGCTCCAATCAATACACTGAAAGCCTCTCAGCACTCTGCTGACTTGGAGTGACCCTGAAAGAACCGTTCCCCAACCCTACAACAAATACCATTCTATATGTGGAAGGGTTCATCATGGAATCCACAAATATGTGTAATGTAAAGAAAGATTCCCTCTTTACAGCTTAAGCTGGCCATAGACAAAGTGATTTTCACACAATCACTCAATTCCCCAATCCACACAGACATCAGGTTGAGGTCAGGACTCTGTGCAGGCCAGTCAAGTTCCTCCACCCCAAACTCGATCATCCATGTCTTTATGGACCTTGCTTTGTGCACTGGTCCAAATCTTTTGGTGGAGGGGGGATTATGGTGTGGGGTTGTTTTTCAGGGGTTGGGCTTGGCCCATCAGTTCCAGTGAAAGGATCTCTTAAGACATCAGCATACCAAGACATTTTGGACAATTTCATGCTCCCAACTTTGTGTGAACAGTTTGGGGATGGCCCCTTCTTATTCCAACATCAGTGCACAAAGCAAGGTCCATAAAGACATAGATGAGCAAATTTGGGGTGGAGGAACTTGACTGGCCTGCACAGAGTCCTGACCTCAACCTGATAGAACACCTTTGGGATGAATTAGAGCGGAGACTGAGAGCCAGGCCTTCTCATCCACATCAGTGCCTGACCTCACAAATGTGCTTCTGGAAGAATGGTCAAACATTCCCATAAACACACTCCTAAACCTTGTGGACAGCCTTCCCAGAAGAGTTGAAGCTGTTATAGCTGAAAAGGGTGGGCCAACTCAATATTGAACCCTACAGACTAAAGACGTGGTTTCCAGTCCAGGCTCGAAGTAAACAAGTGTTTATTTATTTTTTTTAAAGCAAAAGATTAAAACTTTTTTGATCTTTTGCTTTTAAAGGTAAAGGAGAGACTTTGGGGTATTTTAGCCCCAGATCTCTCCATAAAGAGGACCTGTCATCCTTATTTTTACTACAAGGGACGTTTACATTCCAGTAAGACACTGTCTCACCCTGCTCTGCACATGCTCAGTTGTTCTCCATTTTTAGGCACTGCTGAGTTTGTAGAGGCCGATCAGCTGACAGACTTAAAGCAAAATCAAACCCTTTTATCCTTTACAGCCAAGGAAACTGCTTCTGTTTGATCTGCAACTGCCATGGTGCTGCACATGTGATCAGTTATGGCACCAGCCATTTCATGGTTTGACAGTTTGGTTGAGGACACAAATGTGACAGTTAGCAATCCCGGAATTTTTTTTAACTGTCTGCCCAGGGTCTTTAAAAATCCAGTTGATTGATCCCTGTATTAATCCCACAGGGGAGATTTTTTTTCTAACTTCCTGCTTCAGAGACATGGCAGGAAGTGAGAGAGGGTGTCCTTTGAAAAGGTTGTCACCAGTACAGGTGTCCCCATTTAAAGAGTCACTCTCACATCCAGGCCATTTAAAAAAATAAAATAAAAAAAAATATTTCACCTTTTTTTTTATCCTTTGCTATATCTCAGTGCTGCTGATCTCTTGCAGCTTCTTTGCAGCAACTTCCAGTCTGCATGCACTCCAGTGAGATTTTTAAGGGCGGGTTTTCAAACGATGGTGAGAAAAGTAGACTGTGACTGTGTGAGATGCTTGTTGATCCAACCATTTGCATTCCACTTTGGAAGCCTGTATGACAGGGTGACAACATATAAGCACAAGTAGGAGACAGAAACAGACTCATAACAGGAAGTGGCTGAAAATGGACCCTTCATGGTGGGGACACCAGGGATTATTTTATGGAAAGCTGATTGGGTTTACTTCTGCTTTAACCGCTTGCCGCCTGCCGGCCATCAAATGAAGGCTGGGCTGTGCGGCCCTCGTTCTGGCCGGGCGTCATATGACGTCCTCGGCTTCCCGGCCCTCTAGGGGGTGTGCGCGCGCCGCGTCACTCGGGTACCGATGCGCGTGCCCGGCGGCCGCGATGTCCGCCGAGCACCCGCGATTGCCCAGTAAACACACAGATCCACGTTCTGTCAGGTGAGAGGAGACCGATGGTGTGTTCCCAGTACAGAGGAACACCGATCGGTCTCCTCCCCTTGTGAGTCCCCTCCCCCCCACAGTTAGAATCACTCCCTAGGTAACATATTTAACCCCTTGATCGCCCCCTAGTGATCGCCCCTTCCCTGCCAGTCACATTTATACAGTAATCAGTGCATTTTTATAGCACGGATCGCTATATGTCCGATGTGGCCGCCGCAATATCGCAGTCACGATAAAAATCGCAGATCGCTGCCATTACTAGTAAAAAAAAATAATAATAAAAATGCTATAAATCTATCCCCTATTTTGTAGATGCTATAACTTTTGCGTAAACCAATTAATATACGCTTATTGCGATTTTTTTTTACCAAAAATGTGTAGAAGAATACATATCGGCCTAAACTGAGGAAAAAATTTGTTTTAAAAAAAAAATTATTTATATTTATTATAGCAAAAAGTAAAAAATATTGTGTTTTTTTTTCAAACTTGTCTCTCTTCTTTTGTTTATAGCGCAAGAAATAAAAACCGCAGAGGTGATCAAATACCACCAAAAGAAAGCTCTGTTTGGGTGGAAAAAATGATAAAAATTTCATTTGGGTATATTCAAAGTATGACTGCGCTGAAAGCTGAAAAATGGCCTGGGCAGGAAGGGGGTTAATGAGCTGATGAATTAAAGAAAACATTTTTTTTTTTCGGGGTGGGTGGAAGGGACTCTCTCAGTGGATGGTGAATTTTGGATGAAAGAATTGGTTACCAATCGAGGACCTGAATAACGAATTGAACAGGAATAAAAAAATTGGGGAAATTTGTATAAAGCCTCGTACACACGATCGGATATCCTATGGATTCTAATCCGATGGTTTTGTCCATCGGAAATCTGATGAATATTCGCTTTTCTAACACTGAACCGCCTCTCAGCCAATCAGGAGGCGCAGGTCTAATACCCGTCACCTGATTGGCTGAAGGCACAGGCGCTCCGATTGGATGCCTAGAAGGAAGGAAGAAGAGGCAAATGGAGGACACAGAAGCCGCCGCCTGACCCGCTGCTCATCCCACCATTCCACAGCTCTCCGCCGTCACCCGCTGCCTGACCCCCCACCAAGATGGGATAAGTGCTGCGCAGTCAGCGAGCGGGCGGGCAGGGGTCACAGTGGCTGCATTTGATGGGCACAAGTGGCTGCATTTGACGGGCACAGTGCATTGATGGGGCACAGTGGCGGCATTTGATGGGCTCAAGTAGCTTCATTTGATGGGCACAAGTGGCTGCATATGATGGGCACAGTGGCTGCAATTGATGGGTACAGTGGCTGCATTTGATGGGGCACAGGTGGCTGCATATGATGGGCACAGTGGCTGCAATTGATGGGTACAGTGGCTGCAATTGATGGGCACAGGTGGCTGCATATGATGGGCACAGTGGCTGCAATTGATGGGTACAGTGGCTGCAATTGTTGGGCACAGTGGCTGCATATGATGGGCACAGTGGCTGCAATTGATGTTTTTTTTCAGTATTTTTCAGAATTTTTTTGTTTGTTTGCGCCCCCCCTGAAAGGGCTGGCTGTACTGCCCTATCAACAACCCCTGGGTAAGATAGTTGGTGGGGGGGTCTCACCATTGATGTGTAGGCTGAGGAATTTAGAAAGATTCCAATCTATGGGACGTAGTTATTAAATTCCCTCTATCCAGCAATAGGGGATAAACGCAGATTTAAAAAAATGTCAGGATGAAATGTGATCTGTGGCTTTAATAGATGTTGAAGTTATCAGTGTCCACCGGTTCCTCAGGGCCTGATAATCGTGTGCTCAGCGCCAGGAACGTGCGTCCATCTATCAGGCACCCGTCCATTCGTCAGTCACCACTAAACGCTCGTTAAGCCTGTTGATGGTGAATGTGGAATATACAGGACCTTTATGGAGTCGGCCCGTCTCTGGCATCTCGCTCTGGGTGAGGCGAGTCCTCCTATTGACCTATTGCTGGTTAGATCCTTCGTGGAAGACGCAGCTCCCGCCTGCAAATAGAGGAGAAGTGTGCAAACCAAAAACAAACTTTAATCTGAGGATTTTATCCTTTTGCATTTTTGGGGTGGAATTTGCCTTTACAGGAACATGCCAATTAAATCTAAAACTCCGGCCTTCCCTTCATTCTTGTGTGGTTGTACAGACTCCTCCTGTATTGAAATTCTTCTCACAATGTGCATTAGAAGCTGCAGCAAGTCAGAGGGAGCTCCGCCTCATTTCTTGGCTGGAGGACGTCCAGCATCATCACAGGCTCGTCGTAGTCGATGACGTCACCGCGTTCTTGCCATTAAAAAGAACGGCAGTTCTTTTAAATGTGCGTGTGTACACAGGGCTTGGCAAGAAAAGCTTGCCAGGAATCCCATCGAGAAAACCAACGTTTTTTTTCCGACGGGATTCCCGCCCGTGTGTACAGGGCTTTAGATGTGATGACTGCATTTGTTCTATTTTTTTAGGATTTCCTTCTTTTATTTTCACTAGAACAGTAAATCTGTTTTTTATCAGAACAAGCTGTCCTGCAGATGTAGCAGTTAGAGGGAAGAGACAAACTATTTACCACTGACAGGGGTTCTTACAATGATCAGCTTTTATGCATGTATAACATTTATACTAAAAGGAAAAAAAAAACAGTTTGCTGTAACTGCAATGAAATTTACCCATCACAGATAGATAGATAGATAGATAAATAGATAGCAGTGACGGCTGGTGCTCAATATTTTTTGGGGGGGGGGCAAACAAACCTGCCCCCCCCTCACTCGCACAATCGCCACCCCCCTCCCCTTGGGAGATGGACGGGAAGGCGGTGAACGGACAGGAAGGTGGTTATCAGTCCAGCCTTACCTTAGGAGGATGCTCCTCACTCCAGGCTCCCGGCCGAACAGGCGTTGCTTCTCCTACATAGCTGAACAGGAAGCGGGTCCTGAGACCCGACTGGCTGGGAGTTTTACTCCCTGGCCAATCGGGTCTCAGGACCCGCTTCCTGATTGGCCAGGAGGAGAAGCAGGAAGACATTAGCGAATCATAATTTGCTAATTTCACAAGTGGGTGGGTTTGGGGCACAGTGCTTTGTGATAACAACATGGCCTGGGGAATGCCCAGGGAAAAACCAAGCCTACTTACCGACCAGCTCGCTGACAACCAATTTGTGCCCCAAGCCCACCCTTTTTTGAAGCCAATTAGAGCCTTAGGCTTCTAAAAAAAAACAAAAAATATTGAAATCCATGTGTCCGGCACCCCGCATGTAGATTAGGGGCCGGGCGCATAGATTAGGGGGGAGTCGCCCCTGCGCCCCCTAATGGAGCGCCTGCCACTGATAGCTAGATAGATAGATTACACATCAATTAGTATGCTGTACATAATATAGTATATCTGATGACAGGTCCACTTTAAGGACTATTTAAAGAAAGATTAAAAGTTCAATGTGCTTTTCCAAACATTTTATTCCAGAAAACACGGTGTTCCCGTAGTCAGACGCTCGGCGCAGTTTTCTCGCTCACTTACGCCGACATGTCTTTGCGCTGGCTGGAATAATATTTTGAAGTCTGTTTCTATCCTGAGCTGGAAGATTCCTATCAGCAGAACGAACATTTTATTAGTGTCTCGCGTTACCGGCTCAGAGCTAATTGTGTTTTGCTTTTACATATCTCCAGGTAGAGACGGATTAGTGGAGGAGCCTGAGAGGAAGACGTCGTGTTCAGCTGAGCGATATTACTTTACAGAATAACAGCGGCTAATCTCCTGCGAAAGCTGGACAATGTTTGCTTTGGATTGCGACGCAAAGCGATGGCGTAAATCTCGTATGTGCTGGACGGCTAATTACGAAAGCTCCAAAAATGTACGCCGGGCGAGCCAGGAGGAGACACATGGGGGGTCAGTGCAATGTAGGGACTTATATGAAGGAATCGTACATGATGATTATCACTGCTAAACCAGATGACATCACCGCTCTCCAGATATAAGTTATATTATACAGGAGTGACATCACCACTCTCCAGATATATACAGGAGTGACATCATCACCCTCCAGATATATACAGGAGTGACATCACCACCATCCAGATATAGTATTATATAGGAATGACATCACTACCCTCCAGATATATACAGGAGTGACATCACCACCCTCCAGATATAGTATTATACAGGAATGACATCACCACCCTCCAGATATATACAGGAGTGACATCACCACCCTCCAGATATAGTATTATACAGGAATGACATCACCACCCTCCAGATATATACAGGAGTGACATCACCACCATCCAGATATAGTATTATACAGGAATGACATCACCTCCCTCCAGATATATACAGGAGTGACATCACCACTCTCCAGATATAAGTTATATTATACAGGAGTGACATCACCACTCTCCAGATATATACAGAAGTGACATCACCACCATCCAGATATAGTATTATACAGGAATGACATCACCTCCCTCCAGATATATACAGGAGTGACATCACCACTCTCCAGATATAAGTTATATTATACAGGAGTGACATCACCACTCTCCAGATATAAGTTATATTATACAGGAATGACATCACCACCCTCCAGATATATACAGGAGTGACATCACTACCCTCCAGATATAAGTTATATTATACAGGAATGACATCACCACCCTCCAGATATATACAGGAGTGACATCACCGCTCTCCAGATATAAGTTATATTATACAGGAGTGACATCACCGCTCTCCAGATATATACAGGTGTGACATCACTACCCTCCAGATATAGTATTATACAGGAGTGACATCACCACCCTCCAGATATAAGATATATTATACAGGAGTGACATCACCGCTCTCCAGATATAAGTTATAGTATACAGGAATGACATCACCGCCCTCCAGATATAAGTTATATCAGGCACATAGGCGTGCGCACAGGGTGTGCCAGGTGTGCCCAGGCACACCCTAATCACAGGACAGATATCCTCTACTGCCCTGGCCCCCTTTCCCCCCACCAGCTGCTGCTGCGGGCACACACAAGGGGATGCTTTAGGATGAGTGGGGGAAGGGGTCGGTAAATATGTGATTTACTGGCCCCTTCCCTTTCTTAGTGAACACAGTGAGTGATCGGTAGCATGTGTTTTGAGCTTTGGGGTGCACACCCTAATCCAATAGGCTGCGCACACCTATGATCAGGCAGGTCCAAAGTCCGGTACCATGGGCCATTTGCGGCCCGCGGTCGGGTTTTATACGGCCCCCCCTTGCAATTTGCTTTTATCACTTTTGTGGCCCCCAAGCTCTGCACAGGGTAAGAAGGAGCTCAGTTTAATAAAATATATATATATAAATATTCTCTAATCTCGCCTATCACTGATCAGCTGGGTGTGTTGCTTGGGCGTGTTCCAAAGCCTGTTGGGAAGCTGACAGCGTGCAGCGCCAATAACAGACATTGAGTCATTTCCTGGTCCACAGCTGCAGAGCTCTCAATGTCTCAGTGGCTGTGATTGGCTGGGGTGATTGGCGGCGGTGATTGGCTGCGGCGCTGCACTCAAGGATTTCTCAGAGGATAAGATAAGTTTACTACTGTAGGGGATATAAAGCGAATATTTTACAGTAATATATATAAGAATTTAAAAAAACAAAAACATCCTTGCCCTGATCGGAGCACTGGGCGCCACAGAAGAGATAAGGGCAAATAAGGGAAAATTACAAGTGGGGGCCAGAGAGAATATAAAATATACAAAAAAGAAAGAGCTCATCCTTGCCCTGAGTGGAGCTTGGGGGCCACAGAAGAGATAAAGGTCAGATTTCTCAGGGGATAAGGAAGAGAAAATATATATTTTTTACAACCTGAGCTCATCCTTACCCTGAGCGGAGCTCTCTCTGGGATTTGTTGGGGGACAAAGAGGAGATATAGATATTCACCACACACAGCCACAAAGGTAGGAGTGTTGGCAGTGTATTGGTGCTGAGACGAACACACTTTTGCCGCGTACACACGACCGTTTTTAATGACGAGAAAAATGAAATTTTTTAAAATGGTCATTAAAAATGATCGTGTGTGGACTTCAGAGCATTTTCCACGACGTGAAAAACGGAGATGAAACAATTGGAACATGCTCTAATTTTTCTCGTCGTTTTTCACCTCGTCGTTTTTCTCGTCATGAAAAACGGCCACGTGTGGGATTTAACGACGTGAAAAAAAATGCGCATGCTCAGAATCAAGTATGAGACGGGAGCGCTTGTTCTGGTAAAACTAGCGTTCGGAATGGAGATAGCACATTCGTCACGCTGTAACGGACTGAAAAGCATGAGGCTGAAAAGCGCGAATCGTCTCTCAACAAACTTTACTAACATGAAGGGTGGCACCATCCGAATGGAACTTCCCCTTTATAGTGCCGTCGTACGTGTTGTACGTCACCGCGCTTTACTCAAGCATTTTTTTCAACGATAGTGTGTAGGCAAGGCAGGCTTGAGAAGAATCACATCCAAAAAATTTTCGTTTTTTTCAATGACATTAAAAACGGTCGTGTGTACGCGGCATAAGACCAAACTTTAATGGTTCAAAGAATGTCAGGCAAAATGGTCGGCACTCACGCACGTTCACTTCATAAAATCTGTCCCTCTTTCAAAAAAGTTTGGACACCCCTGGGTTATATTATACAGGAGTGACATCACTGCTCTCCAGATATAAGTTTTATTATACAGGAGTGACATCACCACCCTCCACAAATAAGATATATATACAGGAGTGACATCACCACCCTCCAGATATAAGTTATATTATACAGGAGTGACATCACTGCTCTCCAGATATAAGATATATTATACAGGAGTGACATCACCACTCTCCAGATATAAGTTATATTATACAGGAGTGACATCACCACCCTCCAGATATAAGTTATATTATACAGGAGTGACATCACCACCCTCCAGATATAAGTTATATTATACAGGAGTGACATCACCACTCTCCAGATATAAGTTATATTATACAGGAGTGACATCACCGCTCTTGAGATATAAGATATATTATACAGGAGTGACATCACCGCTCTCCAGATATAAGATATGTAGCGACCTCACCCCATCTCTTCCGTCTAGGGGTATCACACACGATAGAGTGAGATGCGCTACGGCCCATGTCCTCCCCATAACTGTGAGTAAGGTGAAGGCCAGTACCAGATATTTCCTCGGGCCTGTGTGCTTCTGTAAAGGATTAAGTCCTGTTGTGCCAACACTTCCCTTTGCTCCCATTAACCAGAGTCCCACACACCAATCACAGTCCAACTCTTGTTTTATTGCATATCTCACAATAAACAGTGCTTCAGTAGCCAACTGGTTGCGACTTGATAACATTTTGATACAGGGAATGAGCAGGTCGAGGCACTGTCCTATTTATCAGCTAAACCACTGCGATCTCGCCAGCGGTTACTATAGCCATAGCTAGAAAGGACTTAGAACTTGAGAGTCTCTACCAGCGACTCAAGAGAACGTAGATAGGAGTACCTTTGCTGCGTTGCAGCCCCTGTCAGGGGAAGATGTCCCTCCAAGGGAGTTACCAGAGGCCCATCCGTCACCGGGTTGATGCTGCTCCAGACTCTCCGAATGGGTAACCTCCCCAGCCTCCTCGCCTCAGATATGGGCCCCATCCACTTCAGGGACTCTCGGACTTCTCCACCCTCACGGGACCCAGTCGAAGTCACTGGGCCCCAGGCCTCCTGGTTTAGTACCTCACCCCAGGCTGAAGGTGCCTGGGATGGACTCCAACTCCATTCCGGTCAGGCCTAGGGTACCTGAGCCGGAATCCAGACCCGCCCGCACCCAGGCCTAAGGTGCCTGGGCGCGTGATGAAGAACCTCCAGAAGAGCAAAACCTCGTGACCAGGACGTCTCCCCCTTTTATCCCCTCCAATGACACCACGGCAGGTTCCCCGCCCTCGCCGTACCATCTCCGAGAAGGGACAAAAAGGACAGCACTGTGGCAGTGAATCTACCTCGAACCTGCGGGCACCCCGCCACCCACAGGCCAAGGAGATTATTACACCGCCCAATCCTCCACGAATACAAATGGTCATTACTCCCATACCTACACACCTGAACTTCCACCCAGGTGTACCCCACCTAAATTTAAAGACCCCGCTACATACTCCCCCCTGTGATTTGACGCTGGTCCCCAGCGTCTGGTGCAAACCCATGTCTCCCAAAGGTGGTGACATAAATCTGACCCCAGAGGCATCCCTAAAAATTTGAACCTTAATCATACCAAGGCCTGCACAAAGGGGAGGGTAACATAAAACAATAAACTTATTTTTTTTTATAAAACCCTCTAAGCACAATCCCTCCCTTTTCTGTCTAAGAACCACACCATAATCAGTAGTCTTGACAGACAAATCTCCTGCAGAGGGAAAGAAAAAACAACACGCAAGGAAAACCACATCCTGACATTCTGTGTTAATTTGGAATGAAAGGGTCTATCAGCCGAGAGACCCACTCGCTCCAATAAGTAAATGATGCAAATGTACAAGCAACAACCGTTGCGCAACACCGCCACCTAGTGACGATGCCACGGTGATGACACTTGGTAAAATCTTCAGTCTTCCTGCGTCCCTACTCTGATTCTACCCCCAAAGTCTCTGTCTTTGAACTGTGAAGAAGATAGAAATAACAAACAGCTCTCATTCCTCCAAAGAGTAGAAAAAAAACAAAAACCCAAATAAAAAAACAGGGTACAGTTCGATGCTCCGGCAGGAACACCTCCGGAAATTTGTCACAGGAAAACAAGTGAGTCTCTTCTCACAAATAAAACCTCGGGTCAGGCAAAAACAAGGGCTTCAGGTGCTTATCAAAAACCTCAATCGAATAGTCAGCGTCCTCTCCATCTTTCCTGCAAATGCGCACCTTGTCTGCGTGGATATGGCGGCCCCACATCCAGTCTGCTCTGCAGTCCCTAAACTTTTTCGACACGGGTGATGAACAGGACAAGTATCACCGGGCATGAGGCACTTTAAGTTTCTCCCAAACGAACTCATCGTACCATCGCTGTCGCAGAACTTCAACCTCAAACAACAAGTCTCTGGGCAAGTACGGATATTCCCATCCATACTCGTGAGCAACCCTCTGAGAAAAGAGTCGTTGCAATCGGGCTAAAGGAGGCATTGTGGCCCGCTCACCTTCTCCTGGTTGAACGATGGTCTCCGGGTGTCGAGGTACTTTCACTACCTCGGATGGCTTTTCTCTCGGTGCCCGTAGTGATGCTCGCTGTTTCCCCGCCAACAAAACGAGTGATACTGTGGACTGTGGAAGAGCAACCAGAGGACTAGGCTTCCTCGTAGACTCCGGAGCTTCCACCCGGGGCGTGCTGTCTCCTATGGACATAGGTGAATCTTGGGGTGCACGTAGTATAGGCAATGGGCGTTTGTCCCAACCCTTCTGGTGAAACAGTTCATCAATCTCACCGTCATCTCCACAATCCGACAGTGACTCTAGGTCAGAGGTGTCATACATCTCCGCGGGAAGGTAGTCTCTGGTAGACGTGGTACTACCCTCCCTAGCGGGTTCCACCGACTGTGGACCCCCAACACCTCCAACCACCACCACAGTCCCAGCCCCTGGCTCACCTTGACCTTTTGTAGAACTGGGATGTCCAGGACTCTTCCAACCGGATCCATCCAGGCCAGGCAAGCGACGGGGTGAAGCTCTTCCACGACCATAGGAGGCCTGCACCAGGCCGACTTTCCTCTTCGGAGGTGGGAGCAGAGAATCTGTGGTGACCGAAGCAGCATCCTCGGATTTTTCCTTCTCAGTCTCTGATTGGGCAGTCACATCGCCCTGGTCAGTGCGTACGGGAACCTCCGCAAAGGCCTGGATCTCCCCTTCCGGAGTAGCGGTACCTGTGAGGCTGTTGAGGCGAAGGGCCCGGGGCCTTACTGTGGATGGCTCCACCTCGAACAAGAACTCTTTGCATGCCTCACAACGCCCGAATGGCTTCAGGTGAGCCACCAGTCCCGAGCATCCGGGACAGATCACACCGAGGGCCTCCGTGTCTCTGCAGGTGTACAAAGCCAACTGTCCTCGGGGCCTGAGTCTTATCCCCGTGTCTGTAAGGGGAGCAGCAAAGGTAGTCATCTTCGTGGGGTAGGGAACCGGAATCCATGGGGAGCTTGAGGCCATCCCGACTGTCTGCTGCTCCATCACGCACTGACCACGCGCCAAAGTCTCCATGTGAGTTCCTCCACATGGCCAGACTCCTCCCACGACTTGCACGTTTTTGCGGGCTTCCATCAAGCTCCACCCATGAACTGTGTAGTCACGGGGTGCCTCATGGCGCAGTGCAGTAAAAGCCCCCACATGTAGTACGTCACACGGCTGGACTTCTCCCTCTTCTCGCTCCTCCGCATGGGCCTTTCCCGTCTTGGGGTCATTTCCACAACTTTTAGCAGGGATGCACTTTGGCCGATCGCATGGCCGACCTGCTCGGAACTCCTCCGGGCAGCAAAGTCTAGACACAGTCATTCTTACTTCCAAAGTCAAAACACACATCATCCCGGACTCACGAGCCCCCACGTGTAGCGACCTCACACCATCTCTTCCGTCTAGGGGTATCACACACGACAGGGTGAGATGCGCTATGGCCCATGTCCTCCCCATAACTGTGGGTGAGGTGAAGGCCAGTACCAGATATTTCCTCGGGCCTGTGTGCTTCTGTAAAGGATTAAGTCCTGCTGTGCCAACACTTCCCTCTGCTCCCATTAACCAGAGTTCCACACACCGATCACAGTCCAACTCTTGTTTTATTGCATATCTCACAATAAACAGTGCTTCAGTAGCCAACTGGTTGCGACTTGATAACATTTTGATACAGGGGATGAGCAGGTCGAGGCACTGTCCTATTTATCAGCTAAACCACTGCGATCTCGCCAGCAGTTACTATAGCCTTAGCTAGAAAGGACTTAGAACTTGAGAGTCTCTACCAGCGACTCAAGAGAACATAGATAGGAGTACCTCCGCTGCGTTGTGGCCCCTGTCAGGGGAAGATGTCCCTCCAAGAGAGTTACCAGAGGCCCATCCGTCACTGGGTTGATGCTGCTCCAGACTCTCCGAATGGGTAACCTCCCCGGCCTCCTCACCTCAGACATGGGCCCCATCCACTTCAGGGACCCTCGGACTTCTCCACCCTCGCGGGACCCAGTCGAAGTCACTGGGCCCCAGGCCTCCTGGTTTAGTACCTCACCCCAGGCTGAAGGTGCCTGGGATGGACTCCAACTCCATTCCGGTCAGGCCTAGGGCACCTGAGCCGGAATCTGGACCTGCCCGCACCCAGGCCTAAGGTGCCTGGGCGCGTGATGAAGAACCTCCAGAAGAGCAAGACCTCGTGACCAGGACGTCTCCCCCTTTTATCCCCTCCAATGACGCCACGGCAGGTTCCCCGCCCTCGCCGTACCATCTCCGAGAAGGAACAAAAAGGACAGCACTGTGGCAGTGAATCTACCTCGAACCTGCGGGCACCTGCCACCCACAGGCCAAGGAGATTATTACACCGCCCAATCCTCCACGAATACAAATGGTCATTACTCCCATACCTACACACCTGAACTTCCACCCAGGTGTACCCCACCTAAATTTAAAGACCCCGCTACAGATATATTATACAGGAGTGACATCACTGCCCTCCAGATATAAGGTATATTATACAGGAGTGACATCACCACTCTCCAGATATAAGATATATTATACAGGAGTGACATCACCGCTCTCCAGATATAAGGTACTGTATATTATACAGGAGTGGCATCACCACTCTCCAGATATAAGATATATTATACAGGAGTGACATCACCGGTCTTCAGATAGAAGTTACATTATGCAGGAGTATTATACAGGCACGTATTTTATGAGCGGTTATATAATAATGTGCCCCACCAGCTGAGGATGGGAGGACATGGCGGTCCGCACTCCGCACTATCAGTGTGTTTAGTTTATTTACCAATTTAATTCCATTAACCTCCATGCGATGATGTCAGGTGATAAGATAGCGCCGGCTATTAGTCATCGGCCATTGTTGACATAACTGAGCTCTGAAATCCCTCCATACATCTTATTCTGGCCTACAATCCATTCTCTGTGACCTGTCCTGAGCTGAGTGTGTTCAGAGTGACCATTACTGGTCAGAGGAGATCTATACCCCCCCCCCCCCATAGAGATGTCAGATGGGAGGGGGGGCGCTCTTCCTCCACTCCCAAGTGTCACTAATGTGGATAATACAGAATAAAATATATCCTGAGCCCGGATCATATCATAAAAAAGTGACCCAGAAAAAAAAAACTTCCCCTGCAAGGCAATGGCATAATGTGCTATTTAACCACTTCAGCCCCTGACCATTTGGCTGGCCAAAGACCAGGCCACTTTTTGCGATTCGGCACTGCGTTGCTTTAACTGACAATTGGGCGGTCATGCGGCATGGCTCCCAAACAAAATTGACGTCCTCTTTTTCCCCACAAATAGAGCTTTCTTTTGGTTGTATTTGATCACCTCTGCGTTTGTTTGTTTTTTGCGCTATAAACAAAAATAGAGCGACAATTTAAAAAAAAGCAATATTTTTAACTTTTTGCTATAATAAATATCCCCAAAAAATATATAATTTTAAAAATTTTTCCACAGTTTAGTCCGAAACGTATTCTTCTACATATTTTTGGTAAAAAAAACCCACAATGAGCGTTTATTGATTGGTTGGCGCAAAAGTTATAGCGTCTACAAAATAGGGGATAGTTTTATGGCATTTTTATTAATATTTTTTTTTTTTACTAGTAATGGTGGCGATCGGTGATTTTTATCGTGACTGCGACATTATGTCGGACACCATTTTGGGACCATTGTCATTTTTATAAAAATGCACTGATTACTATAAAAATGTGACTGGCAGTGAAGGGGTTAACCAGGAGGGGGCGCTGAAGGGGTTAAGTGTGTCCTAGGGATGTGTTCTAATGCCGCGTACACACAACCTTTTTTCATGACGAGAAAAATGAAATTTTTTAATTTGGTCATTAAAAAAGATTGTGTGTGGGCTCCAGAGCATTTTTCACGCCGTGAAAAATGGGCATTAAAAATTTGGAACATGCTCTAATTTTTCTCGTCGTTTTTCACGAAAAAAACACGCATGCTCAGAAGCAAGTGATGAGACGGGAGCGCTCGTTCTGGTAAAACTAGCGTTCGTAATGGAGATAGCACATTCGTCACGCTGTAACGGACTGAGCACGAGGCTGAAAAGCGCGAATCGTCTCTCACCAAACTTTACTAACACGAGGATCAGCAAAAGCACCCCAAAGGGTGGCGCCATCCAAATGGAACTTCCCTTTTATAGTGCCGTCGTACATTTCGTACGTCACCGGCCGCGCTTTGCTCGAGCATTTTTTTTCATGATCGTGTGTAGGCAAGGCAGGCTTGAGAAGAATCACGTTGAGAAAACCATTTTTCAATGACATTAAAAACGGTCGTGTGTACGCGGCATAACTGTAGTGGGGCTGGGCTACGTGTGACACGACACTGATCACTGCTTCCGATCACAGGGAGCTGTGATCAGTGTCCTGTCACTAGGAAGAATGGGTAAATGCCTGTTTATATCAGCATTTTCCCGTTCTTCCTCTCCGTGAGACGATCGCCGGTATCCCCGCGGACAACGAGTCCGCGGGACCCGCCGTCCGACTCACGGAGCTTGCGGCAGGAAGTACAGGTACGTTAATCTGCCTGTACGTGACACTCTGCCGACGTACATCGGCGTGAGCCGGTCGGCAAGTGGTTAAGTATCCTTAAAAAGGAAGCCCTCACCGCTAACAGGGCTTCCATCTTCCCCAGGCCTTCCTTCCGGGTTTGTGGCCTCTGGCTACATGAGTGGTTAGGAGCACAATGGCGTAATTTCCCACGCGGAAGCCACGGTTTATGGCACAGGCTTTGAAGGTTCGGCTAGGTATACCAGACCTTCAGAGCGCATGCGCCAGTGACATCACCAGCTGCATGCAGTGTGAATACCCCCTAAACAGAAAACTTTTTTTTAATCTAGCTATCGTCTTACTTCTTTTCTTGCTAGTGGGACTTATGTGTATGGGGCTTCTGATGTTTGGGGGTGAAGGCGAGATCCGTGATTTGATGGGGAACCTCTGATGTGAAGGAGAGGGCTCTTCTCTAAAGCAGGGGTCTCCAAACTTTTTAAACAAAGGGGCAGTCCTTTAGACTTTAGGGGGGCCGAACTGTGTCAATTGGAAGTAGAAAATGTCCCGTTATCAGTGGGAGTAAACAATGTCCCATCTTCGGTGTAGGTGAGAGGAATTGTGTCCCGTCGTTGGTGTCATTTGGTGGGAAGAATTATGCCCTATTGTTGGTGTAATTGGGAGGAACTCTACCCCATAGTGTCTTTGGGAGGAATTGTGCCCCTTCGTAGGTGTCAGCGGGGGGGGGGGGGGGTAACTATGCCTCAGTGTTGGTTTCAGAGGATAAAATATAACCCCAAGGGCTGGATAAAAGCAAGCAAAGGGCCGCATTTGGCCCACTTTGGAGACCTCTGCTCTAAAGTGATGGCTGGATTAATGTATAGTGGGCCTCTGATGTGTAGGGGTGACTGTGATGTTATGGGGGGCCTTTGAGATGAAGGAGTGACTATGGTGTGATGGGGGAACTCTGATTTGATGGAGGAACCTCTAATGCAAAGGAGGAATTCTGATGTGATGGGAAGACTTCTGGTCTGATAGTGGATGCTCTGATGTGATAGGAGGACCTCTGATTTGATGGGGGAACCTCTGATGTGAAAGGGGATGACTCTGATATAAGGGGGACATCTGATTTGATGGGGGAACCTTTGATGTGAAGGGGCTCTGATATGAACGGTAGACCTCTGATTTAATGGAGGAACCTCTGATATGAAGGGGACTTCTGATGTGATGGGGGCACCTCTAATGTGCTGGGGAGACCACTGATTTGATGGGAAAACCCCTAATGTGAAGGGGGGCTTCTGATGTGATATAGGACCTCTGACATGAAGGGGGACTCTGATGTGATGGGAGGCCTCTGATTTGATGGGGGGACCTCTGATATGAAGGATTGACTCTGATGTGATACGAAGACATCTGATGTGATGGGGGGGGGGCTCTGATGTGATGGGGGACCTCTGATTTTATGGGAAGACCTCTGATGTGATGGGGCGATCTCTGATGTGAAGAGGGACTTCTTATGTGTTGGAAGGACCTCTGATATGAAGGGAAACTCTGATGTGATAGGGGACTCTTATTTAATGGGGGGACCTCTGATGTGAAGGGGCAATTCTGATGTGATTGGGGAAACTCTGATGTGATGGAGGGACATCTCATGTGATGGGGGGACCTCTGATGTGATGGAGGGACCTCTGATGTGAAGGGGTGACTTTTATGTGATACTAAGACCTCTGATGTGATAGGGGACTCTTATTTAATGGGGGGATCTCTGATGTGAAGGGGCAATTCTGATGTGGTGGGAAGACCTCCGATGTGATGGAGAGACCTCTGATGTGATAGGGGAACCTCTGATGTGATGGGGAAAACTCTGATGTGATAGAGGGATCTCTGATGTGAAGGGGTGACTTTTATGTGATACTAAGACCTCTGATGTGATGGGGGACCTCTGATTTGATGGGAAGACCTGTGATGTGAAGGAGGGCTTCTGATCTGATGGGGAGATCTCTGACGTGAAGAGGGGCTTCTGATGTGTTGGCAGGACCTCTGATATGAAGGGAAACTCTGATGTGATGGGGGACTCTTATTTAATGGGGGACCTCTGATGTGAAGGGGCAATTCTGATGTGATGGGAAGACCTTTGATGTGATGGAGGGACCTCTGATGTGATTGTGGAAACTCTAATGTGATGGGGGAAACTCTGATGTGATGGAGGGACCTCTGATGTGATAGGGGAACCTCTGATGTGATAGGGGATCCTCTGATGTGATAGGGGAACCTCTGATGTGATAGAGGGACCTCTGATGTGATAGAGGGACCTCTGATGTGATTGGGGAACCTCTGATGTGATTGGGGAACCTCTGATGTGATGGGGGAACCTCTGATGTGATGGGGGAACCTCTGATGTGATGGGGGAACCTCTGATGTGATGGGGGAACCTCTGATGTGATAGAGGGACCTCTGATGTGAAGGGGTGACTTTTATGTGATGAGAAGACCTCTGATGTGATGGGGAAACCTCTGATGTGAAGGGGGGCTTCTGATGTGACAGGGAGACCTCTGATAAGAAGAGGGGCTTCTGATGTGTTGGCAGGACCTCTGATCTGAAGGGGGACTCTGATGTGATGGGGGGACTCTTATTTGGTGGGGGGACCTCTGATGTAAAGGGGTGACCCTGATGTGATGGGAAGACCTCTGATGTGATGGGGGGGGCTTTGATGTGATGGGAAGACCTCTGATGTGAATGGGGGCTTCTGATGTGAAGGGGAGACCTCTGACATGATGGGGGAACCTCTGATTTGAAGGGAGAACCTCTAATTTCATGGGGGGGGGGCCTCCGATGTGAAGAGGGGACTCTGATGTGATGAAGAGTCCTTTGAGATTATGGTGACGCAGTGCATTTAATGTGAAGGGGTGCTCTGATGTGATGGGGAGATCTCTGATATGAAGGGGGCTTATGATGTAATAGGGTGACCTTTGGTGTGATGGAAGGACCTCTGATGTGATGGGGGACCTCCGATTTGATGGGGGAACCTCTGATATGAAGGAGGCTTCTGATGTTATGAGGACTTCTGGTGTGATGGAAGAACCTCTCATGTGAAGGGGGGACTGTGATGTGATGGGGGACGTCTGATTTGATGGAAACTCTGATATGAAGGGGGCTCTCGTCGCATGTGAAGTTAATTTCATCAAGGCAGTTGTGTGCATCTTCCCAGGCTCAGGTTTCCTATTGATAAGTAACATTTACTGTATGTTTTTTACATTTTAGACTGCCATGACTGAACAAAGGGTGGAGAAACGTTGAATTAGACAAATATGTGAATCTCGGGTGATAGTTCTGTGAATCCTCTGAGAAAACATTCATCAATAGACCCCTAATGGATTTTTTTCAACAGAAAATCCGATCGTGTGTGGGCCCCATAGGGTTTTTTTCCATCGGAGTTTGGAAATAGAACATGTTTTACATTTTTCTGATGGAAAAAATCCTATGGGAAATTCCAATCGTCTGTGTGGAACTCTGTCGGAGAAAAATCCTACGCATGCTCGGAAGCATTGAACTTAATTTTTCTCGGCTCGTCGTAGTGTTTTACGTCACCGCGTTTTGGACGGTCAGAATTTTGTCTGACAGTGTGTATGCAAGACTGATGGAAGACAGCTTGATCGGAATTCTGACGAAAAATTCCATCAGATTTTAGTCCATCAGAAATTCCTATCGTGTGTACAAGCAATTAGTGATTTCCATTGCTCCGTCTCATCAGATTCTTCTCATTTCAGTCAATAAAAGTGAGAAATCCGCCAACCTAATTCACCACCATTCTTATCACCGGCAGACCTACCGACAGAACTTTTCTCTTCCATATCTATGAGCTCCGATGGAAGGAAGCCGAATCACAAAGGCAGGAAAGGACTTCAAACAAAGCGTCTTGGCAAAGCGGCGGATTTCTTCCCCTGATAGTGACTGTCAGAGTACAAAGAAGACTCATCATTACAATCAGCCCGGTACGGGTGTCTGCGTACCTGAACGGCGGAAAATTGACAGGTCGCTGAAAATTCCGGAAGTATGAAGATTGCGCTACGTCCCCTAGTGTTGCAGGTTCACCTGTCATCCAGATTTTATCAGCATATAGCAAAGAAAAAAACAAACATCTAATAACATACACATTTCTATATGTCCGCACAAATTATAATATATTTGCTGGTTATTCTGTTCATCTGTACTCACCTTGTGACTTGCTACACAGTTAAAATGTTGCAGTCTGATCACTGGGGGGAGGGCAGACTGAGGAAATGCTTATTCCTGCTTGCAGCAGACTGATGACATCATCTCAGCCTAGGCCAGGTTACTTGACTGGAGCATAAGAATATATATTTTAATATAAAAATTATACTGTTTCTGTATACTACTGTATTTTGACAAGTCAGGAATTTATTCATGCAGACTAAAGTTACTGACAGGTGTGAAGTATGTAAAGTCTCCTTCTTTAAATGCTATTAAATCTGCTGTAATGCAAGTATGTAGCATTTTTAACCTCTTGCTCCTCGTCCACAGTACATTTATTGCGAGCTGGCGGCAGCTGCAGGCACTGCAACGTACTGGTATGTCGTGGCGCACTTGCCCACTGGCACGCTCCCTGCTCCCTTGATTACAGCGCACGGTACCTGCCCACCGTGAGCGCCCGGGGTATCATCTGATCGCTTTGACCAATCATAGCGATCACATGATTACAAAGGAATTAAAATTGTCATTAAAGGCTTCCATTCATGACAGCTTGCTTACTTGTGATGCTGCTGTTGTGATTGGCCGACAGCTATCACATGGTATCTGACACATTGTACTATGGGATTAGCTGTAGCCAATCACAGCATCACAATAGTAAGCAGGCTGTCATGAATGAAAGCCATTCATGACAGTTAAAACTATTGCTTATAACAGTGATCATTGCTATAAGCAATAATAGTATAAAAAAATTCCCTGATCACCTATGGTGACACTGAACAACTCTGATGACATTATGTAAAAAAAAAGAAAATAAATAAATATATATATATCAAATAATTATATATATTATTATTACATTTTTTAACATACTGCCACCAGTGTCCCTGATTACTGTCACACCAGTTATATGATGACGCTGTACTGCCCTGTTCACAGTATGTATAAAAAGAAAATAATTTGAAAAAAAAACCACAAATTTAATTTAATTTCTTGATTTTCCAAAAAATTGTGACAAAGAATTACAACTTTAAACAACTTGCCACGCCTTTTACCAAATTCCTTGGACTGTCTACTTTCCAAAAAGGGGTCATTTGGGGGATATTTGTACTGTCCTGCCATTTTAGGGCCTCAAAAAATTAGATAGGCAGTGAGTACATCAGAAAGAATTGATCAATTTTCAAATATATACCATCGTTTGTGGACTCTATAACTTTCACACAGACTAAATAATATACTGTATACACTGATTTGGGTAATTTTTCCAAAGAAATGTAGCAGAATACATTTTGGCCTAAATTTATGAAGATTGATTATTTGTTTGCAAAAGTTTATAATAAAACTTAAGAAAAACTTGTTTATTTTTCAAAATATATTTTTTTTTAGCAAAAAATAAAAACCCAGTGGTGATTAAATATCACCAATAGAAAGCTCTGTGTGAAAAAAAATATATATTAATTTAATTTGCCTACAGTCTTGCATGATCATGCAATTTTCTGTTAAAGTTGCATAGTGCTGAATAGCAAAAAATGTCCTGGTCATGAAGGAGTAAAACCTTCAAGGGGTTAAATGGGGGGTCAGTAATGACATCAATGTAAATGTATAATAATAGTGTGTGACTGTGGGGGGACATTAGAGTGTAAGCTCCTTTGGTGCCGAGACTGATGTGATTGGCTCAGTGTTGCCTGTACAGGGCTGCGGTATATGTTAGAGCTATATACATGTATAATAAAGTGTGTTTGACTGTGGGGGGACATTAGAGTGTAGCTGTAGCTGCTGGCTTTTAATTTTTTTTTCCGGCGAAGCTCCGCTTTAAATCAGGGTTCCCAGAGCATCCCTTATGTCAGAGTCCCCAGAGTTCTCCCTGACATCAGAGTCTGCAGAGTCCCCCCTTACAGTAAAAGGGAACTCTGCAAATTCAGATGTAAAAGGGGAACTCTGTAGATTCAGATGTAAAGGGGAACTCTGTGGACTCTGATGTAAAGGGGAACTCTTGTTATTAACTTTATATGATTACAAATGTTATTTATTAGCAAAATATGTGTATAGTTTATACTATAAAAAAATTGCCGTGCGCTGCTAAAGTGTTCGGGTTTGACTTGAAGAAAAGGTGGCAACCCTAGGTATATGTCAGAGCTATATCCATGTATAATAATAATAGTGTGTGACTGTGGGGGGGACATAAGAGTGTAAGCTCTTCTGGTGCAGGGACTGCTGTGATTAGCTCAGTGTTCCTTGTACAGCGCTGTGGTATATGTCACAGCTATATAAACAGTGGCCGTGCGTCCATAGAGGGCGTCCCTCTCGCTCCTGCACCGCCACTGAAAGACAATACACAGATTCATGCATTGCATGAATCTGTGTATTTTCGCCGCTGCCCACTATACGTATGGCCGGCCTCCTGGTGAGCGCCGGCCATATGAATTAGAGCGGTGGCCGGCGGTGGGTGTGACTTGGAAGTGTCTATCAGAGCCAGCGGCTCTGATAGGCTTTCCGAATACAGCTCTCACGCTGTAATCGGCTTCCAAAAACTCCTCCAAGGTACGCACGGGGGTGCGTATCTTGGAGAAGACTGTGGGGGTTTCAGCCAATCAGGTTCACCGGATCTGGTTACCGGTAACCTGATTGGGTGAAGCGACATCGAGGGCGGGAGAAGACATCGAGGATGGCGCGGACCCAAGGAAGGTAAGTGCAGGGCTGGGGGGGGGGGCAGGCTGCATTTGGGAACAAACTGGCTGTATATGGGGGACAAACTGGCTGTATATGGGGGACAAACTGGCTGTATTTGGGGGACAAACTGGCTGTATATGGGGGACAAACTGGCTGCATTTGGGAACAAACTGGCTGTATATGGGGACACACTGGCTATATATGGGGACAAACTGGCTGTATATGGGGACACACTGGCTGTATATGGGGACAAACTGGCTGCATTTGGGAAAAAACTGGCTGTATATGGGGACACACTGGCTGTATATGTGGACACACTGGCTGTATATGGGAACAAACTGGCTGTATATGGGGGACACACTGGCTGTATTTGGGGGACAAACTGGCTGTATATGGGAACAAACTGGCTGTATATGGGGACACACTGGCTGTATATGGGAACAAACTGGCTGCATTTGGGGGACAAACTGGCTGTATATGGGAACAAACTGGCTGTATATTGGGGACAAACTGGCTGTATATGGGAACAAACTGGCTGTATATTGGGGGAAAAACTGGCTGTATATGGGAACAAACTGGCTGTATATTGGGGGACAAACTGGCTGTATATGGGAACAAACTGGCTGTATTTGGGAACAAACTGGCTGTATATGGAAACAAACTGGCTGTATTTGGGGACAAACTGGCTGCATTTGAGGGGGCAAACTGGTGGCGTTTGGGCACAGTGGCTGCGTTTAATGGGCACAGTGGCGGCAATTGATGTTTTTTTTTTCAGTTTGTTTGCGCCCCCCCCCCCCCAAAAAAAAAATTGAGCACCAGCCGCCACTGTATATAAATGTATAATAATAATAGTGTATGATGTGGGGGGGGCGGGGGACAGTGCTGTACAGGGAACACTGAGCCAATCACTTCAATCTCTGCACCAGAGTGTGAGCTCCTCTGGTGCAGAGATTAATGTGATTAGCTCAGTGTACAGTAAGGTGACCAGATTTTTAAAATGAAATCCGGGGACATATTTTTTTTTTACTAGTAATGGTGGCAATCAGCAACTCTCTGCCCGTTGCTGCCACTGCCCGCCTCACAACCTGTCAAGTCTTACTCTTCGGTCCCCGGCCACTACTGGGTGGGGAGCGGAGGAAGATCACTCCACCAGGGAAGGCAAGGAGATAAGCAGGCAGGCGGCTGGCCGGGACTTGAGCCAAGGCAGAAGAACATGCGAGCGGAGCTGATTGGGCATGCACCCGAAACTGAAGAAATATTCCCTCCGCTCCGACCAGCACATATTCATCAGAAAGGGGCTCAGATTATGAAAAAAAATACACCCCCCCTAAGCTAGATGGAGCGGTGGAGCGGGAGGGTGTAATTCCGATTATTTATTTATTTATTTAATTCTGCACTGACTTTCTTTGAAATTGCCCCAGCCCCTGTTCAAATTCAATCCGGGGACAAAACCGGGGACAGACTTGGTCCGGGGACAGTGTCCTCAATCCGGGGACTGTCCCCTGAAACCGGGGATGTCTGGTCACCCTACTGTACAGCACTGTGGAATATGCTAGAGCTATATAAATGTATAATAATAACAGTGTGTGACTGTGGGGTGACATTAGAGTGTAAGCTCTTCTGCTGCAGAGACTGCTGTGATTGGCTCAGTGTTCCCTGTACAGCACTGCAGTATATGTCAGAGCTATATAAATGTATAATAATAATAATAATAGTGTGTGACTGTGGGGTGACATTAGATTGTAAGCTCCTTGCAGTCAGTTCTGCGGCAGCTGGAAAGTCTCACATTCCCAGCAAAATCCTCAGCATATGTGCAGAAGTGTGAAAGCACACAGTAAGAATCCACCCTGAGCGCGGCAGATGGCCCCTCCCTTTGCGTTCCTCACTTCCCTTCACACAGAGGTACAAAGGCGGCATTGACTTTCCAAGCAGCAGAAAAAAAAAAAAAAGGAACAAGTAAAAAACGCTGAGCCTCTGGCAGGACGATGGACTTTGTGCTATAAACAGAGAGCTGGGTGGCTCAACCCCCCAAGTGCTTATTTTTTTTCGTGCGTTTGACAGCCAGCGTCGGTCGTGATGAATTTGTGAAGTTATCTAATTTTCCACTGTTTTAATTAAAAGCGCTGAGGACTCCCAGCTGGGCAATCCACGCTGCTTTCTGTTCCCTGACAGAGAAAAATCTCTGCAGGAGCTCCGGCCAAATCTTTCTGCAAATAGAACTTCTGGGATTTGTAAAGCCGTCGCCCGTGGACAGATTGCTCTTTTGGAAAACGCTCTCTAGTCAAGGCGAGCAAATTGAGAGAGATAACCCCCGGAGCATCCCTCCTGTTCTCAATTATTATCGACAGGCTTCCTCCCCGGGGCGCGTCATCGGCAGCGATATCCCGTATCAGGTGAAATATTCCCAGAGCAACCCCCCCCCCCAAAAAAAGGGAGAAAAAACTGTCCCGTTTAATGGCCGCCAAGGATCTTATGTGCGCTTATTAACTGCTTCAATACCGGACACTTTTACCCCCTTCCTGCCCAGGCCAATTTTCAGCTTTCAGCGCTGTCACACTTTGAATGACAATTGCGCGGTCATGCAACACTGTACTAATATGAAATTGTATCAATTTCTTTCACACAAATAGAGATGTCTTTTAGTGTTATTTAATCACCTCCGTTTTTTTTCTGCTAAATAAACTAAAAAAGACCAAAAAATTCAGAGGAAAAAAGTGTTTTTCTTCATTTCTCTTATAATACTTTGCAAATAAAATAATCTTTCTTCATAAATTTAGGTCAAAATGTATTCTGCTACATATCTTTAGTGAAAATAACCCAAATTTGTGTATTTTGTTTAATCTGTAGGAAAGTTACAGAAGCTACAAACTATGGTATATATTTCAGAAAATCGATCAATCCTGATATACTGACGGCCTATCTCATTTCTTGAGGCCTGAAAACACCAGGACAGTACAGATACACCCCAAATGACCCCTTTTTGGAAAGTAGACAGTCCAAGGTATTCAGTAAGAGGCATGGTGAGTTTTTTGAAGTTGCAATTTTTTTGTCAGAATTTTTTGGAAAATTTGGAAGAAATGTAAAAAAATAATTTTTTCAATATTGTTTACATACTGTCACCAGTGCAGTACAGCATTATCATATTAATCATGTGGCGGTGATCAGGGACACTGACTGGTGACAGTATGTAAAAAATAAATTATATATATATATATGCAGCACAGGGTTAGCACTTTCACCTAGTAGCAAAAAGGGTTGCTGGTTCAAATCCCGACCACGAGGGTAGGGACTAATGTGAATGTACAATGTATATGTAAAGTACTGCGTAAATTGACAGTGCTATATAAGTACCTGATATAATAATAATATATACTTTTTTCAAAAAAATGTAAATATATTTTTTTATTACATTTTTTTTCCTTTTTTATTTTATTTTTTATATATACATACAGTGACCAGAGCAATACAGTGTTATCATAGTCACATTGTACTACTCTGAGGAGGTAATCAGGATTTTTTTTTTTTTACACACTATGATTGCTTATAACTTTGAATTTTACAGCTATAAGCAACCATTTTTTCTGAATGAAAACTATTCATTCCGTGTATACTAATGTGATTATCTGCGATTGGCCACAGCTAATCACATGGTACAGATGGGCTGTGATTGGCCCTGTCTGTACCATAGTTACATAGTTAGTCAGGTCGAAAAAAGACACAAGTCCATCCAGTTCAACCATAAAAAAATTAAGTAATACAAATAATAATATCATACAATCCCATATACCCAATTCTATACCCACAGTTGATCCAGAGGAAGGCGAAAAACCCCAGCAGAGCATGATCCAATTAGCTACAGCAGGGGAAAAAATTCCTTCCTGATCCCCCGAGAGGCAATCGGATATTCCCTGAATCAACTTTACCTATAAATGTCAGTACCCAGTTATATTATGTACATTTAGGAAATAATTCAGGCCTTTCTTAAACCAACTTACTGAGCTGGCCAGAACCCCCTCTGCAGGGAGTCTATTCCACCTTTTTACAGCTCTTACTGTGAAGAAACCTTTCCGTATTTGGAGATGAAATCTCTTTTCCTCTAGACGTAAAGAGTGCCCCCTTGTCCTTTGTGTTGACCGTAAAGTGAATAACTCGACACCAAGTTCACTATATGGACCCCTTATATATTTTGTGACAGCAGGCAGGTTAAGTCACCTGGTTGCATCCAGGATGCAATATATATATGTCCTAGATTCAGGCTTTATGCCTGTTTGTACCTCTAGGGGGAGTGCTGGGAGTCCTGCAGGGGAGGACTTGATGAGCCCAGCTGAAGTAAGTGGGCTCATTAGGTCCTCTACAAAAACTCCCAGCATGCTAAGGGAGATGCTCCCACCTGGAACCAGATCTGTGTGTATAGACTGGGGAGTGTGCTTTCTGTGCAGTGAGACAAAGCCTGTGTGGCTATTGCTAAGAAATTCTAAAAGCAGGGAGCTAGGGACTGGGGCAGCACAAGGCTGTACCCAGTTGTTAGCTAAGGACACCAACGTGCGTAGTGAGCGGTCACGTTGACCAGGATTTCTTTTCCTGTTTCTTTTGTTTTCTGTTATATTTTTTGTCTGTATATAGTTCAAATAAAACCGTACCCTTTTGTTTTTCTCCTACCACTGTCTGCTGTGCCTAATTTTGTGTGGTGAACCCATCCAGAGGGTCACAAACACCCGCTGCCGAGCTAACCCCCTCACAATTTGTACATGTTGATCATATCCCCCCTTAATCTCCTCTTCTCAAGAGTAAATTCAGTTCCTCTAATCTTTCCTCATAGCTGAGCTCCTCCATGCCTCTTATCAGTTTGGTTGCCCTTCTCTGCACTTTCTCCAGTTCCCCAATATCCTTTTTGAGAACTGGTGCCCCGAAACTGAACTGTGTATTCCAGATGAGGTCTTACTAATGATTTGTACAGGGGCAAAGTGATATCTCTCTTTCTGGAGTCCATATCTCTCCTAATACAAGAAAGGACTTTGCTCGCTTTGGAAACCGCGGCTTGGCATTGCATGCCATTATTGAGCTTATGATCTACCAAAACCCCCAGATCCTTCTCCACTACGGACCCCCCCAGTTGTACTCCCTGTATGATGCATTCATATTCTTAGCCCCCAAATGCATAACTTTACATTTATCAACATTAAACCTCATCTGCTACATAGTCGCCCAATTAGACAGAGCATTGAGGTCGGCTTGTAAATTGGCGACATCCTGTAAGGACGTTATTCCACTGCATAGCTTGGTGTCATCTGCAAAGACAGAAATGTTACTTTGGATCTCAGACCCAATATCATTTATAAAGATATTAAAAAGTAAGGGTCCCAGCACTGAACCTTGAGGTACACCACTGATAACCTTAAACCATTCAGAGTAAGAATCATTAACTACTACTCTCTGAATTCTGTCTTTTAGCCAGTTTTCTATCCATTTACAGACTAATTTTTTCCAAGCCTGTAGACTTTACCTTACACATGAGCCGTGTGTGGGGAACTGTATCGAACGCTTTTGCAAAATCCAAGTATACCACGTCCACCGCCACCCCTCTGTCCAAGGTTTTACTTACCTCTTCATAAAAAGAAATCAGGTTTGTCTGACAACTTCTGTCTTTCATGAATCCATGCTGTCTGTTGCTTGAAATATTTTTTTCCAGCAAGAACTCATCTATGTGGTCTTTTATTAATCTCTCCAGTATCTTCCCAACTATAGAAGTTAAAGCGGAGGTTCTGCGGAACATACTTTTTTTTTTTATATTCATTGTTATCAATTATCAATGTAATTACCTTAGCAATGTCTGCGGCACTTTAAAACACCCCCCGTCCGTTTCGCGGTAAAAAAAGAGTTTATAAAACTCTTTCTCCTTTTGCCATTTTGCTTGTGGGCATCTTGAAGCCCACAAGCATATCCTTCCGGGTAGAGACGAATTCCTCTCTCCCGGCATTCAGCGCTGATCTCGCGCACGCGCTGTGTTGACGGCGAGCAGCGCCGTCAACACTTCCTGGTTGCCATGACAACCTGCATAAATACACCTGCATGCCCTTATCTAAAATGGCGGAATTAGATCCGCCCCGTCACGTGATCGGCTAGACGAGTCACGTGACGATACAATTACCGTGAGATCTCACTGAAATGAGTGTAGATATTAGTAATCGGAAGCAGGGCAAGTTGCTCCCAGGAGCCACTGCGCGAATAGGAGGTAGGAAAGGACACGCCTACTCCCGCGGGAGTAAATACCGGAAGCAGGATCGTATAAAACATATATTTGGAAAACTACTTAGAATAAAAAAAAAAGGTTAGTGATCCACTAATGTATGTGCTAAGAGCAATTAATGTATTTAACCACTTGACAACTGGGCACTTAAACCCCCTTAATAACCAGACCAATTTTCAGCTTTCGGTGCTCTCACATTTTGAATGACAATTACTCAGTCATACAACACTGTACCCATATGAATTTTTTGTCCTTTTTTTCACACAAATAGAGCTTTCTTTTGGTGGTATTTAATTGGGTTTTTTATTTTTTGCGCTATAAGAGAAAAAAGACTGAAAATTTTGTAAAAAAATGATTTTTTTTTCGTTTCTGTTATAAAATTTTGCAAATTACTATTTTTTCTTCATAAATTTTGGCCAAAATTTATACTGCTACATATCTTTGGTAAAAATAAGTACAAATTGGTGCATATTATTTGGTCTTTGTGAAAGTTAGAGAGTCCACAAGCTATGGTGCCAATATCTGAAAATTGATCACACCTGAAGTACTGACGGCCTAACTTAATTCTTGAGACCCTAGCATGCCAGAAAAGTACAAATACCCCCCAAATGACCCCTTTTTGGAAAGAAGACATTCCAAGGTATTCAGAAAGAGGCATTGTGAGTTTTTTGAAGTTGTCATTTTTTCCCACAATTCTTTGCAAAATCAAGATTTTTTTTTTCTCTTTTTTTTTTTCCACAAAATTGTCATATTAGCAGGTTATTTCTCACACACAGCATATGCATACCACAAATTACACCCCAAAACACATTCTGCTATTCCTCCCGAGTATGGCGATACCACATGTGTGAGACTTTTACACAGCGTGGCCACATACAGAGGCCCAACATGCAGGGAGCACCTTCAGGCGTTCTGGAGCACCCAGGCCAATTCTGACATTTCTCTCCTACATGTAAAAATCATCATTTGTTTGCTAGAAAATTACATAGAACCCCAAAACATTATATATGTTTTTTTAGCAAAGACCCTTAGAGAATATAATGGTGGTTGATGCAACTTTTTATCTCGCACGATATTTGCGCAGCAATTTTTTTAACGCGTTTTTTACGGAAAAAATATGTTTTGTGCTTAAAAAAAAAAAAAACAGTAAAGTTAGCCCAATGTTTTTGCATAATGTGAAAGATGAAGTTACGCCGAGTAAATAGATACCTAACATGTCGCCCTTAAAAATTGCACACACTCGTGGAATGGCGCCAAACTTCGCTACTTAAAAAATCCCCATAGGCGACGCTTTAAATATTTTTACTGGTTACATGTTTTGAGTTACAGAGGAGGTCTAGGGCCAAAATGATTGCTCTCGCTCTAACGTTCGCAGAGATACCTCACATGTGTGGTTTGAAAACCGTTTTCATATGTGGGCGGGACTTACGTATGCGTTCGCTTCTGTATGCGAGCTCACGGGGACAGGGGCGCTTTAAAAAAAAAATAAAAAATTATTCTTCATTTTACTTTATTTATTTTAGTTTGACATGTTTTTCCGCCCCAAACATTTTTTTTATCACTTTTATACCTATTACAAGGAACGTAAACATCCCTTGTAATAGGAATATGGCATGACAGGTCCTCTTTACAGTGAGATATGGGGGGGGGGGGGTGTCAATAAGACCCCACATCTCACCTCTAGGCTGGGAAGCCTGAAAAAAATACAAAAAAAAAACAACAATCCTGGCTTTGATCGTAGCGGTGAGTCGGTAGAAGCACCGGAGGGTGGCGGGGGGGGGGGGGACATCCCCTCTCGCCTCCCGTAAGAATGATCAAGCGGCGGAACAGCCACTATGATTGTTGTTATGGTATAGGGAATCGCCGGCTGAAAAAGCCGATATCTGAATGATGCCTGTAGCTGCTCCCATCATTCAGATATCCCCGCACAAAGTCAAGGACGTCACATGACGGCCGGAGGGCGGCAAGTGGTTATTGCAGAGTATTGCCGGGCATTGCGGAGTATTGCCGGGCATTGCGGAGTATTGCCGGGCATTGCGGAGTATTGCAGGGCATTGCGGAGTATTGCGGACTATGGCAGGGTATTGCGGTGTATGGCAGGGTATTGCACAGGGTATTGCACAGGGTATTGTGGAGGGTATTGCAGAGTATTGTGGAGGGTATTGCAGAGTATTGTGGAGGGTATTGCAGAGTATTGTGCAGGGTATTGCAGAGTATTGTGCAGGGTATTGCAGAGTATTGTGCAGGGTATTGCAGAGTATTGCGCAGGGTATTGCAGAGTATTGCGCAGGGTATTGCAGAGTATTGCACAGGGTATTGCAGAGTATTGCACCAGAGTATTGCAGAGTATTGCACCAGAGTATTGCAGAGTATTGCACCAGGGTATTGCAGAGTATTTTGCAGGGTATTGCGCAGGGTATTGCAGAGTATTGCGCAGGGTATTGCGCAGGGTATTGCAGAGTATTGCGCAGGGTATTGCAGAGTATTGCGCAGGGTATTGCAGAGTATTTTGCAGGGTATTGCAGAGTATTTTGCAGGGTATTGCAGAGTATTGCGCAGGGTATTGCAGAGTATTGCACCAGGGTAATGCAGAGTATTGCACCAGGGTATTGCAGAGTATTGCACCAGGGTATTGGCAGGGTATTTTGCAGAGTATTGGCAGGGTATTTTGCAGAGTATTGGCAGGGTATAGCACAGGGATGGTTGAGCAGGGATGGATGGATGGCTGGATCTGTGACTGCAATTGTCACAGATCCAGCCCACAGCGCTGCTGCCTTGATCTGCACCCTCCCCTCTCCTCTCACACTGTACCGATCGGTACAGAGAGGGGAGGGAGGAACCGGCGTCATCAAATGACGCCGGTCTGTTTACAAGTGATTGCTCCGTCATTTGACGGAGCGATCACGTGGTAAACGGCCGCTATCAGCGGCGATTTACCGCGATTCGTGATCCGCCGGGTCCTCTGGACCCGGCGGTCACGGAGTTTCCCGTGTGCGCGCCCCAGGGGGCGCGCGGGAGCGCGATTCTGGGAGGACGTAACGTCCTCCCAGAGTTAAGCAACCACCTTGTCGACGTTATTTGTCGGCAGGTGGTTGTTAAGTGGTTAAAGTTAAATATGTGGGTGAACCTCCGCTTTAAACTAACAGGTCTATAGTTACTTGGTAAAGACTTTGTTGCCTTTTTAAATATAGGCACCACATTGACCCTGCGCCAATCCAGTGGTACTATTCCTGTCATTAATGAGTCCCTAAAAATTTGATACAATGGCTTTGAAATTACAGAGCTCAATTCTTTTAGGCTCAGTGGGTGTATGCCATCTGGTCCAGGTGCTTTAATCCGCCTTTATTCTGTCTAAATATTTCTGGACCATATCACTTTAGAGCCATTGTGGATAATTTGGGGCTGTGTCACTACCACCCCCATTATGGACATGAGCTCCCCCATGCTCCTTTGTATACACAGAACTGAAGAAAATATTTAATAAATTAGCCTTCTCTTTGTCCCCAGTCATCCGCTCTAGATTATTTTATAAAGGGCCTACATGCTCAGACTTGACCTTTTTACTATTAATATATTTGAAGAATTTTTTGGGGTTTGCCCTGCTATCTTTTGCAATCTGTCGTTCGTTTTCAGTTTTTGCATCCTTGATTTCCTTTTTACATATTCTGTTATATTCTTTGTAACATTAAAATGACACTAGTGTTCCCTCATTTTTATATTTTTTAAAAGCTCTTTTCTTATAGTTTATAGCTTTTTTTAACTTTGGCTGGGAGCCACATAGGATTTATTTTTAGCCTTTTAAACTTATTGCCCATGGGAATATACTTTGCAGTGAGTTCACAAACAGTCTTTTTGGAAAAATTACCATTTCTGTTCTGTGCCCAATGATGCCAATATTCCCTCCCAGTCTAAGTCCTGGAGAGCAGCCCTCGTCCTTGGAAAATGTGCTCTCTTGAAATTAAGTGTTTTTATCTTTCCTGTATGTGATTTTTGCTTACAGCTAACATCAAATGAAATCATGTTATGGTCACTGCTACCCAGATGTTCCTTTATCTGAACATTAGTAATACACTCTGCATGGTTTGAGATTACCAGGTCCAACAGAGCATCATTCCTAAGTGGGGCCTCAATAAACTGGACCATAAAATTGACCTGTAATAGGTTTATAAATTTTTGCCCTTTAACTGTCCCAGCAGTGCCATTACTCCAGTCAATTTCTGGGTAGTTAAAATACCCCATTATTATCATCATCCCAGCCCTTTCCATCTGTGCAAGGAGCTGAGTCTCCACCTCCTCATTAACATTGGGTGGTCTATAACAAACTCCAATGATTAACTTTGAACTACGCACATCTGTATGCAGTTCCACCCATAATTCTTCAGACTCATCACACTCTCCATCCACCAGGTCCTCTTTCACACTCGCTTTGAGATCACTTCTCACATAGAGACAGACCATTCCACCTTTCCTTTTTAACCTGTCTTTCCGAAAGAGTGCCTAGCCAGGAATATTAATAGCCCAGTCATGTGAGGAATGAAGCCAAGTTTCAGCAATACCGATTACATCATAGCTCTCCTGATGCCCCAGAGCTTCCAACTCACCTATTTTGCCTGGCAGACTTCTGGCATTGGTGAACAAACACTTTAATGCATTAATATATTTTGACCGGTCACATACTATCCTCTTGGGTGTTCTGAGATTGCAACTAGGACTTGCTACTATACTTACCTTGGGTTTATGTGCTTTGGTTACCCTACCTCTAATGCCCCTAATACTACCCTCTGGAATATGTTCCACGCTGACTATCTCTAGCCTAGTTTAAAAACCCCTCTAACTTTTTGGCCATCCTTATTCCCAGCTGATCTGCACCCTCCTCATTTAGGTGCTGTCCGTCCCTTCTATAGTACTGGTTATCGACTGAGAAGTGGGCCCAGTCCTCCAGGAACCCAAACCCCTGCTTACTACACCAACTCTTCAGCCACTTGTTTACTTCACTAATCTCCCTCTGCCTTTCTGGTGTGGCTCAATGTTCCGGTAGTATTCCTGAGAATACTACCTTGGAGGTCCTTTTCCTCAATTTAGCTCCCAAGTCACTAAAATCATTCTTTAGGACACTCCATCTGCCTCTGACTTTGTCATTGGTGCCAACGTGCACCATGACAGCTGGGTCTTCCCCAGCCCCTTCCAGTAATCTGTCCACCAGATCCGTGATGTCCCGAACCCGAGCGCCCAGTAGACAACATACAGTTCGGCGCTTCAAGTCTTTGTTACAGATTGCCCTCTCTGTCCTTCTAAGAGTTGAGTCCTCTACCACCAGAATCTGTCTTTCCTTTCCCTTCCCCCCCCCACTCTCACTGGAGGAGTTCTTCCCCCGGCAACTAGAAGAGTCCCTCAGCTCCAGCAGTGCTGGTCCCTGACTGATTTCACCAATGTCACTCAATGGAGCATACTTATTGGAATGCTCCAGCCCTGGATCAGCCTCCCTGGCACTTCCCCCTCTACCCTTCCTGACTGTCACCCATCTACTATTTTCTAGTGCCTGCACTTCTTTGTCTCCACCCATCTCTGTGCTGGACCCTGCCATCACCTGCCGGGTACGTTTCCAGCTCTCCTTTAGTTTGAAGGGTCTTACATTTTGCACAGCAGTAATCGCCCTCGATCAGATGTTCAAGGAACGCATACATGCCGCAAGATGTACACCGAGTCGCCTTGCCACACCCGCCGGGCATCGTACGTATTAATTTAATGAGGATTAGAGATTATACCCAGTCCAAATTAACTAACAACTAGCTTCCTGACACTAATACTTAACAAGCCAATACACAGGTACTCAACAAGACAATACACAGGTACTCAACAAGACAATACACAGGTACTCGCAGACCTACGTGCACTCGCAGACCAGCGGACCTACGTGCACTCGCAGACCAACGTGCACTCGCAGACCAACGGACCCGCGTGCACTCGCAGACCAGCGTGCACTCGCAGACCAACATGCACTCGCAGACCAACGGACCTGCGTGCACTCGCAGACCAGCGTGCACTCGCAGACCAACGTGCACTCGCAGACCAACGGACCTGCGTACACTCGCAGACCAGCGAGCACTGGCAGACCAACGTGCACTCGCAGACCAGCGTGCACTCGCAGACCAACGGACCTGCGTGCACTCGCAGACCAGCGTGCACTCGCAGACCAACGGACCTGCGTGCACTCGCAGACCAGCGTGGACCCACAATACACAAATACTAACGATCCACACACACTACTCAGACAACACTCAGGTACTCACACTACACAGGTACTATGACCCCTGTTTTAACCTCCTGTTTTTAACTCTTGGTTTTAACTCACCACTTAGTCCAGTTCCACTAACTCTTGGTTTTAACTTACCACTTAGTCCAGTTCCACTTGGACAGAATTCAAGCAAACTCAAGAAAGATGAGCAGGCTCAAAATTAGTTCTACAGAAATTTATATAGGCCTCAAGCACCCGTGACCACATAACCACTCCCCTTAAATAGTAGGCTGAAGGTAAAAAAGAAAAGAAAAGGCTGTTTAAAAAGTGCCAGAAAAAGGTGTTAAAAATCTGTAAGGAAAAAGACCCAAAAAGAACCTAAAATGCAACCCAGCAGTCAAAAGCAAAACTTGTTCACACTCTCCACTCAAGGTCTCCACTGTCTAGCCTCCAACCAACAAGACTGGTGATGTCTAGACACAGTCTACCATGTGATGACTGTGACCAATCCCCAAGCTCATCACAATAGTACTCAATGAAAGACATGAATCACAGCCTTTCATTGTGTACAAC
Source organism: Rana muscosa (assembly GCA_029206835.1). Lineage (NCBI taxonomy): Eukaryota > Metazoa > Chordata > Amphibia > Anura > Ranidae > Rana > Rana muscosa. The sequence goes on along the minus strand of CM055119.1, from coordinate 329,897,818 downwards.
TGTCATGTGATCTGCTGTGATTGGCCACAGCGATCACATGGTACCAGAGGGCCAGTACAGTGATCTGTTATTGGCCGTGTCCAGTGGACACAATAGGTGACAGATTGCACACGGCCCATGGGGCGTGTGCGAAGCGCGATCCTGGGAGAATGTGATATGACCTCCCTGTATAATAGGGCTCCCATCCAGCCTAAGACGATCACTTAGGCTCAGCATTGGGAATTTTGTTATTCTTGATCAATCCAGTGTATGTAAACCCCAAATCTATTTTTCATTAGGTTTGGCATTAGACTGTTAGAACTAAGGTAAATATTGGTGCCTTTAGTTCTGCTTTGAAGATAGATATTAGGCCTACTTCACATTCAATTTAACAGAAACCCTAGTTACATAATTAGTCGGGTTGAAAAAGATAAAGTCCATAAAATATAGCCATCAGAAAAAGGAATAAATAAAAAACTGAAAACCTGCATTTGTAGAACCCTAATCCCAAAGCTGATCCAGAGGAAGAAAAAAATCCAGTTTACGAAAACAACTCCTCCCTGATCTCCTAAGGCAGTTGGAAGCTTCCTGGATCAATAGGGTTCATAAACCAAGGTCCATAAAAACATGGATGAGAGAGTTTGGAGAGCTTAACTGGCCTGCACAAAGTCCCGACCTTAAAGTGGAGCTCCACCCGATTTTTATACATTAGCTTATTCAATTGACATATTGTAAGGAATAGCAAAACGGACATTGTTTTTTTAATTTTCGTGACAGTACCTTAGATAATGTGAATTGTAACCCTGTTTCCTGTCTCCTCTGCTGTGGGAAATCTCCGGGAGTTTTGTCACATCCTTTAGCCGCAATGTAACCTGGGAGCTTTTGTCATTGCCCCCAGTATTCATTGCCGAGCCTTGCTGCAAGCTATCGCGTTATTTCCTAAAGAGGAAGTGACGCGATATTCTCTCCTTTGTTTACAGTGCTTTCTGTTGACATGACAACGGGGCGGTAACTTTCAGCGACGCCGCACGTTGTGATCGAAAACCCGGATGTTTATGTCCCTGCTCGCCGGAAAGACTGAGCATGCGCGAGAACACGCGGTGAATGCTGGGACTTCAGCATTCGCCGCAAATAGGAAGTATATGCTTGTGGGCTTCTTATGCCCACAAGCAAAATGGAAATGTCTAAGAAACGATAATATAAGTTATCTTGCAACACGGAATCGCAATTCGGTGGATTTTAAACAGCAGAGACGTGAGTACAGACTGAATAGGCATAAAAGAATGTAATGTCACAAAAAAAACAAAACGAATTGGCCGCGGGAGCTCCGCTTTAACCCAATAGAACACCTTTGGGATGAATTAGAGCGGAGACTGTGAGCCAGGCCTTATCGTCCAACATCAGTGCCTGACCTCACAAATGTGCTTCTGGAAGAATGGTCAAACATTCCCATAGACACCCTCCTAAACCTTGTGGAAAATTCTCCTATAAGAGTGAAGGCTGTTATAGCCACAAAGAAGGTCAAACTCCATATTAATGACCACAAAGGGAACAACTCCATAATATTGGCCATAGATGGAACAACTCCATATTAATAGCCATGGTTTTGGGCTATTCAACAAGCTCAGAAAGGTGTGATAATCAGGGGTCCACAGTGGCAGTGCATCCATAGTGGGTGCAGGAGCACCGCCCCCTCTCTCCTGCACACGTCAATCTCCAATAGATAGATTCATGCTTTGCATGAATCTATCTATTGTCGCCGCTGCCGCCCACTATTTAGGTGTCTGGCCCCCTGTTGAGCGCCGGCCATCTGAATAACAGTGGTGGGTGTGGTTTGGAAGAGCCTGATTAGAGCCAGAGGCTCTAATAGGCTTCCTGATTAGAGCCTGTGGGCTCTAATCGGCTTTGGCTGTGCGTTCCCTGTTTAAACAGTGCTGTGTTAGGGGATCGCTTCCCTAACACTGATCCGCCTCTCAGCCAATCAGGTGCACCGGGTCTGGTTACCAGTCACCTGATTGGCTGAAGTGACAGGCGGGCAAACTGGCTGCATTTGAGGGGGTAAACTGGCGGTATTCAAGGGGGAAAACTGGCGGCATTTGAGGGGGCAAACTGGCGGTATTTGAGGGGGCAAACTGGCGGTAATTGAGGGGGAAAACTGGCGGCATTTGAGGGGGAAAACTGGCGGTATTTGAGGGGACAAACTGGCGGTATTTGGGGGGAAAAACTGGCGTCATTTGAGGGGGCAAACTGGCGTCATTTGAGGGGGCAAATTGGTGGTATTTGAGGGGGAAAACTGGCTGTATTTGAGGGGGCAAACTGGCTGCATTTGAGGGGCCAAAGTGGCTGTATTTGAGAGGGCAAACTGGCTGCATTTGAGGGGCCAAAGTGGCTGTATTTGAGAGGGCAAACTGGCTGCATTTGATGGGCAAACTGGCTGCATTTGAGGGGGCAAACTGGCTGCATTTGATGAAGAAACTGGCTGCATTTGATGAAGAAACTGGCTGCATTTGATGGGGAAACTGGCATCATTTGAGGGGGCAAAGTGGCTGTATTTGAGGGGGCAAAGTGGCTGTATTTGAGGGGGCAAAGTGGCTGTATTTGAGGGGGCAAACTGGCTGCATTTGAGGGGGCAAACTGGCTGCATTTGAGGGGGCAAACTGGCTGCATTTGATGGGGCAAACTGGCGGCAATTGATGGGCACAGTGGCTGCATTTGATGGCACAGTGGCGACAATTGATGGGCACAGTAGATGCATTTGATGGACACAGTGAGGCTGCAATTGATGTTTTTTTTTGAGGGGGCAAAGTGGCTGTATTTGAGAGGGCAAACTGGCTGCATTTGAGAGGGCAAACTGGCTGCATTTGAGGGGGCAAACTGGCTGCATTTGAGGGGGCAAACTGGCTGCATTTGAGGGGGCAAACTGGCTGCATTTGATGGGGCAAACTGGCTGCAGTTTGTTTGCGCCCCCCAAAAATTTTGAGCACCAGCCGCAACTGGGGGTCCACCAACCATATATAGTCTTGTCTAGACATTGTTGGTAGACATCTCCTAGACCAAGTCTCCTAGTAATAAAAACACCAAAATGTCTTCCAAATTTAGGCAAGCTTTTTCTGATTATCATGCTCTGATCTGATCTTGGCAGACACATAGACAAATGTCCAGAACACTTGGAGCCATCCTTATTGAACGGCCATTTGTGTAGGTGCTTCTAGGGTCTTGCGCAATTAGATGAGCTTGCTCAGTAGAAAGTTGGACCTCACAGGGCTGAGCACAATCCTGTGACCAGGCGGTGAATGCAAATTTTTACAAGCTTAATAAAATGCGTGGTCTTCCCTCAGATCTCTATTACCCTCCAGAGCATTAGATAACAGAGCAGCCAGGGGCCTGTTGGCTACTATTACAGCTGATAAGGGCCCAGCGGTGACCTTGTTCTTCTAGAACACAAGAGGAGTCGTTGAACTTCTGCTGTTTACGCTGAGCTGTTAGAACATTTGGTTAATTGCACTTCATGGACTGTGGTAACATTTTAATGAGAAGAAATAGAAAAAGAGAGATTGGAGGAGGGGTCCGCATTAAAAAGGGCACAACATTTTTTTAATCCTCATGAAGGCATATCTGAAATTATCAGCTCTCTTTCATGTCCCCCGAATGTGAAAATGAATGTGGCTCAGTCATGACTTCCCACAGAGAATGCTCAAAAACTTCTCTTTTCTTTCCTTCTGGTCACTGCTTCACAATGACATCATTGGGACTTTTCTGCCGACTCCCCAATTCTATGGATTTATTTTTCCATATGAGTTTTTTCACCCTGCTCCCATTCTTTGGAAACTCTTTCCAGTGATGTTTTCCAAACATGGACCCTCAAAAACCATCTCTGTCACTTACCTATCCAGGGCAAACTGGCAAGTTCTCTTATAAGAAGAGCCTTCCATCCACTCATATTCACCTTTTCCTGCTGCTCCTTTTGTTCATTGGATTGTTGAGCCCAAGCCCTGTATAAGCTCCATGTTGGATGATGTCAGAGCTTACACATGGTTAACATCTTCTTCCTCCTCTCCACGTGACAGTATTTGGGTCTAGCAATTGGCTACTCAGGACCCCATTGCATTCTGGGGAGAATTCACATGGCTCTTCCATGCCAGGAAGGATCTACTGTTGACAGCTGAGATTGAGTGGTTGAGAGGAGCGTGGAAAAGGTGAGTCAGCAGTTGGAGAATTCTTACAAGAGAACCTTTCACTTTGCCTTAATAAATGGGCAAAGAGTTCGATTTTTAAAAAATAAGGTTCTAATGTGTTCACATTGGCTTTGTAGAGTCTCTCTTATTCCATTTAGCCCACTTTATTGTTTGTCTCCAAATCCGTTCTGCATAGAACTATCTTCTGTGTAATCTGATCTCTCCTGCTGTTTAGGTATGTCTTAGCATAGCGGCTATTTAGAGCCCTTGCTGATGCTGATGCATTTTCCCTGAGCTTGATACTTGCTGGCTACAAGTTGCAAATATGAATAGGTAATATCATATGTAGCGCACCCCCTATAGAGCTGCTGGACATATAAGCCTGGGCAGGAGAAGGAAGTGATTTAAAGCGATTCTAAAAGCAGAGTTTTTTTTTATACCTTAATGCAGGGGTCTCCAAACTTTTCAAACAAAGGGCCACTTTATAGTCCTTCAGACTTTAGGAGGGCTGGATTGTGGCCAGAGGAGCAGAGAATGTCACGAGCCCAGGATCAGTGAGAATAAATATGGCCTTAGGGTTGGTGGTCAATAGGAGGAGAAGTATTCCCCCTATAAGTAGGAGGAATAGTATCCCATCATTGGTATCGGTGGAAGATATAGTGCCCCATTGTTGGTGTCAGTGGGAGGAATATTGCCTCATATCAGTGGGACGAATTGTGCCCCAAGGGCCGGATAAAGGTTAGCAAAGGGCCACATCTGGCCCTCGGGCCACAGTTTGGAGACCCCTGCCTTAATGCATTCAATGTATTAAGGTAAAAAACCTTCTGTGTTAGTTGTATATAAAATACAGTATTTATCTATCAACATTTTTTTACAGTAATAAACCTATCATCCAATTTGCTGCATTTTTTAATTGCAAAACCAATATAAAGGAATTAAAGTGTTAAAAAATCACTTGTGAGCTTAACCAATCATTTGTTTTGTACAGTTCTTCTTTAAAGTTTTGCTAAACCCAGTAATATGAAAATAGTATATCCGCATCCCCCCCCCCCCCCCGCAGTGCCCACAGCTTATAAATCTTATTTTTACAGTAAAATACTGCCACTATATACCTTTTTGGATAATCTGTGTGCCACGGTCCCGTGATAAACTGCAGGGTCTGCCTGAGTGCTTGGTGTTCAGGTAGGAGGAGATTTTCACTATAGCCTGTGTCCTCATGCTGTTATGGGAGGCGGATCATCCATGAATTAAGATGTGACATCCCATCCACTGTGTTCTTTTTTAGTTACTGGGCATACATCCCCAAATGTGTGATGTCTGGCTAGCTCTGATCAACCAGGAAATGTTCTCTCCAGCAATAGAGACCGAACTGAGCATGTGCAGCCTTACCACTCTGACTCTGTCTTATCTGGCCTTGCCAAGAGAGACCCTGCAGGAGGGGAGGATCTGTCTATACAGGATCACAGAGCCTTTTTACACAATGCAGAGGATTAACCTCTTAAGTTCCACAGTGAGTATAGCAAGCATGCTATTCTGCATATACAGACTGATTTTACTGTTGCGGGTTTACTAACACTTTAAGGGGTGTGGCAGGGGGTGTGCCCTATGCCTACATACTTTTGCTAATAGGTGTCCCTCATTCCTATCTCAGAAAGTTGGGAGGTATGCAAAGCCATTACACAGAGCAGGTAAGTATGACATGTTTTTTTAAAAGAAAAAAAATCAAATGTTTACAATCATTTTAAGAGCTTGGTGCAGGGAAGATCAGCATCTGAACCCAGAGAAGTACCGTATATACTCGAGTATAAGCCGACCCGAGTATAAGCCGAGGTACCTAATATTACTCCAATAAACTGGGAAAACGGATTGACTCGAGTATAAGCCTAGGAGGGGGGGGGGGATGCAGCAGCTACTGTAAGCAGAAAAGAGGGTCAACAATGCCCATTTGCACGCCTCACTGTGCCCAACCTCACTGTGCCCATTGCAACCTCACTGTGCCCATTGCCACCTCACTGTGCCCAACCTTACTGTGCTCATTGCCAGCTTACTGTGCCCATTGCCACCTCACTGTGCCCATTTCCAGCTTACTGTGCCCATTGCCACCTCACTGTGCCCATTTCCAGCTTACTGTGCCCATTGCCAGCTTACTGTGCCCATCGCCACCTCACTGTGCCCATTGCCAGCTTACTGTGCCCAACCTTACTGTACCCATTGCCAGCTTACTGTGCCCATTGCCACCTCACTGTGCCCATTGCCAGCTTACTGTGCCCATTGCCACCTCACTGTGCCCAACCTTACTGTGCCCATTGCCAGCTTACTGTGCCCAACCTTACTGTGCCCATTGCCAGCTTACTGTGCCCAACCTCACTGTGTCCATTGCAGCCTCCCTGTGCCCGAGTCAGTGTACCTGAAAATCTTCTTAGACTGCGAGCGGCGTCCATTGTTTAAACATCGCGGCTTCCTCCTGGTCTTGTTCCGTGATAGGCGTTTCCAGCAAACACTGTGTTGAGTGTTCCGCCTATCACGGAGGTCCTCTTATTCTCAGGACTCCGTTTTCCAGCAGGCACTGTGTTCAGTGTTCCGCCAATCACGGACGTCTTTTCATCCTCGGACAAAAGAACGTCCATGATAGGCGGAACACTGAACACAGTGTCTGCTGGGTAACGGAGTCCGAGAATGAGAGGACCTTTCGGGATAGGCGGAACACTCAACACAGTGTTTGCTGGAAACGCCTATCACGGAACAAGACCAGGAGGAAGCCGCGATATTTAGACAATGGACGCCGCCCGCAGTCTAAGAAGATTTTCAGGTACACTGACTCGAGTATAAGCCGAGGGGTGTATTTTCAGCCCTAAAAAAAGGGCTGAAAAACTCGGCTTATACTCGCGTATATACGGTATATCCTACTTTGGGGATTTTTTTTAATGTTTTTTATATATATATATGTATATATATATACTATCAGTTATATATTTATTTATACATTTATATATATTATTACTTTTACAATATAAATGAATCCCTTATAGTAGTGATTATCTGCTGTTTTTATGCTGAAAAGGGCTAATTTATGTTTTTTTAACCCCGCCATGACAGGTGATACATAATGCATGCTGCTACTACCAAAAGTCTTAGTGACAGCAGGCACAGGGAGCTTGTATCAAGCTACCTGCCTATGACAAGGGAATCTGTCATGCATTATATTATAATACAGTCCTGTCTAAATATCTGAAAAGACAGTGATTTAGATCTTTTTTAATTCTTTTTTTTTCCTTGATAGGTGTTTATCTAAGTTTTTGCATAAACCCACATAAACACGCAAAAAGAAACATTGAACAAAGGCACCAGTCGAAATTACAGATTTGGTATATAAAGCATATTTAAAGCGGAGTTCCGGCGAAAAAAAAAAAAATTAAAGGTCAGCAGCTACAAATACTGCAGCTGCTGACTTTTAATATCAGGACACTTACCTGTCCTGGGCGCCCGCGATGTCCTCACCCGAAGCCGATCTGTCCCTCTGCTCTTGTGTGGAGCCCCCGCCATCTTCAGTAAGGGAATCAGGAAGTGTAGCCTTGCGGCTTCACTTCCTGGTTCCCTACTGCGCATGCGCGAGTCACGCTGCGCGATCCCACGGGTCCCTGCTGTCTTCTGGGACCTGTGTGTCTCCCAGAAGACAGCGGGGGGGGGGACAAAGTCGGCGCTGGACGTGGCGTAGCTCACCACAGTGATTTTTTCCCCTGAAGTGGGAGCAAATACCTGGATTATACAGGTATCTGCTCCATCCTCCCCCCTGAAAGGTGCCAAATGTGACACCGGAGGGGGGGGGGGATTCCAAAAAGCGGAAGTTCCATTTTTGGGTGGAGATCCGCTTTAAGTACAGCACCCAGAGTAATCCTGAGTATTTTCATGCCCAAAGACCCCATATAGCCCACAAACAGGGGACAGTACTAATTTTCCAGGAGATATAGGTGCCATAACCCCAGAACACATCCATACATGCCCTCTGATCCCTCTGTATTGAATTGTATTGTGACTGTACTGTCTTCCCTGATGTTGTAAAGCGCTGTGCAAACTGTTGGCGCCATATAAATCCTGTATAATAATAATAATACATACACACACACCCACCCAGGGCCGGCCCTATGATGGGACCGGGTGGTACCATGGTACCAGGCGGCACTTTTAGGGGGGCGGCAAACTGACACCCGCCAGCCAGCCTGTTCCGCCCGATCCGCTGCCTGTGAGGAACCCGACGCCGCTGCCTGTGAGGACAGTCGCAGCCCAGGGGCGGGGGGGGGCTGTGCAAACTGTTGGCGCCATATAAATCCTGTATAATAATACATAAACACACACCCACCCAGGGCCGGCCCTATGATGGGACCGGGTGGTACCATGGTACCAGGCGGCACTTTTAGGGGGGCGGCAAACTGACGCCCGCCAGCCAGCCTGTTCCGCCCGATCCGCTGCCTGTGAGGAACCCGACGCCGCTGCCTGTGAGGACAGTCGCAGCCCAGGGGCGGGGGGGGGGGGCAGTCAGCGAGTGAGCGGGCAGGCGCCGCTGCTTGTGAGGACACTCGCATCCCGGGGACAGGGGGGGGGGGGCAGTCAGCGAGCAGGCGCCGCTGCCTGTGTGAGGACACTCACAGCCCGGGAGGTGGGGGCTGTCAGTGAGTGAGCGGGCAGGCGCCGCTGCCTGTGAGGAGCCCAGCGCCGCTGCTGTTAGTGGTGACAGGGGCAGCCGCGGGCAGAACACTCGCAGCCCGGGGGGGGGGGGGCTAGGAGCAGTCAGTGAGTGAGCGCGCAGCGGAGCAGAGAGATGATGTCATCTCTCACCGCCCGCCCTGAATCACCACAATTCCACCCTCACTGTGCAGCCGTGTGCACTCTGGGACACAGCAAGTGACAACGCGCAACGTGTGGCAGGTGACGTTGTGACAATCTGCAACGTGTGGCAAGTGACAATACGCAACGTGTGGCACGTGACTATCTGCATCGTGTGGCAGGTGATGTCGTGGCAAGTGACAATCCGCAACGTGTGGCATGTGATGTGGCAAGTGACAACCCGCAACGTGTGGCATGTGACGCAAGTGACCATGCGCAACGTGTGGCAGGTGACAATCCGCAACGTGTGGCAGTAGACAATCCGCAATGTGTGGCAGTAGACAATCCGCAACGTGTGGCAGGTGACAATCCGCAACGTGTGGCAGGTGACAATCCGCAACGTGTGGCAGGTGACAATCCGCAACGTGTGGCAGGTGACAATCCGCAACGTGTGGCAGGTGACAATCCGCAACGTGTGGCAGTAGACAATCCGCAACGTGTGGCAGGTGACAATCAGCAACGTGTGGCAGGTGACAATCAGCAACGTGTGGCAGGTGACAATCAGCAACGTGTGGCAGGTGACAATCAGCAACGTGTGGCAGGTGACAACCCGCAACGTGTGGCAGGTGACAACCCGCAACGTGTGGCAGGTGACAACCCGCAACGTGTGGCAGGTGACAACCCGCAACGTAAAGGCAGGTGACAACCCGCATCTGGTGGTGGAGTCCAAAGCAAAACTGTAAGTACAAACACACATCACAAGTTGTATGAGACATGAGAGCCTGAGAGGGACTTGCCTTGCCCAGCCCTGATTAACCACTTAAGGACCGGAAGGATTCGCCCACTTAAAGCGATTGTATGGCTTTGTTTTTTATTATTTTTTAAATAAAAAACATGCTATACTTACCTCCACTGTGCAGTTAGTTTGGAAAAGAGTGGCCCCGATCCTCTTGTTCTCGGGTCCCTCGGCGGCTGTCTCGGCTCCTCCCTGCGTCAGATAACCCCCTTCTGGGAAGCGCTCTCCCAAGGAGGTTAGCTTGTGGGCGCGCTCCCTGTCATACACACTGCGTCCATAGACACAGCGTGTACGACTCATTCCCGCCCCCCCACGGGCCGCGTCATTGGATGTGATTGACAGCAGCGCGAGCCAATGGCTGCGCTGCTATCAATCTATCCAATCTAGCCAATAAACGGCCAGCCTCCGTGGAGAAGAGGACGCCGGGGGACGCGCACAGCAGGTGAACGGGCTCAGGTAAGTAAAACGGGGGGCCTGGGGGGCAGTACTTGCCAGGTGTTTTTTCACCTTAATGCATAGGATGCATTAAGGTGAAAAAAAAAAAAATCTTTACAACCCCTTTTAATGACCAGGCCATTTTTTGCGATACGGCACTGTGTCGCTTTAACTGACAATTGCGCGGTCATGCGACACTGTACCCAAATAAAATTGATGTCCTTTTTTTCCCACAAATAGAGCTTTCTTTTGGTGATATTTGACAATATGTTTTACTTTTTGCTATGATAAATATCCAAAAAAATTATAAAAAAAAAAATATTTCTTCATCAGTTTAGGCCAATATGTATTCTTCTACATATTTTTGGTACCAAAAAAACACAATTAGCGTACATTGATTAGTTTGCGCAAAAGACATTGCGGCCGCCCGCCATGCACAGGTCCCTTCATACTCCTATATACACGTATAGAGCCATGACAGGTCCTCTTTATACTCCTGTTGACATGTATAGAGCATGACGGGTCCCCTTTAGTTATCATGATATAAAATAATGAATGTGGGGGCCTTTTGGTGGACGTGATTTTTTTTTTGGGGGGGGGGGCAGCATTTAATTCTTGGTCCCAGGCAGCACAATGTCTTGGGCCGGCCCTGCACCCACCAGCTCCTCAATCCCATGTATATGCAACCAGGGACATCTTATTGCATGGGCACGCTGGGCAGTTGTCCGGGGGCCCCACTTGCCTGGGGGGCCCCACCTGTCTAGCGACCCCAGCCAAGCATCATTCAGCCGCCCCTCGCACTAATATAGCCCCCGGTGCCGGCGGTAGCACGGCACTTTACTTGCAAGTACTGTAGTTACTTGGGCTGGCAGTGGGGTAGGAGAGTTACAGGCGCCCCCATGCTTGCCGATAAGTGTGACTGGCCGGAACGGGTCTACGGGTAACTGGCGGAGGCGGAGCATAAAGCTCCGCCTACCCTCCTCTTCGCAGCATCATCTTCTCCCCTAGCGCGAGGCGAGCAGGGTCTGTGACGTCACGTATGTCGTGAGGAGGAGAACTGGCTGGAGAAGAGAGGAGACTTGGACAATTGGATAAAGGGGAACCCCCCAGGCAGCAGGTACTAGTACCCTACTAAAGTCACAACGATCTTATCATCATCATCATGTGCATGTGTGCCAACTGCCAAGCAGCCAAATATAGTGCTCAATATGGAATAAATAAATTATAATTATGTATAGCCATAGTTATCATAAATAAAGTGATTTGTGCAAGTAGTACCTGCTGTTGCACAAATCACTTTATTTATGATAACTATGGCTTTGCAAAATTATAATTTATTTAATCTACATTGAGCACTATATTTGATTGGCTGCTTGCTTCTGCTTGGGCCTGGCACATGATGACTTAGGCTACTTTCACACTGGGGCGTTGCGCCATCGGCGGTAAAGCGCCGCTATTTTTAGCGGCGATTTACCATTGTTTTTGTGGTGCTGTTCAGCCGCTAGCAGGGGGGGGGGCAATTTGCATTTTTATTCTCGTGCGTGATTGTGTAGACAGGGCCCCAGTGCACTGTATTGCCCGGGGGCCTATAATGCTGTTAAGATGGCACTGTATGCAACATTAGAGAATTGAAATAATTAACCTGGACAGAGTTACAAACAGTGGGGGACGTTCCATTAGGGGCGCAGGGGCACCGCCCCCCCCTATCCATGTGCCCGGCCCTTAATCTACATGAAGGGCACCGGACGCATGGATTTCAATGTTTTTTTTTTTTTTTAAGCACATGATTAGAGCCGGAGGCTCTGAGTCTGATGAGTCTGATGATACGTACCAGATTCAACCTCTAAGGCCGCGTACACACGACCGTTTTTCTCGACAAGAAAACTGCTGGGAGAGCTTTTTGCCGTGAAAACCGGTCGTGTGTATGGTTTCTCGTCGTGAAAACTGCCGGGAATCCCGGCGAAAAAAATAGAGAACCTGCTCTCTATTTTCTCGTCGTGATTCCCGTTGGACTATTTCCTGTCGTGAAAACCGCTTGTGTGTATGCTTGTCCGAGGGAAAAAAAAATGTGCATGCTCAGAATCAAGTATGAGACGGGAGCGCTCGTTCTGGTAAAACTAGCGTTCGTAATGGAGCTATCACATTCGTCACGCTGTAACGGACTGAAGAGCATGAGGCTGAAAAGCGCGAATCGTCTCTCACCAAACTTTACTAACACGAGTATCAGCAAATGCAGCCCAAAGGGTGTCGCCATTGGAATGGAACTTCCCCTTTATAGTGCCGTTGTACGTGTTGTACGTCACCGCGCTTTAGAACGACGGGATTTTGAATGTCAGTCTGTACGCAAGACAAGCTTGGCAGAATCCTGTCAAGCTTTTTTCTCTACAGGAATCCCGGTCGTGTGTACAGGGCTTTTTAGTATATACAGGTATCTCTTCTGTCTGTTATTCTCAATGTGGATTAGATATTTTTTTTCCCTTAACCATATACTGTAGAATGATGGTAGTTTATATTTACCGCCACATATAGCCATTCAAGAATAAATTGTCTTTATTTTAAACTTCACATAATAACTAAATTATATACCACCCTTTTTTTATAGGTTTTTATCCGATTAATCAAAACAATAATCAACCAACTAATCGATTATGAAAATAATCATTAGTTGCAGCCCTAGAACATTGAACTTGGATAGTGATAGGGAGCATGGGATACCTTGAAACCTGTAGAACTGGATAATTTGAGGACTCCTCAATTTCTGGCTGTACATCACAGAACTGCTGGCTGCAATACTCAAATTGTACTTTACAAGCTGCTGGCTGTTCTTCTGCAGACTAAATGTCCCACAGGATTCCTAATGCTACTGGTGACTTGTACTTCTTCAGGAGTTAAAGCTATACACTGTCACTTTCCTTCAGCATTGGGGGTCATCTTCTCACTTAGCCACAGGATCACCCGTTGCCTACTCGTGATATTAACCTGGCTCTTCCTAGTGAGGGAGATGTAGATTCTCACCACCAAAGAACAGTTGGATTCTTCCCCACCAACTTCCTCCTTGCTCTCTCCAGTGAGCTTCCTCCTGACCCAAGTTGATTCCTGGACATGGTTCTGCGAATAGGTTCCCCAGCTAAGCCTAGATGGGACCTCAGTGTCTCCCTCAGAACTCTCTTAGGGATCCTGCACCAGGGGCAGAGCCCCTGTTCAGAGGTCTCCTAATGCCGGACTGGACCCAGGAACAATCAAACCTGCTACCCAGGCCTCAGACTACTTATGGGCTCTCCCTCCACATTCTGGGCGCACCTCCACAGGGATTGGCTGGGGTCCCATAAATATTCAAGCTGCCAGCTCCCCTCCCTCTATACCTCCAGAAGCCTCCAGAAGACAGGCAGAAGTAGCAGAACAGCAGCCTGTGAAACACTGAACAGCACTAAGCAATCAACACCTGCTCCCCTGTTTACAGAGGAGCTAAACTAAGCCTACTCTGAACTAGGGGGTGCTACATATATTATAGTCTGCTTAATAATATTATTAAATAAAAAAAATACGGATTCAATTTTTTAAGCCTTGAACAAAAAAGTACAACTATTATATTAAAGCGGAGGTCCACCCAAAAATGGAACTTCCACTTTTCTGAACCCTCCCCCCTCCGGTGTCACATTTGGCACCTTTCAGGGGGGAGGGGGGAGCGGATACCTGTCTAATACAGGTATTTGCACCCACTTCCAGGCATCTGCAGGTATATACGCCACTCCCCCCCCCCCGCTGTGTTCTGGGAGACACACGGGTCCCAGAAGACAGCAGGGACCATTCAGATAGCGCAGCGTGACTCGAGCATGCGCAGTAGGGAACCAGGAAGGGAAGCCGCAAGGCTTCCCTTCCTGATTCCCTTACCAAAGATGGCGGTGGCAGCATCTGAGGGCCGAGGGACGGGTCGGCTTCAGGTGCCGACATTGCGGGCGCCCTGGACAGGTAAGTGTCCTTATTTGTAAGTGTCCTTATCTCTGCGGCAGCCCAATGCACCCTGGGTGCCAAATGGGGTTCTGGGTAACGTTGTCTATGGGGCCTCAGCGGAGACCCCGCTACATATTTATAAATATATTTATATTAATTATATTTAAAGCGGAGGTCCGCCAAATTTTTTTTTTTAAAAGTCAGCAGCTACAAATACTGTAGCTGCTGACTTTAAAAAAAAAATTTGGCGGACCTCCGCTTTAAATATAATTAATATAAATATATTTATAAATATGTAGCGGGGTCTCCGCTGAGGCCCCATAGACAACGTTACCCAGAACCCCGTTTGGCACCCAGGGTGCATTGGGCTGCCGCAGAGACTCATGGGTGGGGTATAAAAGGGGAGGGCGAGGCTAAGCTCGGCCTCTTTGGACACCGCGCGGCTGGCAAGAGTACTTCCTGTGTGGACCTGCTGCGAGTGCAAGGCCTGAGGCCTGGGCTTTGCACACTTCCAGAGAGCCTTCCACCTTGCTGCGGAGCCTGTGCGGCTGCAGACATCTACCTGCTTCAGGGACTTCAGTGAACTGGAGATCAGGCGGTGGCAGATCCTGCGTGTGTGGACACAGCGGTGGGAGTCCCGGACTGGGATCGAGTCCGGAGGGGTGAGAGAGCACCTGCTCACAACTATAACCGAGTACTTTATTAGGCCTATAGACTGTCTTGGCCCATCGGGTTATACTTTCCTTTTTTCCTGTCAGGAGACTAACTGTGGGACTGAGTTGCATAGTCTCCGGGGAGTTGCTTTCATTGTCTCAGGCCATTATTGGATTACAAATATTGTTCCTGTATGTGCACCACCGATCATCTTGCATGTGAAGATTCCTTGTCTAAAAGACTGAGCTTTAACTGAGTCAGGCCTGACTGGGAGTTGATAGTATTGCTGGGCGCCATATTGCTAACGGGACTCTAGCTATATGTTGGTGTGAGATAGAACTGTTTGTGCACTAAAGTTAACCAGTGCTAGTATTACTGCAGGGCTCTGCATGAATGTGTTATATGTGATATTGATCGTTAATCCCTTTATTCACAAGTAAACCCTTTTTACAGTTGATCAACCTGGTATTGGAGTCCATTAATCTATCTTATCACTGTTAGAACAGTATTGGGGAATTGTACATGAACTGGTATAGAGCTATACAAAAACACCACCCCTAGACTAGCTGTGCCAGAGAAGGGTTGAGTAGATTGCCGGAGGTTGGCTGTGCTGTGTACAGGGCCCAAAAGCAAACCAGCGGCTCCCTTAGTTTGGGGGTATCACTACAAATATAAAAATAAATATTAACCTACAAGTTACAAGAAGTTGTTTTTGGCACATTTGTTGTGTTACATGGTATAAGTCAATGTTTCAAATTTCCTCGCAAGACTTTTTTTTGCGCAGCACCCAACCTGTCATCCTATTTGGACTGAGCGCAGCGTATTCCGTGATGACGTAAAAAAAAAAGTGATGCTGCTTGATTTATTTTGTTTGCACACTTATCTACGCGGCTTTGGGGACTTGTAACTTCTTGATACATTGATAAATGTTATATTTCTGAAGAGTGAGCTAACCAGAATAAAGTGATATTATTTCATATCTTCGAAGACTCACTTGTTCCATACCGAAGCGTCAGCCCGCTCTAAACCACATTTGTCATTGTGAGGGGTGTTTATAGTCGAGGCGCTGGCATAGCGAGAACTGTCTGACCCCATCGCACAGAGCTTATGTGCCACTTTCGGTAAACTTAAAAAATTCCAGCCACCCTTCCGCCTATTAATCTGTATTCTGCAAGAAAGCTGATGGAATGCAATGTGCTGATCTTCCTCTTAAAAGGAAAGTATCAATGTTGGCCAACTTTATTTCCATTTTTTTTTTATCTTCTATAGAGGAGAATAAGAAAAACTGTACTTGTTGCAAGACTGTTTGTTAATGACTAAGCAAAATTGTCCTGGGGCCTCTTTGGGGGGTTATTCTGCCGGATGTATAATCTGATCTCTCTTTCTCTGACGGCCTTTTTTAAAGCATGGCTGTAGACAACCTTCTCTTCCCTCTACAGTGTAGAGAGAAGAGAAGGTTGCTACTTGACTGAGTTTGGCACCTGCTATAAAAGTGAGATTAATGGCATCAGGTATGAGTTCTCCCCTCCAAATAATTGGATTCAGGTGTTTCCAGTGAAGGGTTCTGTTAATACCACATCATACAAAGACATTGTAGACAATTGTGCTCTTCTAACCTTGTGATAACAGTTTGGTGAAGACCAGTGGTGGCTGGTGCTCAAAATTGTCGCCACTGTGCCCATCAATTGCCGCCACTGTGCCCATCAAACGCAGCCACTGTGCCCATCAGACGTAGTCACTGTGCCATAAAATTGTCGCCACTGTGCCATAAAATTGACGCCACTGTGCCATGCCATCAAACACAGCCACTGTGCCATCAATTGTCGCCACTGTGCCCATCAATTGTCACCACTGTGCCATGCCATGCCATTGTCGCCACTGTGCCCATCAATTGTCGCCACTGTGCCATGCCAAACGCAGCCACTGTGCCATGCCATTGTTGCCACTGTGCCCATCAATTGTCGCCACTGTGCCATGCCAAACGCAGCCACTGTGCCATCAATTGTCCCCACTGTGCCATGCCAAATGCAGCCACTGTGCCATGCTATTGTCGCCACTGTGCCCATCAATTGCCGCCAGTTTGCCCCCAGATTGCCCCCGCCTGGCACTTACCTTTCTCGGTTAGCCATCCTCAGATCCTCCTCCACGATCCCTCGATGTAGTCCCGCCCTCGATGTCGCTTCAGCCAATCAGGTTACCGGTAACCAGATCCGGTGAACCTGATTGGCTGAGATGCGTGTCAGCGTTAACCAAGGCACTCCCTGTGAGTCCCCTGGTTAACTATTTGGAAGCCGATTACAGCCCTCAGGCTTTCCGATTACAGCCTATCAGAGCCAACCAGCTGGCGTTATTCAGATGGCTGGCGCTCGCCAAGGGGCCGGCCATCTGAATAGTGGGCGGCAGCGGCGACAATACATACATTCATGCAATGCATGAATGTATGTATTGTTTTTCAGTGGCGGTGCAGGAGCGAGAGGGGGCTACGCTCCTGCGCCCTCTATGGACGCACCGCCACTGGTGAAGACCTTTTCTGTTCCAGCATGACTGTGCCCCTGTATACAAATTCAGCTCCATAAAGACATGGGGGGGTTATTTATTAAAGGCATTAATTGGAAAAAATTCCCCAGGGGGTTTTGTGTTGCAGCAAGAAATCAATATTGATTGTAATATCAAAATTTTTTATTGAAAAAAAGTTTCACACAGAGGACATTTGTTTATATTAAAACATGAGCTCTGAAGATAGAATTAAAAACGTATACATCATGATACAGCCGTATGAGTACATATAAAAGCAACATAGCAAGATAAGACTATATTTTAAATCGTACTAGAGCCCCCGAAGCGTTTCGACCTTAATCAGTAGAGGTCTTCTTCTGGGAGAAAAGAGAAGGAACTCTAGGAAAAGATACATTACACAAGTAAATTTATTTGAAAAACAAAACACTCTCCAAAGTGATACATATTAATGTTAGTACAATAATTATTTCATGAATATATTTACCATTGACGACTGAAGGAGGAAGCCTCCTGACTGCTATGCTTAAAAACTGCCTGAAGACCCGATCACTGCCGCAAGCACTCCAAAACCACTACGTGGAAAAAGAGGGGGGGGGGAAGAACACAAGGCTGCAGGTGAGTGGACCCCCTCCAAGCTTACAAGAGGTCGCGTTGGTGCCCCCACGGGGGGGGGGGGAGCGGAGGAGAGAGGCGGAGACCGAGAACACAAAACCAATCTCTACACCCGCAGCTGTTAAAATTTATAATAATAGAGAAGTTTAGACAAAACTGTCATATTGGTAAATTAATAATGGGTAAGTATGTGAAGTGATGTGATTTACTTAAGGCAAATCCACTGTGGACTACAAGTGCACTTGGAAGTTGCAGTTGCTGTAGATCTGAGGAAAATAAAAAACAGCATTTTTGCTTGTACATGATTGGATGATAAAATCAGCAGAGATTCCCCTCATTTCAGATCTACCCTCAGATCTACAGCGACTGCACTTCCAAGTGCACTTGTAGTGAAGAGTGGATTTGACTTTAGTAAATCAACCCCAGGGTGCGACCAGTCTGGTGTGGAGGAACTCGAGTGTCCTGCACAGAGTGTGACCTCAGCCCTACTGAACACCTTTGGGATGAATTGGAACCCCAATGTTAAGCCAGGTCTTCTCATCCAACATCAGTACCTGACCTTACAAATGGGCACAAATTCCCACAGACACCCTCCAAAATCTTTTGGAATGTCTTTCCAAAAGAGTAGAGAATGTTAATGCCACAGAAGGGGGCAACTCCATTTTAATGGCCATGATTTTCGAACGTAATGTAATGTTTAGGTGTCCACAAACCTTATGCCTTGTACACACGGTCGGAATTTCCGATGAAAAAAGTCAGACGGAATTTTTTCATCGGATATTCCGACCGTGTGTGTGCCCCATCTGACTTTTTCTGTCGGAAATTCCGACGGAGTTAAAAAGAGAACACGTTCTCTTTTTTTTCGCCGAAATTCCGTTCGTCTGTATGGAACTCCGATGGAGAAAAAAAAACACGCATGCATAGAATTAAGTCGACGCATGCTCGGAAGCATTGAACTTAATTTTTCTCAGCTCATCGTAGTGTTGTACGTCACCGCGTTCTTGACGGTCGGAATTTGGTGTGACAGTGTGTATGCAAGACAGCTTGGACGGAATTCCGGCGGAAAAATCCATCAGAGTTTATCCCGACGGAAAATCTGATCGTGTGTACAAGGCATTAGGCCATATAGTGTATGTTTTCTAATCCCCAGTAAGGTCTCTGTGTTCCAGGGGAGGCTCTAAATCCTAGACCTATGCTATAGATGGCTCAACTATCAACCTATCCCTGCATACCAAGGTAATAGGTGTAATCCTGGACTCTGAACTATCCTTTCGGTCCCACATCCAATCACTGTCCGAATCTTGCCAGCTCAAGCTCCGCAACATCTCCAAAATACGCTCCTTGCTGACCAATGGCACCGCAAAGCTCCTAGTTCACTCCCTGGTCATCTCCCGCCTCGACTACTGCAACTCCCTTCTCATTGGCTTACCTTTACATAGACTATCCCCCTTCAGTCCATTATAAATGCTGCTGCAAGGCTCATCCACCTTACAAACCATTCAGTGTCTGCTACTGCTCTCTTCCAATCCCTGCATCAGCTTCCGCTCAATCAACAAATTAAATTCAAAATACAACTTACAAAGCCATCCAAAACTCAGCCCCCTTGCTACAACACTAGCCTTGTCTCCAAATACCAACCAAATCCTTCTCTTCATTCCTCCCAAGACCTCCTGCTCTTTAGCTCCTTCGTCACCTCCTCCCATGCTCGTCATCCAGGACTTTCCCCAAGCCTCTTCCATCCTATGGAACTCCCTACCCCAATCTGTCCGACTATCTCCTACTCTGTTTGCTTTTAGACAATCCCTGAAAACCCTACAGAGAAGCCTATTCTACCCCCACCTAGTAACTGTACTTTAATTTTCTCCATCAGATCATCCCCCACAGCTATTGCCTTTTGTATCACTTGACCCTCCCTCCTAGAGGGCCCTCTGATTCCGCCTGTATTAAATACTCTTGTAACTGTACTGTCTGTCCTCATTTTGTAAAGCATAATAATATACATAGGATCTCAAAATCTACTCAATTTGGAACTAAGGCAGACCATATTATACCTTTTGCAATTTTCTTTCCTTCAATTCCTCCCGCTGAGCTATTGTATTCTGCAAGAAGGAGGTTTCCCCGCCGTCAGAATACAGTGATCCCTGTTAGCAGCTATAGCCGCTGGCAGTGATCAAACAGGAAAAAAAAAAGGGAAAAGCTGCTTGTACTGAAGTCAATCGATAGATTAACTTCAGTACAACCAGCCTGCCCATAGATGGATGGAAATGTGTCTGGTTCCTGCTGAATTGGCTGAATTTCGATCAGTCTATGTCCAGCTTAAGCCCCTCCCACTCTTGAATTAAGCCCCACCTCTTACCATCAATGCAGTATGAAAATAAAATTTATTTGCAGCCTTTGTATAAAGATACATGTAATTTAAAGGAAACAACAATAATTGTATTATTATTATCTGAACTAAAAGATATATAGATAAAATTATCCCTTTTTTAGATGTATAAAATAAGATGTTCAAAAGTCTTTTCAATTTTACTTTTATTTGTACATGAAATCAGAAAGTAGAAAGCAAATAATCCTATCAGTGTGTGTTAAATTATAAAAAAAAAAAAAAAAAGTATATTATAGTTGATAAAGCATAATAATTGATCATTTTGAAATTTTGTGGCAAAAATTACATTTTCATTTTAGTTTGTAGCCACAGGTATGATTGTAAAAAAAAAGGCTAGTAAAAATTACAATATACACTCTACTAAACTTCTTCTGCTCATAAGATCGACTCATAGTCTTTCCCAGATGCCTGTGCAGATCTTAAAGCGGGGTTCCAGGGCATCATTTTTTTTTTTTTTGCAAGCTAAAATTAATCACATTAAATAGTTCCTAAAACATATTAATAGCTCCCCAATCATTCCAGAAAACACTTGCCTTCTATCCTCCAGCTCATGTTGTGGCCGTATCCATCATATGTGTGGGCATGTGAAGCCCAGTTCCTTTTTCTTCCTGGTTTTCAGGGAGAGGTGCATGCTGGGCAATTTTTAGGCACAGTAATGCCCAGAGACTCCTGGGAAATGAGTGTCATCATTTCCCAGGAGGCAATAGGGTCTTAGGACAGGAAGTTGAACCACCTAGGACTAGGAACAAGGCAGATTACGAAATCTGCCTAGTAACAGCCAGATAGAAGTGAGTAAAAAAAAAAAAAAGATTTTTTTATATATTTTTTTACATTAAAGGCAAGCTGTTAATAGAAAGTTCATTTTTAGGGTGGAACTCCGCTTTAAAATAGGACCTGTCATCAGATTCATGGCAAGTGCAGCATGGTCATTGTAAGACTTTTAAGCTTTTATTACATCTCACAGAGTTCACAGTACTTCCCCTGACAATGTCTTCTTCTTTTGAGACTGCCAGTCTATTCCTGTATCAATGGATACAGTATTGATACTGGCGGCTCCTGAAGAAGTGGATTTTTTTCCATGAAACGCAACAGACCATTAAGACCAGCGCATATCCATATCACTATTACAAAATGTTATGGTGAAACCGATTGTTTCATGGATCTATTATTTCAAATGTTGAATGGCATATTAGTGTGTTTTTTATATTTAACTACAATAAAGAAATTAAATTTTATAATAGCTGTGCCTCAAAAATCTCATCAATACGATACAAATACATTTGAATTTCACCTACCTTTTTTATTCTAATGCATTTCACCAATTTTTTCCAAAATTTAGGGGAAAATGAAAAGTCTCTATCTCCCATCCCAAGCAATGACAACACATGTAAAAATGTAATATTTGCTTTTGTTTTGGATGAATGGTAGCTCTCTATAGAAAGGCATGATAGTTGTTGGTCAATTCTTGCATTTTTAAAACCTTTTTAAACTGACATTTATTACCATTGTTAAAATTATAATAATAATAAAATACAAATTTTACCAATAAAAACTGTAATGCAGTGTACATCCAGAATGCAAGGATTTGTAACCTCACTAGTGATGACTGCATGAGCTGAGAGATAGCGCTGTTGTATAGAACTCATCTGCTGGGAGCAAGTGATATAGATCAAATAGTAAAATTAATTTACAGTTTTATTATGCTTCTTTTAAAAAAAACTGCTCCTAAAAAGTATTTTAAATATTTTAACATTCCAATCCAAAATGTACCAATCCTTCTCTACTCAAAAAAAAAAGACATTCATATACTTAGAGAAAAAAATCTATAAAGACACCTATTATTAAAAAAAAAATATATATATATATATATATATAAAATATTTTTATATATATATATATATATATATATATATATATATATATAACTATATTTATATAGTTATATATATATATATATCTTTTTTTTATTATTATTATTATTTTTTTTTTTATAATAGGTGATCTTTATAGACTTTTTTCTCGTTTCATCATTGTTACCTTTTTTTTTTTTTTACTTTGTGGCTGTTTTTGGCTCAGCTGTCCTTCAACCCGGCTTTGTACTTCCTATGAAGTTACCCGGGGGATAGCCGCAGTTACAAACAATGGAAAGGTCCTCATCAAGCCTCTTTCAAATGACCTTTTCAGCCCCGTCTATAAATTGCCTATACCGTAATATAGAATTGTTCAAAAATACTCTATTTTTCCTTTCCCCTGGGGTTTCCTCGTCCGCTGATCTGTACGCTTAACCTTTGCTCAGCCTGTGATATTACATTATGAAACTTTTTTTTTCTCCTATAATTAACTTCCTCTACAGAGGGGAGAATGAGGAAGGACAGCAGGACGGGGTGACATGAGGACAAGGGATTGTGGTACCAAGACATTTGTACTTGGCAGCTTCTGATGACCCTCTGAAGCTGTGCCGTGCTGAGCAGGTCTTGACTCCCATGTACCAAGGAGTCTTACATATCACATGGCACATAATATAAAGATTTTCACTTTCTTTTGGCTCCCTTTGATGTGCAGTTATCTCCATGACACTGATAGACCCATAAAGGAAACTTTTTACAAATGAATATTTGGCGATAATAGCTTTACCATCTGCTATTCCGCTCCAAAGGGCCATAAAAGGGCCATAAAAGTGAATTATTACACTTAGATTATATAAGCCTTTAAAGTTCTGCTCATTAACATGAAATATGTAATGGAATGATGCCAACAATGTTTTTAGGGGCCCAGCTTGTGGCATGATACCTCTGCTCCCTTGTTAACGTGTATGTATAGCTAAAACGTTTTTTGTTTTTTTTCTCGTTTTGGATTGAGTAGGGAAGGATTAAACTACGGTCAGTTTTTTTTTTGTCTTTGTTATGTTGCGGAGATTTCCCTTTACTTCCTATCCCAAAAAAGCATCCGGAAGTGAGAGGAAGTTTCTAAAAAGTGATAGATAATCTCTTGGACAGTTGTCACTGGAACAGGTGTTCCCATTGGATGATCTGCCCTCGCTTCTGGTTCTGAGAAAAACTCTAAATATTTTTGGGCTTCAATTGTCGATTTATGATTCTGTTTTAGTTCGAATTGTGGTGACCAGCTTTGTGAATCTCGTATTTGTATTACGAATGACCAGGTTAGGGGTATGATCGGGGTAGGGTCCTGGGCTACTTAAAACCTGAAAGTACATGACATGGTGCTGATTCCTAAGTGCTAAGTCCTAAGATTCCATGGTGCTTCTACATGAGTGTGGTGAGTGGTGAGTGGTGCCTCAAGTAAAAGATGTACAAAAGTATGGATTGATTTTAGACCTTATTGGCAAGGAGTAAAAAAGAAATCTAACATGTTTCGAGGGACTTGGCTCCCTTCTCTTCAGAGCTTTTGTTGAAATGTATGTAAGTTTAGTCTTAAGCCACAAGGGAACTCTTGCCTAGGATGAAGAATCATCTTTCAAGTGGTAAAAGTCAAATCTCCAAAACACTATTTAAGCTTGAGTTGTGGAGACACAGCTTCCTGGATCTCATGTGGCACCAGGGCCACCATCAGGGGGGTACAGGCAGTACACCTGTAAGGGGCCCGGAGGTCCCCAGGGTCCCGGATGGCAACCCCCCTTTTTTTGTTTTTATAATTTTTTTTTAATTTTTTTTATTTTTGTAAGGGGCCCAGAGGTCCCCAGAGGCCCGGAGGTCCCCAGGGCCCTGGATGGCAACCCCCCCTTTTTTTTGTTCTTTTTTTTTCTGCACCCAAAGCCCCCCGACCACAAAAATTTGCGACGGCAGTACCCTCCCGCTTATCAATTTGCGGCGGCAGCACCCCCTCCCGGTTCTCCTCTGCTCCAGGGGGCCCATGCCAAGCTGTGTAAGGGGCCCCAAAATTCCTGATGGCGGCCCTGTGTGGCACTACTTGGATGGTCCAGATTAGGGTCCTAGACTGCTTAACACTAGGAGTACCTGGTATGGTGATTGTTCCTCAGATAAATGGCTTATGTATGGTTGAGGGGAGGAGCACCTTAAGTAAAATATGTACAAAAGTGTGGTTTGGTTGCAGACTTTTTTGGTAAGTAGTATAATAAAACAGACAATAATGTGTTTCAGGGCATTAGGTTCCACTGTCTTCAGGGTTCATGTTGAAATGTCTGGGGTGTAGTCTTAATGCCGCGTACACACGGTCAGATTTTCAGTCGGAAAAACCTTGGATGTTTTTTCCGACGGAATTCCGCTCAAGCTTGGCTTGCATACACACGGTCACACAAAAGTTCTCTGAACTTTCGACCGTCAATAACGTGGTGACGCACCGCGTAAGTTTAACTCAATGTGGCAGGCCTGGCTTGATGTCCCGGGGTTAGCACCCCACCAATTGGTTAAAGACAGATTACTGCAATGCTAAAAGCGGCGCCGAACTAGAGGGGGGATTGATTTCATAGATTGTGATGGGCATTTTGGAACCACATAATATGATGGTGGGCGGGGGATACACGTGCGGAGTGATCACCTTCGTGTTTTCCTCGTTTACTGCTATACGACACCATTTGGGGGGGAGAAGGGAGAGAGGTTAACTGTAGGATATGTGCCTTAATGTACTTCTTTTAATGTTTGACTGATATTTTGTTGTTACATACACTGAATCTTTTTCTTTGCACTATGAGGAATGTTCTGAATCTGTGTAATGCAATATGACGATTCTAATGTAATGTTTCTGTTTTACTCATGGACCTTTTTCATGTACAATGTGTATGGTATGTTTGGCAACATTCAATAAAACTTTTTCTGATTTAAAAAAAGAACGTGGTGACATACAACACTACGACGAGCCGAGAAAATTAAGTTCAATGCTTCCGAGCATGCGTCGAATTGTTTCCGAGCATGCGTGTTTTTTTTGCACGTCGGAATTGCATACAGACGAACGGAATTTCCTAAAGGAACTTTTTCCGTCGGAAAAATAGAGGATCTGCTGTCAATCTTTTGCTAGTGGAAATTCCAACAGAAAAAGTCCGATGGAGCCTACACACGGTTGGAATTTCCGACCAAAAGCTCACATCGGACTTTTGCTGGCGGAAATCCCGACCGTGTGTATGCGGCATTAGCCACAAGGGGTTGAAGAATCATCTTCTGAGTGGCAAAAGTCAAATCCACTGAAATGCTGTTTTAGCTCGAGTTGTGGAGACCCAAATTTGTAAACATCCTGTGGCAACATTTGGATGGTCCAGATAAGGATCCTGGACTGCTCAACAAATGGAACTACTAGGCCATGGTACTGGTTCCTCAGATGGATGGTGCAGTGAGGAGCAAATGTGGTTTGGTTCCAGACTTTATTGGGGGTAAAAAAAAACAGCCAACATGTTTCGAAATTCAGCTTCCCTATCTTTAGGGCTTGTGGTGAAATGTCTGGGGCTTGCTCTTATGCCACAAGGTTAACCTTGGTTGCAGAACTAACTTCTAAGTGGCAAGAGTTGAATCCCCGGAAACGCGTTGGATGCATTATTTTTCTACTTACCAGTAATATCTGGAACCATTATATTGGGGGCGCTGAGAAACTAATGAATAACTAACAATAAAATATATTAGAAAACATAATAATAAA
Organism: Rana muscosa; assembly: GCA_029206835.1. Classification (NCBI taxonomy): domain Eukaryota; kingdom Metazoa; phylum Chordata; class Amphibia; order Anura; family Ranidae; genus Rana; species Rana muscosa. Next base: position 329,871,888 of record CM055119.1, on the reverse strand, counting down.
TTGATAATGGTTTAAATATACACACCAGCAAAAGTGAGTAAAATTGGGTCACAATGATCATTCTATGGCTATCCAACCAATAAACACAATACCATGTGCAATCTCCTTAATGGATTAGCAATAATGACCCATCAAATGAAAATCAAATCAATGAATTAATGTGACACTGGGTGCAAAAAAAACCTTTGAAAATTGTGATGCCAATATTGATAATTAGATGTCCCACATTGATTGAAACAAATATCAGCAATATAGTATATAATACACTGTGCAATATCAATAATGACAACTAAATGTCCCAAAATTGTGCAAATGTTAGAATAAATAAGAGTCCATAAGTAAAACAATATATGAATCCTAGTGCAAAAAGCTTATTCCATCAAAGATATTGCTTGAAGTGATAACCTTCACCAATTCAGTGTGAAACACCCGATAGTGCTCGTGGTAAATAAAGCAGCTTACCAGATGTTGTTGACTCTTTTAATTAAAAAGGAGTCATATACGCTTTTAGCAAGTTCCACTTGCTAACATGGATATTGATGTCAGATATAGGCATGGAAAATCTCTGCCTCCCGGAGGCTCGGATGGAGATGTATAAACCACAAGAAAAAGAAATGGAGCGGAAATAGTGTAATTCCGTTTAATAAAAAAAATTTATAGTAACAACATGGCAGCCAAATGCCCCCTTACTTGGATAGTGCCTTGAGCCCGGCACTGAGGCTGATGAGCGTGGACTAGTAGGGCTAGTGACCCGAATAGAGATGAGCCGGCGTGCGTTCCACCTTGTTTGGAGGAAGAACCAGCAGGACCGGAAGTGTCGTCAGAACGTAGTCTAGCGTCGCCTCGACAGCCGTTTCGTATTGCACGTCGTCAGGAAGCGTGACGCTCATCAGCCTCAGTGCCGGGCTCAAGGCACTATCCAAGTAAGGGGGCATTTGGCTGCCATGTTGTTACTATAAATTTTTTTTATTAAACGGAATTACACTATTTCCGCTCCATTTTTTTTTCTTGTGGTTTATACATCTCCATCCGAGCCTCCGGGAGGCAGAGATTTTCCATGCCTATATCTGACATCAATATCCATGTTAGCAAGTGGAACTTGCTAAAAGCGTATATGACTCCTTTTTAATTAAAAGAGTCAACAACATCTGGTAAGCTGCTTTATTTACCACGAGCACTATCGGGTGTTTCACACTGAATTGGTGAAGGTTATCACTTCAAGCAATATCTTTGATGGAATAAGCTTTTTGCACTAGGATTCATATATTGTTTTACTTATGGACTCTTATTTATTCTAACATTTGCACAATTTTGGGACATTTAGTTGTCATTATTGATATTGCACAGTGTATTATATACTATATTGCTGATATTTGTTTCAATCAATGTGGGACATCTAATTATCAATATTGGCATCACAATTTTCAAAGGTTTTTTTTTGCACCCAGTGTCACATTAATTCATTGATTTGATTTTCATTTGATGGGTCATTATTGCTAATCCATTAAGGAGATTGCACATGGTATTGTGTTTATTGGTTGGATAGCCATAGAATGATCATTGTGACCCAATTTTACTCACTTTTGCTGGTGTGTATATTTAAACCATTATCAATTTATTATTATGTTTTCTAATATATTTTATTGTTAGTTATTCATTAGTTTCTCAGCGCCCCCAATATATTTGTTAATTTGCACATATAACCATCCACTACATTATTTCAAAAGAACTACCATTTCTTTTGGAATCTTGGGGATAGCAGCTTACTTCCAATATATTATTCATAGTATATTTTCTATATACATATTATTTATATATATTTTTTTTTTTAAGGCGCGAGATCACCAACACACACAATATCTGGAACCAGACCATGCTTTTGTACGTCTTTTTCTTTTAGCACTTTTCACCATATTGTGATTTTTTGGCTTTCCATCACTTGTCACTGTGGTCATCAGGACAGAAAGAGAGGTTGAATCTCCGCAGCGGGGACTCAGAGAGTGTTAGGCCATTTTTTTTTTTTGCTATAGTGATCATCATCTGTGATCGCCCTACAGATAATTCTCTACACACAGGGAACAAGTGGAATATACAGTAGCATGCAGTAGGCATTCATTGTTAGTCTCCAAATTTAAGATTTTAATAAATTCAAATAAAATGATTATTATAGTTACTTACTAAAATATAAATGTAAACAATAAAAAAAAAAAAAAAAAAAATACCAGTCTCCAAATTAGTGAAATTGATGGCTTCTACGTGCAGCTGCATTAAATGCTCATCTGTCTACCTCCATGTTACTACAGCATCCAGTAATGACCTAGATAGAGGCTTGGTGGCAGCAACCATTCAGTGCTCCGGGGGACTAGGAGCTTGAAATAACTGGATGTGTCCATTTTTTGAAGAGATTCAACCCAGGGATTATTCTGAAGCAGTGTGGTGTTTAGCAGTGGAATCATTAGGAGAGGTAAGTATTCTTATGCTTCTTTAACAGGTATGATAATAAATGTTCCTGGGGCCTACTTTGCAGCATGCATGGCAGTTATTCCTGGATTGATCAGGAAAAGAAAGTTATAGTAACTATTTGATACAATTTTCCATTTTTCTGGTGCCAACATTGCAATATTCTACCACATGTATGCTGCCATTGATGGGCGCCAGGAACGGAAAATTTTAGTAGGTATTTAATAGTGATGAGCCGAACACCCCCGGGTTCGGTTCGCACCAGAACCCGCGAACGGACCGAAAGTTCGAACGAACATTAGAACCCTATTAAATACAATGGATGCGAACGTTCGAATTCTAAAGTGCTAATTATAAAAACTATTATGCATGTTATTGTCCTAAAAAGGGTTTGGGAACCCGGGTTCTGCACCAGGGGACATGTATCAATGCAAAAATAAGTTTTAAAAACGGTCGTTTTCCGGGAGCAGTCATTTTAATGATGCATAAAGTGAAAAAAAAAAAGTCAAATATTCCTTTAAATATCGTACCTGGGGGGTGTCTAAAGTATGCCTGTGAAGTGCCACGTGTTTCCCGTGTTTAGAACTGTCCCTGCACAAAATGACACTTCTAAAGGAAAAAAAAGCCATTTAAAACTGCTTGCGGCTTTAATGTAATGTCTGGTCCCGGTAATATGGATGAAAATCTTTAAGAAAAATGGCATAGCTACCCCATGACCCCCCCCCTACCCCAGCCCATTACCAGCCCCTTTGGGTCTTGTATGGATATTAAGGGGAACCCCGCACATAAAATAAAAAAGGCCCTATATACTCTGAACAGCCGTATACAGGCGGTGCATACAAGACAGGGACTGTAGGTTTGTTCTTATGTAGAATCTGTTTGTAATTTTGAACAGGTACATTGTTGAAGTGTAGCTCCAGACCAAAAATCTATTTTTAAACTTTTTGGAAAACATAGGTAAGGGTTATCACCCCTGTAACATTTGTTTTGCTGTCTGTGCCCCTGTTCAGAACATTTCACCTCACTTTCCGTCCTAATGACAACTGTTTTTGAAATGTGGTGTTTTTCTTGAAACAAGGATTGCTGATAAAGCATCAGTACAGAGGAGACACCTTTCTCCCATATTTATTCTTACAGGAGAGAATTTTCCTTCCTAGTGGTAGATTTCCTCTCACTTCCTGTTGTCTTCTTGCGTTTGCAAGTAGGAGTCGTTTGTAAGTTGGATGTTTGAAAGTAGGGACCTGCCGTATATACTCTGCAGAAATAGGCCCCTTAGTTGTTGGTGTTGGCACAACACTGTAAGCACTCACAGTTACTCTTGGTTGGTGCTGGAACGCCCTGCTGTCAACTATTATATCAGGAATTTTAATTACATATAATTGTTGAACAGTGGTAGTAAAAATTGGGCCTTTGATGGTGGTGCTGGTGCCACAACACTGTAAGCCCTGACAGTTACTCTTGGTGGGTGCAGCAATGGGCCCTGCTGTGAATTATTAGATCAAGAATTGTAATTACATGCCCCTGTTGAACAGGGGCTGAAAAATTGGGCCTTAGGCACTGGTGGCACAACACTGCAACCCTTCACAGATACTGTACTTGGAGCACAGCAATGAGCCCTGTTGCAAAGTATTGCTTCAAAAATTGTAATGACACGCCCCTGTTAAACAGGGGCTGAAAAATTGGGCCTTAGGCACTGGTGGCACAACACTGCAACTCCTCACAGATACTGTACTTGGAGCACAGCAATGAGCCCTGTTGCAAAGTATTGCTTCAAAAATTGTAATTACACGCCCCTGTTAAACAGGGGCTGAAAAATTGGGCGTTAGGCACTGGTGGCGGCACCCATAAACAAAAATGATCTTCCAAGCTATCATCATCAATCGTATCATTGAGGACTCGGAGGAGGAGGATAGCCAGTCAACATAACAGCACAGGCACTCAGCATCAGCATCAGTCTTGAAGGGATGTGACATTTTAAAATCAATTAGTCTGTTATATCAGCATCAGGTGTGTGGTAGCTGGTGGTGATCCAAGACTGGTTCATCTTGATGAAAGTCAGTCGATCAACCGAGTCGGTGGACAGGCGCACCCTGTGATCCGTGACAAATCCTCCAGCAGCACTGAATGTGCGTTCCGAAAGAACGCTGGATGCAGGACAGGCCAGTAGCTCAATTGCATACTGTGCAAGCTCTGGCCAGTGATCCATCCTCAAGACCCAGTAAGCCAGAGGATTTTCGGTGGGGAAGGTGTCCAAGTCTGACCTTGCCCCTAGATATTCCTGCACCATGTTTATCAGACGCTGGCGATGGTTGCTGGAACCGATCATACTTTGGGGCTGCGGACTAAAGAATTGTCTGAACGCATCGGTCAGACGGCCACCTTCCCCACCGCTCCTTCTTTGACTGGCCGAAGCCTCAGCAACTCGTTGTCCAGGACCAGGAGTTTGCAACCTCCCAGTCTCTGGGAACGCGTTGCACAGACCTTTCTGCAAGGCCTCCCGGAGTTGTCTCATCCTCTGCTCCCTCTGCGACGGTAACATAAGGTCCGCAACCTTACCCTTGTACCGTGGATCAAGGAGAGTGGCCAGCCAGTAATGGTCCCTCTCCTTGATCCGAAGAATACGAGGATCCTTCCGCAGACTTTGCAGGATCAGGGAGGCCATGCAGCGTAGGTTTGCTGAGGCATTCGCTCCGGAGTCCTCTGGGTCACTAAGGACGACATGATCCGCAGCCACCTCCTCCCAGCCACGTACAAGTCCACTGGTTTCTTGGGACTGTAAATCATCCCTAAAAGACTGCTGCTGATGATGCTGAGTGCCAGCCTCCACCTCCATGCTGACACAATCCTCCTCCTCCTCCTCCTCCTCCTCCTCCTCCTCCTCCTCTTCCTGTGCGATGGGTGGGACAGAAGGAACACTGTCTGGGTAAAGGGGGCCTTGAGAGGCAAGGAAGTCCTCCTCTTCCTGCCTCTGTTCTGCCTCAAGTGCCCTGTCCATTATTCCACGCAGCGTGTGCTCCAACAGGTGGACAAGAGGTACAGTGTCACTGATGCATGCACTGTCACTGCTCACCATCCTCGTGGCCTCCTCAAATGGTGCCAGGACAGTGCATGCATCCCTGATCATGCCCCACTGGCGTGGAGAAAAAAAACCAAGCTCCCCTGACCCTGTCCTGGTGCCGTAGTCGCACAGGTACTCATTGATGGCCCTCTGCTGCGTGTGCAGCCGCTGCAGCATGGCCAACGTTGAGTTCCACCTGGTGGGCATGTCACATATAAGGCGGTTCTTGGGCAGGTTCAACTCCTTTTGCAGCTCAGCCAGGCGAGCACTGGCATTATAAGATCTGCGGAAATGCACACAGACTTTCCTGGCCTGCCTCAGGACATCCTGTAAGCCCGGGTACCTGCCCAAGAAGCGCTGCACCACCAGGTTAAGGACGTGAGCCACACAGGGCACATGGGTCAGTTGTCCCTGTCGGAGGGCGGAGAGGAGGTTGGTGCCATTGTCGCAAACCACCATTCCTGGCTTAAGCTGGCGTGGCGTCAACCACCTCTCGGCCTGGCCCTGCAGAGCAGACAGGACCTCTGCCCCAGTGTGGCTTCTGTCCCCCAAACACACCAGCGCAAGCACGGCATGGCATCTTTTTGCCTGCGTACTTGCGTAGCCCCGTGAACGGCTACGGAGCACCGCTGGTTCATAGGACAAACCACAGGAAGAGGCCATGGAGGAAGAAGAAGAGGAGGGGGTGGAGGAGAGAGGTGTGTCACAACCAGTAGTAGCATTTTGGAGGCGTGGCGGTGGGACAACCTCCAACACTACTGCACCTTGTCCTGAATCCTTCCCAGCTGCCAAAAGAGTGACCCAATGGGCCGTGAAAGAAAGGTAACGTCCCTGTCCATGCCTGCTGGACCATGAGTCAGCGGTAATATGCACCTTACCGCTGACCGCCCTGTCCAGCGAGGCCAAGACATTGCCTTCCACATGCCGGTAGAGAGCCGGAATAGCCTTCCGTGAGAAAAAGTGGCGTTTGGGAACCTGCCACTGAGGAACCGCACATTGCACAAACTCACGGAAGGGGGCCGAGTCTACCAACTGAAAAGGCAGCAGTTGAAGCGCTAGCAATTTAGCCAAGCTAGCATTCAACCGCTGGGCATGTGGATGGCTGGGAGTGAACTTCTTTCGACGGTCCAGCAGCTGGGGCAGGGAAATTTGCCTGCTAGAATCGGACGTCGGTGTACTGCTAGCAGAGTGGGCGCAAGTACTTGGCTGTGACACACCTAATTCTACACCTTCATTCCTCTCAGTGCATGTTTCAGAGAGGACTGAAGTTATAGTGGGGTTGGAGATCCCAGCTGATGCGGTGCAAGGAGAGGTCCGCTTGGTTCTTTGGTGTGGGTCTTTGAGGTAGGCTTGCCAACGAGCTGCATGGCAGGTCAACATATGTCTGGTCAGGCATGTGGTACCCAAGCGGCTGATGTTTTGGCCACGCGATATACGCTTGAGACATATGTTGCAAACAGCAGCTGTGCGATCTGATGCACTAGCCTCAAAAAAGGCCCACACCAAAGAACTTTTTGAATGACGGGCAGAGGCAGCGCCCTGCACAGGCGGAGCTCTGCGGTGTGATTCCGTCGGTGTACTGCCCTTACGCTGGCCACCAAAGGGCATCCTGCCTCGTTGGAGATGTGCCTCCTCCTCATCCTCCTCCTCCTCCTCTCTCCTATTAGGCACCCACGTGGAGTCATTGACCTCATCATCCCCTCCCTCCTCATCACTGGAGCCAATCTGGCAGTATGCTGCAGCTGCTGGAACATGACTGCCAGATTGGTGTCCTTCTTGAGCATCCCCTCTGTCTGCTCTCACGCTACTGCCTTCCTCTAGCTGGGTTTCATCATCAGACCCTTCGAAACGCTGGGCATCCTCCTGGAGCATGTACCCAACACTGTGCTGAAACAGTTCGGGGGACTCCTCAGGAGGAGGACATGGTGGGTCTAGGGAAGGAGTGACTGATGATTTGTCTGACATTGATACCAGGGAAGACGACGCTTTGGCAGCTGCTTTTCCAGTACCCTGAGCCTGGGTGAGAGAGGATGAGGAGGAGGAGGAGGGCTTGGTCATCCACTCTACCAAGTCTTCGGCATGATGTGGCTCAACATGTCCAGCTGCCGAAAAGAAGGACAAGCGTGTCCCATGGCCATGTGCTGATGACAATGCACCGCGTCCACGACCAGCACTGTTGCCCCCAGACACAGAGACTGCTTGCCCTCTTTTATTGCCTCCTGACTGTCTGCCTCTCCTTGTTTGCCTTCCAGACATTCTAATAGATGGCCTGCAGGGAGATGGGAAAAAAGCAATAAGGGCTACCTTCAGGTGTCCTTCTCTGTCCCTTGAAACAAGGACTTTCACAGTGAAAGAAACTGACACTGTCCCTACCTAGAGTTTTCTGTCCCTAGAATAAATGTTTTTTTTAATCACAATATAGCACAAGGACAATTCACTCAATGTCTCTCCAGGTCCCTGGAAACAAGGACTTGCAGAGTGAAAGAAACTGACACTGTCCCTACCTAGAGTTTTCTGTCCCTAGAATAAATGTTTTTTTTAAGCACAATATAGCACAAGGACAATTAACTCACTGTCCTTACAGGTCCCTGGAAACAAGGACTTGCAGAGTGAAAAAAAAAAAACACTCTCCCTACCTAGAGTTTTCTGTCCCTAGAAAAAATGTTTTTTTTAAGCACAATATAGCACAAGGACAATTAACTCACTGTCCTTACAGGTCCCTGGAAACAAGGACTTGCAGAGTGAAAGAAAAAAAACACTCTCCCTACCTAGAGTTTTCTGTCCCTAGAAAAAATGTTTTTTTTAATCACAATATAGCACAAGGAAAATTAACTCACTGTCCTTACAGGTCCCTGGAAACAAGGACTTGCAGAGTGAAAGAAAAAAAACACTCTCCCTACCTACAGTTTTCTGTCCCTAGAAAAAATGTTTTTTTTAATCACAATATAGCACAAGGAAAATTAACTCACTGTCCTTACAGGTCCCTGGAAACAAGGACTTGCAGAGTGAAAGAAACTGACACTGTCCCTACCTAGAGTTTTCTGTCCCTAGAATAAATGTTTTTTTTAATCACAATATAGCACAAGGAAAATTAACTCACTGTCCTTACAGGTCCCTGGAAACAAGGACTTGCAGAGTGAAAGAAACTGACACTGTCCCTACCTAGAGTTTTCTGTCCCTAGAATAAATGTTTTTTTTAATCACAATATAGCACAAGGAAAATTAACTCACTGTCCTTACAGGTCCCTGGAAACAAGGACTTGCAGAGTGAAAGAAACTGACACTGTCCCTACCTAGAGTTTTCTGTCCCTAGAATAAATGTTTTTTTTAAGCACAATATAGCACAAGGACAATTAACTCACTGTCCTTACAGGTCCCTGGAAACAAGGACTTGCAGAGTGAAAAAAAAAAAACACTCTCCCTACCTAGAGTTTTCTGTCCCTAGAAAAAATGTTTTTTTTAAGCACAATATAGCACAAGGACAATTAACTCACTGTCCTTACAGGTCCCTGGAAACAAGGACTTGCAGAGTGAAAGAAAAAAAACACTCTCCCTACCTAGAGTTTTCTGTCCCTAGAAAAAATGTTTTTTTTAATCACAATATAGCACAAGGAAAATTAACTCACTGTCCTTACAGGTCCCTGGAAACAAGGACTTGCAGAGTGAAAGAAAAAAAACACTCTCCCTACCTACAGTTTTCTGTCCCTAGAAAAAATGTTTTTTTTAATCACAATATAGCACAAGGAAAATTAACTCACTGTCCTTACAGGTCCCTGGAAACAAGGACTTGCAGAGTGAAAGAAACTGACACTGTCCCTACCTAGAGTTTTCTGTCCCTAGAATAAATGTTTTTTTTAATCACAATATAGCACAAGGAAAATTAACTCACTGTCCTTACAGGTCCCTGGAAACAAGGACTTGCAGAGTGAAAGAAACTGACACTGTCCCTACCTAGAGTTTTCTGTCCCTAGAATAAATGTTTTTTTTAATCACAATATAGCACAAGGAAAATTAACTCACTGTCCTTACAGGTCCCTGGAAACAAGGACTTGCAGAGTGAAAGAAAAAAAACACTCTCCCTACCTACAGTTTTCTGTCCCTAGAAAAAATGTTTTTTTTAAGCACAATATAGCACAAGTAAAATTAACTCACTGTCCTTACAGGTCCCTGGAAACAAGGACTTGCAGAGTGAAAGAAAAAAAACACTCTCCCTACCTACAGTTTTCTGTCCCTAGAAAAAATGTTTTTTTTAATCACAATATAGCACAAGGAAAATTAACTCACTGTCCTTACAGGTCCCTGGAAACAAGGACTTGCAGAGTGAAAGAAACTGACACTGTCCCTACCTAGAGTTTTCTGTCCCTAGAATAAATGTTTTTTTTAATCACAATATAGCACAAGGAAAATTAACTCACTGTCCTTACAGGTCCCTGGAAACAAGGACTTGCAGAGTGAAAGAAACTGACACTGTCCCTACCTAGAGTTTTCTGTCCCTAGAATAAATGTTTTTTTTAAGCACAATATAGCACAAGGACAATTAACTCACTGTCCTTACAGGTCCCTGGAAACAAGGACTTGCAGAGTGAAAAAAAAAAAACACTCTCCCTACCTAGAGTTTTCTGTCCCTAGAAAAAATGTTTTTTTTAAGCACAATATAGCACAAGGACAATTAACTCACTGTCCTTACAGGTCCCTGGAAACAAGGACTTGCAGAGTGAAAGAAAAAAAACACTCTCCCTACCTAGAGTTTTCTGTCCCTAGAAAAAATGTTTTTTTTAATCACAATATAGCACAAGGAAAATTAACTCACTGTCCTTACAGGTCCCTGGAAACAAGGACTTGCAGAGTGAAAGAAAAAAAACACTCTCCCTACCTACAGTTTTCTGTCCCTAGAAAAAATGTTTTTTTTAATCACAATATAGCACAAGGAAAATTAACTCACTGTCCTTACAGGTCCCTGGAAACAAGGACTTGCAGAGTGAAAGAAACTGACACTGTCCCTACCTAGAGTTTTCTGTCCCTAGAATAAATGTTTTTTTTAATCACAATATAGCACAAGGAAAATTAACTCACTGTCCTTACAGGTCCCTGGAAACAAGGACTTGCAGAGTGAAAGAAACTGACACTGTCCCTACCTAGAGTTTTCTGTCCCTAGAATAAATGTTTTTTTTAAGCACAATATAGCACAAGGACAATTAACTCACTGTCCTTACAGGTCCCTGGAAACAAGGACTTGCAGAGTGAAAGAAAAAAAACACTCTCCCTACCTACAGTTTTCTGTCCCTAGAAAAAATGTTTTTTTTAATCACAATATAGCACAAGGAAAATTAACTCACTGTCCTTACAGGTCCCTGGAAACAAGGACTTGCAGAGTGAAAGAAACTGACACTGTCCCTACCTAGAGTTTTCTGTCCCTAGAATAAATGTTTTTTTTAATCACAATATAGCACAAGGACAATTAACTCACTGTCCTTACAGGTCCCTGGAAACAAGGACTTGCAGAGTGAAAGAAACTGACACTGTCCCTACCTAGGGTTTTCTGTCCCTAGAATAAATGTTTTTTTTAAGCACAATATAGCACAAGGACAATTAACTCACTGTCCTTACAGGTCCCTGGAAACAAGGACTTGCAGAGTGAAAGAAAAAAAACACTCTCCCTACCTACAGTTTTCTGTCCCTAGAAAAAATGTTTTTTTTAATCACAATATAGCACAAGGAAAATTAACTCACTGTCCTTACAGGTCCCTGGAAACAAGGACTTGCAGAGTGAAAGAAACTGACACTGTCCCTACCTAGAGTTTTCTGTCCCTAGAATAAATGTTTTTTTTAATCACAATATAGCACAAGGACAATTAACTCACTGTCCTTACAGGTCCCTGGAAACAAGGACTTGCAGAGTGAAAGAAACTGACACTGTCCCTACCTAGAGTTTTCTGTCCCTAGAATAAATGTTTTTTTTAAGCACAATATAGCACAAGGACAATTAACTCACTGTCCTTACAGGTCCCTGGAAACAAGGACTTGCAGAGTGAAAGAAACTGACACTGTCCCTACCTAGAGTTTTCTGTCCCTAGAATAAATGTTTTTTTTAAGCACACTATAGCAGAAGCACAAAACACACTGACACTCTCCCTACCTATCCTTCTCTTTCCCTAAACTAAAGGAATCCAGGTTAAGCAAGAAAGAAATAACAGTCACTGTCCCTGCCTATGCTACTCTATCCCTGCTCCGGAACACACTACACTAGGCCGCCGTGCTGGCGGCCTTTTATAGTGTGGGGCGTGTACTAAACACCCTCAGCAATAATTGGCCACAGGCATCCTGCCTGTGGCCAATCATTGCTCTCCTCGCTGCCGGCGCTGTGATTGGCCAAGCATGCGGGGTCACAGTGCATGCTTGGCCAATCACAGCGCCTGGATGACACTGCGATGGCGTAGTGCATTGTGGGCCGTTCGCGTCACTCGAATTTGGCGCGAACGGCCCAAATCGTTCGATCTTCGTCGAACGATCGAACAGCCAATGTTCGAGTCGAACGTATGTTCGACTCGAACACGAAGCTCATCCCTAGTATTTAATAGAATTTTTTTGTGTTCCTGGTGCTGGTGCAAACATGGCAACATACTACCACATGTGTGCTGCCATTGATGGGAGCTAGGAACAGAAAATGATGGCAAGTATTTGATACGATATTCCATTTTCCTGGTACCAACATGGCAACATACTACCACATGTATGCTGCCATGGATGGACACAAAGAACGGAAAATTATGGTAAGTATTTAATACAATTTTCCATTTTCCTGGTGCCAACACTACACCATACTACCACATGTATGCTGGCATTGATGGGCGCCAGGAACGTAAGATTTTAGTAGGTATTTAATAAAAAAAAATCGTGGTCCTGGTGCAAACATGGCAACATACTACCACATGTATGCTGCCATTGATGGGAGCTAGGAACAGAAAATTATAGTAAGTATTTGATACAATTTTCCGTTTTCCTGGTGCCAACATGGCAATATACTACCACCTGTATACTGCACTGGATTGGCCAGGGAAAGAAAATTATGGTAAGTATTTCATATAATTTTCAGTTTTCCTGGTGCTAACATGACACCATACTACCACATGTATTCTGCCATTGATGGGTGCCAGGAAAAGAAAATTATGGCAAGTATTTGATACAATTTTCTTGGTGCCAACAAGGCAACATACTACCAAATGTAAGCTGCAATTGATGACCACCAGGAAAGAAAAATTATAGTAAGGATTTAATACAATTTTCTGTTTTCCCAGCACCAACTTGGCAGCTTACTACCACATGTATGCTGCCATGGATGGGTGCTAGGAACAGAAAATGATGGCAAGTATTTGATACGATATTCCATTTTCCTAGTGCCAACACGGCAACATACTACCACATGTATGCTGCCATGGATGGACACCAAGAACGGAAAATTATGGTAAGTATTTAATTAGGGATGAGCTTTATGTTCGGGTCGAACATGAGTTCGACTCGAACATTGGCTGTTTGCCCGTTCGCCGAATAGCGAACAATTTGGGGTGTTCGCGGAAAATTCGAAAGCCGCGGAACACCCTTTAAAAGTCTATGGGAGAAACCCAGTGCTGGTCCAAGACATTGTGCTGCCTGGTACCAAGAATGAAATGCTGCCCCCCCCCCCCCCAAAAAAAAATAAAAAATCACGCCCACCAAAAGGCCCCCACATTCATAATTTTATATCATGATCAATTAAGAGGACCTGTCATGGCTCTATACATGTATATAGGAGAATAAAAGGACCCACGATCACTCCACAGAGAGCCAGAATGGGGATCTGTCAATTTAAACAGACAGATCCCCATTCTGACAGGGGAGGAGAGACAGATCTGTTGTTCCTAGTAATTAGGAACAGAGATCTCTCTCCTCCTTCAGTGAGTCCCATCCCCCAGTTAGAAACACCTCCCAGGGAACACATTTAACCCCTTCCCTGCCAGTGACATTTACACAGTAGTATTATAGCACAGATTGCTGTATAAATGTCACTGGGCCCAAAAATGTGTCAAAAGGGTCCAATCTGTCCACCGCAATGTCACAGTCTCGCTGAAAATTGCAGATCACTGCCATTACTAGTAAAAAAAAAATAATAATAAAAATACCATAAAATCTATCCCCTATTTTGTAGACGCTATAACTTTTGCGCAAACGAATCAATATACACTTATTGTGTTTTTTTTTTTTACCAAACATATGTAGAAGAATACATATTGGCCTAAACTGATGAAAAAATACCACCAACAGAAAGTTCTATTTGTGGGGAAAAAAGGACGTAAATTTTGTTTGGGTACAACGTCACATGACCGCGCAATTGTCAGTTAAATCGATGCAGTGCCGTATCGCAATTTTTTTTTATTGAAGTGCAGCTGTGGTCCACAGGTTTGCACCTATTCCTCTGGACCCGGCCCAAAGACAAATAGTGTATGGCACTGGCTCGCTTCCTCACGCCAGCCGTGGTCCACAGGCTAGGGCAGTATACAGAGAGGCTAACTGTGTAACTGCCTGTCTGTACGATGCTTTACAGGTTGTTACTAAAAATAATAATAAATGCACATTTTTGTACCTGCAAAAAGATCTGCATTTATTTTATTTTTTTACAAAGGTGGACTTGAACCTTCACACCTCAAATCACCCCAATTCCTGTATTTTCAGGTCTCAGATCACCACAATTCTTTCACCTTCCCACCTCAGATCACCCCATCACTGTATCACCCTGAATGCCTGTTCCCCTCTGCACCTCTGTTCTCCTCAAACTCCCCCACACACATCAGTTCCTCTCTGTACCCCCCTGCACACCTGTCCCCCCCCCCACACACACACACACACATATCTGTTCCCCCTCTGTACCCCCCTGAACATCCGTTTCCCCCCCTCCCCACACACACACATATCTGTTCCCCCTCTGTACCCCCTGCACACCTGCCCCCCCCCACACATATCTGTACCCCCTGCGCCCCCCCACACACACATATCTGTTCCCCCTCTGTACTAGGGTGACCACATTTCCAAACTGCCATTCAGGGACACACCCCCCCCCCCCCCAAAAAAATGATGATTTTTGACCAAAAAAAAAAATGCACATTTTTGGGGCAGGGGTGTATCATGAAATCAGCGGGCCCGTGTGCGAGATCAAAAGTGTCATGGTGAACAGTGGACATGTCTTAAATTGCGCTAAATATTGGGCGTGTCTTAGAGGGGGTGTTGTTAAAGAGAGTCTGAGATGACTTATATAGTGCAGAATGTGATGTTAAATAGGGAATGCAGAGTGTATGGCGGGGGTAATATGTACAGGAGAGGAGTGCGGAATGTATGGCGGGGGGTAATATGTACAGGAGACGAGTGCGGAATGTATGGCGGGGGGTAATATGTACAGGAGAGGAGTGCGGAATGTATGGCGGGGGGTAATATGTACAGGAGAGGAGTGCGGAATGTATGGCGGGGGGTAATATGTACAGGAGAGGAGTGCGGAATGTATGGCGGGGGGGTAATATGTACAGGAGAGGAGTGCGGAATGTATGGCGGTGGGTAGTATGTACAGGAGAGGAGTGCGGAATGTATGGCGGGGGGTAATATGTACAGGAGAGGAGTGCGGAATGTATGGCGGTGGGTAGTATGTACAGGAGAGGAGTGCGGAGTGTATGGCGGGGGGTAATATGTACAGGAGAGGAGTGCGGAGTGTATGGTGGGGGGTAATATGTACAGGAGAGGAGTGCGGAATGTATGGCGGGGGGTAATATGTACAGGAGAGGAGTGCGGAATGTATGGCGGGGGGTAATATGTACAGGAGAGGAGTGCGGAATGTATGGCGGGGGGTAATATGTACAGGAGAGGAGAGCGGAATGTATGGCGGGGGGTAGTATGTACAGGAGAGGAGTGCGGAATGTATGGCGGGGGGTAGTATGTACAGGAGAGGAGTGCGGAATGTATGGCGGGGAGTAATATGTACAGGAGAGGAGTGCGGAATGTATGGCGGGGGGTAGTATGTACAGGAGAGGAGTGCGGAATGTATGGCGGGGGGTAGTATGTACAGGAGAGGAGTGCGGAATGTATGGCGGGGGGTAGTATGTACAGGAGAGGAGTGCGGAATGTATGGCGGGGGGTAGTATGTACAGGAGAGGAGTGCGGAATGTATGGCGGGGAGTAATATGTACAGGAGAGGAGTGCGGAATGTATGGCGGGGGGTAGTATGTACAGGAGAGGAGTGCGGAATGTATGGCGGGGGGTAATATGTACAGGAGAGGAGTGCAGAGTGTATGGTGGGGGGTAGTTAGTGGAGAGAGGAGGAAGAGGAGTGAAATACCACCTACCTGCCAACTACACTGACCTACCTGACCCCTAAATGACCTGTCCACTACACTGACCCCTGCACTGACCTACCTGACCACTATAACCTACCTGCCCTCTACACTGACCTACCTGAACCCCCTGACCACTACACTCCTTCTTGCAGTACTCACACTACTGACTACTCCCCCACACAAACACAAGGTAGATCGGTGGATTTCACTCACCACTCCAGGCCAGGACCCCATCAATGAAGATCATCCATAGGTAACTGCTATCTCCCAGTCGCTCCTTGATATCCCCCGCAGGCCGAGAACTCCGCCAGCAGCCGCTGCACGCTCGTCTGCACCGAGCACCGCCCCTCCCACTCACACACACGGACCGCCCATGGCAAGGCATCATGGGGCACAGGAGGACAGGCTGGACCAATGGAGTCCCGGTGGGCGGGGGGAAGCGCGGCCCGGGTGCTGACTGCTGAGGAGTCTGCCTCATTAAAGATAACAGGGGCTGCTGAAGCCTGGAGGAAGTCACTCTTGGGACAGCAATGGCAGCACAGGATTGGAATAAGGCAGCCTACACGCAGGGGAGAGAGCACTGGCTTGGCTGGCCACCCCCACGCTACACTACTGGGCTGGCCCGGCCGGATGACATAATGCATCAGTCATTCCGGGATACTATATTGTCCCGCAATGAGGGTGTCCGGGACCCGGGACAGATCTGCTAATTGCGGGAATGTCCCGGGCAATCCGGGATACGTGGGCACCCTACTCTGTACCCCCCTGCACACCTGCCCCCCCCCCCACACACACACACACATATCTGTACCCCCTGCACACCCCCCCCCCACACACACACATATCTGTACCCCCTGCACACCTTTCCCCCCACACACACATATTTGTACCCTCTGCACACCTGTCATGTCCCCCCCCCACACATACACATATCTGTACCCCCTGCACACCTGCCCCCCCCACACACACATATCTGTTCCCCCTCTGTGCCCCACTGCACCCCCCACACACACACATGTGTACCCCCTGCACACCTGTCCCACCCCCCCACACACATATCTGTACCCCCTGCACACCTGCCCCCCCCCACATATCTGTTCCCCCTCTGTACCCCCCTGCACACCTGCCCCCCCCACACATATCTGTACCCCCTGCACATCTGTCCCTCCCCACACACATATCTGTACCCCAACCGAACGTCTGCTCCCCCACATATCTGTTCCCCCTCCCCCCCACACACATATCAGTTCCCCCTCTGTACATGCAATGCACTATAAACTGACAGCAGAGTACATTTTTTGTTTCTTGTGAATGGGTGCAGGCTGCAGCACTGAGCTTCCACTATACCTGAGCCAGTGAAGGTGGTGGCTTGCTGCCTGCCTGTCCTCCCGCAACAGATCCCAGAGTGCCCAGGAGGAGGGGAGGGGGGGCGGAACATCGCGGCAAGCCCGTAGTTACATGATGCAGGGCTTCCATATCATCTACCCCAGCCGGTTCCACTGATCATGCAGCATTTCCGGCCAGCTGCTCCTCATCCCGGCTCTCTCCCCCTAACTTTTCACTGCAGCTGGTAGGGCGGCACTGCAGGCTGGGGATAGAGTGGTCCGTCTGGCGTCCGGGATGTCTTCACAGCCACATAAGGCATGAATTTAAAAAATGCCGGGACCTTTCTCGGCAGAACACTGGCCCTGCTCGTAATCAGATAAGCAGCGGAATGGGCTAGCTGGCAGGCGGGCGGCAATTTGCCGCCCCCTTTAAAGTGCCGCCTGGGACCAAGGTACCATCGGGTCCCATGGTAGGGCCGGCCCTGGAGAAACCAAAAGTGCTAATTTTAAAGGTTAATATGCAAGTTATTGTCATAAAAAGTGTTTGGGGACCCGGGTCCTGCCCCAGGGGACATGTATCAATGCAAAAAAAGTTTTAAAAACTTCTGTTTTTACGGGAGCAGTGATTTTAATAATGCTTAAAGGGAAACAATAAAAGTGAAATATTCCTTTAAATTTCGTACCTGGGGGTGTCTATAGTTTGCCTGTAAAGTAGCGCATGTTTCCCGTGTTTAAAACAGTCCCTGCACAAAATGACATTTCTAAAGGAAAAAAAGTAATTTAAAACTACTGGCGGCTATAATGTGTTCCCCCCCAGTCCATTACCAGGCCCTTTGGGTCTGGTATGAATATTAAGGGGAACCCCTGAACCAAAATTGAAAAAAAAATTGCGTGGGGGTTTCCCCAAATCTCATACCAGGCCCTTCAGGTCTGGTATGGATATAAAATGGAACCCTGTGCCAATTTTGTTTTTAAAAAAATGGCGTAGGGCCCCCCCCCTCAAAACCCATACCAGACCCTTATCCGAGCACGCAACCTGGCAGGCCGCAGGAAAAGAGGGGGGGACGAGAGAGTGCCCCCCCTCCCGAACTGTACCAGGCCACATGCCCTCAACATGGGGAGGATGTCCCCATGTTGATGGGGACAAGGGCCTCATCCCCACAACCCTTGCCTGGTGGTTGTGGGGGTCTGTGGGTGGGGGGCTTATCGGAATCTGGAAGCCCCCTTTAACAAAGGGGACCCCCAGATCCCGCCCCCTCATGTGAGTTGGTAATGGGGTACATTGGACCCCTACCATTTCACCCAAAAAAGTGAAATGGTCGAGGGTTGTGGGGATGAGGCCCTTGTCCCCATCAACATGGGGACATCCTCCCCATGTTGAGGGCATGTGGCCTGGTACGGTTCAGGAGGGGGGGGGAGTTCTCTCGTCCCCCCTCTTTTCCTGCAGCCTGCCAGGTTGCGTGCTCGGATATGGGTCTGGTATGGATTTTTTGGGGGAGCCCCACACCATTTTTTTTTATTTTGGCGTGGGGTTCCCCTTACAATCTAAAGAAGAGTCTGGTATGTATTTTGAGGGGGCCCCTATGCCATTTAAAAAAAAAAATTGGCGCAGGATTCCCCTTTATATCCACACCAGACCTGAAGGGCCTGGTAGGAAATTTGGGGGGGCCCCCACGCATTTTTTTTTTTAAATTTTGGTTCAGGGTTCCCCTTAATATTCATACCAGACCCAAAGGGCCTGGTAATGGACTGCGGGGGGGGCCATGCCATTTTTTTCAATGACTTTTATCTGTATTGCCGGGACCCGACAATTCATTATAGCCGCGAGTAGTTCTAAATTACTTTTTTCCTTTAGAAATGTCATTTTGTGCAGAGACTGTTCTAAACACGGGAAACATGCGCTACTTTACAGGCATACTATAGACACCACCCAGGTACGAAATTTAAAGGAATATTTCACTTTTATTGTTTCACTTTAAGCATTATTAAAATCACTGCTCCCGAAAAAAACGCCTATTTTTAAAACTTTTTTTGCATTGATACATGTCCCCTGGGGCAGGACCCGGGTCCCCAAACACTTTTTATGACAGTAACTTGCATATTAACCTTTAAAATTAGCACTTTTGATTCTTCACGTTCGTGTCCCATAGACTTTAACAGTGTTCGAACAAATTTTTTGCCTGTTCGCATGTTCTGCTGCGAACTGAACCAGGGGGTATTTGGCTCATCCCTATATTTAATACAATTTTCCATTTTCCTGCTACCACATGTATGCTGCCGTTGATGGGTGCCAGGAAAGGAAAATTATGGTAAGTATTTGATACAAACATACTACCAAATGTACGCTCCCACAGGTTACCACCAGGAAAGAAAAATTATAGTAAGGATTTATAATTTTTTTTTGCTTTCCCAGCACCAACTTGACAGCTTACTACCAGATGTATGCTGCCATAGTTAGGTGCCAGGAACAGAAAATTATGGCAAGTATTTCATACGATATTCTATTTTCCTGGTGCCAACATGGTAACATACTACCACATGTATGATACCATGGATGGAGAAAATTATGGTAAGTATTTGATACAATTTTCTTGATGCCAACATACTACCAAATGTATGCTCCCACGGGTTACCACCAGTAAAGAAAAATTATAGTAGGGATTTAATAAAAAAAAATGTTTTCTCAGCATCAACTTGGTACCTTACTACCACATGTATGCTGTCATGGATGGGTGCCAGGAAAATAAAAATTACACAAAGTAATTGATACAATTTTCCATTTTCTTGTTGCCATCATGGCAACATACATGGATGTATAGATGGGTGCAAGAAAAGGAAAAATATGGTAAGTATTTGATAGAATTTTCCATTTTGAGTTACTTTAAAGCGGAGTTCCATCCAAAAGTGGAACTTCCGCTCATTTGTCTCTTCCCCTCCTGCGGTGCCACATTTGGCACCTTTTGGGGGGAGGGGTTGCGGATACCTGTCTTTGACAGGTACCCTGTCCCCACTTCTGGGAGCTAGGTCACGGCGAATTACGTCAGCAGCTCGGCTCCCTCCTCCTTCCCCCGCTGCCGGGCCAGTAGAAGAGCGCAGCGGTGCCTCGCGCATGCACAGTAGGGACCCTGCGTGAAGCCATAATGCTTCACTAACCAAGTTCCCTTACCGGCAATGGCGGCGGCAGCACCCGACATGGAAACATCAGCTGCGGTGCCGACATCGCTGGACTTCAGGACAGGTAAGTGTCCTATTATTAAAAGTCAGCAGCTGCAGTATGTGTAGCTGCTGACTTTTAATTTTTGCAGGGGTGGGCAGACCTCCGCTTTAAAGCGGAGCTCCACCCTAAAGTGGAACTTCCGCTTATCGGATTCCTCCCCCCCTCCGGTGCCACAATTGGCACCTTTCGGTGGGGAGGGGGGACAGGATACCTGTCAAAGACAGGTATCCTTACCCACTTACTGCAGTCCGGCCGCGGCGGTGAAGTCGCGCGAGGTTCCCACCTCCTCCTCCCCTGGCCGCTGGGCTAATAGGAGAGAGGAGCGGGCCTCGCGCATGCGCAGTAGGGTTCCCGGCGTGAAGCCGAAAGTCTTCACTGCCGGGTTCCCTTACCCGCAATGGCGACGGAAGCACCGACAGCTGATGTGAAACATCAGCTGCGGTGCCGACATCGAGGGACACCAGGACAGGTAAGTCTCCATTTATTAAAAGCCAGCAGCTGCAGTATGTGCAGCTGCTGGCTTTTAATTATTATTATTTTTTGCCCGGGGTTGCCTGGAACACCCCTTTAAGTTGTTACTTTCCTTCATCGATACCCAATACAACAACTGTGACAATCTTGCAATCACTTGCATTTTTCGGCAATTTTCTCAGCCGGTGGTGACTGTCCATTCCTCAGTTTAGATTGCAGAAGCCTGGGGCGGTCCCATATGTTTGGCCACTGAGCTGAAAACCGCAGCTAAGTGGCCGGGCTGACATAAACAGCTGCCATGCACGGAGCGGAGCCTAATGTATGGACGGAGCAGGATTATCAAGATCTGGATTAGCAGCCAATTTCCTGAGATTTTTAAAGTTCATAAATGAGGTCAGGAGGGTCCATTCTGAATGGAGCTCATTAATCTCTTGGCTGTTAGCGAGGAAGTGCCGGAGAGCGCAGGTGTTAACAGTCTCTCTGTTATTTTTGGTAGAATGTGAACTGCACCCCGAGCAGGAAGCTGACAATTCCCTTGCCAGGGTAGCCGCTATTATTTTAGGCATCTGAACTAAGGAACGCATGTGAGGCCATCCTTTCATCACACCTTTTGGGATAAATTACCTTGTATACAGGAATTCGCCCTGAGCGCAGGCAGGATTAACCTGCTAGATTCTGACCTGCTGGCTGACGTAAATCATTCTGCCTTCTGATTAAATCTGACCTTCCCTCCAGCGTTGCACAGTTGTACAGTCTCCCCCCGTACTGAAATGGCTTCCTCTGATTTCACTGCACACTGTGAGCTTCTCACAATGTGCATAAGAAGCTGCAGCAAGTCAAATAGATCCCACCTCATTTCCTGGCTGGAGGATCCAGCACCATCTAGAGCAGGGATATGCAACTAGCGGACCTCCAGCTGTTGCAACACTACAAGTCCCATCATGCCTCAGCCTCTGGGTGTCATGCTTGTGGCTGTCAGAGTCTTGCTATGCCTCATGGGACTTGTAGTTCTGCAACAGCTGGAGGTCCGCTAATTGCTTATCCCTAATCTAGAGCTTTCCTCCCCAGTCTGACTGTCCTTGGCCCGGCCCTTTTATTCATTGGATTTAAGTCATTACAGTCATGGAGGCTCAGCATCACATGTGGGCGTTACCTATGCAAATGTAGCCTGTATAGGAATGCCCACTCCTCCAGACTGACACCCGCGGCCTAGGGTGACCACATGTCCCTGATTGCCCGGGACAGTCCCGCATTTTGCAGGTCTGTCCCGGGCACCTTTATTCCAGGACAATACAGTGTCCCGGAATGAAACTGACACAACCACCCCCCGGGCCAATCTGATGCCCCCAAAAAAGGCCGCCACATCACCGCTTTACTCACTGACAGTACTTATCCTGGCTAGGAAGGCCTGGAGGAGCACAATCCCCGCCCCCTGCTTGTGATTGGAGAAATCATAAATCCCACCTCTTGTATCCAATCACTGTGCTGTGATTCGTTACAGCACAAGCAGATTTTTGGGAAGGGAGGGTGTCCCTGAATGGTAGTTTAAAAATCTGGTCTCTCTACTATCAGAGCATTTTGATATTTGCATAACTCACTGCTTGCAACAAGACTAAGGGCTAGTTTACACTGGCTTTAAAACAAGGCTTCGGACAGGCTTTGTTAAAGCTCTCTGAACGCCAGTCAGAGCTCCTGTCACTTAATAAAATGGTTAGCTTACAGTCCTGTTTACACCTGCTTTTGCTTGGTACTTTGATGGGGATACGATAGGTCTTTGATGAGGCTTCGTGGGGCTTCGTAGGTCTTCAATGGGGCTTCGGTGGGGCTTCGATGAGGCTTCGTGGGGCTGCGATGAGGCTTCAACTGGGCTTCGATGGGGCTTCGATGAGGTTTTTATGGGGCTTCAATGGGGCTTTGATGGGGCTTTATTAAGGCTTCATGGGGCTTCGGTGGGGCTTCGATGAGGCTTCGTGGGGCTGCGATGAGGCTTCAACGGGGCTTCGATGGGGCTTCGATGAGGTTTTTATGGGGCTTCAATGGGGTTTTGATGGGGCTTTATTAAGGTTTCATGGGGCTTCGGTGGGGCTTCGATGAGGCTTCGTGGGGCTGCGATGAGGCTTCAACAGGGCTTCGATGGGGCTTCGATAAGGTTTCATGGGGCTTCAATGAGGCTTCGGTGGGGCTTTGGTGGGGCTTTAGTGAGGCTTCGGTGGGGCTTCAGAGGGGCTTCAAACGAGCTTTGCCATAGACTTCTATGGAGGCTTTAAAGACGCTTTGAAGCACCACTGAAGCTACATGGGGTATCATTTTTGAAGCAAAGCCGAAGCAAAGCAAAAGCAAGGTGTAAACAGAGCTTTAACAGAACTTTACACAGCCTTGTTGAAGCCGAAGCAAGTGTAAATGTGCCCTAAGGGCTCTGGAGAGGAGTCCTGAGGCAGGGGGCTGCTATGTACAGCACCCTGCCAGCCCCTCCCACCAGCCACGATTTGCCTGTGTTTCGTCAGATTAGGTGACCCGTCAGATTTTGTAATGGAAGTGAGGTTACGTCACGGCCATCTTTGTACACCCAGCACTTGGCCGCAGTAAGGATATAGTGAAAAGGCGGCAAGTGGACATATTTGTACACCCACCGGTGTTTTGCATTTTACAGTTATTTTTTCCAGTAAGCGGAATTTATAAAGAGAAATACAATATTTAGAAATCCGTCTGACTGTTTTGATGTTGAATTGTAAAAGCATCGGCAAGCCTGCGGATCTCACAGGTTTACTAATCTGACAGAACACCGCTGTTTTTACAATTCAATATCAAAACAGTCAGATGGATTTCTAAATACAGTGGTACCTTGGAATACGAGCATAATTATTTCCAGAAGAATGCTTGTAATCCAAAGCACTCATATATCAAAGCGAATTTCCCCATAGGAGTCAATGGAAACTCAGATAATCCATTCCACAGTGACTGCTATTGTACGCAGTACCGCATGTGGCCAGAGGTGGGGGGCCGAGACACTCTAAAACACTCGGAGCCACTCGGATGCACTTGGAGACACTCTGAGACATTTGGGAACAGAGTGTTTCCGAGTATTTCCGAGTGTCTCCGAGCGGCTGCAAGAGCATCTGAGCGGCTCCGAGTGTCACCCCCGCACCTCTGCCTAAATGAGGTACTGCACACCCCATTAGCTTGAATCCTGCTTGTCTTGCGATTTTTCCAGCACAAATGCCACCCTACCCAAAAAAAAATCACTCCCCCCCTCCATCCCCCTTCCCAACCCAAACCCCCCTAAATCGCCACTCTTAGCAACCCCCCCCCCCCAAACAAATTCTCCTTCCTAGAACAATACTTACCCCCTGCAGCCCCCCAAATTCCCCCTTCCAACACAAATCCCCTCTCCCCCACCTCACAGTGCCGAGGGCAGACAGCCCTCCTGCCCACTCCTTGTCCTGTCCCTGAACCAGCAAGTCATACACTGATATTCAAGCAGTTCACTTAGGCTGGCCATACATTATACAATTGTCTTGTACAACTTTCCTTTAGAGTTTAGATTTACCAAAACCATATAATAGGAGGTCAAATCAAAACACTTTCAATTTGTATGCAATCAGGTAGGCCCTTCCACTACATAGTTGAAGGTAAATCTAAAGAAAATTGAATAATGGAAATTGTATGGTGTATGGCCAGCCTTAGTCTGAAATATATGCTGAAGTGGACCTGTCAGTAAATTTACAACTCCTGAATAAACATTTACATGTCACAGTATAGAGCAACAGGATCATTAATCAAAATGTCTCCACTTTTTATCATTTAAAAGCTGTCCTTGAGCTCCAGTCCAGTGACTTTGCCTTGGCTGAGATGATGTCATCAGTCTGCTGCAGGCAGGAGGACACATTGTCTCCCCTCCCCCAGTGATCAGACTGTACATTGTAACTTTGTAGCAAGTCTCTGGAGGCTGGAGCTAAATGACAGGTTTGAATTATATTTTTGAAAAATCATACTGTTGCTGTATAATGTGGAATGTCTGGAATTTATTCATGCAGAATTTAAAATGTACTGGTAGGACCTCTTTACATGAAGATGGGAGAATAGTCCATTGCCTGCAGCCTGTGTGGTGCCTCCATCATCAGCAAATATGACATGTAACATGGGGGGGGGGGGGGGGCAAGCGGGTAGCCTGGGGGTGTAAGCAGGATATCCTTCAATGTGCTGGAATGTATTCTTGTAGACTTTCCAGCTCCTACTGTGACATCACCAGCACCACCTCGAAGTGTTAACAGTCTTTGTAAAATGTATAAAGCTTTGTTTTTGGCAGCTTGTTTAAAGCTGAACCCCAGGCAGATAAAAAAAGAGACAACGGAATGCAGCTCTCTAATCATTATTATTACGTGATTAAATGTATTTATTAAATACAAGCAGCTTAATGTGACCTGGAATCAGCCTCCTGCTGTCCCTGTACAGGAGAGAAGAAGCAGCACAAGAAGTCAATCAGTTCATGTACTGACAAGAAGCAAGCGGAGGAGAGAGCAGAGTGACAGAGAGATGAGCTCATCACTGTGCTGCTTCTCCTTTCACTGTCCAGTCACAGGCTGGGGGCGGGTCCAGGATTACTGATATTATAATGCTGACCAATCAGACTGAGGACATCTAGAGGCAGAAAAGTATATTGTGTCATTAGGCAGTGGACTTTGTCAGTAGAGCAATTTTTTTTAAAATATATTTTGCAATTTTTTTCACAATGCTTTTGGGGGAGGGGGGGGGGGGGTGGTGGATGATGTCAGTAGTAGACATGTGCACTGCCAAAAAAATGTGTTCGTTTTAGTTTTTGTTTCATTCATTTTGTTTCGTTTTTTTTTCATTTTCAGGTTATTCGTTATGATCGAAATTCTTTTTTTCAAGTCAATTCGGAAATTCAGAAATTCAAAATCCGAAAATTCAGAAATTCGGAAATTAGAAAATTAGAAAATCCGAAAACTAGAAACTCAGAAAATCCGAAAATAAGAAAGAAAACACGAAAATTAGAAAGAACGAAAATCCGAAAATAAGAACAAAAATCTGAAAATTAGAAATTCTGAAAATTAGAAATTCGAAAAATTCGAAAATTCTAAATAACTAATTAACTAACTAATAATAACTAACTATTAAATTAAAGCTATTGGAATTTCCTTTCAAATTTGACTGTTAGTGAACGTAATGAATACGAAATTATCCGAAGTTACAAATTAGCCGAAATAACGAATGCCACATCTAAACGAATGGAACGTAACAAATTAATAATAATAAATAATAATAATACATTTTTTTATTATTATTATTTATTATTATTAATTCATTACGTTCCATTTGTTTCGATGCGGCATTCGTTATTTCAGATAATGCGTAACTTCGGATAAATTCGTATTCGTCACATTCAATAACAGACAAATTTGAAAGGAAATTCCAATACCGTATAAACCCGAATATAATGCCGCGTACACACGACCGCTTTTCTCGACGAGAAAAACGGCATTTTTTTTTTTCGCCGAGAAAAACGATCGTCTGTGGGCTTTATGTCGTTTTTCTCGTTGAGAAAAACGGCAGAAAAAACGACGAGAAAAATTAGAACATGTTCTAAATTTTCTCATCGTTTTTTCCATCATTTTTTTCCGCTGCAGTTTTCCCATAGGGAGACACTGCCGCGGAGCCCACAGACGGTCGTTTTTCTCGACAAAGAAAAAAATGACGGGAAAAACGGTCGTGTGTGGGGGAAAATGCCGTTCCCTCGTTTTTCATTTTTTTTCATGCCGTGATTCACGGCGGTGTTTTCACCGCCGTGAATCACGATCGTGTGTACGCGGCATAAGCCGAGGCACCTAATTTTACCACAAAAACTGGGAAAAAGGTGACTCGAGTATAAGCCTAGGGGGGCATTTTTAGCACCAAAAAATGTGCTGAAAAACTCGGCTTATACTCGAGTATATACAGTACCTATCATTTAATAGTTAGTAATAGTTATTATTAGTTAGTTAGTTATTATTTCAGATTTTCACATTTTCTGGTTTTCAAATTTTGGGATTTTCATTATTTGCAGATTTTCGTTCTTTTGAATTTTCGGATTTTTGGATTTTCTAATATTGGAATTTTCAAATTTCAGAATTTTAGAATTTCCAAAATTTCGAATTTCAGAATAATTAGTTAAACGGATTTTCGTTAATTTGAATATTTCCGAATTAACTAATTTAGCGAATTTAGTTGGAAAACGAATTCGGAACGAAAGGAATTGCACATGTCTAGTTCGTAGGGGAGTGGACCTTGACAGTAATTTTTTATTTTATTATTTTTTTACAACTTTATGTTTTTATAAGTTAATTTTTATTTTATTTATTAAAACATTTTAACAGCCCTGTTGGGAGGCTTGGGTAAAACAGACCCCTGAGGTCTCACTTTTGAGACAGAGAAAGGGACAGAGGAAACAATCCCCAGTCCCTTTCTCTGTAGCCTCAGCTGCACTGTAGATGAATGAACGGGAGACATGTATGAACGGGCTCCTGTCCATTCATAAACTGAAGCATAGTAAACACAGTGTACTATGTTTCAGTTATCAATGAACTGAGTCAGTAATCGGTATGGATCACTGACTCAGTTCATTCAGAGAAGGAAGGTAAATGACATATTTATCGGTCCCTTCCCTGCTCTCCATCCGTACACATCCTCCGCAGCAGCCAGCTGGAGAGGAGAGGGGGAAGCCAGCAGCACTTGCAGGGGATGAGGGAGCTGGGGGGAGCGCACAGGGGGGCTCAGAGAGCAGGGGGAATCTGATAGACAGTCAGGGGGTGATCGATGTGGCTGGGTCAGGGAGGCAATTACAAGCACCATTCCCCCTCTATGGCTCTCCATGAAGCAGCTGAAAGCCGCAGGAGGGAAATGAGAAGCGTCTTTCAGCAGCTTTATAAAGAGCCATAGTGAGGGAGCTGTACTTGTAACTGCCCCCGCCGCACTGATCACCCCCAACTGTCAGATTCTTCCTGCTGCAGGAGGTACCAGGAGCCTTTCATGGGGCCCCTTACTGGCCTCGGGCCCTCCGGCAGTGCCCAAATGGTTAGTCGGCCCCTGCTGGGCCTATATTAAGGTATGGGCCTGGAGCTGCATCTCCAATAGCCCCTATGATAATCCGGCTCTTGGAGCTCAGAGGAAGTGGGTAGAATGATGTTGGCCATCAGACTAGTGGCAAAAAAAAGTACTGCAGGGGAAATCTTTAGAAGGTAAACATTGTATATTTTATTTTATCTTTTAATATAAATTTATTTTACTTTTATCTTGTTATTTTTGGCCAGAGTTTTTCTCTATGCTCGTATTTGGGGTGTAGGGCTTGCGAAGTAACATTTTAAACTGTAGCCCTTTGACTTCTAACTGCACTTCTGAATTTATTTATTTTTTAATTTTGTACAAAAATATAACAGAAAATGACTATTTATGGGATTAGCCGGTCCCCCGGTCCGATGCATGGCTGCTCCTTTTCTTTCTCTTACTGTGGATGGGAATTGGGAGCTTGCAGTCTAATTAGTACATCAGACAGGAGGAGGAATGCGAGGACTCATTCTGGGAGATGGCTCCAGTCCAAAGTGCAATTTTAGAGTTTGCTAAGTCTCCTGTAAATGGTAGGGTTCCTGATTTGGAAACTAGTGATTGCAGGCAAAATACAAGATAAGGTTACCCGCGTATCCTTAAGTGCCAGCTTGCTCCCATTTTTGCATCTTTTTTTTCAGCCACCGTTTTTCATTAACCATTTTGCTGATTTGGCCACCTTGTTGTTTGCAACAGAAAAAGTCAGATGGAGCAAACACACGGTCGGAATATCCGACGAAAAGCTCCCATCGGAAATTTCGACCGCGTGTTTGCGGCATTAGAGATGGTTGTGTGTGAAAATCCTAGTACATCAGCAGTTTTTGAAATGTTCAGACCAGCCCGTCTGGCACCAAATACCATGCCACATTCAAAGTCACTTAAATCCCCTTTCTTCCCCATTCTGATGCTCGGTTTGAACTTCCGTAAGTCGTCTTCACCACGTCTAGATGCCTAAATGCATGGAGTTGCTGCCATGTGATTGGCTGATTAGCAATTTTGTGTTACCAAGCAATTGAACAGGTGTACCTAAAAAAAAGAGGCTGGCGGTGAGTGTATATTGCCACTTGTTAGAAATTTATTCGTAAAGACTTCTAAAGATGCTGAAAGATCCGGCTTGAAATTGATGACACCGGTGGAGTCAGCACTCTCTTGAAGCATTCCAGAATTCCAAACTATTTTTTTTTAATCAGATTTTTCGTTACAGAGTTTTACAACAATTTATAACAAGACACAGGGTGACATACACATATAAAACAAGAAAGGAACAATGTATATAGTACAGGAAAGAATAACATCTCCTGAAGTAACAGACATGGCCATAGATTGATCCAGAGCCTTTAAAATATAGAATATAATCCAGACAGACAAGTTAATGTGTTATTAAACCCTCCTTGAAAATATAAGGATACATGTAGCTGCATAGCTTACATCCCCATTGCTTCCTGCCTCCAGTTTTGTTCCATCTTTACAACATTACCAGCCTATGAAAGGTTCCCCTGTGAAGTTTCTGCCTATAAGTTGTCTCCAGTGCCTCCCTGGCACCATCTACAGGTATGTGCAATACAGGCGGCTGGTCCTGGCTGGCCTGGCGTAGACTTCTAAGCACAATTTCACATGCACTGGGCGGACGTTGCGAGAGCGCAGAAAGGCACTTGAGCTGTGTTGCATGTGCGTCAGCCGGGCACAGCGCCAGCAGCCCTCGTCTGTGCAAGCGCCAGGCAGACAGTGCCAGCGGCTCCTACTGCTGTACACAGGGCATGCTCTCAACTGGAATTTCGAGAAGCAGTGGCGGACTGTAATGCAGGGCACAGGGGCGCCTCCCTCCTATCCATGTGTCCGACCTCCTAATCTACATGCGGGGCGCCGGACACATGGATTCCAATGGGCGTTTTTTTTTTAAGCACGTGATTAGAGCTTGAGGCTCTAATTGGCTTAAAAAAAGGGTGGGCTTGGGGTGCAGAGCACTGCTCCCCAAGCCGACCCAGTTGTGTGACAATAGCAAATTAATATTCGCTATTGTCACACTGATTCTCATCCCGGCCAATCAGGAAGCAGGTCTTGAGTGGTTCAGGTAACCCGACCGACTGACCAGGGGCCGCCCCCCCCCCAAAGAAAAAAACACCAACCATTACTGTCGAGAAGGATGATTGGATGGACAAATAAAGGAGGGGGAAAAAAAGTATTAAAAAAGTAAGGATTTGTGGCACAATTATTTGGGCACCTAGATTAATTGATACAATTTGGGTGGAGCATCAAGTGGTTGTAAACCTCAGACATGAAAGATGAACAAAGTACATCCCTCTGTAGTCTGTACTTGTCTCAATTAAGAGCACTAAGTGTCATTTTTGTCTGCTGCCTCCTTCCTCTGTTATCAGCATGAATTACTTCTAATAAATTTTCCTGACACCAAGAGACAAATGGTGACAGGGGAGGAGCGCCACCAAATTGACAGCCTCAGATCTGTGTGCTGTGTGGAGGGGGATGTGTCCCTTCCTTCCAATCAGCTCTCAGAGCTCTCCTCACTGAACTCTTCAGAGTATAACTTCAGCTAGGTTACTTATCTGAGAGTCAGAGAGAACTATCCATTGCTGAAGGAATCAGGAGAGTGTAGAGTTCCTGCTCCTCATTCCAACATCCTGGTATTGGCTGTGGCACTCTCCTTGTCTGTCTGTCCATCTGCAAGGTGGTTGATGTGTCCAGTCTCTGGGTGGAGGCCAAACCTGATTTAAGCCAACCAAGCCTGCAGTCTCATGCTTGTGATAGCATGTGTAATACGTGCAAGCTATCTGTCTGTCTGCACTGCTCTGCTGTTTGGATGCCCCTATTTATGGCCTTGGATTGGATATTGATTATTCTCTGAACCCTGGCTGCCTTTTGACTATGGATTGACCCTGAATATTCTGGGCCTTGCCTGCCTTGTACCGGAACTGTCATTGATCCACTCGGGCCGTCTGCCCACCGCAAGTTCCTGTTTGCTTTGCTCAGTTCGTGCCTGCCCCAATGTGGTGACCAGGCACTATAGCATTGTGTATAAGACCCGGGGCATCTGAGTACCAGTAGGCCTGCTGGCCTTATGGGAAAGGGGGATGCTATGTAAAGAACACAGAAGCTAGCCATAGTGTCTGACCACCAAAAGCGTGACAGAACCTTTAGAAAAATCTGGAGGAACTCTACAGTTCCACGGATCCCTGGTTGAGAAATGCGTGACTAGAAAGTCCTGCATAAGTTCAAAGGAGGTTCCAACGTTAAGCCTCATGGAACCTTTATGAGCATCAACAACATGACGAGAGCAGCAGTAATGAGCAAAATTCCAACCAATGAAGTGATGATGTATTACTATTACATGAGTCTCCGTGCATTAGATAGGTAAGTTTCTCAAAAAGCAGCAAGCCTGTCAAGTTCCAATATCCATGCATCTTCAGATAACTGGAGAACCATGTAGGAATTACCAATCTGTGCGCTGCAAAAGTCCAGACACAACATTTAGTAAGAATTACGTCTACAGAGAAGCTGATTTTATTTATACACCTTTAGGAAGAAGCAAAAATCTGAGGCTTAGAGAAGAACTCTTCATTCAGAATTATATTGCAGAGCCAGGATCTCCACCAACACACCAGACAATAAGCATGAGGCGAACATACCTGGGTTTGGTCCAAGGCGGAATGACATTCGAGTGCTGAATCCGAACCCCGTTAAAGTAAAAAGCCGAATTTTAAGACCAAGCAATGGCCATTTCCGACATTTACAAAGAAAAATTTAAATTTCCAGTAATGCCGCGTACACACGACCGTTTTTAATGTCATTGAAAAAAACGGCATTTTTCTCGACATGATTTTTCGTGTTTCCTCTCAAGCCTGCCTTGCCTACACACTATCGTGGAAAAAAATGCTTGAGTAAAGCGCGGTGACGTACAACACGTACGACGGCACTATAAAGGGGAAGTTCCATTCGGATGGCGCCACCCTTCATGTTAGTAAAGTTTGGTGAGAGACGATTTGCGCTTTTCAGCCTCGTGCTTTTCAGTCCGTTACAGCATGACGAATGTGCTATCTCCATTCTGAACGCTAGTTTTACCAGAACGAGCGCTCCCGTCTCATACTTGATTCTGAGCATGCGCATTTTTGTTCACGTCGTTAAAGCCTACACACGGCCGTTTTTCATGAAAAACGAAGATGTAAAAAACGACCTGAAAAATTAGAGCATGTTCCAATTTTTTCATGGCCGTTTTTAACGTCGTGAAAAATGCTCTGAAGCCCACACACGATCATTTTTAATGACCATTTAAAAAAAAAAAAATGTTCTCGTCATTAAAAACGGTCGTGTGTTCGGGGCATAAGGCTCCATTCACACTCCAAAGTCCCACGATTTCCATTGTGCCTTTTTGAGCGCTACTAAGTCAATTGATCTAAGTTGCATCAAAAGTCGCACCAAAGTAGTGCAGGCACCTTTTCAAACGTGACTTTAAGTCGCACCAATTTAAGTGGGTGCCATTGAAAAGAATGGGGTGTGACTTATCATGCGACTTTAATGTCCAAATTCGCATGACAAATCGCACAAGTGTGAATGGAGTCCAAAATGACAGCTCCCAGACACTTCTGTTTGTAAACAAAGTGGCCGGGGGATTCCTTTCATCTATACCAGATTCTTATCCTAGATGTCTATTATAGATGATAATGGGGGACCCAACACACACATAAAAAAGGCTGAGGTTCCCTCTGAAAATACATACCAGTCCTTGTTCTTGATTAGGGTTTGATATGGATGTCAAAGGGGACCTCATGCATAAAAATAAAAAAAAGCACCCCTAAATTCCTTACCAATCCCTTTGGGTCTTCTATACATTTTAAAGGGGAATGCCACGAGAAAAAGTATAAAAAGCATGGAGCAGTGGTGGCTGGTGCTCCATTTTTTGGGTGGGGGGGGCGCAAACAAGCCCCCAAAGGCTTACCCCCCCGCCTGTGCAGTTGGTCCATTAGTCAAACCCCACCCCTGTCGCTCGGTCGCTTGGCAAACCATCCACCCCCCATCATCGCTAGCCCATCTACCCGCCAGCACCGCACTTACCCCATCTAGGTCGTGGGCAAATTTGGCAGCTTTCCCCTGCGTCTTCTCCTCGGCGGCCCCAATACGATCGCTTCTCCTCTCAGCCAATCGGGTCTTAAGACCCGCTTCCTGATTGAGGAAGAAGTAGGAAGACAATAACGAATATAAATTCGCCGGCAGGAGAAGCAGGAAGACAATAGTGAATATAAATTTGCCATTGTCACACAACTGGGTGAGCTCAGGGCACAGTGCTATGCGCCCCGAGCCAACCCTTTTTTGAAGCCAATTAGAGCCTCAGGCTCTAATCATGTGCTTAAAAAAAAAAAACATTGAAATCCATGCATCTAGTTTAGGGGCCGGGCGAATGGATTAGGGGTGCGGCCACCCCTGGTATGGAGTCACCCCAAAAATCTCTACCAGACCCTTATCTGAGCATGCAGTCAGGCAGGTCAAGATGGGGGAGGTGAGGGCGAGCTCTTGCCCCCCTAAACTATATCAGGCCACATGCCCTCAATAAGGTCTGACATGTACGATTTTTTTGCTGTATTGGTGCATAAAGCTCATTGGTTCAATGAGTTTCCCTAATGCAATGCACGTTAACGCATGACATAACATATTAATTAATGAATGAGCTGCACAAATGTGAATGGGCCCTAAGTGAATATAAAGCTGCATTCATTTCTATCTGCCCGGAGTTCAGCTTTAAGCCCGAGTCTAAGGTAGGTGGTCTAAGAACTCCCAAGCGCCCATTCATTTTCGCATTTCCATCTTCCTGTAGAGGAATTTGCTTCATAATTGCGTCCAGGGACATTCATTAATGCGGCAACGCAGAACATCAGAAGGTGAGGAGCCTTGAACGCAGATGTTCACTTCCCAATTCCTCCCCACAGATTTTCTCCCTGTAATGAGAAATTCATTAATTTGGGTGATATTCTCCGGCAAAGCCGCGGCCCCGCCTCGTTACTTTTCAAGTTCGTCCAGAGAGGCGAATTTGGGCAATCTCGGCAACGCGCGATTCCAGGCGAATCTTTTGATCGCAATCAAATCACCTAAATTGAATGATCCCAGCTCATGCTTCTAATTAGGTGGTTGAAAACATCCCAGATTCGACTTTACCGCACATTTGGCTGGGCTGCAGCCGGCCTTACAAATTGCTCAGCTAAAACGAAAAGCTGCTGGGATCTCTGGGATTATGCGGGCAGGCACAGAGGGCCCCTTGTTAGTGAAGGAAAGACCCGCTTGTTTTGATTGGTTTTAAGTGCTCAGACTCATCAGTGCAGGGGTGGGGGGGGGGGCTGGGACTTTGTGGCCCCCAGTCAGGAGTAACAAGCACTGTGAAGTCCAGAGCTCTGTATTACCATTTACAACAGGAGGCGTCAACAACAGCCAAAGGAAAAAAAGTTTATAACTTTCGTAGCTTAAAGATAGTGGGCGGAGCCATGCAAATAATTCCTTAAAGTGGACCAATGCATAAGTGAAAAATGTTGTCTTAAAGTAAATGGAAACCAATGATAGCCTATGCAAAGGATATGGTTGGGACAGAAATATTCCGTACATAGAGAATAAGAGCAGATGCTGAACATTTTACTATGACTGCAGTCTCTTACCATCTCCTTTATTATGTCTGCAGTCTCTGACCATCTCCTGTATTATGTCTGCAGTCTCTGACCATCTCCTGTAATATGTCTGCAGTCTCTGACCATCTCCTGTAATATGTCTGCAGACTCTGACAATCTCCTGTAGTATGTCTGAAGTCTCTGACCATCTCCTGTAATATGTCTGCAGTCTCTGACCATCTCCTGTAATATGTCTGCAGTCTCTGACCATCTCCTGTAATATGTCTGCTGTCTCTGACCATCTCCTGTAATATGTCTGCTGTCTCTGACCATCTTCTGTAGTATGTCTGCTGTCTCTGACAATCTCCTGTAATATGTCTGCAGTCTCTGACCATCTCCTGTAATATGTCTGCTGTCTCTGACCATCTCCTGTAATATGTCTGCTGTCTCTGACAATCTCCTGTAATATGTCTGCAGTCTCTAGCCATCTCCTGTAGTATGTCTGCAGTCTCTGACCATCTCCTGTAATATGTCTACAGTCTCTGACCATCTCCTGTAGTATGTCTGAAGTCTCTGACCATCTCCTGTATTATATCTGCAGTCTCTGACCATCTCCTGTATCATGTCTGCAGTCTCTGACCATCTCCTGTAGTATGTCTGCAGTCTCTAGCCATCTCCTGTAGTATGTCTGAAGTCTCTGACCATCTCCTGTAATATGTCTGCTGTCTCTGACCATCTCCTGTAATATGTCTGCTGTCTCTGACAATCTCCTGTAATATGTCTGCAGTTTCTGACCATCTCCTGTAATATGTCTGCAGTCTCTGACCATCTCATGTAGTATGTCTGAAGTCTCTGACCATCTCCTGTAGTAATGTCTGCAGTCTCTGACCATCTCCTGTATCATGTCTGCAGTCTCTGACCATCTCCTGTAGTATGTCTGCAGTCTCTAGCCATCTCCTGTAGTATGTCTGAAGTTTCTGACCATCTCCTGTATTATGTCTGCAGTCTCTGGCCATCTCATGTAGTATGTCTGCAGTCTCTGACCATCTCCTGTAATATGTCTACAGTCTCTGACCATCTCCTGTAATATGTCTGAAGTCTCTGACCATCTCCTGTATTATGTCTGCAGTCTCTGACCATCTCCTGTAATATGTCTGCAGACTCTGACAATCTCCTGTAGTATGTCTGAAGTCTCTGACCATCTCCTGTAATATGTCTGCAGTCTCTGACCATCTCCTGTAATATGTCTGCAGTCTCTGACCATCTCCTGTAATATGTCTGCTGTCTCTGACCATCTCCTGTAATATGTCTGCTGTCTCTGACCATCTTCTGTAGTATGTCTGCTGTCTCTGACAATCTCCTGTAATATGTCTGCAGTCTCTGACCATCTCCTGTAATATGTCTGCTGTCTCTGACCATCTCCTGTAATATGTCTGCTGTCTTTGACAATCTCCTGTAATATGTCTGCAGTCTCTAGCCATATCCTGTAGTATGTCTGCAGTCTCTGACCATCTCCTGTAATATGTCTACAGTCTCTGACCATCTCCTGTAGTATGTCTGAAGTCTCTGACCATCTCCTTTATTATATCTGCAGTCTCTGACCATCTCCTGTATCATGTCTGCAGTCTCTGACCATCTCCTGTAGTATGTCTGCAGTCTCTAGCCATCTCCTGTAGTATGTCTGAAGTCTCTGACCATCTCCTGTAATATGTCTGCTGTCTCTGACCATCTCCTGTAATATGTCTGCTGTCTCTGACAATCTCCTGTAATATGTCTGCAGTCTCTGACCATCTCCTGTAATATGTCTACAGTCTCTGACCATCTCCTGTAATATGTCTACAGTCTCTGACCATCTCCTGTATCATGTCTGCAGTCTCTGACCATCTCCTGTATCATGTCTGCAGTCTCTGACCATCTCCTGTAGTATGTCTGCAGTCTCTAGCCATCTCCTGTAGTAATGTCTGAAGTTTCTGACCATCTCCTGTATTATGTCTGCAGTCTCTGGCCATCTCATGTAGTATGTCTGCAGTCTCTGACCATCTCCTGTAATATGTCTACAGTCTCTGACCATCTCCTGTAATATGTCTGAAGTCTCTGACCTTCTCCTGTATTATATCTGCAGTCTCTGACCATCTCCTGTATTATGTCTGCAGTCTCTGACCATCTCCTGTAGTATGTCTGAAGTCTCTGACCATATCCTGTATTATATCTGCAGTCTCTGACCATCTCCTGTATTATGTCTGCAGTCTCTGACCATCTCCTGTAGTATGTCTGCAGTCTCTAGCCATCTCCTGTAGTATGTCTGAAGTCTCTGACCATCTCCTGTATTATGTCTGCAGTCTCTGACCATCTCCTGTAGTATGTCTGAAGTCTCTGACCATATCCTGTATTATATCTGCAGTCTCTGACCATCTCCTGTATTATGTCTGCAGTCTCTGACCATCTCCTGTAGTATGTCTGCAGTCTCTAGCCAACTCCTGTAGTATGTCTGAAGTCTCTGACCATCTCCTGTATTATGTCTGCAGTCTCTGGCCATCTCCTGTAGTATATCTGCAGTCTCTGACCATCTCCTGTAATATGTCTGCAGTCTCTGACCATCTCCTGTAATATGTCTGCTGTCTCTGACAATCTCCTGTAATATGTCTGCAGTCTCTGACCATCTCCTGTAATATGTCTGCTGTCTCTGACAATCTCCTGTAATATGTCTGCAGTCTCTGACCATCTCCTATAGTATGTCTGCAGTCTCTGACTATCTCCTGTAATATGTCTGCTGTCTCTGACAATCTCCTGTAATATGTCTGCAGTCTCTGACTATCTCCTGTAATATGTCTGCAGTCTCTGACTATCTCCTGTAATATGTCTGCTGTCTCTGACAATCTCCTGTAATATGTCTGCAGTCTCTGACCATCTCCTGTAATATGTCTGCTGTCTCTGACAATCTCCTGTAATATGTCTGCAGTCTCTGACCATCTCCTGTAATATGTCTGCTGTCTCTGACAATCTCCTGTAATATGTCTGCAGTCTCTGACCATCTCCTGTAATATGTCTGCAGTCTCTGATAATCTCCTGTTTTAGGTGTGCAGTCTCTGACATCTCCTGTAGTATATCTGCAGTCTCTTACAATCTCCTGTTTTAGGTCTGCAGTCTCTGGCCATCTCCTGTAGTATGTCTGAAGTCTCTGGCCATCTCCTGTAGTATGTCTGCAGTCTCTGGCCATCTCCTGTAGTATGTCTGTGGTCTCAGACTGCATTTTGGTAGCATTGTATTCATTGAATATTATGTGTGGCCCTTTGGCGATGTCCGGGGCCACACCTGAGGCCCCCAATATCAAGTGAGTAAACTATTACCAATTTAACTAAATGGTGACTGTAGACTCTGATCCAGCATGTTCATGTTTAGACCCAATTAACCATTTGGGTGGCTAAATCCATGATGTAATACCCGTGGAGGGCCGCATGCCATTTGAAACCTCCGGAGCAGCGGGGTAGTGCGTCAGCACACGCGGGGCTTACATCTCCGCTACTCTCCCCTTGATTTTCCGGCCAGAAATCGGGCGGCTTTGTAGGAGTCACTAATGTTATTTTAGCTGTGGATGGAAGCAGCACTGCAATCAGAAGGGGAAACCCCAAGACACCCAGGCAGCAATCACCACGGTAATCACTGATGTCAGAGGTTTCATTCACGGTCGCAGGAACCAGGAATCTGCAGACGCTGGACCCCGGATTATATAGAATTATTGATCGGGTAGGAAGAGACGTTATACGTTCCTTATATAGCCATGTGGACCCTGTACTAAGATTCAGGTCATGCTGCCTGATGGCATTGTGACATTGTTTCTTTATTCTATTTTTACATTATGTATAAGTACTGTCCGTGATACTTTTTTTATTTGCACTAACATAGAATTTTTCAGGACAAGCTTTCGGGGTATGTCCCCTTCTTCAAGGTCCAAGCAGTACTGATTCACAATTTTTTTAGCAGAATGTTGAAACAAAACAAGAAAAAAATCTCAGAGGGAAAGGAAAAAAAACACATACAAATCAATGGTAATAAAGATAGCAGCAGAGTTAGTGAGATAAGACAGAGTTAGTGAGATAAGACAGAGGGAGAGCTATAGACTTGAGGGGGGAGATGCTAGTCACAGAGGGGGTCATAAAACCTTAGTATAATGGGTAAGGAAACCAATATCTAAATTTAGGCCATTCGTTTTTGTGTTAAAAAGAATTATCATTCTTAGTTCAAATGTTTTCCTTTCCTGGATAGTTCTGAAATTCCCTTTAAGAACTAAAACATTGAGGTCTTCTATAGTGTGGTCTGGTTGTGAGAAGTGATGTCCCACAGGTGTGCAGAAACTCTCTTCTTTATGTTCCTTGATGGTATGTCTGTGAAAATTCATCCTCGCTTGCAACTTCTGTCCTGTTTCACCAACATAAGATCCTTTGCCACACCTGTTGCATTGGATGAGGTACACAACATTACTGGAGGTACAGTTGTAAGATCCCATGATGGTGAAGGTCCCATTTGTGTGTGTGACACTTTTGGATGGATTGATCTGGTTGCACAGTTTGCAGCGTTTTTTATTGCAGGGTTTGCTTCCATTATTTGTGACTTCATAATCAGAGTGAAGTTTCCTGCTGATTAGTTTGTGTCTGAGGTTGGGTGGTTGTCTGAAAGCCAATAATGGGGGTTGTTGGAATATTTCTTTCAGAGTTTCATCCTCTGTTATAATGGGCTGTAAAACTCTGAAAGAAATATTCCAACAACCCCCATTATTGGCTTTCAGACAACCACCCAACCTCAGACACAAACTAATCAGCAGGAAACTTCACTCTGATTATGAAGTCACAAATAATGGAAGCAAACCCTGCAATAAAAAACGCTGCAAACTGTGCAACCAGATCAATCCATCCAAAAGTGTCACACACACAAATGGGACCTTCACCATCATGGGATCTTACAACTGTACCTCCAGTAATGTTGTGTACCTCATCCAATGCAACAGGTGTGGCAAAGGATCTTATGTTGGTGAAACAGGACAGAAGTTGCAAGCGAGGATGAATTTTCACAGACATACCATCAAGGAACATAAAGAAGAGAGTTTCTGCACACCTGTGGGACATCACTTCTCACAACCAGACCACACTATAGAAGACCTCAATGTTTTAGTTCTTAAAGGGAATTTCAGAACTATCCAGGAAAGGAAAACATTTGAACTAAGAATGATAATTCTTTTTAACACAAAAACGAATGGCCTAAATTTAGATATTGGTTTCCTTACCCATTATACTAAGGTTTTATGACCCCCTCTGTGACTAGCATCTCCCCCCTCAAGTCTATAGCTCTCCCTCTGTCTTATCTCACTAACTCTGTCTTATCTCACTAACTCTGCTGCTATCTTTATTACCATTGATTTGTATGTGTTTTTTTTCCTTTCCCTCTGAGATTTTTTTCTTGTTTTGTTTCAACATTCTGCTAAAAAAATTGTGAATCAGTACTGCTTGGACCTTGAAGAAGGGGACATACCCCGAAAGCTTGTCCTGAAAAATTCTATGTTAGTGCAAATAAAAAAAGTATCACGGACAGTACTTAATTTTCTCTGTCACAATTGCACTAATACGGCTACAATTACGTCAAGTACATTATGTATACAAATTCATTTCATATATACAGGTGATTGATATGGAGGACTCTGCTCCTTCCTAACTCTCCTCTCCTGAAATACTCTGCACTGCTGGAGGACTTTGCTCCTTCCTCTATCCAACTCTCCTCTCTTTAAATACTCTGCACTGCTGGAGGACTTTGCTCCTTCCTCTATCCAACTCTCCTCTCTTTAAATACTCTGCACTGCTGGAGGACTTTGGTCCTTCCTCTATAGCTCTCCTCTCCCGAAATACTCTGCTCTGCTGGAGGACTCTGCTCCTTCCTTTATCTAACTCTCCTCTCCTGGAATACTGTGCAGTGCTGGAGGACTCTGCTCCTTCCTCTATAACTCTCCTCTCCTGAAATAATCTGCACTGCTCAAGGACTTTGCTCCTTCCTCTATCCAACTCTCCTCTCTTTAAATACTCTGCACTGCTGGAGGACTTTGGTCCTTCCTCTATAACTCTCCTCTCCTGAAATACTCTGCACTGCTGGAGGACTCTGCTCCTTCCTCTATCTAACTCTCCTCTCCTGGAATACTGTGCAGTGCTGGAGGACTCTGCTCCTTCCTCTATAACTCTCCTCTCCTGAAATAATATGCACTGCTCAAGGACTTTGCTCCTTCCTCTATCCAACTCTCCTCTCTTTAAATACTCTGCACTGCTGGAGGACTTTGGTCCTTCCTCTATAACTCTCCTCTCCTGAAATACTCTGCACTGCTGGAGGACTCTGCTCCTTCCTCTATCTAACTCTCCTCTCCTGGAATACTGTGCAGTGCTGGAGGACTCTGCTCCTTCCTCTATAACTCTCCTCTCCTGAAATAATCTGCACTGCTGGAGAGGACTCTGCTCCTTCCTCTATCCAACTCTCCTCTCTTTAACCACTTAATGACCGCTCACTGTATATATACGTCGGCACAATGGCACCGACAGGCACAATCACGTACAGTGTACGTGATTGCCTTTGTACAGTTGGGGGGTCCAATCGGACCCCCCTCCTATACAGTGAGCGGTCGGAATTCGTCTGGGACCGATTCGAGATGGGGGGGCGGCCGTTCGATTCCGGCCACCCCCCCGCGATCGCTCCCGGCGAATGAGAATGCCCCCTCTGCCTGTGTAATGTAAACACAGGCAGAGGAAGCAGGAGGAAGTGATGTCATCTCTTGTGCGGCGCTCACATATACCAAGCGCCGTACAAGAGAAGACATCAAGGTTAGTGCACAAACACTACACTAACACCAGCACACATAGGCACATAAATCGCCCCCCCCCAGGCCCCCCCAGATCACCCCCCAGCCCCCAGTCACAGTGACCATTTATTTACTGATCACTGCAATCAGTGACATTTGTGACTGTAAAAGTGTCACTACAGTTTAGTCTTAGGTCCAGTGTAGCCCCCTAACCCCCCCCTAATAAAGGTTTAACCCCTTGATCACCCCCCAGATAACCCTTTCACCCCCTAGCACCGCCGTCGCTAAGCGATCATTTTTCTGATCGCTGTCTTAGCGTCGGTGATGCAGATCGGTAGCCAGTATTTTTTTTTTAGGTTCGCCGCAGGTTTTTATAGCATCAGGTAATCCCCTTAAATTATCTAATAAAGGTTTAACCCCCTTGATCGCCCCCCAGGTAACCCTTTCACCCCCTATCACCACTGTCGCTAAGCGATCATTTTTCTGATCGCTGTCTTAGCGTCGGTGATGCAGATCGGTAGCCAGTAATTTTTTTTAGGTTCGCCGCAGGTTTTTATAGCGTCAGGTACCCCCATATATTATCTAATAAAGGTTTAACCCCCTAATTGCCCCAGTTAACCCTTTCACCAGTGATCATCATATAAGTGTTACGGGTGACGCTGGTTAGTTAGTTTGCTTTTTATAGTGTCAGGGCAC
The DNA here is from genome assembly GCA_029206835.1 of Rana muscosa. Lineage (NCBI taxonomy): Eukaryota > Metazoa > Chordata > Amphibia > Anura > Ranidae > Rana > Rana muscosa. The sequence continues at coordinate 329,829,786 of CM055119.1, read as the reverse complement.
CCGCCGTATATAACCCAATAAAGGTTTAACCCCCTGATCGCCCGGCGGGTGATATCAATTAGGTTTTAGCGTCAGAGAGGGTCTGCGTCACACCCCAGGCAGCGTCAGGTTAGTGCCAGTAGCGCTAACACCCACGCGTGAAGCATACACCTCCCTTAGTGGTATAGTATCTGATCAGATCAATATCTGATCTGATCAGATCTATACTAGCGTCCCCAGCAGTTTAGGGTTCCCAAAAACGCAGTGTTAGCGGGATCAGCCCAGATACCTGCTAGCACCTGCGTTTTGCCCCTCCGTCCAGCCCAGGCCACCCAAGTGCAGTATCGATCGATCACTGTCACTTGCAAAACACAACACACATAACTGCAGCGTTCGCAGAGACAGGTCTGATCCCTGCGACTCCAGTGCTGTAGGAGGTGATTTCACCACCACAGTTAAAAAAAAAAAGCAAATATGCCAAAGCATTGGGGCAGCAGGGGCGGAGGAGCGATTTTGCTCCTAATGCCGCGTATATACGGTCGAAATTCCGACGGAGGCTTGCCCGTGGAAAAGTCCGACCATGTGTGTGCTGCATAACTTTTTTGCGGGAGGATGCCCCCATGCTTCGGCATATATAAATGGTGCATGTATGCCCATCATTAGAAGTGGGTGGATGAAGGGCGGTATTCTAATGGTGGGCATACCCACCCGATCAATCTCTTTTTTCATTCAGCCAATTGGCTGCATGAAATAAAAAGATTACAATACATGTCCAACAAGGACCAGCAACGTACTGGTATGTTGCTGGACTTTGAATGGTTATACCAGAATGATGCCTGCGGGTTTAGGTATCATCTTGGTATCATTCTTTTCAGCCAGCGGCCGGCTTTCATGTAAAAGCAATCCTAGTGGCTAATTAGCCTCTGGACTGCTTTTACAAGCAGTGGGAGGGAATGTCCCCCCCCCCCGGATATAAAAAGCGCCATTGGGAAATTGGGAAAGCATTTTATCACACCGATCTTGGTGTGGTCAGATGCTTTGAGGGCAGAGGAAAGATCTAGGGTCTAGACCCCAGTTTTTTCAAAAAAAGAGTACCTGTCACTACTTATTGCTATCATAGGGGATATTTACATTCCCTGAGATAACAATAAAAATGATAAAAAAAAATATATGGAAGGAACAATTTAAAAATAAAATAAAAAAGCAAAATTAATAATAAAAAAAAAAGCACCCCTGTCCTGCCCTGCTCTTGCCCAATGGCGAACGCAAGCGTCGGTCTGGCGTCATATGTAAACAGCAATTGCACCATGCATGTGAGGTATCACCGCGAAGGTCAGATCGAGGGCAGTAATTTTAGCAGTAGACCTCCTCTGTAAATCTAACGGGGTAACCTGTAAAGGCTTTTAAAGGCTTTTAAAAATGTATGTAGTTTGTCGCCAATGCACGTTTGTGCGAAATTTTAAAGCATGTCATGTTTGGTATCTATGTACTCGGCCTAAGATCATCTTTTTTATTTCATCAAACATTTGGGCAATATAGTGTATTTTAGTGCATTAAATTTAAAAAAAGTGTATTTTTTCCCAAAAAAAATGCGTTTGAAAAATCGCTGCGCAAATACTGTGTAGAAAAAAAAAATGCAACACCCACCATTTTATTCTGTAGGGCCTTTGCTTTAAAAATATATATAATGTTTGGGGGTTCAACATAATTTTCTTGCAAAAAAAAAAAATGTTTTCATGTAAACAAAAAGTGTCAAAAAGGGCTTTGTCTTCAAGTGGTTAGAAGAGTGGATGTAAGCTTCCTAATGTTGTGTATAAAATGCCAGAACAGTTCAAAACCCCCCAAATGACCCCATTTTGGAAAGAAGACACCCCAAGCTATATACTGAGAGGCATGTCGAGTCCATGGAATATTTTATATGTTGACACAAGTTGCGGAAAAAATACATTTATTTTTTTTGCACAAAGTTGTCACTAAATGATATATTGCTCAAACATGCCATGGGCATATGTGTAATTACACCCCAAAATACATTCTGTTGCTTCTCCTGAGTACGGGGATACCACATGTGTGAGACTTTTTGGGAGCCTAGCCGCGATCAGGACCCCAAAAACCAATCACCGCCTTCAGGCTTTCTAAGGGTGTAAATTTTTGATTTCACTTCTCACTGCCTATCACAGTTTCGGAGGCCATGGAATGCCCAGATGGCACAAAACCCCCCCAAATGACCCCATTTTGGAAAGTAGACACCCCAAGCTATTTGCTGAGAGGTATTGTGAGTATTTTGCAGATCTCGCTTTTTGTCACAAAGTTTTGAAAATTGAAAAAAAATATATTTTCTTTCTTCATTTTCAAAAACAAATGAGAGCTGTAAAATACTCACCATGCCTCTCAGCAAACAGCTTGGGGTGTCTACTTTCCAAAATGGGGTCATTTGTGGGGGTTTTGTGCTATTTTGGCATTTTATGGCCTTCGAAACTGTGATAGGTAGTGAGGAGTCAAATCAAAAATTTGTGCCTAGAAATCCTGAAGGCGGGGGTTGGTTTTCGGGGTCCCGTACGCGGCTAGGCTCCTAAAAAGTCCCACACATGTGGTATCCCCGTACTCAGGAGAAGCAGCAAAATGTATTTTGGGGTGCAATTCCACATATAACCATGGCATGTGTGAGCAATATATCATTTAGTGACAACTTTTTGTAATTTTTTTTTTGTCATTATTCAATCACTTGGGACAAAAAAAAAAAAATATTCAATGGGCTCAACAGGCCTCTCAGCAATTTCCTTGGGGTGTCTACTTTCTAAAATGGGGTCATTTGGGGGGGTTTTGTGCTATTTTGGCATTTTATGGCCTTCAAAACTGTGATAGGTAGTGAGGAGTGAAATCAAAAATTTGCGCCCTTAGAAATCCTGAAGGCGGTGCTTGGTTTCCGGGGTCCCGTACGTGGCTAGGCTCCTAAAAAGTCCCACACATGTGGTATCCCCGTACTCAGGAGAAGCAGCAGAATGTATTTTGGGGTGCAATTCCACATATAACCATGGCATGTGTGAGCAATATATCATTTAGTGACAACTTTTTGTAATTTTTTTTTTTTTTGTCATTATTTAATCACTTGGGACAAAAAAAAAAAATATTCAATGGGCTCAACATGCCTCTCAGCAATTTCCTTGGGGTGTCTTCTTTCCAAAATGGGGTCATTTGGGGGGGTTTTGTACTGCCCTGCCATTTTAGCACCTCAAGAAATGAGATAGGCAGTCATAAATTTAAAGCTGTGTAAATTCCAGAAAATGTACCCTAGTTTGTAAACGCTATAACTTTTGCGCAAACCAATAAACATACGCTTATTGACATTTTTTTTACTAAAGACATGTGGCTGAATACATTTTGGCCTAAATGTATGACTAAAATTGAGTTTATTCGATTTTTCTTATAACAAAAAGTAGAAAATATCATTTTTTTTCAAAATTTTCGGTCTTTTTCCGTTTATATCGCAAAAAATTAAAATCGCAGAGGCAATCAAATACCATTAAAAGAAAGCTCTATTTGTGGGAAGAAAAGGACGCAAATTTCGTTTCGGTACAACATTGCATGTCCGCACAATTTACAGTTAAAGCAGCGCAGTGCAAAATTCTGAAATCACCTCTGGTCCTTTAGCTACCAAATGGTCCGGGGCTTAAGTGGTTAAATACTCTGCACTGCTGGAGGACTCTGCTCCTTCCTCTATAACTCTCCTCTCCTGGAATACTCTGCTCTGCTGGAAGACTCTGAGTCTGCTCCTTTCTTTACCCAACTCTTCTCTCCTGAAATACTCTGCACTGCTGGAGGACTCTACTCCATCCTCTATCTTAAGCTAGGTACACACGGGCCGAAAATCGGCTGAAATGGTTGGTTTGGCAGTTATGGGCCAATTTTCGGCCCGCGTGTACAGCTCCTCTTCTGACAGAAGCCGTTCTCATGACCAGCTTCTGTTGAATGAATGTGCTGGAAAACCAGCATCCGATCAATGTTTGCAGCCAGTGCTAATCACTGTAGTCTGGCGGGGAAGGGGGGGGTCCCCTGTCAGAACACAATAGCTCAGCGGGGAGATCGCCACACTAACATCAGATGTGTTAGTACAGTGATCTGTTCAAGTTTTTATTTTTATTTTTTTCCTTCAGCTCGCTGGGTTGAACGAAAAAAACGTGCTGTGTGTATCCAGCATTACTCTCTGTCGACCCTTCTTTTTTTTTCTTTGTTTTTTAGGTTTTATTGCCCAGGAGCTGTAAAAACAAAGCCGGACAATAACAGCTACTCATGTGGACAAGACAAAACCCTCCTCTGGAGTCATTAATGGTCGGTGGGATTCCCAGAAGACCCACCACTGCTCTGGTTGAGGAGCTCCTGACACGTGCTGCCTAGTGGCCTCCATCATTGCTGGCCTCAGTTGGGTGATTAGGCCTCTTTGTTTGTTATTGTGCTTCTTGGAAGTGTGAATGCGTCTTGTTAATTAGTGAAGAGGCTCATCCAGAGAAAACACGGGGATAACGACGAGGAAGAGTGGCCTCTTTGTTGGCTGCTGGATTTATCGGAGTCTGAGGTTGGAGCTATGTCCACTGAGAGGTGAGGTTCATGTTTTGTCTACAGGCTCCGACAACAAGAGGGATTATACTGAACAAATCCCAGCAACAAATCCCACCAATTGTATTACTGGACAGGAATTTGGAAAAAAGTCACCGGGGTCACCACAATAAACCTCGGGATATTTTCTTAGTGCAGGAGTGGCATAATACCTCATTATAATGTGTTTGCTGTGATGGTCATACACAGCACAATAAAATAGAACATCCAATAAACTTCTGCAAAGCTTGGGATGTCAAGGGATTACCTAGAGAGTAATAGAAAGAGCACACAAGTGTGGGAAGAGCTCACAATCACATGCAGATTTTATATCAAGTTGGACTTTCTGCCAGATTATGACCGATCATCACTGCCCTGCAGGAAAAAAGTGATTTTTCCCTTTCAGATATGGATAGGCTGCATTCTCAGTGATGTCACCGGTCTCTAGTGAATGGATAGGCTGCATAATCGGTGATGTCATCGGTCTCTAGTGCGTGGATAGGCTGCATTCTCAGTGATGTCCCCGGTCTGTAGTGAATGGATAGGCTGCATACTCAGTGATGTCATTGGTCTCTAGTGCGTGGATAGGCTGCATTCTCAGTGATGTCACCGGTCTGTAGTGAATGGATAGGCTGGATTCTCAGTGATGTCACCGGTCTCTAGTGAATGGATAGGCTGGATTCTCAGTGATGTCACCGGTCTCTAGTGAATGGATAGGCTGGATTCTCAGTGATGTCACCGGTCTCTAGTGAATGAATAGGCTGCATTCTCAGTGATTTCACCGGTCTCTAGTGAATGAATAGGCTGCATTCTCATTGATGTCACTGGTGTCCAGTTAATGGATAGGATTTTTTTTCTGATGATCTTTCTGTTATCGAAGAATAAGTCACTCACTTTCTGTCTCTCTATGAAGGTGGGTGATCAGTGAAATGATCTGATCCCTCTACTTTAACAATCATGTTTTCAAATAAAAAGCATAATAAGGAACCTTCCTGTTTTTCTGGGAATTGAAGCCTGCAGGAAATTAAATCTTTCTCAAACCTTTTCTATGTCTCTGCCAGCACAAGCAAAAACAGAGCCTGGAGTGAGGACTGCACAAAGAAGACGCTGAATGTACCGAGATCAGAACCTGAGCAAATGGAAGTGAGGAGGTCACATGACTCTGAATGGAAAGTGCTGACTGGGACCCCTGAAGTAGAATTATCTATCTATCTATCTATCTATCTATCTATCTATCTATCTACTGTATCTACCCAGGCTGCATACACAAATATACCGTATTTGTACCTAAACTATCTTCTGTATGGTCAGCTTGCTACACAAAATTTCACATAAAACACTGTACCAATCACATCAGTCTCTGCACCAGAGGAGCTTACACTCCAATATCCCCCCATAGTCACAAACTCTTATTATTATACATTGATATAGTTCTGCCATATACTGCAGTGCTGTACAGAAAACACTGGGCCAGTCACATCAGTTTTTGTACCAAATGAGCTTACACTCTACTCCCCACAGTCAAACACTTTTATAATTATTATACATTTTTATAGCTCTGACATATACGACAGTGCTGTACAGAGAACACTGAGCCATTCCCATTAGTTTCTGCACCAGAGGAGCTTACACTCTAATGTCCCCCCACAGTCACTCACTATTATTATTTTACATTTAAATAGTTCTGATATATTCCGCAGTGCTGTACAGAGAACACTGAGTCAGTCACATCAGTCTTTGTACCAAAGGAGCTTACAATCTAATGTTCCCCCACACTTACGCACTATTATTATTATATGTTTTTATAGCTCTGACATATACCACAGTGCTGTACAGAGAACACTGAGCCATCCCTATTAGTTTCTGCACCAGAGGAGCTTACTCTCTAATGTCCCACACAGTCACACACTATTATTATTATACATTTAAATAGCTCAGGCAAATACACCCAGTGAGGGAGAGGTATCTGGGCAACTGATCTGCTGGTGAGAGGCCCTCCACTGTCAGAACCGGCGTGAGAGCAGCTAGGCCAGAGCCTAATAGCAAGCAGCTGGAACAGATGACCGATTCCTGGAAAGAACACCACTGTCACTGACTTTACTGGACTACCAATAGAGAACAGAGTGAGACTGGCTATCACCCCAACAATTGGTGAGTGGCTACTGGTCAAACCCTACTGCATACTATTAAAGAATCACAATACTGTTTTCTTGGGACACAGAGAAGGTGCCTATACCGGGGTTAGAAGGAACTTTTCTTGTGAGCTTCAGTGCAGGATCTGGGCCCTAACACGCCGACCAGCAGAGGAAAGGGTTTAATACAGACTGGCAGACTGTTCTTGTAACATTGGCCCTTAGGCAGGACCACACACAGGCTTAGGGGTCATCCTCAGGATCATTGGCTTATATCCTATTTGCTACTGTGTATATATAGTGTATATATATATATATATATATATATATATATATATATAGATAGATAGATAGATAGATAGATAGATAGATAGATAGATAGATAGATCTATATATATATATATAGCAGTGGCGGCTGGTGAAGTTTTAGGATGGGGGGGCGGCAGACCCCGCCCTTCCTTTTTGACCCATCCCACTTGGTGGAAATGGGCGTGGTTTCAGCGAAATAGTGGGCGTAGCTCTAAGGTGGTGTGGTTAGCATCTGAGATGAACGAGGGATTTAGGGGGAGGGAGAGAGAAAGGGAGGGACAGCAGGCCCAGATCCTACACAACAATAGAAATATGTGTATTCTAGAAAGTTTAACAATCAGTAGATAAAGATACTCCAAACACCTGGTGTTAGCGCTTCAATCATGGTTGGTATGGTGTCAGAATGATTGAAGCACATTATTTCTATTATTACATTGTAATATAAAATTAAATCATTCAACTCACCATAATGCAGAATCAGTGGGAGCCCTGAGCGTGTCGCCTGCCATCAGATGCCATCAGGTGTCCCCAGCGGAGTCCCTCCTTACATCAGGTGTCCCCAGCGGAGTCCCTCCTTACATCAGGTGCTCACAGCGGAGTCCCTCCTTACATGCAGCCTGTGTCCCATCAAATGCAGCCTCTGTCCCATCAAATGCAGCCTCTGTCCCATCAAATATAGCCTGTCCCATCAAATGCAGCCTCTGTCCCATCAAATGCAGCCTGTCCCATCAAATGTAGCCTCTATCCCATCAAATGTAGCCTCTATCCCATCAAATGCAGCCTCTTCTGGTTTACTGAAGACTTAAATGCTTCTAAGTACAAAGGAGGGATTTGGGTCATCCTATAGACCCCTGATCTCTCCATAAAGAGGACCTGTCACCACCTATTACTGTCACAACGAAGGTTTACCTTCCTTGTGACAGCAATAAAAGTGATCAAAAATAAAGCATTTAAAGGAACAGTGTAATAATAATTAAAAAAAAATAAGAAAAATAAAATTTAACGCGCCACATCCCTCCGTGCTCACGCGCAGAAGCAAACGCATACGTAAGTCGCACGCAATTGTAAACAGTGTTCAAACCACTCATGTGAGGTATCGCCGTGATCGTTAGAGCGAGAGAAATAATTCTAGCACAAGACATCCTCTGTAACTCTAAACAGGTAATCTGTAGAAATTTTTAAATCGTTGCCTATGGAGATTTTTAAGTACCGTAGTTTGTTGCCACAACAGCTAAAAGTCACTTTTCCTCCTCTCCTTCCCGTGGCTTTCAGATGGTTCATGGAAAGCCATACAGGGAGATCAGGGTTTGTAACTTTCCCCACCACCTTACCCATCACCCCAACTGTCCATCAGATGTCCCTTTTTTTCTGAGCCCCTCTGTGTGCTCCTTGCCCCCCCCCCCTCGCCCCCGCAGTGCGTCCGGCTTTCCTCGTCTCCTCTTCCGCCGGCTGCTGCAGGGAACTGTCAGGATGGAGAGCGGAGGAAGGACCTGGTAAATCTGTCATTTACCGGCCCCAACCTTTTATGAATGAGCAGAGTCAGTTATCACTGACTCTCTATCCATAACTAAAGCATCATAAACTATGTTTACAACAATTCTTCAGTTTATGAATGAACAGGAGCCTCCGTCTCCTCTTCATTCATCTTCAGTGGAGATAAGGCTGCAGAGAAAGGGACTGGGGAGCTTGTCCTCAGTAGCTCTCAAAGGGGAGATGTCAGGACAGACCCCTGATATCTCACCAAACCCCCCCCCCCCCCCCAAAAAAAGGGCTGATAAGAAAATAATTCTAAAAAATATTAAATTGTAAAAAATAAATAAAAAATAAATAAATAAAAAAAACTACTGACACAGTCCATTGCTCTACTGACACCGTCTACTGCCCTAAGACAACGTCCACCGCTTTCCCCCTTCCTCCCAAAAAACATTGAAAAAAAGTTAAATTGTAAAATAAATAAATAAAATAAGAATAAAAACTATTGACACCGCCCACTGCTCTACTGACACTGTCGGCTGCCCTACTGATGCCACTGCCCCCCCAGTAGCACTGTGAAAAAATGATTTAAAAAAGATTTGGAAAAAAATAAAATAAAATAATAAAAACAAAAAACTACTGACACCGTCCACTGCCCTACTGGCACCATCCTGCACACCCACCACTATACACTCCACACCCCTCTCCTGCACATACTACCCACCACCATACACTCCACATCCCTCTCCTGCACATACTACCCACCACCATACACTCCACACCCCTCTCCTGCACATACTACCCACCACCATACACTCCATACCCCTCTCTTGCACATACTACCCACCACCATAGACTCCATACCCCTCTCCTGCACACCCACCACTATACACTCCACACCCCTCTCCTGCACATACTACCCACCACCATACACTCCACACCCCTCTCCTGCACATACTACCCACCACCATACACTCCATACCCCTCTCCTGCACATACTACCCACCACTATACACTCCACACCCCTCTCCTGCACATACTACCCACCACCATACACTCCACATCCCTCTCCTGCACATACTACCCACCACCATACACTCCACATCCCTCTCCTGCACATACTACCCACCACCATACACTCCACACCCCTCTCCTGCACATACTACCCACCACCATACACTCCATACCCCTCTCCTGCACATACCACCCACCGCCACACACTCCACACCCCTCTAATGTACATACTACCCACCGCCAGAGCCGGTGCAAGGGGGGGTGGAAGGGGCGGATGCCCTGGGCGGTACAATTTATTGGGGGTGGGGGGTGCAGTGAAGTGTCCTTCTAAAACAGCAGTCATTAAATGGTGGCCCGTGGACCGCCAGGCCACCAGTGTAGTAGCAGTCACTGGCTTGCTGGTTTCCCAGCAACCAGTGACATTGCGTGTGTGTGCCCCGCCTCCTGACCGTGGCTCTCACTCCCTGTCTTTTGTCACAAGAGCGCCTGGCTGGGTGAGACTTTGTGTGCATGCTCCGCCCCGCCCCCTTCTACTAGCGGCCCCCGGTTTTCTGTGACAAGAGTGCCCAGCCGGGTGTGACATCACATGCGCACTCCGCCCCATCCCCCTGCTACTCGCGGCTCGCGGCTCCCTGTTTCTGGCTTGACTCTCACTTGCGAGATATATCTCGCAGTTTTCCGCCCCACTGCAGCTTGTGCTGACTACTACTGAGCTCAAGGTATGTGGGGCACATGTTTCCTAAGACTTTAATTCTTTCTTAAAAATGGGGGGGGGGCTCAGTTTGCCATCTTCGCCCTGGGCGCCAAATGGCCTTGTCCCAGCACTGCCCACCGCCATACATTCCATACCCCTCTCCTGAACATACTACCCACCACCATACACTCCACACCCCTCTCCTGCACATACTACCCACCACCATACACTCCACACCCCTCTCCTGCACATACTACCCACCACCATACACTCCACACCCCTCTCCTGCACATACTACCCACCACCATACACTCCACACCCCTCTCCTGCACATACTACCCACCACCATACACTCCACACCCCTCTCCTGCACATACAATCATCCACCATACACTCCATACCCCTCCCTTGCAAATACTACCCACCGTCGTACACTCCACACTGTACATTCCCTATTTACCATTACCACATTCTGCACTATGTAAGTAATCTCAGACACTATTTACCAAACACCCCTTTAAGCCATGCCAATATTTAGTGCAATTTAAATCAAGCCCACTTTTCACCAAGGCGCACATTTTGTTTTCTTATCAATGCCTAGGGCCCACTTTTTATCTTGCACACGCGCCCACTGATTTCATGATACGCCCCCAGAGTGAATTACTAAGCGGATAAAAATAAAGGAAAAAGCTTAAAAAAGAAAACTAATATTGAGCTACAATGTGATAGATTTATGGTCTTGAGTTTAGCTTCCCTTTAAGATCATTGGCCATCAGGATTGGATTACTGAATTAGGCGCTCGTTGCCAGGAAAGAATGATATGGCTAAAAAGCACATTCAGCTAGGATAGCCACTTTCCTCTTCATTGGGACTCAGGCTTTCCCAAGACAGTAGACAGAACTTTTTACTTCACCCCGTTCCCTCTAGCATTGTTCCATAAGAGCATGCATAGTGGTACGTGTAGAGTGTTGACCCTGCCACTGATCACATGACTTCTGTAATTCCTCATGGCCATGGAGAGCAGGCCCTAGGTCTTCCAAGGAACAACACCCAGCCTGGACAGATTTGGTGAGGCTCTTGAAATAAACTAGTCCTACAAACCGCAAGGGACAAACAGTATTTTTAAAATATCTTCCCTGAAATGTGTCCCCAATGACGAGCCCTTTAGCAGCTTCTCAATACCCTTCCTTAAGAAGCTTTGTGCTAATTAAACTTTACACTAGGTCAAGATGTAGCAATCTGCTTTTTTGGCACGCTCTTCTAACAATTTTTTTTTTTTTTTTTTAAGCCCTTCATCAAAGACTTCCTGTGACGAACATTTTGCATATCCCGCAAGTGATTTCAGAAATGTAGATTGCTAAAAACTGAAGCAAAAGTTTAAAAAAAGAGGCAAGGTTTTACTTGCAGAACAGAAATATTATTGTAAAGCTTTGGTCGGAAGTCTACATGGAATAATCTCTAATCTGTTTCTGTCCAAAAGTCCTCCAGGAGCCAAAAGTGAATTAACTATTTGGGCTTCAAAGAGTAGAATGAAAACTGCCACCTCTTGTTTCCTTTTTTTATTTCTGATAAACTCGCATATGTACTGTATTTATTGGTGGAAGTAATTGCTTCTTTATATAGCCAAAATGAATGTGGACACCTCTTCATGTAGGTGCAGGGCCGCTGCTACCACTAGGCAAACTAGGTGGCTGCCTAGGGTGCACTACCATTTTCGGTGCTGTATTACCTCTGTAATAAATGTTATAACCTCTAGTGGGTACTGCTGGGATAAAGCGTGCACATCTGGGGGGGGGGGTGCAGGGGATGCCTCTGCTTCATGTTACTCAGGCAGTCGCTCTGTAGTCTCATTATAAAGGCGCAGCACTGGAGGACATGTCCTAATGAAATGGAAGCAAACATCCCCTGCATGCCTCTATAATCAATGCTCTCTACTGCAGCCGCATGCTTCCTCTAGCGTCTACTCCTGTCACACTGATGCTCGGCCAAAGGGAGTGGATTCAGGGGTGGAGCCGGGGGGGGGATAAGGCTTTCGCCTGGGGTGTCAAAAATCTTTGCACCAGCCCTGTGTAGGTGTTTCCAGTAAGGAGTGCTGTTAATACTACTATATACAAAGACCATGTAGGCGGTGGTGCTCTTTCAAACTTGGGGGAACAGTTTGAGGAAGGTCCTTTTCTGTTCCACCATAACTGTGCTCCTGTTATAAAGTCAGCTCCATAAAGACATGGTTTAGTTTGGTGTGGAGGAACTCAAGTAGGCATGTAAGAAATTTACATCTACAGCATACCAAGATAATTCTAGTACATTGTGGATTTTCAACCCTGTAGTAACACTTTGGAGAATGCCCTTTTCTGTTCCACCATGACTGTGTCCAGTGTACAAAGCCAATTCCATAAAGACGTGGTTTGACCAGTTTGGTGTAGAGGAATTTGAGTGTCCTGTACAGAGCCCTGACCTCAATCCTACTAAACGCCTTTGGGATGATTTGGAACACCAATTGAGAGTCAGGTCTTCCCATCCAACATCAGCACTCCAAAATGTTGGGGAAAGCCTTCCCAGAAGAGTATGTAGGAAGCTGCAGTTAGCCACTTTGGCACTAGGTGGCTCTGTACCAGAATAGCATCTGGTACAGCAGGTAGTGACACTAGGTGTTAGGCCATTTTAGGTAGAGCCCTGACTCAAGTGATGTCAGGGGTGAGTCAGCACCCACATATAAGTTAGGTGGGGAGGGGACACAGACATTCTTGGGGCATGGAAACCAAACATCCCACACCTGTGAGCATGTAACCAACACACGTAGGCTCTGGACAAGGCAGGAGACCAGGTGGAGTGGACCCACAGGAGGAGCAAACTGTAGATATTCTGTCCCTTAAAGTGGAGGTCCACCCTAAAATTAACTTTACATGAAAAGCTGTCTTTTAATTAGAAAAAAAAATTTTTTTTTGACAATTCTATCTCACTGTTGCTAGGCAGAATACATTTTCTGCCTAGTTTCTAGTCCGCGGTGAGAGAACTTCCTGTCCTAACACCCATTGCCTCCTGGGAAATGATTACACTCATTTCCTCAGGAATATCTAGGCCTTACAGGAAATGACGCGATTTAAGGTTGTATCTCCGTGCCATCTTTGTAAAGGGATGAACGCCCTTTGTTATGGCATAACACGAGTTTTTGTGTTTTGTTACACGAGGTTTTGTTACAACGGAGCGGCACGTTCCTCCGTCGCCGCCCATTGTCATGGCTACGGAAATAAACAATCAGCGCTACGAGCGCCGTTCAAATGCTGGTTACCCAGCATGCACCGCTGGATGAATTCCAGGAAGGATAAGGAACTGGGCTTCACAATGCCCACACTTAGCATGGATACGGCCAGATAAAGAGATGTAACAAACGAGGTTAGTGAAAAAGAATGTTAACTAAACGGCTGGGGAGCGATTACGATTGTAGGGGGAATATGTTAGGTAGCAATTTTAAACAGTGAAAAAAAAAATGTTTTTTTGACCGGACCACCGCTTTGAGGAGGTGGGGGCTAAGGAGGATTGCAAGAGGCCCTAAAGCCCAGGCTGGAAATCACTGTATGAGTTGAGTTGAGTTGAGAGGTATCTTAATATAGCGCGGCCCTACCCCGAAGGGTCCCGGCGTGCATAGCAGAGTTCCTGGGAAAAGAGCACCCAAAAGTAAGTGTGAGGCTGCTTTCCTGGAGGGTTCCCAGGAGAGGTGTACCCAGGTATGAGGTGTCTACAGAGAACACAGTCTTATGAGTACTGAGGACCTTGGGCAGAGGAGAGACTGTAGGGAGATAACTGTGAGGTGCTGCATGTGCTTTCACATCTGACTACTACCGACCATCCACTTTATGTGTCTGACTGTGTGTGTGTGTCAAGTGGCTCTAGAATGTATGTCCTAGTGATGTTTCTTGCCATTCCCTGAACAACACCAGTAAAGTGCAGTGAAGCTATCTATTGTGTGGACATTCCTTCTTCAGGAAATAAAGGTCTATGGCCTTAAATGTCACAAGGGGGCCTATGGCAAAGAGCGGGGCACAAGATGGCGGAGGGGTTGGCCTCAACAGATGGGATTGTGTTCTGCAGGGCAGGAATGGAGGTAGAGCCTTGTGCTTGAAGCCAAAACTAGCCAACCACGAAACCCCTCTTACAAGTAGGAGTTGTTATACCTGGGTGGGTAGACTCAATATTAATGCTAATGGTTTTGGAAAGGGGTGTGCGAAACAAGCTGGAATTTAGGTCTACTCTTCCTTTGAGGAAATATGTAGGGCATTTTCATGCATATGTATTTGAAGTAGTATTGTAATGTTTACATCATTTTGTATTATTAGAAGAAATTTGCAGGTTCTCCCTCTGGTGGTCATCTGTAGATAAAGAATTTAGGCAGCATCTCTACTTAACAGCAAGTCCCACCCACCCTTTTAATTGCATCACTGTGGTCCAACCAGGGCCGGGACAAGGGGTGGGCAGGAGGGGCGGCTGCCCCTGGCGCAATGGTTTATTGCAGGGATGGGGGGCACCCTGACCCTAACCCTAAGGGAAAGGGGGCGCAGCTTGGCATCTTTGCCCTGGGTGCTGGATGACCTTGTCCCGGCACTGGGTCCAACGCCACACTGTAGCAATTTTCTTATTCTACTTAACAGCAGTTGAGATGAAGGATAAGCCATGCAGGGAGCCTGATCTACTAATGTCTAAAGCCCTGTACACACGGCTGGGAATCCCGTCAGGAAAAAAACTTTGGTTTTCCTGACGAGATTCCTGGCAAGCTTTTTTTTGCAAAGCCGTGCATACAGACGGCCATTCAAAAGAACCGCCATTCTTTTGAATGGCAAGAACGCGGTGACGTCATCGACTACGACAAGCACGCGCTCGTCACATTCGATGCCGTCACCGCCATCTTGCTTCACCCTACACTACCCTTGTAAGCTACCGCGCATGCTTCAAAGTCTCATTGAGCATGCACGGGCTTACCTGGGGACAGGTAAGCATGTAGCCTTGTACTCACGCACGGTTTTCTCATCGGGAAACAGGCCGACGAGAATCCAGATGAGAAAATAGAGAGCAGGTTTTCTATTTTTCTCGTCTAGATTCCCGGCAGTTTTCCCGACGAGAAACCATACACACGACCGGTTTTCTCTGCAAAAAGCTCTCCCAGCAGTTTTATTGCCGAGAAAACCGGTCGTGTGTACGAGGCTTTAAAGTGTAGTCTGAAGCCAAAACCTTTTCTTTCTGTTTTTAATGGAGTAGAGAAAGTTTAGAATCTCTGTCAGTTTTTTTTTTTTTTATTGCTTAGGAAAATGGGGGCACTGGATCCCAGAGGATTCTTTGCATGATTACTTTATATCCTTATTGTTGTTATCATCCAGTATTGTGGTAAAGTTGTGTAGCGTGGTCCCCAAATTTAACCCCGCTATACCCAAATTTAGGGGAAGGTTTGGGCTGTAGTTGGGCTCAGACCACCTTAATTGTTAGGGCATTCTATTTTACACCGCAGGTAGTATACTGGTGTGTAGTTCCCTGTGGCCTGTGGGTGGCGCTGCCATAATGGGCCAGGGTTGAACCGCTGGAATAGTGCTGTGCCTTGGATGTCCTCTCTCGGCGGTTGTGTGGTGGGCGTGGTCGGCCTGCTGTGCACGCCGGGAGAGGATATAAAAGGGGCGGACGCTGCTTGTGGAGGGGTTGGTTGGCGGAGGTGGTCTTTGTTCCAGAGTTGGAGTCCTGGTACGTGGTACCTGGCCCTCCTGGCCAGGGGCCCACGTACGCATCAGTCCCAGGCACCTTTAGCCCTGGGGCTGCAGCAACAACCTTGGGCTCAGCACCTTTAGCTGGGGCCCGTGTCCTGGAAGGAGAAATCCCAGGGTGCCTCTGGCATGGGGACCCGTTCTGAGATGAGGAGGCTGGGGGAGGACCCTTCTGAAGGACCGGTGAAAAGTTCACGGGGAAAGAAGGGCCTGGTAACTCTCTAGAGCAGGGGTCTCAAACTGGTGGCCCTCCAGCTGTTGCAGAACTACAATTCCCATGAGGCATTGCAAGGCTAAACAGTTACAAGCATGACTCCCATAGGCAGAGGCATGATGGGACTTGTAGTTCCGCAACAGCTGGAGGGCCGCAGGTTTGAGACCCCTGCTCTAGAGGGATTAGATCCATCCAACACTAGAGGATTGGGAGTAACGGTTCTGTGGAAGAGAATCTCCTAGTTGCATCTAAGAAAGGAAAACTAAAGAAATGTCCGAGCATCACTTCGGCTGCTAGGATCCGCTTTCATAGGGAACTATCTGGGTGAGCTAAGCCTACTTGAGGAACGAGTAGTGAATTCATAATTTGTCTTGTGCCTGGACTCATATCCAAACTCTTACTGTCCTGTCTTCTATCCACCCTTTTCTATCCATTGACTTTGCATATAAAGAAATAAACTCTATGTTGGAGTTTACTACTGGTGTGGACCTTGGAGTTACTTGGGGATATAAAAACTTGTCCTTATATTCTAAGAGACGGGAACCAACTAAAGGGAGAACCTTGCTGCAGGACCCTAGTTTGTGACACCGCTCAACCCCTTCACACAGGAGGGTGCGGGCAGGTAGCACGGTGTGCCTTTCCTGAAAGTGAGCCAAAGGCAGATAAAAAGGGCACGGGTGCAACAGTTGTAAATGTAGAGTATCTGAATATTAGGCTAGCTGCTTCAATAGACTGTAGGGCCTCCATGATCACCTTGGGTTGTGGTATGGATGAGTAGCTAGGAATTCCAATGGTGGAACACTAGCAATACACTGTGTTTCAGGGTCTACTACTTGAGCTAGCTGCTGACAGACTGCTATACAAAGTAATATAGAAATATCCAACTATAGACTGATTTTTGAGTCCAAACTTACTGTTTCATTTTTTTAAGCCCTGATGAAGATGGAGTCATAGCCCCTAAAACACGTTGGTTTGGCTTTTTACTATTGAATAAACCTGTGTTTGGACTTAAAGCGGAGTTCCACCCAAATTTTGAACTTCCGCTTAATCCACTCCTCACCCCCTTACATGCCACTTTTGGCATGTCATTTTTTTTTGGGGGGGGGGGCTTCAGTAGGAGTGGGACTTCCTGTCCCACTTCCTCCTTCCGCCCTGGGGCCACCTAGGCGACATGTCATATCGCCTTTTGGCGGCCCCTCCCTGTAGGCGATCACCTGGGACGTGACAGGTCCCAGGTGATCGCCTGTCCACTCAGAGAGCAATGCGCCGTTCGCGCATGCGCAGTGAGTGCCCAGCCGTGAAGCCGAAAGCTGTCACGGCCGGGTGCCCACACTATGAATGGAGGCGCCGGCGGAGAAGGGGGGGAGAGGAGCGGAGCTCCGGGCGGCGCGGCGCTGGACAGTGGAGCAGGTAAGTGTCTGTTTATTAAAAGCCAGCGGCTACACTTTTTGTAGCTGCTGACTTTTAATAAACATAAAAAAAGGGTGGAACTCCCCTTTAAATATTTATGATGTGACACTTCAGTTCCTAATTACTCAGGTCTTGTATTGCTATTTGTGTCCTCGCTGGGGAAATGCGCCAATTCTCTATGTGTCCTGGAGACCATGTCACCAAAACGTCATGAACAATTGAAAATTTTCCAGGTTTCACTGGAAAGGAAATACATTGGAAATCTTCCCATAGTGACACTTGTTTAGGTGACAACTGACTGAGAGAAATGTCTCTAATGGGAAATAGCAAAAGCAAGAAATACCTGAATCTATGCAAAAGTAAATAATAAATAAGTTGATTTAGATATACTTTAGACATTAACCTTTTTTGGATGTCCAGCCAGACTTTTGTATTCAGTTCATTATAAGTCAGCCATTCTTAACTAGGGTTCCTCCACAGGTTGGTAGGGGTTCCTTGATATGTGGCTAATTTACCTCCCATCTGATGGTCCGATACTACTTGGAAGAGCCAGAGGCATGACACCAATGAAAGGGGAGCTTTCCTCCACTGGCCACCATTGTCAGGCATATTCCTCCACTGGCCATCAATGTAAGGGGCATTCTTCTCACTGGCCATGAAAATAAGGGGCATTCTTCCCACTGGCCAGGGGAGCATTCCTCCACAGGTCACCAATGTAAGGGGCATTCTTCTCACTGGCCATAGTGTAATCGGAGCATTCCCCCACAGGTCACCAGTGTAAACTCCATTCTTCCTAATGGCTACCAGTGCAAGGGGAATTCTTCCCACTGGCCACCAATGTAAGGGGAGCTTTCCTCCACTGGCCACCAATGTAATGAGCATTTTTCCCATGGGATACTAATATACAGCAAGAGACATTCTTTCCACTAGCCACCAATATAAGGGGCATTCTTCCCACTGGCCACCAATGCAAGGGGAGCATTCCTCCACTTGGCACCAATCTTCCTTATGGCTACCAATGTCAGCAATATTCTTCCCTCTGACTACCAATGTAAGAGGAATTCTTCCCATTAGTCATCAAATTGAGGCACATTCTTCCTACTGATCACTAATGTAGGGGAGCCTTCTTCCCACTGACTAACAATGTAAGGAGCATTCCTCCACTGGCCATCAATGTAAGAGGCATTCTTCCCACTGACTACTAATGTAAGGAGTATACTTCCCAATCAAAGGGGAATTTTTCTCCTGGCCACCAATGTAAGGGCAATTCTTCCCACTAGCTACAAATATAAGGGTTATTTTTCCCAATGGTCACTAATTTAAGGGGAGCATTTCTCTACTGGATTCCAGGGGCATTCCTCCTGCTGGCTACCAGAGTAAGCGGATCAATCCTCCACTCAGCATCAATGTAAGCAGCATTCTTCCCACTGACCACCAATGTAAGGATCACTCTTCCCACTGACCACCAATGTAAGGAGCATTCTTCCCACTGACCACCAATGTAAGGATCATTCTTCCCACTGACCACCAATGCTAGGGGCATTCTTCCCACTGGTCACTAATGTAAAGGTAGCATTTCTCCCATTGACCACCAATGTAAGGGGCATTCTTCCAACTGATCACCAATATAAGGAGCATTCTTGCCACGGATCACCAATGTAAAGAGCTTTCTTCCCACTAACCACCAATGTAAGGAGTATTCTTCCCTCTGATCCCTAAAAAAATATATTTCAAGGATCCCTTTAGGTTAAAAATGATGAGACAGGCTGGTTCAAGCAAACTGACTGGCACTGACAAAGAAGAACAGTAAAGCACAATTAATATTTGGTTCTTTAAAGCAGGAAGCAGAGGCTTCCCATGTTATGCAAAAATACAGCTGTCTCCAAGTACAGTGGAACCTCAGATTGCGAGTAACACAGTTTATGAGCGTTTCGCAATATGAGCTATATATATATTTTTTAAATCCTGACTCGATTTGCGAGCGTTGTCTCACAAGAAGAGCAGGATTCAAGCCGCTGGGGTGTGCAGTACCGCATTTGGCAAGAGGTGCGGGGGCGCCGGTGATGCTCAGAGACGCTCGGAGACGCAAAGTGTCTCCGAGTGTCTCCAGCACCCCCGCACCTCTGGCCACATGCGGTACTGCATACACCGGCACCCCCGCACCTCTGGCCACATGCGGTACTGCATAGACCAGCAGTGGCTGTGGAACGGATTATCTGAGTTTCCATTATTTCCTATGGGGAAACTCACTTTGATATATAAGTGCTTTTGACTTCAAGCATGCGTTTGGAACCAATTATGTTCGTAATCCAAGGTATTACTGTACATGTATAATTTCAGACATGGTAAACAGACTTATATACGCATCAAAATATTTTTCTCAAGCAGATCAAAATTACTATATAATTGCAATAAATATAAACCGCCTCCATTTAAGCAGAACAATAAACATAATTTGGACTGCGAGGGGTTAATTAGCTGGAGACAGCTGGGAAGAAGTATAATTTTTTTTTGGGCACTGAGCCCCTTCAGCAGATGTACAGGCACCGATCCCAAAACTTCCCATTTTCTTTTTTCTTTTTTTCACTCTAAATTAGCTGGGATCGTTAGGGGGCAAGGTTCCTCAGTCTCTCGGGTCATCAGCGCTTTATGAGGTCATCGCGATCCGTTAATTGCTATTAGAAAAAATTTACAAAACCTGCATTTTCCATAACTTCCATGGATGCCGTGGCTGCAACCTTGTATCTCTTTCTGGCCACAAGTGTAGAGAAACAGCAGAGGCACCTTATGTGACCCAAAGCCTAGGCAAAGATCACATGGTCTCTGGCTGGATAACAGCTTGTGTAGTCACTGGCATTCAAAGTGAAGTGCGGGGCCCCGACACAGAGACAGCTGAGGGCCCCAGTCAGAAACAGACAATTTTGCTCTCTTCCTGCATCCTCTCCAGACGTTGGGGTGCTCCAATCTCTGCTGTCACACGGGGTGGGGCAGAGTAATCATTTTCCACAAATGCTACAGAGGGCCTTCCAACCCAAACCCAGTTCATTTCTGTGCAGGAGGAGCGATAAAACGCCTTCTGTATTTTATCCAGCAACAGCTTGCAGAAAACAATTAGGATTAAAGTAGAAAAATAATATTGCGTTTGCTTTGTGCACTGAGTATCATAAAAATAAATATATTTTGTTTACCCTTATATATATATATATATATACAGTAGGCATAGTAAATAATTACCCCCCCCCCTTTTAAAATAACCATATTTTGTTGCTTTGCAGCATAAAATCAAGACAGACATAGTTTTTTTTTTTCCAGCTGTATTTACTTATAACATCCAAGTGAAAGATATAACACCAACATGTCAGGGAAAAAAACAAAAACAGAATCAATCATTGAGTTGGAAAAAGGATCACCCCCCCCACCCTCATAAAATGACTTGTAAACTCAATCAGTTGTAGCTAATCCCCTTCTCAATGGCACACAAAGTCATTTGACTTTCAACTGTGATCAGCTGTGGTCATTTTGATTAGATCAGCATGAAAAGAGCTTTCCTGGAGCATTTCAGTCCCTGGTAGTGAAACTGAAGCAGACAATCAACTATGGGTGGTAAGGCACTGTGAAAAGATCTCCAGGATAAAGTTGTGGACGGACACCAGTCAGGAGATGGATACAAAGGCTTTATCAATGACTAGAAGCACAGTGAATTATGTTATTAAGAAGTGGAAGGTATTTGGTATAACACAGACCTTCCCTGGATCAGGACATCGCTCCAAACTGGATGAAAGAGCCAGGAGGAAACTGGTCAGAGAGGAGACCAAGAGGCCTACAGCAACTCTGAAGCAGTTTATGACAAAGAGTAGTCATTGGGTGCATGTGACAACAATATCACAAATTCTTCACAAATGTGGCTTGTATGGGCATACCTCCCAACATGCATGGATTCTGCAGGACTTTCCCGCATACAGACTGCTTTCCCGCAATCCCGTGATAGGTCAATTTTTCCCGCAAAGAGCAGCAAGCAGGTAGGAAGACATCACCCTGAGCCCCCCCCCCCCCCCACTCCCGCCCGTGAATACTGTAAAGTCGGGCGGCCGGCGGTATAGTCAGGCGATCGTCCCATCACGGCAGCCCCCCCCCCCCACTCTTATTGTAGAAGAAATTTCTCCGTCCCGCGGTAGCGCAAACCCCCCCCCCCCCCCACCACCTCAACAACTTGATTGCTCCAAAAAAAAAAAGAGAATAAATGTCCCGCAGTGGGCTTTGGCAAAGTTGGGAGGTATGTAGGAGGGGTGCAAGACAAAGTCACTCCTCAAGAAAGGCCACATGCAGTCACAAGCTTTTCCAAAACATACCTTGAAGATTCTGAGGCCACAAGTAAAAGGGTGTTATGGTCAGATAAAACTAAAATTTTATTATTTGGCCTCAACACCAAACGATATGGCTGGCGGAAATCCAATACAGCTCACCATCCAAATAACACCATTCCTACAGTAAAGCATGGAGGTGGTAATATTCTGTTATGGGGGATGGTAATTTCCTGGCATGGGGTTGCTTTTCTGCAAGGAAAAATGGATGGGGCAAAATCCCATCAAATTCTTGAGAAAAATCTGCTGCCCTCTGTCAGAAAGTTGTCAATGGGAAGAAGGTTTACCTTCCAATATGACAATGACCCAAAACACACAGCAATAATGACCACACAGAGGTTGAAGGAGAAAAAGGTGAATGTCCTTGCATGGCCTAGTCAGAGCCCAGACTTAAACCCCATTGAAAATCTGTGGAATGACTAGAAGACTGCAGTCCACAAATGGTCACCATTAAATTTAACTGAACTTGAGCAATTCTGCAAAGAAGAGTGGGCAAGTCTAGATGTGCAAAGTTAGTAGAGACATATCCCAACAGACTAAAGGCTGGAATTAAAGGGGTTGTAAACCTTCTGTCACAACAGTGTCTAAAAAAATTCCCCATAACACAGGCAGCTGATCGCTGCCTGTGTAAGTGTAGTCTCCGCTGTCATGCCGCGTACACACGATCATATTTCCCGTCTGGAAAAAGTACATTTTTTCCTTTGGACGAGAAAAACAATCGTCTGTGGGCTTTTTGTAATTTTTCCCGACGGGAAAAATGGCATTAATCACGGCGAGAAAAATTAGAACATGCTCTAATTTTTCTCGTCGTGATTCCCGTCGTTTTTTTCCGCGGCAGTTTTCATATAGGGAAACACTGCCGGGGAGTCCACACACGGTCGTTTTTTTTTTCGACCAAAAAAAAAATGTCATTTAAAACGGCCGTGTGTGGGGGGAACAAGCTGTTCCTCGTTTTTCACGTCGATTTTCTCGACAGTGTTTTCACCGTCGAAAAAATCGATCGTGTGTACGCGGCATAAGAACCTTGGGTAACAGAATAACTGAAAAATAGAAAAAGTGGGCCGGGGTTTACATCCTATGCATTAAGGTGAAAAAACTTCTGTCACTGACTGGCCCCCCAGCCCCCCCGTTTTACTTACCTGTATTCCCCACCCGAGACGTGCTCTTCCCCTCTGCCCGTTGTCTCGGCTCTTGATTGGATAGATTGATAGCAGCACAGCCATTTGCCCCCACTGCTGTCAATCAAATCCAATGACGCGGTTGCCGCAGGGTGGGGCAGAGTCTATGGACGCCGAATGCTGGACTCGGGAGAGCGCCCGCAAGGTAACCCCCCAGGAGAGCGCTTCTCCTAGAGAGTTATACGATGCTGGGAGGAGCTACTAGCACAGTGGAGGTTAGGGTGACCACATTTTTAACTACCATTCAGGGACACCCCCCCTTCCCAAAAATCAGCTTGTGCTGTAACGAATCACAGCACAGTGATTGGACACAAGAGGTGGGATTTATGACTATTCCAATCACAAGCAGGGGGTGGGGATTGTGCTCCTCCAGGCATTCCCGGCCAGGACAAGTACTGTCAGTGAGTAAAGCGGTGATGTGGCGGCCTTTTTTGGGGGCATCAGATTGGCCCGGGGGGTGGCTGTGTCAGTTTCATTCCGGGACACTGTATTGTCCTGGAATAAAGGTGCCCGGGACAGATCTGCAAAATGCGGGACTGTCCCGGGCAATCCGGGACACGTGGTCACCCTAGTGGAGGTATGACATGTTTGTTAGTAAATACAGCTGGATAAAACAAAAACTGTGTCTGTCTTCAATTCAGGCTGCAAAGCAACAAAATGTGATCATTTTAAAGGGGGTTATTCTTTTCTATACCCACTGTATATATTTACCCTTTTTTTTCAATCTCAATGATGCCTATTTTTAGCTACGTCCTGTCTACATACACTCCATTGATAAAGGCATGGCATTTCTCAGGGCGGGTTTCCTAAAGCATGTCTACCTAAAGTGGTTATAAAGGCATACTTTTCTTTAACCTTAAAGTGGAGCTCCAGTCTCTCTACAAAAACTGTAGCTGCTGACTTTTAATTAACAGCCACTCACCTGTCCCGCGATCCAATGGTGTACTCACCCCAGATGTTTTCTCACTGCTTCCTCCTTCGGCGGCGCTGGCATCTTTACAATGGACACTGCACATGCACGTGCAGCACTGCGCTCTGTGTCTGGCCTGGAAGTCTTCTGGGACCTGTTATGTGTCCCAGAAGACTTCGGGGGGAGGAGAACTTCAGTTTCCGACCCCCCCCCAAAAAAAAGCTCCATTTAACAAACAGGAGCCGGGGAGGGCCTTTATTACATTGTATGCGTCAAGGTAAAAAAACAGCATTCAGCCCCCCCCCCCCCATTATACCTACCTGAGCCCGATCTTGATCCAGCTATATGTACGATAGTAGCAGCTCCCTCTGCTCTCTACCTCTTCATTGGCTCAGAGACAGCAGCGGGAGCCATTGGCTCACACTGCTGTCATTTACACCCAGTAAGGAGGGGGGCAGGACTGAGCTGTGCTCTGTGTGTCTATGAACACACAGAGTTGGCTCAGGAGCAAGCACGCACAAGTGACCCCCATTGCAAGAGGGTTGCTATGGGGGCACTTGGCGGGGGGGGGGGGGCAAGGAGTGTTGGCAGGGGACCCAAGAAGAGGAAAATCGGGGCTGCTCTGTGCAAAATCACTGCACAGAGCAGGTAAGTATAACATGTTTGTGATATTTTTTTTTTTTATAAAAAATTATACTTTACAATTACTTTAAATAAGGCCAATGCTGTTGGTCCTCCTGATTAAGACAAGGGGACAGGAAAGGTGGATTGATGTCAGGATTTTACCTCCATCTATTCACAGAATGCCTTGTAGTCAATGAAAAGATAACAAGATGTTTTGTGAATGGATCAGGAGAGAGGAAGATGGAGTGTGAGCGACCCGCTATCATCAGCATATTATGCCTTGTACACACGATCGGATTTTTCCGACGGAATTCCGTTCAAGCTGTCTTGCATACACACTGTCACACCAAATTCCGACCGCCAAGAACGCGGTGACGTACAACACTACGACAAGCCGAGAAAAATTAAGTTCAATGCTTCCGAGCATGCGTCGACTTGATTCTGAGCATGCGTGGATTTATTCTCCGTCGGATTCCCATACAGACGAATGGAATTTCCAAACGGAAAAAAAGAGAACATGTTCTCTTTCTAAATTCCGACGGGGCACACACACAAAATTCCGTCTGACTTTTTTTATCGGAAATTCCGATCGTGTGTACAAGGCATAAGAGACGGGACTGTCAATCGCTGCGATGGACTTAAGCCGTGTACACACGATCGGTTTTACCGATGAAAACAGTCCGATGGACTTTTTTCATCGGACAAACCGATCGTGTATGGGCCCCATCGGTCTTTTTTCCATTGGTGAGAAAAAATAGAACATGTTTTAAATTTATCCAATGGGAAAAAAAACTATAGAAAATTCCGATCGTCTGTGTGGAACTCCATCGGACAAAAAACCCACGCATGCTCAGAATCAAGTCGACGCATGCTCAGAAGCATAGAACTTCATTTTTCTCGGCTTATCGGAGTGTTTTACGTCACCGCGTTTGGGACGGTCGGATTTTTGACTGATGGTGTGTAGGCAAGACTGATGGAAGTCAGCTTCATCGGATTTCCGATGGAAAAATCCATCGGATTAGAATCCATAGGAAATCCGATCGTGTGTACAGGGCTTAACAGTAGTGCTGGGGATAAATTAAACCAAAAAATGTACCATCCACACATGGGACACCTATCATTAGTGGTAGTAAGTACCGTATTTATCAGCGAATAACACGCACTTTTTTCCCCTTAAAATTAGGGGAAAATCGTGGGTGCGTGTTATACGCCGATCCCCGCTGATTGTGAGCGGAGCGGAGCGATCGCCGCCTAGATACACATAGCTGAGTGTACTCGGCTCTTCTCGGCTTCGCTCACAGTCACGCCCAGTCCCGCCATTGGACCTGTGTTATGTACATCATAGGGCGGGACTGGGCGTGACTGTGAGCGGAGCCGAGAAGAGCCGAGTACACTCGGCTATGTGTATCTCGGCTCCGCCCAGTCTCTCCGATCTCAATTTTAAATTCGGGCAAGGCTGCAATGGACACTGGGGGAAAGGCTGCAATGGACACTGGGGGAAAGGCTGCAATGGACACTGGGGGAAAGGCTGCAATGGACACTGGGGCAAGGCTGCAATGGACACTGGGGGAAAGGCTGCAATGGACACTGGGGCAAGGCTGCACTGGGGCAAGGCTGCAATGGACACTGGGGGCAAGGCTGCAATGGACACTGGTGGAAAGGCTGCAATGGACACTGGGGGAAAGGCTGCAATGGACACTGGGGGAAAGGCTGCAATGGACACTGGGGGAAAGGCTGCAATGGACACTGGGGGAAAGGCTGCAATGGACACTGGGGGAAAGGCTGCAATGGACACTGGGGCAAGGCTGCACTGGGGCAAGGCTGCAATGGACACTGGGGCAAAGCTGCAATGGACACTGGGGCACAGCTGCACTGGGGCAAGGCTGCACTGGGGCAAGGCTGCACTGGGGCAAAGCTGCAATGGACACTGGGGGAAAGGCTGCAATGGACACTGGGGGAAAGGCTGCAATGGACACTGGGGGAAAGGCTGCAATGGACACTGTGGGAAAGGCTGCAATGGACACTGGGGCAAGGCTGCACTGGGGCAAGGCTGCAATGGACACTGGGGCAAAGCTGCAATGGACACTGGGGCACAGCTGCACTGGGGCAAGGCTGCACTGGGGCAAGGCTGCACTGGGGCAAAGCTGCAATGGACACTGGGGCACAGCTGCACTGGGGCAGGGCTGCAATGGAAACTGGGGCAAGGCTGCACTGACAAGGCTGCAAATGACACTGCATTGATGGGCATTTAAATGTAAGTTTTTTTTTCCTTAAAATTCCCTCCTAAACTTGGGGTGCGTGTTATACGCCAGCGCATGTTATACGCCGGTAAATACCGTACGTAGTCGAAACTTTTTTTCCTGGAGTTCTGATTTACACTAGCCAAACACCCCCACCCCCCATCCCCAAAAAAATAAAGGGAAAAAAAGAGTAGATTTGTTCAAACCAAATTTAGCCAAACCAGCTGAGTGATTGAAATGTAGAATTTCCACTTCAGCCGAATGGTACCAATGGCCAAACCAGTCAATTTATAGCTAATTTTGCCCAAATGACTCCGCTCGTCCCTGGTATTCAGCTGTTTGGATGTAGATGACCTTCAGGTTCATAAATGCTAAAAGCAAACCTATATTTTTTTAATTGATGGATTTTTTTTTTTTTTTTAGTTCTCGTGCCATAACTTAGACCAGCTCAAGTGCCAAATCTGCTTTGTTAATGGACCAAGCCGCCAAAACCCTTTTCATGTCCTGGAACACAGGCAATTTCTGTAAGAAAAATGAATCCCTCAGCTGTGTTTAGTTTGCTGGACCTTCAGAAAAGCAGAGAGAGTCACGTGGCGTCATCTAACAGGTGTTCTGCGTGTCAGAGGTTGCTGGGAGAGTAAAAGCCAAGTTCCATTAGAACGAGTGAAAAATTTCCCCTCCTCTTTATTATAAACATACTCAGCCTTACATTAATCTCTGTGCGGCGAGGTAACCCCCCCCCTCTCCTTTTGCCTATGAACATTTCATTCCATGCAAACACCAGACCTAGAATGTCTTCATTAATTTTATCCATGTCATTTCTTTGGAAGGTCCGATGGCCATTTTGTAACTGGATGAAAGAAGAAAGACGTTGGGCCTTATTTAGTAGACCATTGGCATACCGTCGCATCAGGCTGGACAACCTAATTGGGTTTATGGGCAGATTCCCCGCGAGCCATGGTCCATCGTCCACCAGGGGAAAACAATTTCTTCCTGATTCTCAAAGGCAATTGGATATTCCTTGGATCAGCAATCTCTGGTTGAGTTACGATAATGTATGTTATGGTGAAGTGCACTGCCTCCAATGGTACATGCACCATTTTTGTTGTGTTAGGTAGTCCATTTGAATCAATGGGCTGTCTTAATGTAACATACGATAGCGTAGTATGAATGGGATCTGTAGGGGTACATGATATCTGACAATGCCGCTGTTTGTTCTACTGTCCTACTACTTGCAAGATCTCCAGGTTGGAAAATTGGCAATGGATTCACAAAATAATTATTCACTTATAAATTATTTGTTGGGTAGATTTTCCATCACTTTTTCATAAAGTGAAGGGAGAGCCAAAAGTAGGGTGACCAGACATCCCCGGTTTCCGGGGACAGTCCCCAGATTGAGGACACTGTCCCCGGACCAAGTCTGTCCCCGGTTTTGTCCCCGGATTGGATTTGAACAGGGGCTGGGGCAATTCAAAGACAGTCAGTGCAGAATTAAAAAAAGAAAATTCTGAATTACACACCCCCGCCGCTTCTACTAGCTTAGGGGGGTGTATTTTTTCCATTATCTGTGCCCCTTTCTGATGATCATGTGCTGGTCAGAGCGGAGGGAATATTTCTTCAGTTTCGGGTACATGCCAATTCAGCTCCGCTCGCATGTTCTTCTGCCTTGGCTCAAGTCCCGGCCAACCGCCTGCCTGTTTATCTACTTGCCTTCCCTGGCAGAGTGATCTTCCTCCGCTCCCCACCCAGTAGTAGCCGGGGCTGGAGAGTAAGACTTGACAGGCTGTGAGGCGAGCGGGCGGCCGTGGCGACGGGCAGAGAGTCGCTGATTGCCGCCAATACTAGTAAAAAAAAAAAATGGCCCCAGATTTCATTTTAAAAATCTGGTCACCTTAGCCAAAAGCCAACCACAGGAAAAGGAAGTGAGAGGGAACCAGTCTAATGTGAGGCTTTCCCTCACTTCCAGAAGATTTCCTTTCATTTCCTGTGTGGTCACCAGAACAGGATATAAGGAAAATCCACTCCAAGGTGGACAGTGGAAAAAAAAAACAGATGAGGCTCCTTCTCTTCCCCACTCCATACAAAAGGAAACAACTTTCATCGCCTTTGTTAGCAATGAGATAGATGCCAACTGCCCATATCACACTATGCACTGCCCAATAACTCAAAAGAAATGAATGGGGGGTGGTCCCCACTTATTTGAAGGCAGGGTCTGGGTAAGACTAGCCCATAAAGTGGGTGTGTGATCAGTCCTTGCACATTTAGGGATGGGGTCCAGGTTGGACGCCATAAAGTGGGCGTGATTTGGGTGTGCCCATCTGAAAAGTAGGCAGGTGAAATGTGGGTAGTGGGTGGGATTTAGAACCATAATATTGCTACGTATTATTCCTTTACTGTACTAAAGTTACTCACTACACACTGTGAGTTTCTCACAATGTGCTTTAGAAGCTGCAGCAACTTTGATAGAGCTCCGCCTCATTTCCTGGCTGCAGCATTATCAGCATCATCTAGGGCAGTGCAGTTTTTGTATTTTTTTGTTTGGTGTTCACGTTTTGTCACAGTGTGTTTAGTAGGGTGTAGGTCCTCGGGTCTGCCCTGAACGACTTGGGAGTCGGTGGACATGGCCTTCTGGCTTAGTTTGCCTGCTCTCATGGGGTCTCCCTTCGGGGGAGCCCCACCAAGTATTGGGTGGGTCTGTTTCGGCAGACCCTCCAGAGAAAGGGGTCTGTCTGGTTTCGGCCAGATGGACCACGTGATGTACCTCAGTCCCCGTCTGGAGCCTAACGCCCCGGGGGATCAGGGTAAGGTCCTTCCTTGTGGAGGACAAGTGTTACACCCGTTGCACGTTTTGTGTCACTGTTTATGTGTGTGCACTTTTTTTGGCACCGGGTGAAGTTTTTGGGTGTGTTTCACACGCCATGGGCTTTTCAAAAAAAAAAGTGGTCTCCAAACTGCCTGGTCATTGTTTCACACAATGACCACTTTTCACTCTCCTCTCCACTTCCTTCTCCCCACTTTCTTTTATTTAAGCCCTTATATTTGTCACTTTTTATATTTTAATGTTTGTACACGATTTTGCACGTGTGACTGGTAGGGTGTAGGTCCTCTGGCCTGCCCTGAATGTCTTGGGAGGGGGTGGACATGGCCTTCTGGCTTAATTTGCCCTCTATCATGGGGTCTTCCTTCGGGGGAGCCCCACCTTGTACTTGGATGGGTCTGTTTCGGCAGACCCTCCAGACGCAGGGGTCTCCAAACTACGGCCCTCCAGTTGTTCAGGACCTACAATTCCCATCATGCCTAGTCATGTTTCTGAATGTCAGAGTTGTACGATGCCTCATGGGACGTGTAGTTTTGCAACAGCTGGAGGGCCGTAGTTTGGAGATCCAGGCTCCAGAGAATGGGGTCTGTCTGGTTTCGGCCAGATGGACCAAGTGTAAGTACCTCAGTCCCCGTCTGGAGCCTAACGCCCCGGGGGATCAGGGCAAGGCCCTCTGATTTTAGAGGGCCTGTGTACACCCGTTGCACTTTTTTGTGTTTCACTCTTTATATGCGTGCACATTTTTTTGGCCCCCGGGTGAAGTTTTTGAGTGTGTTCACACTTCATGGGGTTTCAAAAAAAAAAAGTGATCTCCAAACTGCGGCCCGGGGGACAGATGGGGCCCATTGCTTGCCCCTATCTGGCCCTTGGGGCACTATTCTTCCCTCTGATAAAAGGCAGTATTCTTCCCACTGACACCAACCATGGGGCATCATTTCTGACAATGACACCAACAATGGGCCATTCCTCCTGCTGATACTAATGATGGGGCACTATTCCTCCCACTGACACTAACATTGGGCACTATTCCTCCCACTGACATTCAGGCTGGGTTCACACTAGTGCAAATTGAATGTGGGTTTCCCCGCATTCAATTCCCCCATGACAGGAGAGTGTGCCCGGCTCTCAATGGAGCCAGTTCACACATCTCCGTGGCGGCTGCACAGAAAATTGCACAGAGGTCCTGTGCGTCTTTGGCTCTGTTTTAGGTCTGAACTCAGGCAAATATTGGGGCTTGATTTGTCCCTGAAACGGAGAACAGGGATGCACCGGACCTGCTGTGAGCCGCATGTGAATTAAGTGTGAACCCAGCCTAAGAATGGGGCATGATTCCTGAAACTGACATCAACATAAGGGCACTATTCATCCCACTGACACCAACTACGAAGCACCATTCTTCCCACTGACACCAAGGATGGGGCACTATTACTCTAACTGACACCAATGATGCGGCATTATTCCCCCCACTGACACCAATGATGGGGTACTATTCCCCCCACTGACACCAATGATGGGGTACTATTCCTCCCACTGACACCAATGATGGGGCACTATTCCCCCCACTGACACCAATGATGGGGCACTATTCCTCCCACTGACACCAACTACGAAGCACCATTCTTCCCACTGACACCAAGGATGGGGCACTATTACTCTTACTGACACCAATGATGCGGCACTATTCCCCCCACTGACACCAATGATGGGGTACTATTCCTCCCACTGACACCAATGATGGGGCACTATTCCCCCCACTGACACCAATGATGGGGTACTATTCATCCCACTGACACCAATGATGGGGCACTATTCCCCCCACTGACACCAATGATGGGGTACTATTCCTCCCACTGACACCAATGATGGGGCACTATTCCCCCCACTGACACCACTGATGGGGCACTATTCCCCCCACTGACACCAATGATGGGGTACTATTCCTCCCACTGACACCAATGATGGGGCACTATTCTCCCCACTGACACCAATGATGGGGCACTATTCCCCCCACTGACACCAATGATGGGGTACTATTCCTCCCACTGACACCAATGATGGGGCACTATTCTCCCCACTGACACCAATGATGGGGCACTATTCCTCCCACTGACACCAACTACGAAGCACCATTCTTCCCACTGACACCAAGGATGGGGCACTATTACTCTTACTGACACCAATGATGCGGCACTATTCCCCCCACTGACACCAATGATGGGGTACTATTCCTCCCACTGACACCAATGATGGGGCACTATTCCCCCCACTGACACCAATGATGGGGTACTATTCCTCCCACTGACACCAATGATGGGGCACTATTCCCCCCACTGACACCAATGATGGGGTACTATTCCTCCCACTGACACCAATGATGGGGCACTATTCCCCCCACTGACACCACTGATGGGGCACTATTCCCCCCACTGACACCAATGATGGGGTACTATTCCTCCCACTGACACCAATGATGGGGCACTATTCCCCCCACTGACACCAATGATGGGGCACTATTCCCCCCACTGACACCAATGATGGGGTACTATTCCTCCCACTGACACCAATGATGGGGCACTATTCCCCCCACTGACACCAATGATGGGGCACTATTCCTTCCACTGACACCAATGATGGGGCACTATTCCTTCCACTGACACCAATGATGGGGCACTATTCCTTCCACTGACACCAATGATGGGGCATTATACTTCCCACTGACACCAACTATGGGGCATTATTCCTCCCACTGACACCAATGATGGGGCATTATTTTTCTCACTGATACCAATGATGGGGCACTATTTCTCCCATTGACACCAATAATGGGGCATTGTTACTGACGTCAGGACATTTTCAACTCTTACTGGTCACAGTCCGGCCCCTCCAAAGTCTGAAGGATAATAAACTGGCCCATTGTTTAGCGAGTTTGTAGACTTTCATCCCCATACTGACTGTCCCTGGACCTCCCCATTCATTTATTGGATCAATCCTTTCAATTATGGAGGCTCAGAATTGCACGTGGGCAGTACCTGCGTGCAAATACTAGGAACGCCCTCCAGACTGACACCCACCCTTAAAGGCATTTTGATATTTGCATAACTCCTCCCACTGCTTGCATCATGGCTAAAGGATCTTGTGGGGATTACTAAGGCAGGGTGTTGTGATGTTTTCAGGAAGCTATATAAATCACCCTGCTGGCCCCTCCCACCAGCCATGATCTGCCTGTATAGCACAGAGAAGCACAGAGGCCCAGCGATGACATTACGGCAGAGGCGGCTCTTTAATTAGGCAAATTATGCGGTCGCCTAAGGCCTCGCACTCACAGGGGCCTCGCGGCCGCCTAACTTACCCAATGTATTACCCCAGTTTTGAGCGACAGGGGATGCTGAGCTCAGGCAGCGTTAAGAGCCCTGACCCAGGAGCGGGGCCGCCAGCGTCCCTAACAACCAGTGAATATCGGTGACACCACCCCTTGTGACGTCAATGACCCAGCATGCCCTCAGTCAATGACGTCACAAGGGGGCGGGTTCAACAGGTGACATCACCGGGTGGCCCCCGCCCCTTAGTTATTAAAGAGCAATTATTTTTCCCATCATGGGCGTGAGTGGGGCCCTATGTCAAGTTTTGCCTAAGGCCTCACAAAGCCTAGAGCCGCCTCTGCATTACGGGGTCTAAAATAAGGTATGTAATAAAAACAGAAGGGTTTTATGCAAAATATATGTAGATTATACTTCAACTTTAACTCCTCCATAAAAAGACAGACAAAACGACCTCAGCTCCAAAACCTGAAAACCGCTCTGGACCGCAAGGGGGTCCGGTAATGACGGAAGGGAAGCAGTTAAATTTTGCCACACGCAATCCAAATCTCTTTCATAATAAGGCGGATTGTCCCTTATAGGATGCTGTACACATCTTTTTACAACCCAAATAAACACGTGTCCACATGAAGCGTGTGATTGCATCATGAGAATACGATAAACACTACAAGAGCAGTTCCTGACTCGAAGAGCAGAAAATCCCCGCGTTTCCTGCACTCATAAACACAAACATTGACAAATCATACAAATAACGTTTTACGACTAACCCCCCCGTCCCCCCCATTGCACACACACACGCCTCTCAGGAATTGCAGTTCTCCTTTAAGTGACGAGGGAAAAGAATCGGCGTGGTCTTTTGTACATTACATTACTGGCCACGTGTGGGGTCTCTTCATGCAACACAAACGCTGGGGATCAGCTTTCAAATTCGAGCTTGCAATAATGTCCAGGCTTAATGTAATGTTTATTGCCAAAAACGTCCATTTTAATTTTTTCTTGAGTAACAGCCACGAGTGAAAGGCTGGCTACGGAAAGACAATCCTTTATAATGACGGAGAGACATTGAGAAACGGGAATGAGAGCCAATTTTTTTTTTTCTTTTTTTTTTTTTTAGAACTATGGTTTTACAAGAGATACAGTCCTTAGAAGGGAGTTTTTTTTTTGTTTTTTTTTTTTTTTGTTCACTTGTTCATGATTAGAATTCCATATAAAATATAAGACCTAACCACCTTGTCATACAGAATTAATAATCTGAAGCTTTTCTTTTTTTTTTATAATTTCTTAATTTTTTAACTTTTTTCCTCCATACAGGGAAAGGAACAGAGGAAACAGACACTAAAAAGAAATATTCTTTACATATTTTAACATATTTTAACATATATGTTAAAATATGTAAGATATGTTAAAATCTGAAGCTTTTCGTTATTTTTTTTATTCTGATTCTATATTATTTTATTATTTTATTAATCTCTGTACTTGCTGATTTAAATTTTGCAGCAGATTCTATAATTGTAAGGTTCTTTTGCTCCCAAAATATTAGTAGAAGTTAAAAGAGTGATTTTTTTTTTAACCGTAGGAGGCTTAAGCCCTGTACACACGATCGGTTTTACCGATGAAAACAGTCCGATGGACTTTTTTCATCGGACAAACCGATCGTGTATGGGCCCCATCGGTCTTTTTTCCATCGGTGTTTAAAAATAGAACATGTTTTAAATTTATCCGATGGTTAAAAAACCGGATAGCAAATTACTATCGTCTGTGGGGAACTCCATCGGACAAAAAACCCACGCATGCTCAGAATCGAGTCGACGCATGCTCAGAAGCATTGAACTTCATTTTTCTCGGCTCATCGGAGTGTTTTACGTCACCGCGTTTGGAACGGTTGGTTTTTTGACTGATGGTTTGTAGGCAAGACTGATGGAAGTCAGCTTCATCGGATTTCCGATGGAAAAATCCATCGGTTTAAAAACCATAGGAAATCCGATCGTGTGTACAGGGCTTTAGAATTAAAATTAGTTATTCATTGGTCGTATGTGCTGTGCCTCATTTAAAGTCCCAGGACAAATAAATTGGTTGTATGGAGATATATGAAGGGATGGAGGCACATCACTAGGTGCATTAGGCCACATTCTGTTTTGGTAGAATTAAAATAGAAGACACAATTTACAGAAGCATTTTTGTGTAGATTAATAGAAATGAAACAACAATTATTATAATAATGATTATTATTATTATTTATCATACATAGTAACATACAGTAGTAGGTGAGTTTGAAAAAATACACAAGTCCATCAAGTCCAACCTATGTGTTGTCTTCCCTGATGTTGTAAAGCGCTGCGCAAACTGTTGGCGCTAAATAAATCCTGTATAATAATAATAATAATGTGTGTGATTATATCATGAATACTATTATTATACAAGATCTCATATGTTAGGTGCAGATTAGGGAATAGAATAGAAATGATATAAAAAAATATCCTCAGCTAATAACTTCCTGTGAGGGTCTGTCTTGGAGTTATCCCATCTTTGAGCCCCTCTGAAAATACTCACCATTTGCATAGTGATCATTTTTATGTTGTACCCCTACCAGTACTCATCTACTGGGTTACAATAATAGTTATTTACGTGTACTTTTGTATTTCTTACCTGGGAAAATAAAAATCGAATGAAAAGAAAAAAAAATGTGTATACCTTCATACTGATAGGAAAAGACCCCCACAACTATACAGGGGGTCCCCTGGTTACGAACCCGTTAGGGACTTTCCCCCTGTTTGTAAATCGGAAATGTTCGTAAGTCGGCCGCGCATGCGCAGAACGACAATTCCGGACATTTCCAATGTTTTCTGATGTTCCGCCGAATGCCGTTCTGCGCATGCGTGGCCAATTACGGACATTTTCCGAGGCTCCATCTGGCCGCGCTTGCGCAGAACAGCAGATGGACCGCGAAAAATGGCAGAGGGTCCCCGCAGCGCCCGGTTCGTAAGTAGGAGGGGTTCGTAAGTCGGGCGTTCGTAAGTCGGGGACCCCCTGTAGTTGGTTGGTTCAAGAGCATTAAGAAAGTTGCTGAGATGGAAGACCTCACCCACCAGGCAAGGGAAGACCCCCCTCGAAATTTTGGAAAAATTGGGCTTGCTGGCTAAATTTTGTGGACTCTATGGAGTTCTCCCAAGTAATGAACAATTAAAATCTTAGCTTTCAACATATAAATGGCCGGAGTGGAAGAGTGGGGTTACACCTACCCTGAGCTTCTTCTTTACCGCTTCTTTCTCCCCTCTCCCAACTCTCTCTTGCCCTTCTCCCATTACCCATGCTGTCCCCATGGGGGACCATTCTCCTTCCCACTCCTAACCCCCGCTTTCCCTTATACCTTTTCCCCTAGACCCCCCCCCTCCTCCCTCTCCATTCCCGGATCCCAGTTAAATTTTTTTGGAATGGAACCAATATTATAACTGACTAACAATCACAGACGACATACACTGCATATGAGTTAAGCCCTGTACACACGATCGGTTTTCTCGATGAAAACAATCCGATTAACTTTTTTCATCGGACAAACCGATCGTGTATGGGCCCCATCGGTCTTTTTTCCATCGGTGTTAAAAAATAGAACATGTTTTAAATTTATCCGATGGAAAAAAAACGATAGCAAATTACTATCGTCTTTTGGGAACTCCATCGGATAAAAAACCCACGCATGCTCAGAATCAAGTCAACGCATGCTCAGAAGCATAGAACTTCATTTTTCTTGGCTCGTCGGAGTGTTTTACGTCATGCCGTTTGGGACGATCGGTTTTTTGACTGATGGTGTGTAGGCAAGACTGATGGAAGTCAGCTTCATCGGGTTTCCGATGGAAAAATCCATCGGTTTAAAATCCATAGGAAATCCGATTGTGTGTACAGGGCTTTATAGTCAAGATGTTCCACAAATCTCAAGACATATTTGAGAAGATTCCTTTACTGATGTTATGTATTTTATGTGTTCTATTTGCTGATTGGTCGTGACAATGTCCTTCCTTATCCGGTCGATCCAGCTCGGATTGTCCTCTATTGACGATACATTTGTCTTCCTTATGTTTAGTGTTACTGGAAATCCATTTTCTGTATTTTTCTTTTTTTGAAAACTTATTAAAAATTATTTGAAACCGAAATGAAAAAATATCCTCAGCTGATTTTTTTTTTGATTTTTTTTGTAAAAATAGAAAAAATAGAATTTAGAATACATTTTTGGAATCATTTATAATTAGAAAATCATAATTAGAACACCTTACACCCCAAAATTGTACCACTCACGTAAAAAGATTGCAATCACTATGATCTGTTCACCTACAGTCATTTGTATTAAGAAATGTTGTCGATTTTAGTTGCATCCTCAGTAAAGCCTCATCTTATGCATTGTACACACGATAGGAATTTCCGATGGAAAAAGTCCGACTGACTTTTTCCATCGGAAATTCCTACCGTGTGTGTGTCCCATCGGAGAAATTCCGATGAATTCCATTGGAGTTTAAATATAGAACATGTTCTATTTTTCTCCGATGGAATTCCATCGGAATTCCGTTGTGAGTTTGGTCGGACAAAGATCCAATCGTGTGTACGCGGCATTACTCTACACCCTGCACTGTGTGGATTTAAGCTAGAAATTCAGTTGCCATTTTGCCATTCAAGCGATTATATAGGGGCTTTATGATTGTATAGATCAACCCTATAATGTGAAAAAATATAACATTCCTAGAAAATCAGCAAACCTGGAAAATAGAAATAAAAGTAAAAAATAACTCCAAAAAAACAAGAATAAGTCAAGAATCATGGAATAAATCATTTTAAAAATAGTAAATTGTTTATTGCTTTTCTCCTTATCAATCATTTTATTTTTAAACACATCCAATATTTTTAAAACCCTCCAGATGTATGTTTTTTTTTGACATAATCATTTTATAAATTTTCTTTTATTTTTGCCATGTTATTAAGCGCTGCACAAACTGTGATTGCTATATAAATCCTGTATAATAACAATAATAATAATATATCCTGAGCACAGCGAGTAGACATTAACATGCATACTTCCATAGAATAATATATCACAGGTTCAATGCCGTAACAGACAGCTCAACTCACCCACCTCCCACCCAGTGAGAGGCGATGCTAACCGCGTTTTTAAATCATTATTTTGGATTTCCTTATAATTTTACAATAATTTTATAAAACTCAAAAAATGGCTGTTTTAGGATTTGATTCTTCATGCAACCTCGTTTTTCTGCTTTAAATGTAATTAGTAATTTTTTATATAATTTATTTTACGAGTACAGTGAGCAAATATAATCACTGTTTTTGACTAATCATATCTGGTTCACTGGTCTATAATTAACAATGGGACGTTACTGTACATAAAACTGTCTTCTTAGTTCAAGAGAAAAATTAAATTGATTGTAAACGATCACTTTGTAAAACAACCCATTCTGTTTAAAATAGAAATGAAAGGCAAAATATGTTGTGTAAATATAAAAAAAATTATAAATACCTTTTTTCCCCCCTTTTTTTTATAAGTGATCACATCCCCTCTGTTCTCAGCTGAGGGTAGGAGAAACAGCATCACACTAAGCTTCCCATTGAATGGCTGTGCAGGGGAGGCATGTCAGGGCAAGTTTGATCATTGACAAAGAGAAAAAAGAAGGGCGCACCAGCCTGGTGCATTATCCTTGGGTGGATTTTATTAAAAATAGATAAAAGAAAACTACTTACAAACATACGTGAGTATCTCACAATAAAAGATTCCACAAAATCGCAGCAATGCGTCCGAACCGAACCCACTCCAAAGAGTCACAGAGGGATTGACGGGGTCACTGCCGGCTTACGCGTTTCGATCATTGGAGGAGAGCAAGCTGATCATTGGAGGAGAGCAAGCTGAGTTCCCAGCATAGCTAGAGAACTGACCACGTTGTGCTCTCCTGCTTAGCGTGGTCAGTTTTTAATAGGAAAGCAGAGGGAGTGGCAGGAACATCAGGGATTTTTCACATAAAGGAAGCAATACAAAGAGAACAGGAGACTTTTCCACACAAGTAAATGGTACAGCAGACACATATCAGGAATATGAAATGTTGGGGTAAGAAACACTTTAACAATTTGATACAAATTTATTCAGGATAAAAATTGTGGTTTTATATATATATATATATATATATATATATATATATATATATATACACTAAATTTTGAAATAAACATTGAATGACAAAGGATTCCCAGAGCACTAGAGATTAGCTAAAGAGACAGT
This sequence comes from Rana muscosa, assembly GCA_029206835.1. Classification (NCBI taxonomy): domain Eukaryota; kingdom Metazoa; phylum Chordata; class Amphibia; order Anura; family Ranidae; genus Rana; species Rana muscosa. Next base: position 329,790,505 of record CM055119.1, on the reverse strand, counting down.
ACAGCAGGAGAAACTTGCTTTGTCCTATTATTTTTATTCCCTATATGATTAGTATTATTTTATTTATGTATAATAATATTATGATATATATATATATATATATATATATATATATATATATATATTATTATTATTATATGTTGTATTATAATAGAAATGATAATGCACATACTGTATATGCATTTATTTTTTTCTTAGGTATATCTGCACTGTTTGTGTACCAGGTAAAATTCACCCAAATATTTTTAAGATACAATATCAATTTTATGCGAATAAACATATTCATACATTCTTTTCTAGATGTGTATATTCTATATAAAAAAAAGTCATTATATTGAAATTTCCTGTAATGTTAATACTTCCCTCTCTATGCGTTTTTAGAATTTTATTAAGCTTCAGCGCCAAAGAAGATGATGTTGAATATAGTCATTAACGCTGGCCATTAAAGGAAGAAAAAAAAATGTAAAAATGAAATGTGGGATTTTTTTTGGCTGCGTGCTTTCCAGAGACCCGCGTTCCCAATTCTGCTTTTAGGTAAATGAACATGTGGTCAATGACTCATCGAGGAGAGCTATTAGCTCCACACATGAACTTTCAGATGGGCCAAGTCAAACATATCAGCCTGAATGTGTTTGTTTTCATTACGGTTTATAGATATTCCAGTGCATCAAAAAAGGTAACTAATTCTGTAGTTTTAAACATCTAATATGGCTACACTCAAATTTTGGGGGCTTAACTTTGAAACTGGAGAATAAATTAAGAAAAAACAAGATCACTCCCTCAGCAGTGTGCAAGAAGATAAGCTTAGCTTAAGTCCAAAAGTCTGCTTGGGCAGGTGGCTAAAATTGACTTTAACCCTCCGCTGGCTTGTAGCTGGGAATGTAAAGTGCCTGTTGTTCTTTATTTGATGGTGGATGCCTAATGAGCAAAGCAGTGCATTGTGGGTACTTGTCACTTGCTGCTACGCCTGTACAGATTAAATATTTAAAAATATATATTTATGACCATTTTGATACTTGTAATTACTTTTATCATTATTTTATACATATATAATATATGTATGTATATATATTTAAAAAAAAATATTTATGACTATTTTGATTCTTGTAATTTCTTTTATCATTATTTCTTTTTACCCAAAAAATCTACATTTGTGCCAACAGAATTGTTCTAGTAGGGTTTTTTTTTTATCAAAAAAAAAAAAAGTATGTATTTTAGGTAATAGTTTTGTACATGTTTTATGAGCTAATATGATTTTTTTTTTTGTGGCATGCAATCCTCCGATATGTGCGTACCATTGTTGACTGTCAGTTTGCAGCAGTTGGAAGATGCAGAGGAGCGAGGAGCTGAATGGGCGGTATGTAAAAAACAGACACACAAACACCCACATCTAAATGAAACACGTTTGTCTGGCCAGCTTAACGTAGGGATCTGGAGTATATCAGTTTTCTTAAATGACACGTTTTCGTCTTACATTCCCAAGTTAATAAAAGTGTAGTGATGCACAGAAAATAAATGTAGCAAATCCTTTTTAAGTTCCAATATGACCCTTTGTCATAAAGGTGCAAAACATTTCCTTAATTTTAAGCAATTTTTGTTATTGTTTTAATTTTTTCTATTATAGTTTTTTTTATTATTACCTTACTTTGTTATATTTTATTTTTATATATTTTTTTTATTATTATTACCTTACATTTATTTTTTTTAGCATTTTTATTTTTTTGATTTATTATTTTTATTGTTTTATTATTATTATTATTATTAGGCTGGGGACACGCTTATGCAAATTGGATGCGTTTTTCTCTGCATTCAAATCGCATTACAGCAGAGTGTGCCCGCCTTGCAATGGAACCGGTTCACACACCTCCGGGGCAGCCGCGGTCCGCACTTGGAAAGGGTCCTGTGCATCTTTGGTTCAGATTCAGTTGCGAATTCAGGCAAAAAATCTGACCTGATTCGCACCTGAATCTAGGACACCGGACCCCCCTGCTATGAGCTGCGGCCGCACATATGTGAACCCAGCCTTATTATTATTACCTTAATTTAATATTTTTAGTTTTAGTTTTTTTTTTTATTATTATCTGTCCTTCAGTTTTTCAAATCTGGTCCCTTCTGCAAATTTGCGCACATCTGTATTCTACAATAATCCAATAAAGAAAATTTTTAGCATTTTTGCTACAAATACATCAGCCCTCTAAAAAGTTCCCTCTATATCACTGATCACCCACAAAATGAAGGAAAATCCCAAACAACCTTGGTTAAAGTATTCAAAAAACATAGATCTTTTTTTTATTTTTTTTTTACTTAAAAACACCAAATTTTTAAAATCAGCCAAACAGTCATTGGATATATAATGTGTAGCGCTTATACAATATAGGAATTAAACCCCAATTGATATAAAATGGTGAGTGGATGTACCACTGAAAAGTGATGTGCTCACTGTGACAAAAACAATAAAAATGACGAAGATACAAAATGAAATATGAAAAAAATTGTAGTCCATGAATAAATTAGTAAATAGTCCACCAAGTGTCAATAATATGACTGTGAAGAAAGAACATCAATGTCTTCTAAGTGACTCTTGTAGACAGTAAATCGTGACTCCTCATATAGGATGTGCAGACCCACCACCGGTAAAAGTGCGAGCTTTCCAGAAAAAATGGACTCAGGGGAACTTACGTCTCCATGAGCCCGAACAGGCATGGGTTGTTATAACCAATATGGTGAAGCTGGGAAATCCTCATCGGATGTATCTCATGGCCTCCAGGTATCCGCAGAAACAGATCCAAATGAAGTCCCAGGGGAAATGATTTTGGGTACGTGGTGTAACCTTGCCCCAATTTGGTGTCAGTGGTATAAGGAGATAAAAAGAAAGGATGGCCACATCGCGTAATCCCGTTTTAAAAGGTGAAAACAAAATTTATTGCAGCTAATACAGCTGGAATGTCAAGCGCTTGTATAAAATGGGGGACAGCGGAGCCCTACCGACGCATTTCGTGTTAGTACACTTCGTCTGGGGTGTCCCTCCACTGTAGCCCCCTACAATTTATAAAAATAATGACCCCAATAATGAGAGTCCAACTCACCGTGTCACGTGTGCATCCCAGCGGATCACTTCCGGTATTCACAAAATGGTGGAACAGCGTGCGCTCCACGCCTCCGCGTTCCAAGCCTCAATGACATGACGAGTGCGTGGTAATATACATATACCGCACACGTCAAACAGTCATTCAGTCAATAAATACACCACTTTATAAATCCATATTTAAAGTAGATGTAAACCTCAATGGAAACATTTTTTACTTTGCTCTGTGCACAGAAAACCATAATTAATTACGCTTTTTAAAAAAGAAAGAATTTTTTTTTTTTTTTTTATCCTTAATCCATCTTAGTGCTGCTGATCTCCTGTAGGCTGTTGCAGACACTTCCTGCCTACATGCACTCCAGCAATTGCTGCATGTCATTTTTTAGGGTAGGTTTCCTGACAGTGACAACAATGGACCATACTTGAGTAATATGTGTTGGAACAGCCACTTGTATTCTCCATCAGAAGCCCATGTGACAGGATGACTACACAGTAGTCTCAAAAGACGCGTTGGTGAAGCACTGAATTCTTTAATAGGTGAAAATAACTTAATGTATAATCCTTGAAGGCAGTTCTTTGTCAATTATGGGGTCCCCAAGGGTCCTAGGAGAGGTCAAAACAGTATATGAAAACATGAGAGTGCTATTAGGTTCAGTTAAAGTTTATTTATATTGGCATACAGTCACAGGCTATAGCCAACGCGTTTCAGGGCCCACTTTTCTCCCGTCATCACGGCTGAAGGACAAGATAGCAAAAAAAACAATATAAATAGGAATATCTAAAATGCCAACATCGCCTATTGGTAAGATATTGTTTTAACCAATATAAACTGTTGTAGTATACCATACCTTATCAATAAGTGTTGTACTTGCTGTTTTAGATTTTTTTTATGCTATCTTGCCCCTTAACCTTGGCAGCCTTCGTTGACTTGCTACATTCCAATCCAGACTTGCTGTATCATTGATGGCAAAAAAAATAAAAAATGTGACAATTATTGTAAGCTGTGAACATCTTACAGACCCTAGATGCCACCAAGGCCTCAAAGTTGCCTATACCATTGAGGGCAAAATAAAAAGAAAGGCAACTATTGTAAGGTGTGAACCTCTTACAGACTTCAGATGCCACCAAGGCCTCAAATTTGCCTATCCCATCGATGACAAAAAAAAAAAAGTTGGCAATTATTGTAAGCTCTGAACATCTTACAGACCTCAGTTGCCCCCAAGGCCTTGAAGTTGCCTATACCATTGATGGCAAAAAAAAAAAGGCAACTATTGCTATTGTAAGGTGTGAACATCTTACAGACTTCAGATGCCACCAAGGCCTTTACATTTGCCTCTTGCACTGATGGCAACAAAAAAAAAATATTGTCAATTTTTGTAAGCTTTGAACATCTTACAGACCTCAGATGCTACCAAGGCCTCAAAGTTGCCTATCCCATTGATAGCAAAAAAAAAAGTTGGCAATTATTGTAAGCTCTACACATCTTAAAGACCTCAGGTTCCACTAGGGCCTCAAAGCTGCCTATCCCATCAATGGTAAAAACTAAAACTAAAAATTGTCAACTTTTGTAAGGTGTAAACATCTTACAGACCTCAGATGCCACTAAAGCCTCAAAGTTGCCTATCCCATCGATGGCAAAAAAAAGGCAATTATTGTAAGCTCTGAACATCTTACAGAACTCAGATGCCACCAAGGCCTAAAAGCTGCCTATATCATTGATGCCTTTTTTTTTGCCAACTATCGTAAGGTGTGAGCATCTTATGCCGCGTACACATGATCGGACATTCCGACAACAAAACCATTGAAAAATTAAGAACCAGCTCTCAATCATTTGTTGTCGGAAATTCTGACAGCAAATGACTTTACCCAGTCATGGCCTCATTCAAAGTCCCAATTTTCCCTTTCCCCTTACTACAGTATGACAGCAAATGTCCGATGGAGCCTAGAATATCCGGCCAAAAGCTCACATCGAACATTTGTTGTCGGAAATTCCGATCGTGTGTACGCGGCATTACAGACTTCAGATACCACCAAGGCCACAAATCTGCCTATTAAATTGATGGCAACAAAAAAAAAATTGTCAATTATTGTAAGCTATGAACATCTTTCAGACCTCAAGTAAAAAAGACAAAGCAAGAAGCCCCACATGAGTGTAGTATTAGAATGAACAGAAACAGCAAGGTTAAAAACACTCACAGGAACAAAGTAAAAAACAGGCTCATCTGGTGATTGGGGGGGGGGGGCACTCCGATCCATCCCACGGACATCGCGCTGCACACAGAGAACACAGTGGACACTGGTGCTGTGAAGAAGCTGGAAGGCGTCCAGAGAAGCCCGGAGAGCCGCCGTGGACCGCAGGGCGAATGTGACGTTACCTGAGGCAGCCAGGATACCCACCGGAAGAGTCACTGTAATGGACAGGCTACGCGCTCGGAGCTACAGCTCCTTTTAAAGGCCGTTTGATGGATCGGAGCGGCCCCCCGATGCACCAGATGAGCCTGTTTTTTACTTTGTTCCTGTGAGTGTTTTTAACCTTGCGTTTAAACCTGTTCATTCTAATACTACACTCATGTGGCGCTTCCTGTCTTTTTTACTTGTTTTCATAGAGTTGGCTTATCTCTAAGGACAGCTGCCACCATTAGCCACAAATTGGACTCATGGACTTTTTATAGCCTGATTGATTGACTGTTTTCACTTCATGTTGCCCATGACTACATGTGATAACTCATAAGGCTTCCATTGTGCATGAACCAGTTACATCCATTTCTTGTTTTGATCTTACAGACCTCAGATGCTACCAAGGCCTCAAATTTGCCTATCCCATCGATTAGAAAAAAAGTTGGCAATTTTTGTAAGCTCTGAACATCCTACAGACCTCAGATGCCACCAAGGCCTCAAAGTTGCTTATACCATTGATGGGGAAAAAATGGCAACTTTTGTAAGGTGTGAACATCTTACAGACTTCAGATGCCCCCAAGGCCTCAAATTTGCCTCTTACATTGATGGTAACAAAACAAATGTTGTAAATTATTGTAAGCTTTGAACATCTTACAGACCTCAGATGCTACCAAGGCCTCAAAGTTGCCTATCACATTGATGGCAAACAAAGTGGCCATTATTGTAAGCTCTACACATCTTAATGACCTCAAATTCCACTAGGGCCTCAAAGTTGTCTATCCCATCAATGGCAAAAAATAAAAATAAAAGTAACTATTGTAAGGTGTGAACATCTTACGGGACCTCAGAAGCCACCAAGGCCTCAAATTTTCCTATTCCATTGATGGCAAAAAAAAAATGTAAATGGGAAATTATAGTAGCTCTGAACATCTTAAAGACCTCAGATGTTACCAAGGCCTCAATGTTGCCTATCCTAAAACAGCCATCGGTCACAAAGGTGTTGCATTTTTTCTTTCCTTTTTTTATTTTAGTATAATTAGTTGAATTAGCGAGCGTGATTTGTATCCTGTTTTCCTTCAAAGGCTGACTTTACTTCAGGGTTATTTTGGAAGAGGGAAAAAAAAAACATCCTTTCATTTTAACGACTGATCAAAGAGAACTCTTTTCCCCTAATGCCTAAAGTTAGTTTTAAGTGAAAAATAGCATTCTCACATGCAGGAATAATGAGTAATTTGGCCCCCACGTCAGCGAAATCCACGAGGGTTTTGAATGACTGCTTCGAGGATGGCTTGTTTCGGGGTTTTCTAAATACAGCAGCGGTTAATTGAAGACAGAAGGATGGAGAGCGAGCCTCCCGTTCCCACTGATGAACTAATTTGCCTGTTGCTCAACCATCCTAAAGTGTTTACCATAATTAACACCACCTCGCTCAATCTGATGAGATCAATTCATCTCACTGAGATCTAATTAGATATTCTTATTACAAGGGCCTTGTGCACTGAATGTCCTGATCCTTGCCATCTATGGAGGCCCTTCGACCACCCACCGAGACCGGGCCCATGGGAATTATATACCCTGCAAAATATGTTTCAGCGAGCGCCTATGCCCTGCACTCTACGCTTGGATGAATCCTCCCCTGAAGTATGTTTTTCTTTAAAAATATCGTGACTTTAACTGTTCCTCTGCCGAAAATTGTGAGCCTTTCAAGGGGGGATTTAAGAATTTAAATTTGGTTCCAAATTAAAAGCAAACAATGTTATGGTTTAATAAACTTACCTACACAATGTTCCCAACCACAAAATACAGACACTGACCAAATTTTTGGTGGCCTTGGTGCATTCTACTCCTTCATCAAATCAATTTTCAAAGGTAGTATAGCACAAGACCCTTAAAATTGTACAAAAATGAGGCATTTGTCTTATGTTAGTGCATATACTTGAATAAAGATGGGATATATTGTGTCTTATGGGCAGTGCCCTGCCTCCATTGACTGTGCCCACTGATGTTATCTTGAGGGCTTTCAAAACCCAAGAGTCACTAATAAAGTATGATCTAGTATCACAGAAGGGGTATTTTGTCCCATCGTCCTGTGTGTTTAGTACAAAAGCTAGTGACTATCAACCTTCTACCAAGCAAACTAGGCCTGGTGGTTAATAAGACTCAGCTTTAATGCACGACTCCAAAAAGCATCCAAGCATGCGGTTAAAATACTTACATAGTGGATCTTCTACCTACCCAAGAATATATGAGTTTGCACAGCCAATTCTCTAAACCTTGACCTCTGAGGCAACAATAACAGCACAACTCGGTCAAGAATACACATCACTTTTATGATTGTAAAAAAAAAAACAAGCACTGGACGCTCGAGGTAGCCATCCCTCTGCTCACGCTGCTTCCTTCCAGTACATGTGTGCTGCAACTGAGCCTCACTGGTTCTTAGCGCTGGCTCCTCCTTCTCTTAAGGTGGGGCTTGCTGAGTAGGAGGTTACAGGATTCAGATACTTAAAGTGGAAGAAAAGCCTAAAGTTGGCCATGCAAGGCTCAGCTTTTTTCATTAAGCCATTGAACCAAATGGAAAAAACTGAACTAATTCCCCTTCCCACACATTCGGGGTGGATGTGGGAATCCTCCCCGCTGTGTCATTGTATTCTGACCGTGGAACTCCCCCACCGTTACAATACACTGATCAGCACTGCAGCCAATTGGCTGCATACATTGATTGAGGCAAAATTTTCCAATGGCCATAGATATTGAATCGAAATTCGTATGGTCCCTACTGAACCAGCCGAATTTCGATCCATCTATGGCCAGCTGAAATCGAACTATTCTTTATAATGTTTTCTTCCCCCCCCCCCCTCCATCCTATTCTGCCTAACCTGTATAAAGAAATATATGCGTACTTACTTATTTTTATTCACATGATCCTACAGCTCTGACTCCCCTGTGTCAGTAAGCAGCTGCTGCAGGGGAGAGGAGGGAGTGCCAACAACCAGGGCCGTCTTTAATATTGATTGGACCCTGGGCAAATATTTTCTTGGGCCCTCCCGAATCCACTTGTCAACTATTTTCAGGCAGTGTAGGTTCAAGGGGCAACTTCTTTGGGCCCCACAACAATGACTGGGCTCGGGGCAGCTGCCCCTTTTGCCCTGACTTAAAGATGGCCCTGCCAACAACGGCTGGGCCATGGGAGCCCATGCGTGAAGTCACGGCTTCCAGAATTCAAAGCCATTGTCCAGCACCTACTGAGCCAGAGCTGTGGGGTCACGTGACAGGATCATAGAGGATTAAAAATACGTAAGTACATAGATCTTCCTTACACAGGCTAGGCAGGATAGGTAGAAGGAGGGGGAAGGAACATTTTTAATAGTTAGACTTGAATTAATGTACATTATTTGGTGCCTTTTAATATTTGTGTCAAATTTGTTTACATTCGTTACAGGCATACAACCCAATACTTAGTGTAAGTGACTTGATTGGACTTTGTTGGGTCCACTTTTAAGAGAAAACAAGTTTGTATCATAAACATAATACAGAAAAACAGTAAGTTTCTGCAGTTGCTTAGTTAATGTGGCCCCAAAAAAACAAGGACTGTCCTTTCATCACATGCTCAGTGCATATGAAAGATGACTGACTTGTACAGTCCCCGAAAGACCTGCCACCATCCTTAGTCTATAATGAGATCTGTATATGGTTACCTTAAATTTTATAATCTTGAGAATTTTAGTTTACATAATTATACGAAATATCTGGCACATTCGTATCTTTATTAAGCTTGCTCAAGGCAATCTCCCTGCATATTTAACATATTTTAAGAGAAAATAACCCAATAAAACAAAGTAACTTTGCTAATGTAGAAAGACCTTTTGGATGTTTTTTACTGGAAATGTTGCCAATAACTGAAGTCACCCTAATTCAATAAATTTGATGGAGATTAAAGTCTATGTACAGCCAAAATTTTCTTTAGGTTTTGGACAGAGAGTGGATGGATTGGATCCCCTGTCTGTGTCCCAACTAGGCAGCCAGTGGCGGTGCGTCCATAGTGGGCGCAGGAGCGCCGCCCCCTCTCTCCTGCACCTGTCAATCTCCAATAGATAGATTCATGCATTGCATGAATCTATCCATTGTCGCCGCTGCCGCCCACTATTCAGGTGTCCGGCCCCCTGTTAAGCGCCGGCCATCCGAATTACAGCGACAGGTGTGTTTTGAAAGTGCCTGATTAGAGCCATAGGCTCTAATAGGCTTCCTGATTAGAGCCTGTGGGCTTTAATAGGCTTCCAAATTGTTAAACAGCAGGTGCACTGTTTAAACAGTGCTGTGTTAGGGAATCGCTTCGCTAACACTGACCCACCTCTCAGCCAATCAGGTGCACTGGGTCTGGTTACCGGTCACCTGATTGGTTGAAGTGACAGGCGCTGTGATTGGATGTCTATCAGGCGGAAATGACATCAGAAATGACATTGGAGACGGGAGAAGACATCGAGGACTCGGAGGGAGCATGGAGGAGGACGGCGCTGACCCGAGAAAGGTAAGTGCCGGGCGGGGCGGGGAAACTGGCTGCATTTGATGGGGAAACTGGCTGCATTTGAAGGGGAAACTGGCATCATTTGAAGGGGCAAACTGGTAGCGTTTTATGGGGCAAACTGGCTGCATTTGATGGGGCAAACTGGCGGCAATTGATGGGACAAACTGGTGGCAATTGATGGGCACAGTGGCGGCAATTGATGGGCACCGTGGCTGCGTTTGATGGGCACAGTGGCTGCGTTTGATGGGCACAGTGGCTGCAATTGATGTTTTGTTTTGTTTTTTCAGTTTGTTTGCACCCCTCCAAATTTTGAGCACCAGCCGCTACTGCTAGGCAGTGTCACCTTCTCTCTTTGTCCTGTTGATGGAAAGTAAAAGAAGATCCAAAATGTTACAGTTTTCACCAAAACAGGAGTAGATGGTAAGTCTTCCAGTGAAAGAGTAATAAGGCAAGTCAACCAGCGCAAATAAAACTAACACAGAACCGCAGCTGAACACTGAGGGTCAAATTATCAAATCCCCAAATAGACTAGTATAAAAAGCAGTGCAGCGCAAAAAAACAAAATAAAAGACAGTAACTATACAAATAATGAAAAAGGCAATGGGAAAAAAAGTCCATAGAGTATCACTGTAAAAACCAAAGCAAGTGTCCAGAAAGAAGTGACTCCTTAAACATCAGATAGTGACTGTGTGATTTTTCCTCCACCAACAAGAATGGTTTGCAGCTCACCTCAGAACATGGACCCCTGAACTAGTCAGTCAGGTCATGTAAGCAGTTTCCCTCACTGGGAATAAATAGCCAAGGAAGAACAAGATCAGCCAGACAATACGATGGGAGGAACTTCAGTAGATACAGAGACTTCTTCAGTTGACACAGTGACTTCTTTAGTAGATATGGTAACTTCTTCAGAAGATACATTGCTTTCTTCAGTGGATACAGTGACTTCATCTGTTGATTCAGTGACTTCTTCAGGCGTTACAGTGACTTCTTCTGGAGCTACAGTGACTTCTTTTGTAGCTACAGTGACTTCCTCTGTGGATAAAGTGACTTCCTCAGTGGATACAGTGACTTCTTCACTAGCTACAGTGACTTCTTCAGTTGATACAGTGATTCTTCAGTAGCTACAGTAACTTCTTCAGGAGTTACAGTGACTTTTTTTTTAGTAGCTATAGGGACTTCTTTAGTATCTACAGTGACTTTCCAATCTTCTGCTGAGAAATTTACAATCCAAAATTTTAATATGTTTTTGTCACTGGAGTTGTTCAAATCACATAGACTCAAGGAATGGGAGGAGGTGAGGTCAGAGCAGTGACCACACGGACAAATAATTGTAAAGTGAAAAATCAATACAAATAAAAGAAATGTCTACATATGATAAATTAAAAGGTAGACCTTCCAGGTGTTTAGTGACTCCTCTATATCATTGAAGGTCCTTTTTCAGCTGTATTCCACCTAGACTAGATATCATTATATTAGGTTCCCTGGTTCCTCAGGAATCCCTGGTTATCACCAGACCTGGTTTCACAATTGGAAGATTTCCCATCTATTCCTGTTCTGGTGACAACCCAAAATTTGGGATTTTTCCACTTTCACTCTCGGTGATAATGGTCACCAGGACAAATAGAGAGGATAAATCTCCTTAACAGGGACACAGAGAACAAAAAAAAACGACAGGGGTTCTCATTCTTCTCACTCTATCCAAAACTATAAAAAAAAGTTTTCAGTTATACTTTAAACCACCTCCCACCCGGCCACTGCACATATACGGCCGGGTGGATGCTTCCTCCTTCTGAGTGGAAATTCAGGAACGTCCCTCAGAAAAAGGGGGATCGCGCGTGCCCGCGCAGCGGCGCGATCCCGATGCGCTCGTGTCACCTGAACACGGCCCATCTCCGAACGGCAGGAGGGCTCTGTGATTGGCCCTCCTGATCACATGACGGCTGTGTCCAATCACAGTCATCATGTGATGTAAAAAGAGAGCCGGTTGCTAGGCGATCGGCTTTTCTCTCCTCACATGGAAGTTTTCAGTGAGGAGAGGAGAGCAGATCTCTGCAGCCGGCCGGTGACTAGTGAGTTTGAGCTGTTTTTTACAGCTTTTTACACATTGATCATCAGCCTAGTGTCCCCACACAATGTAAACACACAAAGTCCCCAAAATAGTGCCCCCAAAGCACATGTCCCCACACACATGTCCCCACACAGTAAAAAACCTGTCCCCCCACATATGTAACAGTAAAATCAGATGTCCCAATGATTATCTGCACACATATGTCCGTGATCACCTGCGCACACCTGTACATGATCATCTGCGTACATCTGTCCGTGATCACACAAACCAATTATTATACACTTTACAGGATTTTTTTTTACCAAAGACATGTAGCAGAATATATTTTGGCTTAAATTTATGACAAAATTCAATTTTATCGTCAAAAGTGTCCGATGTGTCCGCCATAATGTCGCAGTCACGATAAAAATCGCTGATCGCCGCCATAAAACTATTCCCTATTTTGTAGACGCTAGAACTTTTGCGCAAACCAATCCATAAACGCTTATTGCGATTTTTGTTTTACCAAAAATATGTAGAAGAATACGTATCGGCCTAAACTGAGGAAAAAAAATGTTTTTTTATATATTTTTTGGGGATATTTATTATAGCAAAAAGTAAAAAATATTGCTTTTTTTTCAAAATTGTCGCTTTTTTGTTTATAGCGCAAAAAATAAAAACCGCAGAGGTGATCAAATACCACCAAAAGAAAGCTCTATTTGTGGGGAAAAAAAACATCAATTTTGTTTGGGAGCCACGTCGCACGACCGCGCAATTGTCAGTTAAAGCGACGCAGTGCCGAATCGCAAAAAGTGCTCTGGTCTTTGGGCAGCCAAATGGTCCGGGGCTGAAGTGCTTAAAATAGAAAGAAGAAAATATTGTTTTTTTTCCACATTTCCGCTCTTTTTTCACTTATATCGCAAAAAATAAAAAACGGAGTCGTGAATAAATACCACCAAAAGAAAGCTCTATTTGTGTGAACAAAATGATAAAAATTTAATTTGGGTACAGCCAGGCCTTTTTTTCTCAGAGAATAGGTGCAGGAACCCACCCTCCCCAGTCAACTCTCCGCCCCCGACCCCATCCCCTTTCTGACCCCAACCCTGCCCCCAAACCCCACCCCCTCCCGCCCCCAATCTCACCATTCCTTGAGGAAGAGAAGTAAAGTCATGCCGAAAAAAGGGTGTGGTCAAGGCACAGAACTGAGTTTCGCACACAATTCAAGGTTCAGGAAGGTGTAACACACAGAGTACTGGACTCAGGAGTGCATAACACACAGAAGTACATATTGTGCAGTGCTGAGGAGTGTGTTTCACACATTGTGCAGAAAAAAATTTGCATTCCCATCCTCAGCTCACCCTCTGTCAACATGTCACCTCTGCACCTCATCCACAGATTGTCTCTCTGCCCCTCCACATGTCACCTCTGCACAACCCATCCACAGATTGTCTCTCTGCCCCTCCACATGTCACCTCTGCACCTCATCCACAGATTGTCTCTCTGCCCCTCCACATGTCACCTCTGCACCTCATCCACAGATTGTCTCTCTGCCCCTCCACATGTCACCTCTGCACAACCCATCCACAGACTATCTCTCCTCTGCACAACCCATCCACAGACTATCTCTCCTCTGCACAACCCATCCACAGACTATCTCACCTCTGCACAACCCATCCACAGACTATTTCACCTCTGCACAACCCATCCACAGACTGTCTCTCCTCTGCACAACCCATCCACAGACTATCTCTCCTCTGCGCAACCCATCCACAGACTATCTCTCCTGTGCACAACCCATCCACAGACTATCTCTCCTGTGCACAACCCATCCACAGACTATCTCTCCTCTGCACAACCCATCCACAGACTATCTCTCCTCTGCGCAACCCATCCACAGACTAGCTCACCTCTGCGCAACCCATCCACAGACTATCTCTCCTCTGCGCAACCCATCCACAGACTATCTCTCCTCTGTGCAACCCATCCACAGACTATCTCTCCTGTGCACAACCCATCCACAGACTATCTCTCCTGTGCACAACCCATCCACAGACTATCTCTCCTGTGCACAACCCATCCACAGACTATCTCTCCTGTGCACAACCCATCCATAGACTATCTCCTATGCACAACCCATCCACAGACTATCTCTCTGCCCCTCCACATGTCACCTCTGCACCCCTATCTACAGCTCCCCTTAATCCATAGCTCCCCCACAGCTCTCACTGTGTCCAATCTAAATCTAATCTTCATCCTCGGTGTCTTCACAGCTGTCTCTCTGCACAGCCACCCCTCTGGCTCCCCCCTTCCTCCCCCCTTTCCCTTCGCAGCTCTTTCACCTAGCCATGGTCTGTAACACACGGGTTATCTTCATGGCAATAGAACGGTGCAGCCGGTGTTCTAACAGTATGGGTCCCCCTATCAGATAGTGCCCGGGTTGGACTGCGCATGCGCAATCGGAGATCACGGAAATCTCCGAGACGAAACATCTATTACATCAGCTGTTGTTGGAGCATGCGCAGTTAACACGCGCTCGCTCCTGCCGCTCGTTCTATCAGATGGGGGACCCATCTAGATAGTTCAGCGCTGGCTGCGCTCAACTCAATACAGCAAGGGGTGGGTTGTTTATAAAAAAGGGGCGGGTGTATTATTGAGGACCCATCTCGATAGAAGAGCGCTGGCCGCGCTCAGTCAAATACAGCAAGGGGCAGATATAATTCTAAGAGCCCGTGCTCACTGAATAAAATAAACACTGCATCCTCTAAAAAATGTCTGCTCTATAATACACCCGCCCCTTTTATTTGATTTAGCACGGCCAGCGCTGTTCTATCTATCGAGGTGGGTCTCACATGTGATAGAACGAGCGGCGGGAGCGAGCGCCAACAGCTGATTGAACAGATGTTTATTTTCGGACATTTCGGTGAAATGGGACTGCGGATGCCCATTGCAATCCGGGCACTATCTTATAGGGGACCCAGAATGATAGGACACTGGCTCAGTTATGTTAGGTAGAACATTCTACTGTGCAGTCTCCTCTCTGTACAGCGCCACCTGTCATCTCAGTGTAGCACAGAGCTGAGGAGGACTTTCACATCGCTTCACTCGGCTCCGTGCTACACTAAGCTGGCAGGCAGCAGGCAGGGACAGAAGATACCTCTGGATGCCCCTGAAGAAAAAACTTGCGGCGTCTGAACCCAGGGCACCTATTAACAGGTGTGGGGAAGGTGCCCTGGGCGCCGGCGTAAGCACAAAGCTGGTGGAGGAAGTAATATAGAAAACTTCCTCTACCGGCTTCAGTGTTGAGTGACAGCCTTAAAAGAAGAGGTGGCGGAACGCCGTTCCGCCCCGTTCCGCCCCGTTCCAGCTGAAAAAAAGCCCTGGGTACAGCGTAGCATGACCGCGCAATTGTCATTGAAAGTGCGAGAGCGCTGAAAGCTGAAAATTGGTCTGGGAAGGAAGGGGATGAAAGTGCCCAGTATTGAAGTGGTTAAAATGTCACTAAACCTAAATCATAAAGAACTATTAATAATGCAGTATTACATGCTGTTCATACTCTTGCAGTCACTATGTGACTGAATTTCTGTATTCTGCAAAAAATCTGATTGATCCTGCTGCTCTCTATCTCCCCCTTCTGTCCATGTCTCCAATGCAGCTATGGATTTTGCAGCTGTGGTGGCAACTCTGCACACGCTCAGTTTTCAGTGAGTTTTTATGCTGAGCATTTCCTCCCTATCACATCTGAGCAGCCCATGTGAATATAGAGTTACACATGTGGGCATATACACAGTGGTAAATGACAGCCCACTCCCTCCTCCTCCATGCCCACTAACCATCCAAACACAATGGGGGTGGGATATTACATGTCGATTGATGGAGGCTTCACCTCCCTCTTATTCTAAGACACAGACTGAAGGGGAAACACAGCCTGTGACTGGCAGAAATATGCCCACATCATGTTATTTCCACAAAATAATAATGATTTGATTTCGAATATACACTATATTACCAAAAGTATTGGGACGCCTGCCTTTACACACAGATGAACTTTAATGGTATCCCAGTCTTAGTCTGTAGGGTTCAATATTGAGTTGGCCCACCCTTTGCAGCTATAACAGCTTAAACTCTTCTGGGAAGGCTGTCCACAAGGTTTAGAAGGGTGTCTATGAGAACTTTTGACCATTCTTCCAGAAGCACATTTCTGAGGTCAGGCACTGATGTTGGATGAGAAGGCCTGGCTCACAGTCTCCGCTCTAATTCATTCCAAAGGTGTTCTATCGGGTTGAGGTCCGGACTCTGTGTATAAACATATTGGTGAAGAAATTTGATTTTTTTTTTAAAAATATTGGATATGTTTTATAGCATAAAGTAAACAATATTGTTTTTTTTTTTCAAAATTGTCATTCTTTTTTTATTTATAGTGCAAATAATAAATAAAAACCGTAGAGGTGATCAAATAACACCAAAAAAAGCTCTATTTGTGGGGAAAAAAGGGCGTCAATTTTATTTGGGTACAGCGTCACACATCGCAATTGTTAGTTAAAGTAATGCAGTGCTGTATCGCAAAAAAGTGCTCTGGTCAGGAAGGGGGGTAAATCTTCTGGAGCTGAAGTGGTTAAAGGAGTTGTAAAGGCAGAAGTTTTTTTTTATCTTAAAGCATTCTATGCATTTGATTGTAGCAGCCTCCCCAGCAACCCCCTAATACTTACCTGAGCCCCCTCTCTCTCCAGCGATGTCCACGAATATCTAAGCCGTCCGGGATACTCCTCCTGATTGGCTGAGACACAGCAGCGGCACCATTGGCTCCTGTGGCTGTCAATCAAAGTGAGTCAGCCGATTAGGGGGAGAGGGGGCAGGGCCGGGTCAGGGCTCCGTGTCCGAATGGACACACAGAGCTGTGATTCGGCTTGGGTGCCCCCATAGGAATCTGCTGACTGTGGGGGCACAGGAGGAGGGAGGGGCCAGGAGCAGCAAAGAGGGAAGAAGAGGATCGGGGCTGCTCGGTGCAAAACCAACTGCACAGGGGAGGTAACTAAGTATAACATGTTTTTTTTTTTTTTTTGTTATTTAAACGAGACTTTACAATCACTTTAATGCTGAATAGGAATAAAATAAGCAAGCATTGTCTAAATCCATTCAAGTGTATTCTTCTTGGATCTCAGTGTGCTTTGTGTATTTCTTCCAGATCTATGCAGTAATCCAGTGCATACCTCACAACTTTCTGAGATGGAAATGAGGGACACCTACCAGCAAAAGTATGCAGGCATAGGACACACCCCCTGCCACACCCCCTTAAAGGAGAATTGTACAAAATACAAGATTGGTTAAACCCACAAGGGCTTTTTTTACCACTATTATTCATTTATATTGGCTTTTGGATTTTACAAATGCAGCAATTTAGAATTTGGATGGAAGGTTTAGCGCTGGGAAACACGTTTTGATAGATAAAAAGTTCATTTTTTCCACATCTATTTAGATCAATCCAAAATGAGGGACAAATGAGGAGGAAAGAGGGACAGAGGGACATTGTTCCAAATCAGGGACCGCTCACTAACTCTCTCTCTCCTTGTGCAAGGGGACTGGTCTTGTCTCCGCCCCCTCCTGTAGTTTCCTGCAGTTGGCCTGTAGTGGGTGGAGCTTGCTGGGTCCCCCCAACAGCTCTGCTCCCTGCACAGGCTATGTACAGCACAGTGATGGTGTCACTGCTACTTTTACAAGGTAATATCTGGGTTTCTAAAGAACATTAAGTGAACAGTAAGTGCATTTGTATCCTTTTTGGCTGATGGGAAATATATTTAGATGAAAGCTTTTCTGCATTGAGTTCAGCCTGACAGAAAATATAAGACAAGGTGTGTACAAGAGATGGTGCCAGCTGAACTTCCGCCCCCCCCCCCACTCCCCAGGGCTTGTGACACTGCTTCATGGGTCTGGGGGAGGAGTGTGGGTTCCTTGGATCCAGGCCGGCCAGTCAACAGGTTGGCGCCAGTTGTGCTTCCGCCCTCTTTGGTCCACTGCTCGCTAAATTGGTGACGGTCGCACTTCCACCCTTTCCAAGCAACTTTGGCTGTGTAGGGGCAGCGCCACCCCTCAAGCAACTGGGGAAGACCATGGGAGGTGGGCAACAAGGATAAAATGCAGGTGAGGGTTTGTCCAGAGGTAAGGGGCAAAGCATACTTCCCACTAATGACTATGCCCGACCCCTATGACTAAGCCCTGTGTGTCGAGTGAAACGCATCAGTGGGCATAGCCTGGGAGGAGCAGAAGCTGAGGCTTTTCATGATCTTTACCCAACACACGGGCTAATTGGTGTCTTTCTGCTTTACTACTATCTATTGCGCTTGGATGGACTCTGCCGGCACCCAGATCACAGTGGGTCACTGGAGCTTTACCATCAGTGCTTGGAATGGCACTATAAGTTATTTTATGTGATATGCCCACACTAGTTGGCTTTACCTTTCATCTTGCTACGAAAGTGATGTCACGTGCCGGGGGCTAAAATGTTTTTTAAAACATGTAAACTAAAAAATGTAAAAAGTGGTTTCAAGATTGCCTTTGTGAAGGGGGTGGTGGGAGGACAGTGGGGGTTGGGGGGGGGGCAGCAAAATGCACCTTCGCCTAAGTAGACAAAAATCCTTGCGTGGAAGGATTATATAAATATCTATTGGTTCTTTTCTTTTCCAACAATCCCAGCATGGGCGGCCCATCAATAAGGGGCGCCCGGGCGCCGCCCCCTCTCTCTAGGCCACCCCCTATATGCAATGGATAAATTCATGCATAGCATGAATCTATCCATGGCCGCCGCCGCCACCCCCTATTCGTGTGTCCGGACCTTTTCAGGTCACCGGGCACAGGAATTACAGTATTTTTTTAAGCACCTGCTTAGAGCTTCAAAATTGGGTGGGCTCGGGATGCAGAGAGTGTGACTGGAGCCAACCCAGGTGTATTCATTCGCTGATACCCATCGCCCGATTGGCTGAAAGGACAGGCGATCCTATTGGACGCCTAAGAGGAGGGGATAAGACGCACGGGGGAAGCGAGGAGGAGAAGAGCCACTGGCTGATGCCTGGATGCCCGATCCCTGCCACTCCTCGGATGCCGATCCCAGCAGCTGCTCTTCGGATGCCTGCAAATGCCCAATCTCCGCCGATGCCCGCCGCCTAGATGGGGTGAGTGCCGGTGGACTGGAGCCAACCCAGGTGTATTCATTCGCTGATACCCATCACCCAATTGGCTGAAAGAACAGGCGATCCTATTGGATGCCTAGGAGGAGGGGATAAGATGCACGGGGGAAGCGAGGAGGAGAAGAGCCACTGGCTGATGCCTGGATGCCCGATTCCTTGCCACTCCTCGGATGCCCAATCCCAGCAGCTGCTCTTCGGATGCCCGCCGATGCCCAATCACCGCCGATGCACGCCGCCTAGATGGGGTGAGTGCCGGTGGACTGGAAGCAACCCAGGTGCAACCCAGGTGTATTCATTCGCTGATACCCATCACCCGATTGGCTGAAAGGACAGGCAATCCTATTGAACGCCTAGGAGGAGGGGATAAGATGCACGGGGGAAGCGAGGAGGAGAAGAGCCACTGGCTGATGCCTGGATGCCCGATTCCTGCCACTCCTCGGATGCCCGATCCCAGCAGCTGCTCTTTGGATGCCCGCCGATGCCCAATCTCTGCCGATGCCCGCCGCCTAGATGGGGTGAGTGCCGGTGGACCGACCGGCAGACAGCGGGGGGGGGGATGTGGAGCCGATGCCTCGGATACCCACCGATGCCTGCTTCTCCTCGGATGCCCACCAATGCCTGCCACCTAGATGGGGTAAGTGCTGGTGGACCGACCGGCAGACAGCGGGGGGGTTTTGAGTTACCGCGGGGGGGTTTTGTTTTTTTGCCGCCCCCCCAATCAAAGAACCACCAGCCGCCACTGAATCTCAGTTTCTCAAGTGACCCCTTGGGAATATGAATTGCCCACCCCCTGAGCTAGACCAAGGTCCGTGTAGGAATTTCAAGGCATTACTTTCAGTTTTGACCGGAGTGTACCGTTAAATAGAATAGGAGTAGGCCGGTCTCTAGCCGGCATGTCCTGAGTTTTCCATGGCTCCGGGCTGCACACATCATGAATTGGTCTGTGCCATCACTCTTATCCTAATGGACTCGCAGTGGCCTCCAGTGCCAGCTACACCTACTGCCTCCAATTTTCCTTTTATTCAATAAAGATGATGGAAAGTACAATGGCCTGTCTTTGATTTCTCCATCCTGACAAAACCGAAGAGAAAGAAAAAAAAAAAAACGGGGTTTACGCTCCTTACATGCAGGGAATGCGCTCACATGTGTTCCCAGCAGAACGCGGGGCCCTGGCGTCCAAAGCCGCTCCATAATGGTGGATGTCAGCTCGCCGTTCCACTCAATTTCCTGCGAGGATCTTAAAACTTGTCTTAGGGAGGCCGAGGAGCCAATCAGCCCTTCTCCCCGCACGCAGCTGCTATGAAATCCTGATCCGACTTCTCCGAGAGGCAAATCTACAGCAGATGTCCACCTAAGTGTTCGTTTATTTGTAGCAGCCGAAATCATCAGCTCGCGGGCCGCGGCGGGGAGAAAATGAGCGCCGAGAGGAAATGGGACTTTTAAGCCGCTCTTTGGAAGACTGCTCTTACATCAATAGGGTTTTCAAGGCGAGCGGGACCCACCTCACAGTGTTTGTGTGCCTTCATTAAAAGAGAGATGGAGTCGGAAAATTAAATACGCCAAAGGAGAAAGGGCTGGGGGGGGGGGGGGGGGGTAAATGTGTTCATTAAAGGGTGCGTCCACCCAAAAAAAAAAAAAATCTGATTTGGGTGGACTCAAAGTGTATCTAAATCTAAGGCTCACTCAAACCTCAGTGTAGCGAAAATGTGCGTTTCTGCCCACGTTTTTGGGAGCGCGCAAAAAAATGCTAAAACGCGAGCCGTGCTTGTGGCGCCTTTATTTCTTAGTGCCACCCTAACCACTTTAAGACTAGCCCATTTTCTGACATTTGTTGCTTACAAGTTAAAATCAGTATTTTTTGCTAGAAAATTATTTAGAGACCCCCAAACAATATATATATAGATATATCTATATATATTTTAGCAGAGACCACAGAGAATAAAATGGCGATCATTGCAATATTTTATGTCACACTGTATTTGCGCAGCGGTCTTTCAAAATGCAATTTTTATGCTAAAAAATACACTTTAGTGAATTAAAAAAATTAAATAAACAGTAACGTTAGCCCAATTTTTTTTTTAACCACTTGGCTACTGGCAACTTTAACCCCCTTCCTGCCCAGGCCAATTTATAGCTTTCAGCGCTGTCGCACTTTGAATGGCAATTGCGCCGTCATGCAACACTGTACCCATATCATTTCTTCTGTCCATTTTTTCATACAAATAGAGCTTTCTTTTGGTGGTATTTAATCACTGTTGGGTTTTTTTTTCTTTTTTTCTTTTTTTTTGCTAAATAAATGAAAAAAGACCAAAAATGTTGAAAAGAAAATATGTTTTTCATAGTTCGTTATAAGATTTTGCAAATAGGTAATTTTTCTCCTTCACTCATGTGCGCTGATGAGGCGGCACTGATGGGCACTGATATGCTACACAGATGGGCACTGATATGCTTCACTGATGGGCACTGATGAGACGGCACTGATGGACACTGATAAGCTGCACTGATGGGCACTGATAGGCTGCACTGATGGGCACTGATGAGACGGCACTGATGGACACTGATAAGCTGCACTGATGGCCACTGATAGGCTGCACTGATGGGCACTGATGAGGCGTCACTGATGAGCACTGATATGCTGCACTGATGGGCACTGATTGCTGCACTGATGGGCACTGATGAGGCAGCACTGATGGGCACTGATATTCTGCACTGATGGGCACTGATGGGCACTAATAAAGAGGCACTGATGAAGATGCACTGATAGGTAGCACTAATAGGCACTGATAGGTGGCTCTGATGGGCACTGATAGGCGGCACTGATGGGCACTGATTAGCAGCACTGATGGGCACTGATAGGATGCACCGATGGGCACTGATAGGTGACACTGATGAGGAGGCACTGATGGGCACTAATTGGCAGCACTGATGGGCACTGATAGGTGGCACCGATGAGGAGGCCCTGATGGGCACTAATTGGCAGCACTGATGGGCACTGATTGGCGGCACTGATGAGGAGGCCCTGATGGGCACTGATTGGAAGCACCGATGAGCACAGATTTGCAGCACTGACAGGCACTGACAGGACTGCACTGATAATCAGGATTAGACCAGGATAAGTGAACATTTTCATGGTGCATCCTACACAAATGATAAAAAAAATTCAAATGTGTCTAAACACTTTAAATATGTCCACTCATCTTTTCTTTTTTTTTACAACTTGGAAAGGGTAAAACAAAATCCTGTCGAGAAGAAGACAACCACCGTAGGCTCTTGGAGAGAGAAGTATGGTGGATTTTTAACCTCAAAACTAGAATGCCTTTTGGTTTGAACTTTCGTTATGATGTGGATCTTTTTCTTCGATAATTTTCTGTTGATATTGTATTCTTTTGTTGTTTCTTTTTGTCCATTCATTTTTGTTTAGATCCACAATTCTGATACCGTGTTTCCCCGAAAATAAGACCTACCCCGAAAATAAGACCTAGCGTTATTTTCCAGAAGTGCTGCAATATAAGCCTTACCCCGAAAATAAGCCCTTGTTTAAAATGCTTGTAAAATCCTATAATCCACTCTATTACAGTAGTATATAATGTACAATGTGTGCGTTTCTGTAATATAATTGCGGGGAAGAGAGTTCCGGCAGGTCACAGAAGCGCAGAGCGGCGCTATAACCTTGGTATTTGCCACAATTATATTGCAGAAACACACACATTGTACATTATATAATACTGTAATAGAGTGGATTCTAGAATTTCACACTGGGGATTCCTGTGAGGAAGAGAGAGAGAGGGGGAGAGAAGACAGCACATTACATGGTAAGACCTACCCCGAAAATAAGCCCTACTGTGTCTTTTGTTGCCAAAATTAATATAAGACCCGGGCTTATTTTTGGAGAAACACGGTACATGGGTGTTGCCAAATGCAAACTTTCCTGCAATACTACACCTGCAGTAGAGACTCCAAATTGTATAATTAATGTAATTAATTAGTGTGGGGGGTGGACCCTTCCTTGTATATATATGTCTTGAATTTTATTTTAATCTGTGTTGTGATCAAGACTTACTGCCGAAACACGTTCGCCATTTGCTTTTACTCATGGTCATGTATCAATAAAGCATTCAGAAGGATTTTCGGAGTTGCCAGTTCTTTCATATATTGGGTTATTATTAATTAGCATATATGACTGTCCCCTATATGTGTCTATTAGAAGTTACAGTATTACAAGTATAGTTATAAGTTATACATTGAGACAAAGTTTACCTTTACCCTACAACGCTGAATATATTAATTACATGCAGCAGAGAGCAGATCACCTTTTATTCAATAACTTATCAAGTCGATATGAATAAATTAGATCACACTGCAACATTGTAACTTTGTAGCACAAGGCGAGGGGCTGAAAATCTCCGTGAAAGGTAATTGAAAACTGTCTGGGGGTGTTACAGTGGCACATAAAAAATATATAATGAACAAAAATTATGTAAACAAAATAATATATATATAGAATAAAATAGTATATAATATAATAGTATAATCATAAAACAAAATATAATGTGATCAAATAATACATAAATAAATAAAAAATGTATTAAAATGTAAAATATAAAGTGAAATAATAATAATTTAATAAAATAATAAATCATAAAATATAAATATAATAATAGAATATAAAATAGAATAAAGAATATAATAATGAAATTAAAATAATGTAATAAAATATAGATACATTTTAACATAATTAAAAAATATATAAAGTAATAACATAATAAATAATAAAATAAAATAAATAATATATCATGTACATAACTACATAAATAATGTACATAACTACATAAATAAATAAAAAATACAATAAAATATAAGATAAAATATAAAGTGAAATAAATATAATGTAATAAAATAAAAGATAATACAATAATGAAATAAGTCAAAAATAATATAATAAAATAAAATAAAAAAACATATATAATAATAAAATAAACATAATGTAATAAAATAAAGATCCATTTTAACATAAAGTAAAACAAATATAAAGTAAAAAAGAATAATGTAATAAAATAATAAATAATAAAATAAAATAAATAATATATAATGTACATAACTAAATAAATAATAGATATGTACATAAAAACATAAATAAATAAAAAAATTAAAATGCAAGAAAAAATATAAAGTGAAATAAGTATAGTGTAATAAAATATTAAATATATAAATAAAACATAATACAATAATAAAATATATAAAATATAATATAAAAATAAAACAAAAAAAATGATAATAAAATAAAAATAATGTAATAAAATATAGGTCGATTTTAACGCAAAGTAAAATAAATATAAAGAAATCAAATAATAAATAATAACATTTATAAATAATATATCATGTACATTACTACATAGATAATGTACATAACTACATAAATAAATAAAAAATACATTAAAATGTAAAATAAAATATAAAGTGAAATAAATATAATGTAATTAAATAACAAATAATAAAATAAAACATAATACAATAATGAAATAAAAAATAAAAATAAAATAAAAATATAACAATGATACAAACATAATGTAATAAAATATTGATCCATTTAACAATAAAGTAAAATAAATATAAAGTAAAATAAATATAATGTAATAAAATAATAAAAAATAAAATAAAATAAATAATATATCATGTACATAACTACATAAATAATATATATGTACATAGCTACATAAATAATGTATGTAACTACATAAATACATAAATAAATAAAAATAAATAAAAATACAAGCTAAAAAATAAAGTGAAATAAGTATAATGTAATGAAATATTAAATATATAAATAAAAGATAATACAATACTAAAATAAAATATAATACAAAAAATAACAATAAAATAAAAATAATGTAATAAAATATAGGTTGATTTTAACATAAAGTAAAATAATATAAATTGAAAAAATATAATGTAATAAAATAATGAATAATAAAATAAATAATGTATAATGTAAAAAAAACATATATAGTAATAAAAAAAAGTAATAAATTATAGGTCCATTTTAACATGTATATTTAAAAAAAAAAAAAAAAAAGAATAATAAAGGTTATAGTGTCCCTTTGTGGTAAAGCAGTATAGGTGTTGCATCCAGGTATGGTGGCTGTGCTCATGTCACTGGCTGTGTTAGAGGCCACCGAGGAGTTCTGAACTGGCTGACGTTGTTTAGAATAGGTGGAAGGTCTATGACACGAGCCATCTGGCTAAGGTGAAGCCATTTCTTTATCAGCAATGGAGTAACAACAAACAGGCCTCCCAAACTGGATGGGGCTCATTTTTCTCAGGTAGTGGATTATCTGCCAGTATCAATCACCTCCTCTTATCACATCTGCCCTGTCACGGCTGCATTAGTCTTCTGTATTGCTGAGTCAGTTGTCAGTGGAGGGCCCTGAAATCGCACACCTTCCTTAAAAGTATGTTCCTGTCAAAACTGAAATCAGAGGCTTGAGATGCAACCAGGACACACAGACTACAAGCTCGTGGTTAAAGCTGAACTTTAATCTGCTTATATTTTGCCTTCTCTGGTAATTCAGTTTTTTTTTTATGTTCCAGCCCTGCCTACTCTATCACAGTTTACTGCAGGGCCGTCTTAATAGCATCATGGGCCCCTGGGCAAAGCAATGCACTGGGCCCCTACCAGCCTGCCCCAATTTACGCACCTACTCTCAAGAATTAAAGTATAAATAGTTGATAGAATTAAACATATATTTATTAGTACTTTCAATAAAATCGATTTTAAACAATATAAAAAAGCATTCCATAAATCAATGACTAATCAACACAAAGGGCACAGTACAGGGGTAGAGGCAGAAGGGCACAGTACAGGGGTGGAGGCAGAAGGGCACAGTACAGGGAGGTTCAGAGGTAATGGGATCAGGAGGGCACAGTACAGGGAGGTCACAATACTGGGATCAGGAGGGCACAGTACAGGGAGGTCCGGAGGTAATGGGATCAGGAGGGCACAGTACAGGTTTCAAGACGCTGCTCAGGACACGGCCATCTCGGGACAGGTAAGTAGAAAGCGTGACTGGCCCGGCAAATCCGGGACAGTTGGCAAATATGATGTAATGCAAGACAATTATGGGGCCCCCATGCACCTGGGCAGGGCCGCCATCAGGAATCTTGGGGCCCCTTACACAGCTTCAGACATGGGGCCCCCCCCTGGAGCAAATTGAGAAGCGGGGGGGGGGGGGTGCCACGAATTGAGAAGCAGGGAGTTTGGGTGCTGACAAACACAAAAAAAACAAAAGAAAGGGGGGTTGCCATCCAGGGCCCTGGGGACCTCCTGGGCCCCTTACAAAAAAAAAAAAAAATTATAAAAAAAAAATAATAATAATCATTTTTATTAAAAAAAAAAAAAAAGAGGGAGGTTTCCATCCTGGGCCATGGGGACCTCTGGGCCCCTTACAAAAAATAAAAAATAAAAAATAAAATAAAATAAATAAATAAATAAAAATGTAATAAAAAAATATATACCGGTAATAATTAATTTTTATTAAAAATAAATAAAAAAAGGGAGGTTTCCATCCGGGGCCCTGGGGACCTCTGGGCCCCTTACAAAAAAAAAATAAGAAAAAAAAAAAATAAATAAAATTTTAATAAAAAAATTAATAATAAAAAAAATTATAAAAAAAATACAAAAAAGGGGGGTTGACATTCGGGGCCCTGGGGAACTCCGGGCCCCTGGGGACCTCTGGGCCCCTTACAAAAAAAAGGGGGGCCATCCGGGCCCCTGGGGACCTCCGGTCCCCTTACAGGTGTACTGCCTGTACCCCCCTGATGGCGGCCCTGCACCTGGGGCCCCTGGGCAGTGCCCAAGGGTGCCCATGCATTAAGACGGCCCTGGTTTACTGACTACGATGTCCATTACAATCACACAGGGAACTCCAACATATATAGAGCAGAATGGCTCCTATAATTCATATAGCTTGGCTTCAACTCATACAGGGTGAAGAGGAAATAAGAGAGCTGAAGAGATGGACATTACGTCTGTGAAGGTTCTCAATAATATTGATTATAGTAAACTGTGTTTGATCCAACAGGGAACACCAATGAAAGAGCCAATGTGTTTCAGGAGGCAGGAAACACCGGCGTCATCGGGCTATGTGGACTATTCTTTGATATGTCCAGCAGAAAGCCTGCATGGTGCTTATTGAAAGAAGCAGTAGACGTGCCTAAACCTCTCATTTCCAATTATGCGTAGAAAGAGGAGAACCAAACTAGTATCAAAGTCCAGAAATATTTTATTGTTTGAAGCGTCACTTTACAAGTCAACACATTTCGGGAGACTTTTAAGTCTTCATCAGGGTCAAGAACGTGCTGAAATCAAAGAGATCTGGACAATAGTTATCTTGAGAAAAGCTGGTTTAGGTGGAAAAAATAAAAGTTTTCTTCTAGTTCCCGGTTTAGCAGCAAGATCATGATCCCTGAATATTGAAGAGCTGCCTCCTAAAATATCTGCACATTAGATGACTAACCAGTTTGGGACATTGAACGCTACCAAGCATTCCTATGCTCCTTACATTTACTCCTTCATTGAGCTGTCTAAACCTGTCTGTCTAAATCAGCCTTTCTCACCCAGGGTTCCTCTAGAGGTTACAAGGGGTTCCTTGAGTGATGAGCAATGTGTACCTCTCAGATAAGTCAAGTCACCACTAGTGATGAGCCGAACACCCCCGGGTTCGGTTCGCACCAGAACCCGCGAACGGACCGAAAGTTCGTACGAACATTAGAACCCTATTAAATACAATGGATGCGAACGTTCGAATTCTAAAGTGCTAATTATAACGACTATTATGCATGTTATTGTCCTAAAAAGGGTTTGGGAACCCGGGTTCTGCACCAGGGGACATGTATCAATGCAAAAAGAAGTTTTAAAAACGGTCGTTTTTCGGGAGCAGTCATTTTAATGATGCATAAAGTGAAAAAAAAAAAGTCAAATATTCCTTTAAATATCGTACCTGGGGGGTGTCTAAAGTATGCCTGTGAAGTGCCACGTGTTTCCCGTGTTTAGAACTGTCCCTGCACAAAATGACACTTCTAAAGGAAAAAAAAGCCATTTAAAACTGCTTGCGGCTTTAATGTAATGTCTGGTCCCGGTAATATGGATGAAAATCTTTAAGAAAAATGGCATAGCTACCCCATGACCCCCCCCCCCCCTACCCCAGCCCATTACCAGCCCCTTTGGGTCTTGTATGGATATTAAGGGGAACCCCGCACATAAAATAAAAAAGGCCCTATATACTCTGAACAGCCGTATACAGGCGGTGCATACAAGACAGGGACTGTAGGTTTGTTCTTATGTAGAATGTGTTTGTAATTTTGAACAGGTACATTGTTGAAGTGTAGCTCCAGCCCAAAAATCTATTTTTAAACTTTTTGGAAAACATAGGTAAGGGTTATCACCCCTGTAACATTTGTTTTGCTGTCTGTGCCCCTGTTCAGAACATTTCACCTCACTTTCCGTCCCAATGACAACTGTTTTTGAAATGTGGTGTTTTTCTTGAAACAAGGATTGCTGATAAAGCATCAGTACAGAGGAGACACCTTTCTCCCATATTTATTCTTACAGGAGAGAATTTTCCTTCCTAGGGGTAGATTTCCTCTCACTTCCTGTTGTCTTCTTGCGTTTGCAAGTAGGAGTCGTTTGTAAGTTGGATGTTTGAAAGTAGGGACCTGCCGTATATAATCTGCAGAAATAGGCCCCTTAGTTGGTGTTGGCACAACACTGTAAGCACTCACAGTTACTCTTGGTTGGTGCTGGAACGCCCTGCTGTCAACTATTATATCAGGAATTGTAATTACATATAATTGTTGAACAGTGGTAGTAAAAATTGGGCCTTTGATGGTGGTGCTGGTGCCACAACACTGTAAGCCCTGACAGTTACTCTTGGTGGGTGCAGCAATGGGCCCTGCTGTGAATTATTAGATCAAGAATTGTAATTGCATGCCCCTGTTGAACAGGGGCTGAAAAATTGGGCCTTTCGTGGTGGTGGTGGTGGTGGTGGTGTTGCCACAACACTGTAAGCCCTCAGAGTTACTCTTGCTTGGTGGGTGCAGGAATGGGCCCTGCTGTGAATTATTAGATCAATAATTGTAATTACATGCCCCTGTTGAACAGGGGCTGAAAAATTGGGCCTTAGGCACTGGTGGCACAACACTGCAACCCCTCACAGATACTGTACTTGGAGCACAGCAATGAGCCCTGTTGCAAAGTATTGCTTCAAAAATTGTAATGACACGCCCCTGTTAAACAGGGGCTGAAAAATTGGGCCTTAGGCACTGGTGGCACAACACTCCAACCCCTCACACATACTGTACTTGGAGCACAGCAATGAGCCCTGTTGCAAAGTATTGCTTCAAAAATTGTAATTACACGCCCCTGTTAAACAGGGGCTGAAAAATTGGGCCTTAGCCACTGGTGGCGGCACCCATAAACAAAAATGATCTTCCAAGCTATCATCATCAATCGTATCATTGAGGACTCGGAGGAGGAGGATAGCCAGTCAACATAACAGCACAGGCACTCAGCATCAGCATCAGTCTTGAAGGGATGTGACATGTTAAAATCAATTAGTCTGTTATATCAGCATCAGGTGTGTGGTAGCTGGTGGTGATCCAAGACTGGTTCATCTTGATGAAAGTCAGTCGATCAACCGAGTCGGTGGACAGGCGCACCCTGTGATCCGTGACAAATCCTCCAGCAGCACTGAATGTGCGTTCCGAAAGAACGCTGGATGCAGGACAGGCCAGTAGCTCAATTGCATACTGTGCAAGCTCTGGCCAGTGATCCATCCTCAAGACCCAGTAAGCCAGAGGATTTTCGGTGGGGAAGGTGTCCAAGTCTGACCTTGCCCCTAGATATTCCTGCACCATGTTTATCAGACGCTGGCGATGGTTGCTGGAACCGATCATACTTTGGGGCTGCGGACTAAAGAATTGTCTGAACGCATCGGTCAGACGGCCACCTTCCCCACCGCTCCTTCTTTGACTGGCCGAAGCCTCAGCAACTCGTTGTCCAGGACCAGGAGTTTGTAACCTCCCAGTCTCTGGGAACGCGTTGCACAGACCTTTCTGCAAGGCCTCCCGGAGTTGTCTCATCCTCTGCTCCCTCTGCGACGGTAACATAAGGTCCGCAACCTTACCCTTGTACCGTGGATCAAGGAGAGTGGCCAGCCAGTAATGGTCCCTCTCCTTGATCCGAAGAATACGAGGATCCTTCCGCAGACTTTGCAGGATCAGGGAGGCCATGCAGCGTAGGTTTGCTGAGGCATTCGCTCCGGAGTCCTCTGGGTCACTAAGGACGACATGATCCGCAGTCACCTCCTCCCAGCCACGTACAAGTCCACTGGTTTCTTGGGACTGTAAATCATCCCTAAAAGACTGCTGCTGATGATGCTGAGTGCCAGCCTCCACCTCCATGCTGACACAATCCTCCTCCTCCTCCTCCTCCTCCTCTTCCTGTGCGATGGGTGGGACAGAAGGAACACTGTCTGGGTAAAGGGGGCCTTGAGAGGCAAGGAAGTCCTCCTCTTCCTGCCTCTGTTCTGCCTCAAGTGCCCTGTCCATTATTCCACGCAGCGTGTGCTCCAACAGGTGGACAAGAGGTACAGTGTCACTGATGCATGCACTGTCACTGCTCACCATCCTCGTGGCCTCCTCAAATGGTGCCAGGACAGTGCATGCATCCCTGATCATGCCCCACTGGCGTGGAGAAAAAAAACCAAGCTCCCCTGACCCTGTCCTGGTGCCGTAGTCGCACAGGTACTCATTGATGGCCCTCTGCTGCGTGTGCAGCCGCTGCAGCATGGCCAACGTTGAGTTCCACCTGGTGGGCATGTCACATATAAGGCGGTTCTTGGGCAGGTTCAACTCCTTTTGCAGCTCAGCCAGGCGAGCACTGGCATTATAAGATCTGCGGAAATGCACACAGACTTTCCTGGCCTGCCTCAGGACATCCTGTAAGCCCGGGTACCTGCCCAAGAAACGCTGCACCACCAGGTTAAGGACGTGAGCCACACAGGGCACATGGGTCAGTTGTCCCTGTCGAAGGGCGGAGAGGAGGTTGGTGCCATTGTCGCAAACCACCATTCCTGGCTTAAGCTGGCGTGGCGTCAACCACCTCTCGGCCTGGCCCTGCAGAGCAGACAGGACCTCTGCCCCAGTGTGGCTTCTGTCCCCCAAACACACCAGCGCAAGCACGGCATGGCATCTTTTTGCCTGTGTACTTGCGTAGCCCCGTGAACGGCTACGGAGCACCGCTGGTTCATAGGACAAACCACAGGAAGAGGCCATGGAGGAAGAAGAAGAGGAGGGGGTGGAGGAGAGAGGTGTGTCACAACCAGTAGTAGCATTTTGGAGGCGTGGCGGTGGGACAACCTCCAACACTACTGCACCTTGTCCTGCATCCTTCCCAGCTGCCAAAAGAGTGACCCAATGGGCCGTGAAAGAAAGGTAACGTCCCTGTCCATGCCTGCTGGACCATGAGTCAGCGGTAATATGCACCTTACCGCTGACCGCCCTGTCCAGCGCGGCCAAGACATTGCCTTCCACATGCCGGTAGAGAGCCGGAATAGCCTTCCGTGAGAAAAAGTGGCGTTTGGGAACCTGCCACTGAGGAACCGCACATTGCACAAACTCACGGAAGGGGGCCGAGTCTACCAACTGAAAAGGCAGCAGTTGAAGCGCTAGCAATTTAGCCAAGCTAGCATTCAACCGCTGGGCATGTGGATGGCTGGGAGTGAACTTCTTTCGACGGTCCAGCAGCTGGGGCAGGGAAATTTGCCTGCTAGAATCGGACGTCGGTGTACTGCTAGCAGAGTGGCCGCAAGTACTTGGCTGTGACACACCTAATTCTACACCTTCATTCCTCTCAGTGCATGTTTCAGAGAGGACTGAAGTTATAGTGGGGTTGGAGATCCCAGCTGATGCGGTGCAAGGAGAGGTCCGCTTTGTTCTTTGGTGTGGGTCTTTGAGGTAGGCTTGCCAACGAGCTGCATGGCAGGTCAACATATGTCTGGTCAGGCATGTGGTACCCAAGCGGCTGATGTTTTGGCCACGCGATATACGCTTGAGACATATGTTGCAAACAGCAGCTGTGCGATCTGATGCACTAGCCTCAAAAAAGGCCCACACCAAGGAACTTTTTGAATGACGGGCAGAGGCAGCGCCCTGCACAGGCGGAGCTCTGCGGTGTGATTCCGTCGGTGTACTGCCCTTACGCTGGCCACCAAAGGGCATCCTGCCTCGTTGGAGATGTGCCTCCTCCTCATCCTCCTCCTCCTCCTCTCTCCTATTAGGCACCCATGTGGAGTCAGTGACCTCATCATCCCCTCCCTCCTCATCACTGGAGCCAATCTGGCAGTATGCTGCAGCTGCTGGAACATGACTGCCAGATTGGTGTCCTTCTTGAGCATCCCCTCTGTCTGCTCTCACCCTACTGCCTTCCTGTAGCTGGGTTTCATCATCAGACCCTTCGAAACGCTGGGCATCCTCCTGGAGCATGTACCCAACACTGTGCTCAAACAGTTCGGGGGACTCCTCAGGAGGAGGACATGGTGGGTCTAGGGAAGGAGTGACTGATGATGAGTCTGACATTGATACCAGGGAAGAGGACGCTTTGGCAGCTGCTTTGCCAGTACCCTGAGCCTGGGTGAGAGAGGATGAGGAGGAGGAGGAGGGCTTGGTCATCCACTCGACCAAGTCTTCGGCATGATGTGGCTCAACATGTCCAGCTGCCGAAAAGAAGGACAAGCGTGTCCCATGGCCATGTGCTGATGACAATGCACCGCGTCCACGACCAGCACTGTTGCCCCCAGACACAGAGCCTGCTTGCCCTCTTTTATTGCCTCCTGACTGTCTGCCTCTCCTTGTTTGCCTTCCAGACATTCTAATAGATGGCCTGCAGGGAGATGGGAAAAAAGCAATAAGGGCTACCTTCAGGTGTCCTTCTCTGTCCCTTTACTTAAGGATTTCTAAATATGGTTCAGGATGATTGCTTTTGCACAGAATAGCACAACGACAATTTCCCTGACTGTCCAAAAAACAAGGATTTCAAAGATGGTTGATGAGGAATGCTTTTTTTTAAGCACACTATAGCACAAGGAGAATTCACTCACTGTCCTTCCCAGTCCCTAGAAACAAGGACTTGCACAGTGAAAGAAACTGACACTCTCCCTACCTACAGTTTTCTGTCCCTAGAAAAAATGTTTTTTTTAAGCACACTATAGCACAAGGAGAATTCACTCACTGTCCTTCCCAGTCCCTAGAAACAAGGACTTGCACAGTGAAAGAAACTGACACTCTCCCTACCTACAGTTTTCTGTCCCTAGAAAAAATGTTTTTTTTAAGCACACTATAGCACAAGGAGAATTCACTCACTGTCCTTCCCAGTCCCTAGAAACAAGGACTTGCACAGTGAAAGAAACTGACACTCTCCCTACCTACAGTTTTCTGTCCCTAGAAAAAAAAATTTTTTAAGCACACTATAGCACAAGGAGAATTCACTCACTGTCCTTCCCAGTCCCTAGAAACAAGGACTTGCACAGTGAAAGAAACTGACACTCTCCCTACCTACAGTTTTCTGTCCCTAGAAAAAATGTTTTTTTTAAGCACACTATAGCACAAGGAGAATTCACTCACTGTCCTTCCCAGTGCCTAGAAACAAGGACTTGCACAGTGAAAGAAACTGACACTCTCCCTACCTACAGTTTTCTGTCCCTAGAAAAAATGTTTTTTTAAGCACACTATAGCACAAGGAGAATTCACTCACTGTCCTTCCCAGTCCCTAGAAACAAGGACTTGCACAGTGAAAGAAACTGACACTCTCCCTACCTACAGTTTTCTGTCCCTAGAAAAAATGTTTTTTTTAAGCACACTATAGCACAAGGAGAATTCACTCACTGTCCTTCCCAGTCCCTAGAAACAAGGACTTGCACAGTGAAAGAAACTGACACTCTCCCTACCTACAGTTTCCTGTCCCTAGAAAAAATGTTTTTTTTAAGCACACTATAGCACAAGGAGAATTCACTCACTGTCCTTCCCAGTCCCTAGAAACAAGGACTTGCACAGTGAAAGAAACTGACACTCTCCCTACCTACAGTTTTCTGTCCCTAGAAAAAATGTTTTTTTTAAGCACACTATAGCACAAGGAGAATTCACTCACTGTCCTTCCCAGTGCCTAGAAACAAGGACTTGCACAGTGAAAGAAACTGACACTCTCCCTACCTACAGTTTTCTGTCCCTAGAAAATTTTTTTTTTTTAAGCACACTATAGCACAAGGAGAATTCACTCACTGTCCTTCCCAGTCCCTAGA
This sequence comes from Rana muscosa, assembly GCA_029206835.1. Lineage (NCBI taxonomy): Eukaryota > Metazoa > Chordata > Amphibia > Anura > Ranidae > Rana > Rana muscosa. Next base: position 329,755,926 of record CM055119.1, on the reverse strand, counting down.
AACAAGGACTTGCACAGTGAAAGAAACTGACACTCTCCCTACCTACAGTTTTCTGTCCCTAGAAAAAATGTTTTTTTTAAGCACACTATAGCACAAGGAGAATTCACTCACTGTCCTTCCCAGTCCCTAGAAACAAGGACTTGCACAGTGAAAGAAACTGACACTCTCCCTACCTACAGTTTTCTGTCCCTAGAAAAAATGTTTTTTTTAAGCACACTATAGCACAAGGAGAATTCACTCACTGTCCTTCCCAGTCCCTAGAAACAAGGACTTGCACAGTGAAAGAAACTGACACTCTCCCTACCTACAGTTTTCTGTCCCTAGAAAAAATGTTTTTTTTAAGCACACTATAGCACAAGGAGAATTCACTCACTGTCCTTCCCAGTCCCTAGAAACAAGGACTTGCACAGTGAAAGAAACTGACACTCTCCCTACCTACAGTTTTCTGTCCCTAGAAAAAATGTTTTTTTTAAGCACACTAGAGCACAAGGAGAATTCACTCACTGTCCTTCCCAGTCCCTAGAAACAAGGACTTGCACAGTGAAAGAAACTGACACTCTCCCTACCTACAGTTTTCTGTCCCTAGAAAAAATGTTTTTTTTAAGCACACTATAGCACAAGGAGAATTCACTCACTGTCCTTCCCAGTCCCTAGAAACAAGGACTTGCACAGTGAAAGAAACTGACACTCTCCCTACCTACAGTTTTCTGTCCCTAGAAAAAATGTTTTTTTTAAGCACACTATAGCACAAGGAGAATTCACTCACTGTCCTTCCCAGTCCCTAGAAACAAGGACTTGCACAGTGAAAGAAACTGACACTCTCCCTACCTACAGTTTTCTGTCCCTAGAAAAAATGTTTTTTTTAAGCACACTATAGCACAAGGAGAATTCACTCACTGTCCTTCCCAGTGCCTAGAAACAAGGACTTGCACAGTGAAAGAAACTGACACTCTCCCTACCTACAGTTTTCTGTCCCTAGAAAAAATGTTTTTTTTAAGCACACTATAGCACAAGGAGAATTCACTCACTGTCCTTCCCAGTCCCTAGAAACAAGGACTTGCACAGTGAAAGAAACTGACACTCTCCCTACCTACAGTTTTCTGTCCCTAGAAAAAATGTTTTTTTTAAGCACACTATAGCACAAGGAGAATTCACTCACTGTCCTTCCCAGTCCCTAGAAACAAGGACTTGCACAGTGAAAGAAACTGACACTCTCCCTACCTACAGTTTTCTGTCCCTAGAAAAAATGTTTTTTTTAAGCACACTATAGCACAAGGAGAATTCACTCACTGTCCTTCCCAGTCCCTAGAAACAAGGACTTGCACAGTGAAAGAAACTGACACTCTCCCTACCTACAGTTTTCTGTCCCTAGAAAAAATGTTTTTTTTAAGCACACTATAGCACAAGGAGAATTCACTCACTGTCCTTCCCAGTCCCTAGAAACAAGGACTTGCACAGTGAAAGAAACTGACACTCTCCCTACCTACAGTTTTCTGTCCCTAGAAAAAATGTTTTTTTTAAGCACACTATAGCACAAGGAGAATTCACTCACTGTCCTTCCCAGTCCCTAGAAACAAGGACTTGCACAGTGAAAGAAACTGACACTCTCCCTACCTACAGTTTTCTGTCCCTAGAAAAAATGTTTTTTTTAAGCACACTATAGCACAAGCACAAAACACACTGACACTCTCCCTACCTATCCTTCTCTTTCCCTAAACTAAAGGAATCCAGGTTAAGCAAGAAAGAAATAAAAGTCACTGTCCCTGCCTATGCTGCTCTTTCCCTGCTCCGGAACACACTACACTAGGCCGCCGTGCTGGCGGCCTTTTATAGTGTGGGGCGTGTACTAAACACCCTCAGCAATAATTGGCCACAGGCATCCTGCCTGTGGCCAATCATTGCTCTCCTCGCTGCCGGCGCTGTGATTGGCCAAGCATGCGGGGTCACAGTGCATGCTTGGCCAATCACAGCGCCTGGATGACACTGCGATGGCGTAGTGCATTGTGGGCCGTTCGCGTCACTCGAATTTGGCGCGAACGGCCCAAATCGTTCGATCTTCGTCGAACGATCGAACAGCCGATGTTCGAGTCGAACGTATGTTCGACTCGAACACGAAGCTCATCCCTAGTCACCACTGAGACCAATAATCCTTTTAGTTGTCTGTAAGGGGGGATTCTTCCTATTGAACACCAATAAGGGACCTTATTTCCACTGACCACCAATGTAAGGGGCATTTATCCCACTATACATTAGATAACTAACCAGTTTAGGACATTAAAGTGGAGGTCCACCTTAAATTTTTTTTATTATACTTACCAGAAATGGCTGTTGCTAGTCAGATCATCCTAATCTGCCACTTCCTATTCCGCAGCAGTCTTTAGTCTTCTCCTCCTCGCGTTGTCTTCTGGGACATTTGGGTGCGCTGTCTTCTGGGACCTGTGTGTGTCCCAGAAGACAGGCGGCCATTGACAAAGCGCCGCGCGACTCGCGCATGCGCAGTAAGAAATGGGCAGTGAAGCCGCAAGGCTCCCCTGCCTGTTTCCCTTACTTCGAATGGCGGCGCCAGGACTCGATCCGATGGACGGAGCGGCCGACATCGTGGGCTCCCTGGACAGGTAAGTGTGCGTATTAAAAGTCAGCAGCTACAGTGTTTGTAGCTGCTGACTTTTAAAAAAAAAAAATTACAGCTGGATCTCCGCTTTAAACTCTACCAAGCATTCCTATGCTCCTTACATTTACTCCTTCATTGAGCTGTCTAAATCTGTCTGTCTAAACCAGCCTTTCTCACCCAGGGTTCCTCCTGAGGTTGCTAGGGGTTCCTTGAGTGATGAGCAGATAAGTCACCACTGAGACCAATGATCCTTTTATTATCTGTAAGGGGGCATTCTTCCTACTGACCACCAATGTAAGGACATTCTTTCCATTTGTCAGCCAATGTAAGGACATTCTTCCCACTAATGACCATTGAAAGGACATTCTTCCCACTAATGACCAATGAAAGGACATTCTTCCTACCAGTGGCGGCTGGTGCTCAAAATTTTTGGGGTGGCGCAAACAAACTGAAAAAAAAAAAAATCATCAATTGCTGCCATTGTGCCCATTAAATGCAGCCACTGTGCCCAAACGCCACCAGTTTTTCCCCCTCAAATGCAGCCAGTTTCCTTCCAAATACAGCCAGTTTGTCCCCAAATGCAGCCAGTTTGTCCCCAAATACTGCCAGGTTCCCCCCAAATACAGCCAGTTTGTCCCCAAATACAGCCAGTTTTCTCCCCCAAATGCAGCCAGTTTCCCCCAAATGCAGCCAGTTTGTCCCCAAATACAGCCAGTTTGTCCCCAAATACAGCCAGTTTCTCCCCCAAATGCAGCCAGTTTCCCCCAAATGCAGCCAGTTTGTCCCCAAATACAGCCAGTTTCCCACAAATACAGCCAGTTTCCCTCCAAATACAGCCAGTTTGTCCCCAAATGCAGCCAGTTTGTCCCCAAATACTGCCGGCTTACCTCGACCTGTAGCTGTCGCGGATCGTCTGGAGGTCCCTCCGACTAGGCAATCCAACTCAGGTAAGCGCTGGGGCATAGCTCGACAACAGGAGGCTTTCACATAGCCGACCTTCCGCTTGGGCGGTGGGAGCGAGGATTCTGTGACAACCGAGGCAGCATCCTCCGGTCTCTCCGTCTCCGGTTCCTCAACTACTGGAACATTCACAAACGACTTCCTCCGAAGTCTTGACAGTGCGCGTAGGGGTGACTGCAGAAGCGCTGGTTTCCTCCCCAAGAGCAGTGGCGCCCGTAAGGCAATTCAGACGGAAGGCCCGAGGCTTTACTGTGGGTTGCTCTGCCTCGAATAGGAACTCCTTACATCTTTTGCATCTTCTGAAAGGCCGAAGGTGCACCACCAGTCCCTGGCATCCGGAACAAACCACTCCAAGGGCCTCTGCATCTCTGTAAACGTAGAGGGCGAAGCGACTCAGAGGCTTCAGTCGGATCCCCGTATCCATCAAAGGAGCAGCAAACGAAGTAACATTCATGGTACTAGGAACTGGAATCCATGGGGCATTAGACGCCATGTTACCCGCTTGCCGATCCATTGCGCACTGTCCCTTTCGCGCCAACGTCACCACGTGCAACTCATCACATGGCAAGGCTCCTCCCATTTTCTGCAATGTTCGCGGGCTTTCTTCTTCTTGACATGCCTACGAACTACACAGCTTGGGCTCTCCTCGTGGCGCAGCCAATTTTCTCCAAAGATGGCCGACCTCCACGGAGCCTCACAGGGGGAATAAAGTCCAAACTCTGGGGGGTTTTAGGCTGCAGAAATCCCGGACTCGAGCCCCCACGTGTAGCACACTCACCCCCTCCTACCTGCCTTTGGCTCCTCGCAGGAAGAGAGGGCACACCACGCCACATGCCCGTACCCTCCTGTGTGTAGAGGTTGAGCGGTGTTTATGAAACAGGTCTCCGCAGCGAGATTCTCCAGAGAATGGTTCCCATCTCTATGCTCAATAAAGACAAGTCTCTATTTCCCCCAATAACTCCAAGGTCCACACCAGCTGTAACTCCAACGCAGAGTTTATTTCTCTTAAAGCACAGTCTCTGATAGGAAAGGTTGGAGAGAGAACAGGACAGCATAAGGTGTGGGAGAGGTCCAGGCACAAACGTAATACACTTCACTGCTTGGCTTCTCAAGCAGACTTAGCCCATATGGATTTTCTCCCTGGGTAGGGACTAGCAGCCAGAATGGCACTCTAACTAAACGCACAGTCACTACACAAACTGGTGATCTTGGTCTCTACCACAGACCTGGTGAACTTGGTTTTCAAAGCTTGGCCTCTTGTAAGGAGAAGACATCCCTCCAGAGAGTTACCGGGCCCCTTCCTTCACTGTGACTTCTCACCAGTCCCTCGGAACGGTTCCTCCCCCGGCCTCCTCATCTAAGATGCAGGTTCCCTCGCAAGGCGGCACCCTGAGATTCCTCGATCCTTGATGGGCCCCAGCCGAAGGTGCTGGGCCCAAGGACTTTAGTTGCAGCCCCAGGGCTAAAAGTGCCTGGGACTGACTCACCGACCAAACCCCCTTGGGCCAAAGGTGTCCAGGATGGACAGGAACACACACTCCCTGGGAGTAGGACCCCCGACAACGAACGAACCACAGGCAGCGTCCGCCCCTTTTATATCCTCTCCCAGCATACACAGCAGGCCGAACATGCCCACTGTATGGTTGCCGAGAGGGGACACACAAGGCACAGCACTGTATCAGCGGTTCAACCCTGGCCCACTATGGCAGCGCCACCCACAGGCCACAGGGAACGGTACACTGATACTCTTCCTGCAGACAAAATGGTTGATAGTCATACCTCCCAACTTTTGAAATGTCCACTGCGGGACATTCTAGAACATTTTTTTCCGCTCCCGCTTACTTAAAGTTGTTGAGGGGGGGGATTGCCGGGGGGGTTTGAGGGGGGGGGATGCCGCGGGACGGAGGCTTTTCGTTTCCGGACATCAGTGAAATTTGCTGAGCAGGGGGGGGGCATAGGGCGCGGTGTGCCGCGGCGGGACAGAGGTTTTTTTTTTCAGACATCAGTGACAGTTGTTAAGCTGGGGGGGTGTGCCGCGGGATGAAATTTGCTGAGCGGGGGGGGCATAGGGCGCGGTGTGCCGCGGCGGGACGGAGGTTTTTTTTTTCAGACATCAGTGACAGTTGTTGAGAGGGGGGGGGGTGCCGCTGGCGCAGGACGAAAGTTACCGACATCTGGGGAGAAGTGTGGACTTACCGCTGCCGCCGCCTGCCCATCCCTCCTTCCATTGCGGGAAATTCGATCCTCTCTCGGGTGTGCGGGAAATTAGTGTCGGTGCGGGAAGTTCCCGCACAATCCGTGCGTGTTGGGAGGTAAGGATAATGTCCTAACAATTTAGGTGTTTGAGCAAAACTACCACTCAAACACTACCCCTGAATTAAGGACCCCGCTACATATATATACGTTGCTTTGCCTGCCAGTGACATTCTGCCCATGTATAAGTGCGGAGGCAGTCGGCAAGCGGTTAATATGCGGAGGCTTTCAGTTCCTCAATAACCCTCAAGCCTCCAGTAACTACCATCCACTTTACATCAGTCTGTTCCAAAGCGTCTTTATTCGTTGGCTCCTCCTGAATATGAAGCATGATCCCCCCCCCCTCTTCTCTCCTTTCGCTCTTAGATCATAGAGCGAGGAATCACCATCAACGCGTTTCATGTTCGGTCTCATTGGAGTTTTTGAAGGATCAAACAGGCTTTGCTGCTCTTTGAGCCTGGCTTCAGCAGCGGCCTAGGTGGGCCAGGTGGCTTGGATATGTCATCAATCTCCAATCTCTGTTTATTGTGGATCTACCCTGGAAAACTGCGTACATCTAGGAAGCACTCCCAGGCCTGTTTATAGAGAAGGAGAGGAAAATACACATATTGATTGGTCACAGTGATACGGCGCAGGGAATAAGGTGCCGAATTGATGCAATTAGCCCGGCCCTGGAACTTCTGAGGGGATCATGTCAGAACGGAGAGCAGAAACGCTCGCAGAGGTAGATCGGCTGGAGCGTCTAGACACCTGCGTCACCCGTTCCCTTGTGATATATTGTAATATGAGTTTGCTGGTAGCCCCAAGGCTTGAACGGAAACATACATACATAGTAGGTGAGGTTGAGAAAAGACCATCAAGTCCAACCTATGAAACCGCCGCTAACAAGTGAAATTGAAATCTTCGGGAAATGCTGTAGTTCTAGCCAAGTCACAATGCTCATGGAATTGACATGGCTTTCAGAATTCATTGCAGCCAGGCTTGGTAGGCTTTTTATGCCAACTTGAGGTAGCGCTGCAACCTCTTGTTACATGATTCTATGAGGTGCACAGAGGAGTGAAATCAGTAAATTCACTGGCCTACGTTTTTACGTTTATTTGTCAGATAAAGGTTTTACACAAAACATCCATTTACAAATGTGAAAACTTTCCCAAAAATAAAGAAAATTGATTTTAAAATGTCCTTCATTTTCCCTTTAATGCATTAATGCAGGAGAGTGGCTTGGCTCTCGGAGTCCCTGTACAGGTCAGTACATTTCAGTAGGCGGAGTTGAGACACACTAAATCAGACTTTCTCAATCACGGTTCCGTGGAACCTTCAGATTACTTCAAAGGTTGCTGGGGGTTCCACACTGGTACACTGACCACCAATGTAAGGGGTCACATCTGCACTGACCACCAATGTAAGGGGTCACATCTACACTGACCACCAATGTAAGGGGTCACATCTACACTGACCACCAATGTAAGGGGTCACATCTACACTGACCACCAATGTAAGGGGTCACATCTACACTGACCACCAATGTAAGGGGTCACATCTACACTGACCACCAATGTAAGGGGTCACATCTACACTGACCACCAATGTAAGGGGTCACATCTACACTGACCACCAATGTAAGGGGTCACATCTACACTGACCACCAATGTAAGGGGTCACATCTACACCGAACACCAATGTAAGGGGTCACATCTACACTGACCACCAATGTAAGGGGTCACATCTACACTGACCACCAATGTAAGGGGTCACATCTACACTGACCACCAATGTAAGGGGTCACATCTACACTGACCACCAATGTAAGGGGTCACATCTGCACTGACCACCAATGTAAGGGGTCACATCTGCACTGACCACCAATGTAAGGGGTCACATCTACACTGACCACCAATGTAAGGGGTCACATCTACACTGACCACCAATGTAAGGGGTCACATCTGCACTGACCACCAATGTAAGGGGTCACATCTGCACTGACCACCAATGTAAGGGGTCACATCTACACTGACCACCAATGTAAGGGGTCAGATTTACACTGACCACCAATGTAAGGGGTCACATCTACACTGACCACCAATGTAAGGGTTCAGATCTACACTGACCACCAATGTAAGGGGTCACATCTACACTGACCACCAATGTAAGGGGTCACATCTACACTGACCACCGATGTAAGGGGTCACATCTACACTGACCACCAATGTAAGGGGTCACATCTACACTGACCACCAATGTAAGGGGTCACATCTACACTGACCACCAATGTAAGGGGTCAGATCTACACTGACCACCAATGTAAGGGGTCACATCTACACTGACCACCAATGTAAGGGGTCAGATCTACACTGACCACCAATGTAAGGGGTCACATCTACACTGACCACCAATGTAAGGGGTCAGATCTACACTGACCACCAATGTAAGGGGTCACATCTACACTGACCACCGATGTAAGGGGTCACATCTACACTGACCACCGATGTAAGGGGTCAGATTTACACTGACCACCAATGTAAGGGGTCACATCTACACTGACCACCAATGTAAGGGGTCACATCTACACTGACCACCGATGTAAGGGGTCACATCTACACTGACCACCGATGTAAGGGGTCAGATTTACACTGACCACCAATGTAAGGGGTCACATCTACACTGACCACCGATGTAAGGGGTCACATCTACACTGACCACCGATGTAAGGGGTCACATCTACACTGACCACCAATGTAAGGGGTCAGATTTACACTGACCACCAATGTAAGGGGTCACATCTGCACTGACCACCAATGTAAGGGGTCACATCTGCACTGACCACCAATGTAAGGGGTCACATCTGCACTGACCACCAATGTAAGGGGTCACATCTGCACTGACCACCAATGTAAGGGGTCACATCTACACTGACCACCAATGTAAGGGGTCACATCTACACTGACCACCAATGTAAGGGGTCAGATCTACACTGACCACCAATGTAAGGGGTCACATCTACACTGACCACCAATGTAAGGGGTCACATCTACACTGACCACCAATGTAAGGGGTCAGATCTACACTGACCACCAATGTAAGGGGTCACATCTACACTGACCACCGATGTAAGGGGTCACATCTACACTGACCACCAATGTAAGGGGTCACATCTACACTGACCACCAATGTAAGGGGTCACATCTACACTGACCACCAATGTAAGGGGTCACATCTACACTGACCACCAATGTAAGGGTTCAGATCTACACTGACCACCAATTTAAGGGGTCACATCTACACTGACCACCGATGTAAGGGGTCACATCTACACTGACCACCAATGTAAGGGGTCACATCTACACTGACCACCAATGTAAGGGGTCAGATTTACACTGACCACCAATGTAAGGGGTCACATCTACACTGACCACCAATGTAAGGGTTCAGATCTACACTGACCACCAATGTAAGGGGTCACATCTACACTGACCACCGATGTAAGGGGTCACATCTACACTGACCACCAATGTAAGGGGTCACATCTACACTGACCACCAATGTAAGGGGTCACATCTACACTGACCACCAATGTAAGGGGTCACATCTACACTGACCACCAATGTAAGGGGTCACATCTACACTGACCACCAATGTAAGGGGTCAGATCTACACTGACCACCAATGTAAGGGGTCACATCTACACTGACCACCGATGTAAGGGGTCACATCTACACTGACCACCAATGTAAGGGGTCACATCTACACTGACCACCAATGTAAGGGGTCACATCTACACTGACCACCAATGTAAGGGGTCAGATCTACACTGACCACCAATGTAAGGGGTCACATCTACACTGACCACCAATGTAAGGGGTCAGATCTACACTGACCACCAATGTAAGGGGTCACATCTACACCGAACACCAATGTAAGGGGTCACATCTACACTGACCACCGATGTAAGGGGTCACATCTACACTGACCACCGATGTAAGGGGTCAGATTTACACTGACCACCAATGTAAGGGGTCACATCTACACTGACCACCAATGTAAGGGGTCACATCTACACTGACCACCGATGTAAGGGGTCACATCTACACTGACCACCGATGTAAGGGGTCAGATTTACACTGACCACCAATGTAAGGGGTCACATCTACACTGACCACCGATGTAAGGGGTCACATCTACACTGACCACCGATGTAAGGGGTCAGATTTACACTGACCACCAATGTAAGGGGTCACATCTACACAGACCACCAATGTAAGGGGTCAGATTTACACTGACCACCAATGTAAGGGGTCACATCTGCACTGACCACCAATGTAAGGGGTCACATCTGCACTGACCACCAATGTAAGGGGTCACATCTGCACTGACCACCAATGTAAGGGGTCACATCTGCACTGACCACCAATGTAAGGGGTCACATCTACACTGACCACCAATGTAAGGGGTCACATCTACACTGACCACCAATGTAAGGGGTCAGATCTACACTGACCACCAATGTAAGGGGTCACATCTACACTGACCACCAATGTAAGGGGTCACATCTACACTGACCACCAATGTAAGGGGTCAGATCTACACTGACCACCAATGTAAGGGGTCACATCTACACTGACCACCGATGTAAGGGGTCACATCTACACTGACCACCAATGTAAGGGGTCACATCTACACTGACCACCAATGTAAGGGGTCACATCTACACTGACCACCAATGTAAGGGGTCACATCTACACTGACCACCAATGTAAGGGTTCAGATCTACACTGACCACCAATTTAAGGGGTCACATCTACACTGACCACCGATGTAAGGGGTCACATCTACACTGACCACCAATGTAAGGGGTCACATCTACACTGACCACCAATGTAAGGTGTCACATCTACACTGACCACCAATGTAAGGGGTCACATCTACACTGACCACCAATGTAAGGGGTCACATCTACACTGACCACCAATGTAAGGGGTCAGATCTACACTGACCACCAATGTAAGGGGTCACATCTACACTGACCACCAATGTAAGGGGTCACATCTACACTGACCACCAATGTAAGGGGTCACATCTGCACTGACCACCAATGTAAGGGGTCACATCTGCACTGACCACCAATGTAAGGGGTCACATCTACACTGACCACCAATGTAAGGGGTCAGATTTACACTGACCACCAATGTAAGGGGTCACATCTGCACTGACCACCAATGTAAGGGGTCACATCTACACTGACCACCGATGTAAGCGGTCACATCTACACTGACCACCAATGTAAGGGGTCACATCTACACTGACCACCAATGTAAGGGGTCACATCTACACTGACCACCAATGTAAGGGGTCACATCTACACTGACCACCAATGTAAGGGGTCACATCTACACTGACCACCAATGTAAGGGGTCAGATCTACACTGACCACCAATGTAAGGGGTCACATCTACACTGACCACCAATGTAAGAGGTCACATCTACACTGACCACCAATGTAAGGGGTCAGATTTACACTGACCACCAATGTAAGGGGTCACATCTACACTGACCACCAATGTAAGGGGTCACATCTACACTGACCACCAATGTAAGAGGTCACATCTACACTGACCACCAATGTAAGGGGTCACATCTACACTGACCACCAATGTAAGGGGTCACATCTACACTGACCACCAATGTAAGGGGTCACATCTGCACTGACCACCAATGTAAGGGGTCACATCTACACTGACCACCAATGTAAGGGGTCAGATTTACACTGACCACCAATGTAAGGGGTCACATCTGCACTGACCACCAATGTAAGGGGTCACATCTACACTGACCACCAATGTAAGGGGTCACATCTACACTGACCACCAATGTAAGGGGTCACATCTACACTGACCACCAATGTAAGGGGTCACATCTACACTGACCACCAATGAGTGGGGTCACATCTACACTGACCACCAATGTAAGGGGTCACATCTACACTGACCACCAATGTAAGGGGTCAGATTTACACTGACCACCAATGTAAGGGGTCACATCTACACTGACCACCAATGTAAGGGGTCACATCTGCACTGACCACCGATGTAAGCGGTCACATCTACACTGACCACCAATGAGTGGGGTCACATCTACACTGACCACCAATGTAAGGGGTCACATCTACACTGACCACCAATGTAAGGGGTCACATCTACACTGACCACCAATGTAAGGGGTCACATCTACACTGACCACCAATGTAAGGGGTCACATCTACACTGACCACCAATGTAAGGGGTCACATCTACACTGACCACCAATGTAAGAGGTCACATCTACACTGACCACCAATGTAAGGGGTCACATCTACACTGACCACCAATGTAAGGGGTCACATCTACACTGACCACCAATGTAAGGGGTCACATCTGCACTGACCACCAATGTAAGGGGTCACATCTACACTGACCACCGATGTAAGCGGTCACATCTACACTGACCACCAATGTAAGGGGTCACATCTACACTGACCACCAATGTAAGGGGTCACATCTACACTGACCACCAATGTAAGGGGTCACATCTACACTGACCACCAATGTAAGGGGTCACATCTACACTGACCACCAATGTAAGGGGTCACATCTACACTGACCACCAATGTAAGGGGTCACATCTACACTGACCACCAATGTAAGGGGTCACATCTACACTGACCACCAATGTAAGGGGTCACATCTACACTGACCACCAATGTAAGGGGTCAGATCTACACTGACCACCAATGTAAGGGGTCAGATCTACACTGACCACCAATGTAAGGGGTCACATCTACACTGACCACCAATGTAAGGGGTCACATCTACACTGACCACCAATGTAAGGGGTAACATCTACACTGACCACCAATGTAAGGGGTCAGATCTACACTGACCACCAATGTAAGGGGTCACATCTACACTGACCACCAATGTAAGGGGTCACATCTACACCGAACACCAATGTAAGGGGTCACATCTACACTGACCACCAATGTAAGGGGTCACATCTACACTGACCACCAATGTAAGGGGTCACATCTACACTGACCACCGATGTAAGGGGTCACATCTACACTGACCACCAATGTAAGGGGTCAGATCTACACTGACCACCAATGTAAGGGGTCACATCTACACTGACCACCGATGTAAGGGGTCACATCTACACTGACCACCAATGTAAGGGGTCACATCTACACTGACCACCAATGTAAGGGGTCACATCTACACCGAACACCAATGTAAGGGGTCACATCTACACTGACCACCAATGTAAGGGGTCACATCTACACTGACCACCAATGTAAGGGGTCACATCTACACTGACCACCAATGTAAGGGGTCACATCTACACTGACCACCAATGTAAGGGGTCACATCTACACTGACCACCAATGTAAGGGGTCACATCTACACTGACCACCAATGTAAGGGGTCACATCTACACTGACCACCAATGTAAGGGTTCAGATCTACACTGACCACCAATGTAAGGGGTCACATCTACACTGACCACCGATGTAAGGGGTCACATCTACACTGACCACCAATGTAAGGGGTCACATCTACACTGACCACCGATGTAAGGTGTCACATCTACACTGACCACCAATGTAAGGGGTCACATCTACACTGACCACCAATGTAAGGGGTCAGATCTACACTGACCACCAATGTAAGGGGTCACATCTACACTGACCACCAATGTAAGGGGTCAGATCTACACTGACCACCAATGTAAGGTGTCACATCTACACTGACCACCAATGTAAGGGGTCACATCTACACTGACCACCAATGTAAGGGGTCACATCTACACTGACCACCAATGTAAGGTGTCACATCTACACTGACCACCAATGTAAGGGGTCACATCTACACTGACCACCAATGTAAGGGGTCACATCTACACTGACCACCAATGTAAGGGGTCACATCTACACTGACCACCAATGTAAGGGGTCACATCTACACTGACCACCAATGTAAGGGGTCACATCTACACTGACCACCAATGTAAGGGGTCACATCTGCACTGACCACCAATGTAAGGGGTCACATCTGCACTGACCACCAATGTAAGGGGTCACATCTACACTGACCACCAATGTAAGGGGTCACATCTACACTGACCACCAATGTAAGGGGTCACATCTACACTGACCACCAATGTAAGGGGTCACATCTACACTGACCACCAATGTAAGGGGTCACATCTGCACTGACCACCAATGTAAGGGGTCACATCTGCACTGACCACCAATGTAAGGGGTCACATCTGCACTGACCACCAATGTAAGGGGTCACATCTACACTGACCACCAATGAGTGGGGTCACATCTACACTGACCACCAATGTAAGGGGTCACATCTACACTGACCACCGATGTAAGCGGTCACATCTACACTGACCACCAATGTAAGGGGTCACATCTACACTGACCACCAATGTAAGAGGTCACATCTACACTGACCACCAATGTAAGGGGTCACATCTACACTGACCACCAATGTAAGGGGTCACATCTACACTGACCACCAATGTAAGGGGTCAGATCTACACTGACCACCAATGTAAGGGGTCACATCTACACTGACCACCAATGTAAGAGGTCACATCTACACTGACCACCAATGTAAGGGGTCAGATTTACACTGACCACCAATGTAAGGGGTCACATCTACACTGACCACCAATGTAAGGGGTCACATCTACACTGACCACCAATGTAAGAGGTCACATCTACACTGACCACCAATGTAAGGGGTCACATCTACACTGACCACCAATGTAAGGGGTCACATCTACACTGACCACCAATGTAAGGGGTCACATCTGCACTGACCACCAATGTAAGGGGTCACATCTACACTGACCACCAATGTAAGGGGTCACATCTACACTGAACACCAATGTAAGGGGTCACATCTACACTGACCACCAATGTAAGGGGTCAGATCTACACTGACCACCAATGTAAGGGGTCACATCTGCACTGACCACCAATGTAAGGGGTCACATCTACACTGACCACCGATGTAAGCGGTCACATCTACACTGACCACCAATGTAAGGGGTCACATCTACACTGACCACCAATGTAAGGGGTCACATCTACACTGACCACCAATGTAAGGGGTCACATCTACACTGACCACCAATGTAAGGGGTCACATCTACACTGACCACCAATGTAAGGGGTCACATCTACACTGACCACCAATGTAAGGGGTCACATCTACACTGACCACCAATGTAAGGGGTCACATCTACACTGACCACCAATGTAAGGGGTCACATCTACACTGACCACCAATGTAAGGGGTCACATCTACACTGAACACCAATGTAAGGGGTCACATCTACACTGACCACCAATGTAAGGGGTCAGATCTACACTGACCACCAATGTAAGGGGTCACATCTGCACTGACCACCAATGTAAGGGGTCACATCTACACTGACCACCAATGTAAGGGGTCACATCTACACTGACCACCAATGTAAGGGGTCACATCTACACTGACCACCAATGTAAGGGGTCACATCTACACTGACCACCAATGTAAGGGTTCAGATCTACACTGACCACCAATGTAAGGGGTCACATCTACACTGACCACCGATGTAAGGGGTCACATCTACACTGACCACCAATGTAAGGGGTCAAATCTACACTGACCACCAATGTAAGGGGTCACATCTACACTGACCACCAATGTAAGGGGTCACATCTACACTGAACACCAATGTAAGGGGTCACATCTACACTGACCACCAATGTAAGGGGTCAGATCTACACTGACCACCAATGTAAGGGGTCACATCTGCACTGACCACCAATGTAAGGGGTCACATCTACACTGACCACCAATGTAAGGGGTCACATCTACACTGACCACCAATGTAAGGGGTCACATCTACACTGACCACCAATGTAAGGGGTCACATCTACACTGACCACCAATGTAAGGGGTCACATCTACACTGACCACCAATGTAAGGGGTAAAATCTACACTGACCACCAATGTAAGGGGTCACATCTACACTGACCACCAATGTAAGGGGTCACATCTACACTGACCACCAATGTAAGGGGTCACATCTACACTGACCACCAATGTAAGGGGTCACATCTACACTGACCACCAATGTAAGGGGTCACATCTACACTGACCACCAATGTAAGGGTTCAGATCTACACTGACCACCAATGTAAGGGGTCACATCTACACTGACCACCGATGTAAGGGGTCACATCTACACTGACCACCAATGTAAGGGGTCACATCTACACTGACCACCGATGTAAGGTGTCACATCTACACTGACCACCAATGTAAGGGGTCAGATCTACACTGACCACCAATGTAAGGTGTCACATCTACACTGACCACCAATGTAAGGGGTCACATCTACACTGACCACCAATGTAAGGGGTCACATCTACACTGACCACCAATGTAAGGGGTCACATCTACACTGACCACCAATGTAAGGGGTCAGATCTACACTGACCACCAATGTAAGGTGTCACATCTGCACTGACCACCAATGTAAGGGGTCACATCTACACTGACCACCAATGTAAGGGGTCAGATTTACACTGACCACCAATGTAAGGGGTCACATCTACACTGACCACCAATGTAAGGTGTCACATCTACACTGACCACCAATGTAAGGGGTCACATCTACACTGACCACCAATGTAAGGGGTCACATCTACACTGACCACCAATGTAAGGGGTCACATCTACACTGACCACCAATGTAAGGGGTCACATCTACACTGACCACCAATGTAAGGGGTCACATCTACACTGACCACCAATGTAAGGGGTCACATCTGCACTGACCACCAATGTAAGGGGTCACATCTGCACTGACCACCAATGTAAGGGGTCACATCTGCACTGACCACCAATGTAAGGGGTCACATCTACACTGACCACCAATGTAAGGGGTCAGATTTACACTGACCACCAATGTAAGGGGTCACATCTACACTGACCACCAATGTAAGGGGTCACATCTGCACTGACCACCAATGTAAGGGGTCACATCTGCACTGACCACCAATGTAAGGGGTCACATCTACACTGACCACCGATGTAAGCGGTCACATCTACACTGACCACCAATGTAAGGGGTCACATCTACACTGACCACCAATGTAAGGGGTCACATCTACACTGACCACCAATGTAAGGGGTCACATCTACACTGACCACCAATGTAAGGGGTCACATCTACACTGACCACCAATGTAAGGGGTCAGATCTACACTGACCACCAATGTAAGGGGTCACATCTACACTGACCACCAATGTAAGAGGTCACATCTACACTGACCACCAATGTAAGGGGTCAGATTTACACTGACCACCAATGTAAGGGGTCACATCTGCACTGACCACCAATGTAAGGGGTCACATCTACACTGACCACCGATGTAAGCGGTCACATCTACACTGACCACCAATGTAAGGGGTCACATCTACACTGACCACCAATGTAAGGGGTCACATCTACACTGACCACCAATGTAAGGGGTCACATCTACACTGACCACCAATGTAAGGGGTCACATCTACACTGACCACCAATGTAAGGGGTCACATCTACACTGACCACCAATGTAAGGGGTCACATCTACACTGACCACCAATGTAAGGGGTCACATCTACACTGACCACCAATGTAAGGGGTCAGATCTACACTGACCACCAATGTAAGGGGTCACATCTGCACTGACCACCAATGTAAGGGGTCACATCTACACTGACCACCAATGTAAGGGGTCACATCTACACTGACCACCAATGTAAGGGGTCACATCTACACTGACCACCAATGTAAGGGGTCACATCTACACTGACCACCAATGTAAGGGGTCACATCTACACTGACCACCAATGTAAGGGGTCACATCTACACTGACCACCAATGTAAGGGGTCACATCTACACTGACCACCAATGTAAGGGGTCAGATCTACACTGACCACCAATGTAAGGGGTCACATCTACACTGACCATCGATGTAAGGGGTCACATCTACACTGACCACCAATGTAAGGGGTCAGATCTACACTGACCACCAATGTAAGGGGTCACATCTACACTGACCACCAATGTAAGGGGTCACATCTACACTGACCACCAATGTAAGGGGTCACATCTACACTGACCACCAATGTAAGGGGTCACATCTACACTGACCACCAATGTAAGGGGTCACATCTACACTGACCACCGATGTAAGGGGTCACATCTACACTGACCACCAATGTAAGGGGTCACATCTACACTGACCACCGATGTAAGGGGTCACATCTACACTGATCACCTATGTAAGGGGTCAGATTTACACTGACCACCAATGTAAGGGGTCACATCTACACTGACCACCAATGTAAGGGGTCACATCTGCACTGACCACCAATGTAAGGGGTCAGATCTACACTGACCACCAATGTAAGGGGTCACATCTACACTGACCACCGATGTAAGGGGTCACATCTACACTGATCACCAATGTAAGGGGTCAGATTTACACTGACCACCAATGTAAGGGGTCACATCTACACTGACCACCAATGTAAGGGGTCACATCTGCACTGACCACCAATGTAAGGGGTCAGATCTACACTGACCACCAATGTAAGGGGTCACATCTACACTGACCACCAATGTAAGGGGTCACATCTACACTGACCACCAATGTAAGGGGTCACATCTACACTGACCACCAATGTAAGGGGTCACATCTACACTGACCACCGATGTAAGGGGTCACATCTACACTGACCACCAATGTAAGGGGTCACATCTGCACTGACCACCAATGTAAGGGGTCACATCTACACTGACCACCAATGTAAGGGGTCACATCTACACTGACCACCAATGTAAGGGGTCACATCTACACTGACCACCAATGTAAGGGGTCACATCTACACCGAACACCAATGTAAGGGGTCACATCTACACTGACCACCAATGTAAGGGGTCACATCTACACTGACCACCAATGTAAGGGGTCACATCTACACTGACCACCAATGTAAGGGGTCACATCTACACTGACCACCAATGTAAGGGGTCACATCTACACTGACCACCAATGTAAGGGGTCACATCTACACTGACCACCAATGTAAGGGGTCACATCTACACTGACCACCAATGTAAGGGTTCAGATCTACACTGACCACCAATGTAAGGGGTCACATCTACACTGACCACCGATGTAAGGGGTCACATCTACACTGACCACCAATGTAAGGGGTCACATCTACACTGACCACCGATGTAAGGTGTCACATCTACACTGACCACCAATGTAAGGGGTCACATCTACACTGACCACCAATGTAAGGGGTCAGATCTACACTGACCACCAATGTAAGGGGTCACATCTACACTGACCACCAATGTAAGGGGTCAGATCTACACTGACCACCAATGTAAGGTGTCACATCTACACTGACCACCAATGTAAGGGGTCACATCTACACTGACCACCAATGTAAGGGGTCACATCTACACTGACCACCAATGTAAGGTGTCACATCTACACTGACCACCAATGTAAGGGGTCACATCTACACTGACCACCAATGTAAGGGGTCAGATCTACACTGACCACCAATGAGTGGGGTCACATCTACACTGACCACCAATGTAAGGGGTCAGATCTACACTGACCACCAATGTAAGGGGTCACATCTACACCGAACACCAATGTAAGGGGTCACATCTACACTGACCACCAATGTAAGGGGTCACATCTACACTGACCACCAATGTAAGGGGTCACATCTACACTGACCACCAATGTAAGGGGTCACATCTACACTGACCACCAATGTAAGGGGTCAGATCTACACTGACCACCAATGTAAGGGGTCAGATCTACACTGACCACCAATGAGTGGGGTCACATCTACACTGACCACCAATGTAAGGGGTCACATCTACACTGACCACCAATGAGTGGGGTCACATCTACACTGACCACCAATGTAAGGGGTCACATCTACACTGACCACCAATGTAAGGGGTCACATCTACACTGACCACCAATGTAAGGGGTCACATCTACACTGACCACCAATGTAAGGGGTCACATCTACACTGACCACCAATGTAAGGGTCACATCTACACTGACCACCAATGTAAGGGGTCACATCTACACTGACCACCAATGTAAGGGGTCAGATCTACACTGACCACCAATGTAAGGGGTCACATCTACACTGACCACCAATGTAAGGGGTCACATCTACACCGAACACCAATGTAAGGGGTCACATCTACACTGACCACCAATGTAAGGGGTCACATCTACACTGATCACCAATGTAAGGGGTCAGATCTACACTGACCACCAATGTAAGCGGTCACATCTACACTGACCACCAATGTAAGGGGTCACATCTACACTGATCACCAATGTAAGGGGTCAGATCTACACTGACCACCAATGTAAGGGGTCACATCTACACTGACCACCAATGTAAGGGTCACATCTACACTGACCACCAATGTAAGGGGTCACATCTACACTGACCACCAATGTAAGGGGTCACATCTACACTGACCACCAATGTAAGGGGTCACATCTGCACTGACCACCAATGTAAGAGGTCACATCTACACTGACCACCAATGTAAGGGGTCACATCTACACTGACCACCAATGTAAGGGGTCACATCTACACTGACCACCAATGTAAGGGGTCACATCTACACTGACCACCAATGTAAGGGTCACATCTACACTGACCACCAATGTAAGAGGTCACATCTACACTGACCACCAATGTAAGGGTCACATCTACACTGACCACCAATGTAAGGGGTCACATCTACACTGACCACCAATGTAAGGGGTCACATCTACACTGACCACCAATGTAAGGGGTCACATCTACACTGACCACCAATGTAAGGGGTCACATCTACACTGACCACCAATGTAAGGGGTCACATCTACACTGACCATCAGTGTAAAGGGTAAATTTTACACTTACCAGCAATATATTGGGTCAGTTCTACAGCGACCAACAAGGTAAGGGGTCACTTTAACACTAACCACCAATGTAAGGGGTCACTTTAACACTAACCACCAATGTAAGGGGTCACTTTAACACTAACCACCAATGTAAGGGGTCACTTTAACACTAACCACCAATGTAAGGGGTCACTTTAACACTAACCACCAATGTAAGGGGTCACTTTAACACTAACCACCAATGTAAGGGGTCACTTTAACACTAACCACCAATGTAAGGGGTCATTCTACTCTGACCGCCATTGTAAAGGGTCACCCATATGCTGACCACCAGTCTAAGGGGTTACTTCTCCAGTGACCACCTTTTGTAAGCGGTCATCTGATTAACCTCCCTGGCGGTAATCCCGAGTCTGGCTCGGGGTGAGTTTTTACTACCAAAAGTGGTATCCAGGGAGAGTTACTTACCTTGTTCCCTGAATCCTGCAATGTCTCCTGCAATGTCAAGTGTGTGTGTGAGCCGTCTCCTCGCTTGATTCACACTGCTGAGTGCCGAGCTCCGTTCCCTGCGATGTTGCGGCGCACGGGGACGGAGTTCGGCGCCAAATTCAAAAAGTGAAAAACACAATACACATACAGTACCCTGTAATCTTACTGATTACATTACTGTATCAAATAATTACACATCCCCTTTGTCCCTAGTGGTCTGTCCAGTGTCCTGCATGCACTTTTATATTATAAACTGGAGATTGTCCATAGCAACCAAAAAGTGTCCCTTTACATCAAAAGTGGTTTTAGACCAGCTAGAAAAGAGCGATAATAAATTAGAATCACTCACAGAATTGAGCGATAGCGATTTGTGGGGAAATTCGCCATCAAACACTAAATCTAATGACAGCGACAATTCTGCAACTGAGAAAATTTCAGTGTTTTTGATTTGATTACATTATTGAATAATTTTTATTATTATTATATTATTATTTTTTATAATAATTTATAGTTATTTATTATATTATAATTTATGATTTTGTGTTTCAAACTTTATCATACCCGGGATGTCTACTAGACTCTGGTTTGGACAGATTTAAGTGAGTTATTCCTAAGAATTACAGGCCTACAATATAAAACGCCAAATTTCCATCCAAAATAATTGTACCGCTTTCGGCACCATAGGTGTGTGCAGCCTATTGCATTAGGGTGTGCACCCCAAATGTATTAAAACATGGACGATGTCAGTAGAGCAGAGGTTGGTGTCAGTAGAGCCGTGGACAGTGTAAGTAGCTTTTTATTTTTATTATTTTAATCTTTTTATTTAAAAAAAAAAAAAATTGGGGGCATTGGTGCAATATCAGGAGGGGGAATCTGCACCTCAAGCAGTGATTAGGGTGTGCCCAGGCACACCCAGCACACCCCCTGCGCACGCCTATGTTCAGCACCTAAAATCTGACAGAATCATACCGCCAGGGAGGTTAATAAGTGTAGGTTAAATGGAAATCTTATGCCGCGTACACACGACCGTTTTTCATGACGAGAAAAATGCCATTTTTTTATTTGGTCATTAAAAATTATCGTGTGTGGGCTCCAGAGCATTTTTCACGACGTGAAAAATGGGCATTAAAAATTTGGATTAATGCTGTAATTTTTCTCGTCGTTTTTCACGTCGTCGTTTTTCTCGTCATGAAAAACGGCCGTGCGTAGGCTTTAAAGACGTGAAAAAAACGCACATGCTCAGAAGCAAGTGATGAGACAAGAGCGCTGGTTCTGGTAAAACTAGTGTTCGTAATGGAGATATCACATTCGTCACACTGTAACGGACTGAAGAGCACGAGGCTAAAAAGTGTGAATCGTCTCTCCCCAAACTTTACTAACAGGAGGATCAGCAAAAGCAGCCCAAAGGGTGGCGCCATCCAAATAGAACTTCCCCTTTATAGTGCCGTCGTACGTTTCGTACGTCACTGCGCTTTGTTTGAGCATTTTTTTTTATGATCGTGTGTAGGCAAGGAAGGCTTGAGAAGAATCACGTCGAGAAAAACTTTGTTTTTTCAATGACATTAAAACCAGTCGTGTGTACGCGGCATTGTTCCTAAGAATTACAGGCCTACAATATAAAATGCCAAATTTTCATGCAAAATAATGGTACCGCTTTCAGCACCTAAAATCTGACATAATCATACCGCCAGGGAGGTTAATAAGTGTAGGTTAAATGGAAATCTAATGCCGCGTACACACGACCATTTTTCTCATCGGGAAAATTGTTATTTTTTCTCTTTGACGAGAAAAACGACCGTGTACGGGCTTTTCATCATTTTTCCCGATGAGAAAAACGTCATTAACCACTTGCCGCCCGCCCTATAGCGGATTGACGTCGGCAAAGTGGTTGCAAAATCCTGACAGGACGTCATATGACGTCCTCAGGATTTTGAGCCGCTGCGCGCCCCCGGGGGGCGCGCATCGCGGCAATCGTTGCTGCGGGGTGTCAGTCTGACACCCCGCAACTCCGATCTAGGTAAAGAGTCTCCGACTGAGACTCTTTACCACGTGATCAGCCGTGTCCAATCATGGCTGATCACAGTGTAAACAGGAAAAGCCGGTCATCGGCTTTTCCTCACTCGCGTCTGTCAGACGCGAGTAGAGGAGAGCCGATCGGCTGCTCCTCTGACAGGGGGGTTTTGTGCTGATCGATTATCAGCACAGCCCCCCCGAGGATGCCCCCACTGGACCACCAGGGATGCCACTGGACCACCAGGGATGCCAGCACCAGGTATGCCACCCTAGACCACCAGGGATACCAGTTAGTGCCCCCTAATGGATGCCAATCAGTGCCCACAATGGATGCCAATCAGTGCCCACAATGGGCATCACTGATTGGCAGGCATTTTTGTTTGGCACTGATTGGCATCCATTACAGTACATCAGTGCCGCCTATCAGTGCCCACCCGTGCCACCTATCAGTGCCCATCCATGCCCATCCATGCCGCCTATCAGTGCCCATCCATGCCCATCCGTGCCTGCCTATCAGTGCCCATCCGTGCCGCCTATCAGTGCCCATTCGTGCCGCCTATCAGTGCCCATACGTGCCGCCTATCAGCGCCCATACGTGCCGCCTATCCGTGCCCATCTGTGCTGCCTATCCGTGCCCATCCATGCCAATTATCCGTTCCACCTATCAGTGCCGCATATTAGTGCCCATCATCAGTGCCCATCAATGCCACCTCATCAGTGCCACCTCATTAGTGCCACCTCATCGGTGCCCATCAGTGCAGCCCCATCAGTGAAGGAGAAAACTTACTTATTTAAAAAGTTTTGTAACTCAAAACAAAAAAAATACTTTTTTTTTCAAAATTTTTGGTCTTTTTTAAAAAATTTTAGCAGAAAATAAAAATCCCAGAGGTGATCAAATACCACCAAAAGAAAGCTCTATTTGTGGGGAAAAAATGATAAACATTTCGTTTGGGTACATTGTAGCATGACCGCGCAATTGTCATTCAAAGTGCAACAGCGCAGAAAGCTGAAAATTGGTCTGGGCAGGAAGGTGTTTAAGTGCCCAGTATGGAAGTGGTTAATCACGACAAGAAAAATTAGAACATGCTCTAATTTTTCTCGTCGTGATTCACGGCATTTTTTTCCGCGGCAGTTTTCCCATAGGGAAACACTGCCGGGGAGCCTACACACGGTCGTTTTTCTCGACCAAGAGAAAAAATGTCGGGAAAAACGGCCGTGTGTGGGGGGAACAAGCCGTTCCTCGTTTTTCCCGTCGATTTTCTCAACGGTGTTTTCACCGTCGAGAAAATCGTTTGTGTGTACGCGGCATAAGGCTTCAGAGCATCATATCTATATAATATGGAGGAAACTGGGGGATCCACGGGCTGGTAGCGCAGGAATAGAAGAGATTGAAAAAGCAGACACAGAACACCACAGCTGCTTGAAGGTTTCCTGCTGTTTAATTGGAGTGTCCCTTTTAGAAATAAATAATATCATCCCCAATAATAATGCGGAGACTGAGATTCAAAGCCATGAATTATCCTTGGACCAGGTTAAGGATTTCCATTTCATTGGGGTGAGTCAGTCTATACATGACCTTGGCAAGTGCTACGACCTGCCATGTGATTAAAGGCATTTTATTTTCAGCTGCAGAACTTTTTTTTTTTTCCTTTTTGTAGCAGAAGGGAACACGTGTTATTTTTATCCACTTTTTTGTTCACGGACTTATTTATCTTGGAGCGAAAGACTGAAGAACATGCTGAGTATCTCAGACAGGATCCTGGTGCAGGGCTCCGAATCTGCGGTGATGATGGGATAAAGCGCAGGGTTTGCCGCTACACATGTGCCTTCTTGGATCCAGAGACGGTTTTCCATGAAACTCTCCCATCTCACATCTGTTGTCCAGGAACGATTTGGAAGCCCCGCTTGTGTTAAAGAGGACATTGTTGTTGGAGTGGAGTTCTACCCAAAAAAGCTTTTTTTTTTTTTTTAACTGAACTCCAGGCAAAAAAAAAAAAAAAAATGATATTTAAATATCTTTCTTTCTCGTACATCACGGGACACAGAGCGACATAGTCATTACTAATGGGTTATATAGTTACCGTCAGGTGCTGGCACTGGCAACTTCCAAAACCGGAAGTACCCTCCCCTATATAAGCCCCTCCCATCCGGGAGCACCTCAGTTTTTTGCCAGTGTCTAAGGTGTTGGCCAAGAAGAAACATGTGTTTTTCACTGAGCTTGCGTACAGGTTCTTTTTGGGCCTCAGTAAGCTATTCCGGATCCGACCAAAAAAGCTTCATAGCTAAACGGTCGGTACCCGGGCCTTGCAGAGAAGAGCAAGGTTCTGCCTGTAATGCTTCTCTTAGGAGAGCTGGACCCTGGGATCCAGAGCTCTGGTCATACCCACGACCAAGATGTTTTCTGTGCAGGGTGCTATACAGGTCCAGGGGAGTGGAATCCTTGGGAACCCGGTCCCTGAAGGTTTGATTACAATGCCTGCCGTGATAGGTGAAGTTTGGGCTTTTGTGGACCAAACAAAGTCCTGCGGCGAGGAACAGGTAAGTGGGGGCCCCCAGGAACTTTGTTCTATTGGGGGACCCCCAAGCCTAATTTGTCTTTCTGTCTGTTACCTAATGGTATTCCCGCAAGATTCTGTGCATGCCTGTAACTACTAAAAAAATGTAATAATTTTTAATGGTGGTCAAGAAAAAAAAAAAAAAAAAAAAAAAATGTTTTTTTTATATATATTTAGTATATTAGACTGCGGTACCTGTGTTTGTCCACTAGAGGCCGCTGTGGAATGTTTTCTTGTCATGTGGACTAGTCTCTTCTCAGAGAGCAAAGTCCAGGCAGTTGGTGAGTTCTCCTATAGGAAACTGCTTCCTCTGCCATGTTGCAGTGCTCGTCCATCCCCCGGCCTGCGGCAAAGAGGGGCCCTGGCTCCTGTCCCTGGTTTCCATGTTTGAAATTAGCGCCGAGGGCGCACGTGGCCGCGCGCGTGCGCGTGCACGCGCCTCTATATATAGAGGTGAGCCGGGAAAGGGGGTGGAGCCTGGGGGATGACGCTCTGTGCGCGCCGCAGCGCTTCTGCGCATGTGCGGGCGTCCCAGCAGGTTTTAAAAAGCCACAATATTGTAGTAAGCTGGCTATGAAGTACAGAGACAGAGCTGGCAACATTTAAAGGCATACAGCAAGCGGTTGATACAGGCATCCCCTAGAAAGGCACATTAGTAGACACCAACTGTTTATTATAGCAGCATTTATGCTAGACTATTATCAGTAACTGGTGTATTTCGGCTGGAATACCTCAGCTTTGTGGCTTAGGAATATGCCGTCTAAAAACTCCGGGACTAGAAATTCCAGGAGGAATAGGGGGTCTCCATCGGGCTCTGAGGATCTTGGGCATGCTTTGGCTGCACCAGTCTCCCCTGAAGAATCAGAGGTTAGTGACCGTAGAGCACCCTCAGGAGTACCTGGTACTGTGGCTGTCCTCAGTTCACCTGCTCCTGTGTATGTAACAGAGGAGGTTTTTTCCTCAGCTCTGGGAGGGCTGGAAGAGAGATTGTCAGCATTGATCGCGGCTTCCCTGTCACAGGAGAAAAGCGCTCGATCTCCGTCTCCTCCCTCAGAGTGCCTGTTAGCGGAGCAACAGTCCCATACAGAGGTCGACCTACCTGAGGGGGATCAGGATGAGGTTGATTCGGTTGTAGAGGAATCAACAGTGGAAGAGCCGTTCTCAGCATCACATGCTGAGAGGTTATGGGTTCAGTCCCTGACTAATATGGTCCGATCAGCATTTAAAATGCCACTTGCGGAGCCATCCTCCACTTCTGTCTCCTCGTTGGGGTCGCTAAAAGCTCCCCAGACTGTTTGTTCCTTTCCGATCCATCCTTTACTGGAGGGGCTCATTTACCAGGATTGGGAGCATCCTGACAAAATATTTACTCCCCCCAAGAGATTTCCGGTGGTCTATCCCATGGAGGATAGGTTCATCAGAAAATGGAAGGTCCCTACAGTGGACGCAGCCATCTCTTGTGTGAATAAATCACTGACATGTCCGGTGGAAAATGTCCAAATGTTCAAGGACCCAATAGATAAAAAATTGGAGTCATTATTGAAATCTGCTTTTTCTACAGCAGGATTGGTGACACAACCAGCAGTGGCAGCTATAGGGGTCTGCCAAGCAGTGAAGGATCAGTTGAAACAGGTCTTAAGAGACTTGCCGGATCAGCAGGCTCTTGCCCTAGCTGATCTACCTAGAGCCTTATGCTTTGCGGTGGACGCTATAAAGGATTCAATCCATCAGGCCTCCCGCCTTACGCTGTCTGTAGTACATATGCGCAGGCTTCTATGGCTCAAAAACTGGTCTGCTGAAGCTCCCTGTAAAAAATTGCTGGTCAGCTTCCCATTTCATGGGGAGCGCTTATTCGGGGAAGACCTGGACAAGTATATCCAGAGAATTTCCAGCGGTAAAAGTACACTTTTGCCGGTTAAAAATAGAGTTAGAGGTCCCTCCTTTAAGAGGCCGGCTTCTCCAGTCCCTAGGACATCGGCTGTGAAACAGTTCCGACGGCCTCCCCGGTCAAATCCCGAAGGTAAAAATCAGGGACAGT
This sequence comes from Rana muscosa, assembly GCA_029206835.1. Classification (NCBI taxonomy): domain Eukaryota; kingdom Metazoa; phylum Chordata; class Amphibia; order Anura; family Ranidae; genus Rana; species Rana muscosa. The sequence goes on along the minus strand of CM055119.1, from coordinate 329,727,967 downwards.
TGCAGGGTAACAAGAAGCCCTGGAGCAGGAGAGGTACAAAACCTCCCCCAAAGTCAAATGCATGAAGGGTTGCCCCCACCCAATCGGGTGGGGGGAAGACTTCAGTTGTTCACAGAAACCTGGCGGGACACGATCCGAGACAGATGGGTGCTCTCCGCAGTAAATCTGGGATACAAATTGGAGTTAAAAAACTCCCCTCCTTCCCGCTTTATAAGGTCAAACGTGCCAAGGGATCCCCAGAAGAGAGGATCCCTCCTGTTGGCACTGGAACAATTATTGCTTCAAGCAGTAATTATAGAGGTTCCCCTGGAAGAATGGGGGTTCGGGTTTTACTCAAACCTCTTTACAGTCCCGAAGCCAAACGGGGACGTGAGGCCCATATTAAATCTAAAAGGGCTAAACAAATTCCTACATATCAGGACTTTCCGGATGGAGTCGATCCGATCGGTAGCCTCTGCCCTACAAGGGGAGGAATGGTTAGCCTCGATCGACATCAAAGATGCTTATTTGCACATCCCCATCTTTCCAGCCCACCAAAAATTTCTACGCTTTGCGGTAGAAGGGCGCCATTTTCAGTTCAGAGCCTTACCCTTCGGTCTGGCCACAGCACCAAGAGTGTTCACAAAAATTCTGGCCCCATTATTGGCCAATCTAAGAACACGAGGTGTAACGATAATGGCATATCTAGACGACTTGTTGCTGATAGACCACTCAGTGGAAAAACTAGAAGTGGTTGTTCACGAGACAATCAAGTATCTGGAATATCACGGTTGGATTATCAACCGAGACAAGTCAGCCCTAAAACCAGTCAAAAGTCTGGAATACTTGGGGCTAAGGCTGGATTTAGACCAGAGAAAGATTTTCTTGCCTCAAGAAAAGGGGTCGTCTTTGAGAGATTTGATCCACTTAGTGGGTTCAAAAAGACAGCCATCCATACGCCTGTGCATGAGGCTGCTGGGAAAAATGGTGGCATCATTCGAAGCAGTACCCTACGGTCAATTCCATTCAAGGAAGTTGCAAAGGGCCATACTGTCAGCCTGGAACAAGAAAGTTCAGGCTCTGGACTTACCAATGTCCTTGTCCCCTTCCGTTCGCAGGAGCCTCCGCTGGTGGTTGGTTCCCCAGAATCTGGAAAGAGGGAAATCCTTCAGTCCGATTTCCTGGAAGGTGGTCACTACAGATGCCAGCCTTATAGGCTGGGGAGCAGTACTGGAGCAATGGTCTCTCCAGGGCAGATGGTCGGATGCGGAAAAGGCCCTGCCCATCAATCTCTTAGAGATACGAGCAGCCCGGTATGCCCTAGTAGCATGGACATCCAAACTCCAAGGGTCCCCTGTCAGAGTTCAGTCAGACAAAGCCACAGCAGTGGCATATATCAATCGTCAGGGGGGCACCAGGAGTCGTGCAGCCCAAAGGGAAGTAAATTACATCCTGAGATGGGCAGAAAGATATGTCCCAGCCATATCTGCGGTATTCATTCCAGGGGTGGAGAATTGGAAGGCGGACTTTCTAAGTCGCCAACAATTATGCCCAGGGGAATGGTCCCTTCATCCCGAGGTTTTCCGGACAATATGTCAGCGGTGGGGAACACCGGATGTAGATCTGCTAGCATCCAGAATCAACACAAAAGTGGACAGGTTTGTCTCTTGGGCAAGGGATCCCCTAGCGTGCGGCTCGGATGCCCTAGTGTTCCCTTGGGATCAGTTCAAGCTGATATATGCATTCCCACCGCCACAATTGTTACCTCGATTACTCCGCAGAATCAGGGTAGAAAAGAAACCAGTGATTCTGGTGGCTCCAGCGTGGCCCCGAAGAGCATGGTACGCGGAGATTGTAAAAATGTCTGTGGGGAGTCCTTGGACCCTCCCACATCGTCCGGACCTGCTTTCGCAGGGACCGATATACCACCCTTCCTTACCAGCCCTAGGTTTGACGGCCTGGCTATTGAAGCCCACATTCTAAAAAAGAGAGGGCTCTCTAATGCTGTGGTATCTACCATGATCAATGCCAGGAAGCCGGTATCCAGGCAGATCTACTATAGAATCTGGAAGGCGTACATCGCCTGGTGTGAGGCCAAGAAATGGCATCCACGTAAATACGTAATAGGTAGGATTCTGGACTTCCTACAGTGGGCTGTAGATAGGAAGCTTGCCTTGAGTACTATCAAGGGTCAGATTTCGGCCTTGTCAATATTTTTTCAAAGGCCCTTGGCTTCGCATTCACTAGTCAAAGCCTTTATACAAGGAGTGATGCGTATTAGTCCTCCGGTTAATATTCCCATATGTCCATGGGATCTAAACTTGGTTCTGTCGGTTCTACAGAAACAACCATTTGAACCATTACAGCATATTTCCTTAGTGCTTCTCACCAGGAAATTGATTTTTCTAGTAGCCATTTGTTCGGCTAAAAGAGTATCGGAATTAGCAGCTATGTCCTGTAAGGAGCCATATCTGGTTATCCATAAGGACAGAGTAGTGTTACGTCCTCATCCAGCCTTTCTTCCTAAGGTGGTATCGAGTTTTCATTTGAACCAAGATGTGGTTCTTCCTTCTTTTTTCCCCAAGCCTACTTCGGTAGAGGAAAAGTTATTGCATTCTTTGGATGTAGTAAGAGCAGTTAAAGCTTATCTAAAAGCCACTGCTCAGATTCGCAGAACGGATACTTTGTTTATTCTGCCGGAAGGCCCCAGAAAGGGTCAGGCAGCGTCAAAATCTACTTTAGCCAAGTGGATTCGACAGGTCATAATACAAGCCTATAGCTTGAGAAGTAGACCGCCTCCGTTCAAAGTTAGGGCGCACTCCACGAGAGCAGTTGGAACTTCATGGGCAGTGCATCACCAGGCCTCCCTGGCTCAAATCTGTAAGGCCGCAACATGGTCTTCGGTACACACGTTTACTAGGTTCTACCAGGTGGACGTTAGAAGTCAGGAGGATGTCGCCTTTGGGCGCAGTGTGTTGCAGGCCGCAAAAGATCCTCATGTCTGATAGCGCTCAGCTTATATATGGTGTATCCCCCCCCCTCATTTGGCATTGCTTTAGGACATCCCATTAGTAATGACTATGTCGCTCTGTGTCCCGTGATGTACGAGAAAGAAAATAGGATTTTTATAACAGCTTACCTGTAAAATCCTTTTCTTGGAGTACATCACGGGACACAGAGCTCCCGCCCCTCTTTGGGGACACTTATTGCTTTGCTACAAAACTGAGGTGCTCCCGGATGGGAGGGGCTTATATAGGGGAGGGTACTTCCGGTTTTGGAAGTTGCCAGTGCCAGCACCTGACGGTAACTATATAACCCATTAGTAATGACTATGTCGCTCTGTGTCCCGTGATGTACTCCAAGAAAAGGATTTTACAGGTAAGCTGTTATAAAAATCCTATTTTCTTAACCACTTGCCCCCTTCCTGACCGGGCCATTTTTTTGCAATTCGGCACTGCGTCGCTTTAACTGACAATTGCGCGGTCGTGCGACATTGTACCCAAACAACATTTTTATTTTCCCCACGAATGGAGCTTTCTTTTGGTGCTATTTGATCACATCTGCTTTTTCTTTTTTTTTTTTTAAACAAAAAAAGAGCGACAATTTTGCAAAAAAAAAACAAAAAACAATATTTTGTTGTTTTTGCTATAATAAATATCCCAATTTTTTATTATTTTTTTCCTCAGTTTAGACCGATATGTATTCTTCTACATTGTATTGGTGAAAAAAATCGCAATAAACGTATATTGATTGGTTTTCGCAAAAGTTATAGCGTCTACAAAATAGGAGATCGGTTTATGTCATTTTTATTATGATTATTTTTTTTCTACTAATGGCAGCGATCTGCGATTTTTATCAGGACTGCAACATTGCGGCAGACAGATCGGACACTTTTAAGACTATTTTGGGACCACTGACATTTAGAGGGCGATCGGTGCTAAAAATAGCTACTGATTACTGTATAAATGTCACTGGCAGGGAAGGGGGTTAACACTAGGGGGCGAACAAGGGGTTACCTGTGTTCCCTAGGTGTGTTCTAACTGTAGGGGGGGTGAGACTGACTAGGGGAGGAGAGAGATCGGTGTTCATACTTAGTATGAACACATGATCTCTCTCCTCTCCCCTGAGAGAACCGGGATTTGTGTGTTTACACACACAGATCCCGATTCTCGCTCTGTCACGAGCGATCGCGGGTGCCCACCGCATCGGCAACGGTGACACGTGGCGGGCACGTGCGCGCACCTGTTGTGACGTCTTAAAAGAGTGGCGTGGCGTACAGCTACGCCGATTTGCCCAGCCGAGCCAACCTGCCGCAGTATAACTGCGGCAGCTGGTCGGCTAGTGGTTACAATAGACACAGAGGATATAAATCCACTTTGTGCGCACCAAATGCCTTTGCAAACCCTGATATTAACCTGTAGAAGTAGCAGTGACATCATCACTGTTCTGTACACAACCAGTGCAGAGAGCAGAGCTGCAGGAGGGGGCCACAGGCTCCACCCACTACAGGCAGAAAACTACAGGAGGGGGCGGAGACAGGACCAGTCACTCTACACAAGGAGAGAGGTTTGCAGTGAGCGGTCTTTATTACAGGAAGTCTCACACTGGATTACTGCACAGATCTGGAAGAAATACAGATTGTGTGTCAAGATTAGTGATGAGCCGAACACCCCCGGGTTCGGTTCGCACCAGAACCCGCGAATGGACCGAAAGTTCGAACGAACATTAGAACCCTATTAAATACAATGGATGCGAACGTTCGAATTCTAAAGTGCTAATTATAACAACTATTATGCATGTTATTGTCCTAAAAAGGGTTTGGGAACCCGGGTTCTGCACCAGGGGACATGTATCAATGCAAAAAGAAGTTTTAAAAACGGTCGTTTTTCGGGAGCAGTCATTTTAATGATGCATAAAGTGAAAAAAAAAAAGTCAAATATTCCTTTAAATATCGTACCTGGGGGGTGTCTAAAGTATGCCTGTGAAGTGCCACGTGTTTCCCGTGTTTAGAACTGTCCCTGCACAAAATGACACTTCTAAAGGAAAAAAAAGCCATTTAAAACTGCTTGCGGCTTTAATGTAATGTCTGGTCCCGGTAATATGGATGAAATTCTTTAAGAAAAATGGCATAGCTACCCCATGACCCCCCCCCTACCCCAGCCCATTACCAGCCCCTTTGGGTCTTGTATGGATATTAAGGGGAACCCCGCACATAAAATAAAAAAGGCCCTATATACTCTGAACAGCCCTATACAGGCGGTGCATACAAGACAGGGACTGTAGGTTTGTTCTTATGTAGAGTCTGTTTGTAATTTTGAACAGGTACATTGTTGAAGTGTAGCTCCAGACCAAAAATCTATTTTTAAACTTTTTGGAAAACATAGGTAAGGGTTATCACCCCTGTAACATTTGTTTTGCTGTCTGTGCCCCTGTTCAGAACATTTCACCTCACTTTCCGTCCCAATGACAACTGTTTTTGAAATGTGGTGTTTTTCTTGAAACAAGGATTGCTGATAAAGCATCAGTACAGAGGAGACACCTTTCTCCCATATTTATTCTTACAGGAGAGAATTTTCCTTTCTAGGGGTAGATTTCCTCTCACTTCCTGTTGTCTTCTTGCGTTTGCAAGTAGGAGTCGTTTGTAAGTTGGATGTTTGAAAGTAGGGACCTGCCGTATATACTCTGCAGAAATAGGCCCCTTAGTTGTTGGTGTTGGCACAACACTGTAAGCACTCACAGTTACTCTTGGTTGGTGCTGGAACGCCCTGCTGTCAACTATTATATCAGGAATTTTAATTACATATAATTGTTGAACAGTGGTAGTAAAAATTGGGCCTTTGATGGTGGTGCTGGTGCCACAACACTGTAAGCCCTGACAGTTACTCTTGGTGGGTGCAGCAATGGGCCCTGCTGTGAATTATTAGATCAAGAATTGTAATTACATGCCCCTGTTGAACAGGGGCTGAAAAATTGGGCCTTAGGCACTGGTGGCACAACACTGCAACCCCTCACAGCAACTGTACTTGGAGCACAGCAATGAGCCCTGTTGCAAAGTATTGCTTCAAAAATTGTAATGACACGCCCCTGTTAAACAGGGGCTGAAAAATTGGGCCTTAGGCACTGGTGGCACAACACTGCAACTCCTCACAGATACTGTACTTGGAGCACAGCAATGAGCCCTGTTGCAAAGTATTGCTTCAAAAATTGTAATTACACGCCCCTGTTAAACAGGGGCTGAAAAATTGGGCGTTAGGCACTGGTGGCGGCACCCATAAACAAAAATGATCTTACAAGCTATCATCATCAATCGTATCATTGAGGACTCGGAGGAGGAGGATAGCCAGTCAACATAACAGCACAGGCACTCAGCATCAGCATCAGTCTTGAAGGGATGTGACATGTTAAAATCAATTAGTCTGTTATATCAGCATCAGGTGTGTGGTAGCTGGTGGTGATCCAAGACTGGTTCATCTTGATGAAAGTCAGTCGATCAACCGAGTCGGTGGACAGGCGCACCCTGTGATCCGTGACAAATCCTCCAGCAGCACTGAATGTGCGTTCCGAAAGAACGCTGGATGCAGGACAGGCCAGTAGCTCAATTGCATACTGTGCAAGCTCTGGCCAGTGATCCATCCTCAAGACCCAGTAAGCCAGAGGATTTTCGGTGGGGAAGGTGTCCAAGTCTGACCTTGCCCCTAGATATTCCTGCACCATGTTTATCAGACGCTGGCGATGGTTGCTGGAACCGATCATACTTTGGGGCTGCGGACTAAAGAATTGTCTGAACGCATCGGTCAGACGGCCACCTTCCCCACCGCTCCTTCTTTGACTGGCCGAAGCCTCAGCAACTCGTTGTCCAGGACCAGGAGTTTGCAACCTCCCAGTCTCTGGGAACGCGTTGCACAGACCTTTCTGCAAGGCCTCCCGGAGTTGTCTCATCCTCTGCTCCCTCTGCGACGGTAACATAAGGTCCGCAACCTTACCCTTGTACCGTGGATCAAGGAGAGTGGCCAGCCAGTAATGGTCCCTCTCCTTGATCCGAAGAATACGAGGATCCTTCCGCAGACTTTGCAGGATCAGGGAGGCCATGCAGCGTAGGTTTGCTGAGGCATTCGCTCCGGAGTCCTCTGGGTCACTAAGGACGACATGATCCGCAGCCACCTCCTCCCAGCCACGTACAAGTCCACTGGTTTCTTGGGACTGTAAATCATCCCTAAAAGACTGCTGCTGATGATGCTGAGTGCCAGCCTCCACCTCCATGCTGACACAATCCTCCTCCTCCTCCTCCTCCTCCTCCTCCTCCTCTTCCTGTGCGATGGGTGGGACAGAAGGAACACTGTCTGGGTAAAGGGGGCCTTGAGAGGCAAGGAAGTCCTCCTCTTCCTGCCTCTGTTCTGCCTCAAGTGCCCTGTCCATTATTCCACGCAGCGTGTGCTCCAACAGGTGGACAAGAGGTACAGTGTCACTGATGCATGCACTGTCACTGCTCACCATCCTCGTGGCCTCCTCAAATGGTGCCAGGACAGTGCATGCATCCCTGATCATGCCCCACTGGCGTGGAGAAAAAAAACCAAGCTCCCCTGACCCTGTCCTGGTGCCGTAGTCGCACAGGTACTCATTGATGGCCCTCTGCTGCGTGTGCAGCCGCTGCAGCATGGCCAACGTTGAGTTCCACCTGGTGGGCATGTCACATATAAGGCGGTTCTTGGGCAGGTTCAACTCCTTTTGCAGCTCAGCCAGGCGAGCACTGGCATTATAAGATCTGCGGAAATGCACACAGACTTTCCTGGCCTGCCTCAGGACATCCTGTAAGCCCGGGTACCTGCCCAAGAAGCGCTGCACCACCAGGTTAAGGACGTGAGCCACACAGGGCACATGGGTCAGTTGTCCCTGTCGGAGGGCGGAGAGGAGGTTGGTGCCATTGTCGCAAACCACCATTCCTGGCTTAAGCTGGCGTGGCGTCAACCACCTCTCGGCCTGGCCCTGCAGAGCAGACAGGACCTCTGCCCCAGTGTGGCTTCTGTCCCCCAAACACACCAGCGCAAGCACGGCATGGCATCTTTTTGCCTGCGTACTTGCGTAGCCCCTTGAACGGCTACGGAGCACCGCTGGTTCAGAGGACAAACCACAGGAAGAGGCCATGGAGGAAGAAGAAGAGGAGGGGGTGGAGGAGAGAGGTGTGTCACAACCAGTAGTAGCATTTTGGAGGCGTGGCGGTGGGACAACCTCCAACACTACTGCACCTTGTCCTGAATCCTTCCCAGCTGCCAAAAGAGTGACCCAATGGGCCGTGAAAGAAAGGTAACGTCCCTGTCCATGCCTGCTGGACCATGAGTCAGCGGTAATATGCACCTTACCGCTGACCGCCCTGTCCAGCGAGGCCAAGACATTGCCTTCCACATGCCGGTAGAGAGCCGGAATAGCCTTCCGTGAGAAAAAGTGGCGTTTGGGAACCTGCCACTGAGGAACTGCACATTGCACAAACTCACGGAAGGGGGCCGAGTCTACCAACTGAAAAGGCAGCAGTTGAAGCGCTAGCAATTTAGCCAAGCTAGCATTCAACCGCTGGGCATGTGGATGGCTGGGAGTGAACTTCTTTCGACGGTCCAGCAGCTGGGGCAGGGAAATTTGCCTGCTAGAATCGGACGTCGGTGTACTGCTAGCAGAGTGGGCGCAAGTACTTGGCTGTGACACACCTAATTCTACACCTTCATTCCTCTCAGTGCATGTTTCAGAGAGGACTGAAGTTATAGTGGGGTTGGAGATCCCAGCTGATGCGGTGCAAGGAGAGGTCCGCTTTGTTCTTTGGTGTGGGTCTTTGAGGTAGGCTTGCCAACGAGCTGCATGGCAGGTCAACATATGTCTGGTCAGGCATGTGGTACCCAAGCGGCTGATGTTTTGGCCACGCGATATACGCTTGAGACATATGTTGCAAACAGCAGCTGTGCGATCTGATGCACTAGCCTCAAAAAAGGCCCACACCAAAGAACTTTTTGAATGACGGGCAGAGGCAGCGCCCTGCACAGGCGGAGCTCTGCGGTGTGATTCCGTCGTTGTACTGCCCTTACGCTGGCCACCAAAGGGCATCCTGCCTCGTTGGAGATGTGCCTCCTCCTCATCCTCCTCCTCCTCCTCTCTCCTATTAGGCACCCACGTGGAGTCAGTGACCTCATCATCCCCTCCCTCCTCATCGCTGGAGCCAATCTGGCAGTATGCTGCAGCTGCTGGAACATGACTGCCAGATTGGTGTCCTTCTTGAGCATCCCCTCTGTCTGCTCTCACGCTACTGCCTTCCTCTAGCTGGGTTTCATCATCAGACCCTTCAAAACGCTGGGCATCCTCCTGGAGCATGTACCCAACACTGTGCTGAAACAGTTCGGGGGACTCCTCAGGAGGAGGACATGGTGGGTCTAGGGAAGGAGTGACTGATGATTTGTCTGACATTGATACCAGGGAAGACGACGCTTTGGCAGCTGCTTTTCCAGTACCCTGAGCCTGGGTGAGAGAGGATGAGGAGGAGGAGGAGGGCTTGGTCATCCACTCTACCAAGTCTTCGGCATGATGTGGCTCAACATGTCCAGCTGCCGAAAAGAAGGACAAGCGTGTCCCATGGCCATGTGCTGATGACAATGCACCGCGTCCACGACCAGCACTGTTGCCCCCAGACACAGAGCCTGCTTGCCCTCTTTTATTGCCTCCTGACTGTCTGCCTCTCCTTGTTTGCCTTCCAGACATTCTAATAGATGGCCTGCAGGGAGATGGGAAAAAAGCAATAAGGGCTACCTTCAGGTGTCCTTCTCTGTCCCTTGAAACAAGGACTTGCAGAGTGAAATAAACTGACACTCTCCCTACCTACAGTTTTCTGTCCCTAGAATAAATGTTTTTTTTAATCACAATATAGCACAAGGACAATTCAGTCACTGTCCTTCCAGGTCCCTGGAAACAAGGACTTGCAGAGTGAAATAAACTGACACTCTCCCTACCTACAGTTTTCTGTCCCTAGAATAAATGTTTTTTTTAAGCACAATATAGCACAAGGACAATTCAGTCACTGTCCTTCCAGGTCCCTGGAAACAAGGACTTGCAGAGTGAAATAAACTGACACTCTCCCTACCTACAGTTTTCTGTCCCTAGAATAAATGTTTTTTTTAAGCACAATATAGCACAAGGACAATTCAGTCACTGTCCTTCCAGGTCCCTGGAAACAAGGACTTGCAGAGTGAAATAAACTGACACTCTCCCTACCTACAGTTTTCTGTCCCTAGAATAAATGTTTTTTTTAATCACAATATAGCACAAGGACAATTCAGTCACTGTCCTTCCAGGTCCCTGGAAACAAGGACTTGCAGAGTGAAATAAACTGACACTCTCCCTACCTACAGTTTTCTGTCCCTAGAATAAATGTTTTTTTTAATCACAATATAGCACAAGGACAATTCAGTCACTGTCCTTCCAGGTCCCTGGAAACAAGGACTTGCAGAGTGAAATAAACTGACACTCTCCCTACCTACAGTTTTCTGTCCCTAGAATAAATGTTTTTTTTAATCACAATATAGCACAAGGACAATTCAGTCACTGTCCTTCCAGGTCCCTGGAAACAAGGACTTGCAGAGTGAAATAAACTGACACTCTCCCTACCTACAGTTTTCTGTCCCTAGAATAAATGTTTTTTTTAATCACAATATAGCACAAGGACAATTCAGTCACTGTCCTTCCAGGTCCCTGGAAACAAGGACTTGCAGAGTGAAATAAACTGACACTCTCCCTACCTACAGTTTTCTGTCCCTAGAATAAATGTTTTTTTTAATCACAATATAGCACAAGGACAATTCAGTCACTGTCCTTCCAGGTCCCTGGAAACAAGGACTTGCAGAGTGAAATAAACTGACACTCTCCCTACCTACAGTTTTCTGTCCCTAGAATAAATGTTTTTTTTAAGCACAATATAGCACAAGGACAATTCAGTCACTGTCCTTCCAGGTCCCTGGAAACAAGGACTTGCAGAGTGAAATAAACTGACACTCTCCCTACCTACAGTTTTCTGTCCCTAGAATAAATGTTTTTTTTAAGCACAATATAGCACAAGGACAATTCAGTCACTGTCCTTCCAGGTCCCTGGAAACAAGGACTTGCAGAGTGAAATAAACTGACACTCTCCCTACCTACAGTTTTCTGTCCCTAGAATAAATGTTTTTTTTAATCACAATATAGCACAAGGACAATTCAGTCACTGTCCTTCCAGGTCCCTGGAAACAAGGACTTGCAGAGTGAAATAAACTGACACTCTCCCTACCTACAGTTTTCTGTCCCTAGAATAAATGTTTTTTTTAATCACAATATAGCACAAGGACAATTCAGTCACTGTCCTTCCAGGTCCCTGGAAACAAGGACTTGCAGAGTGAAATAAACTGACACTCTCCCTACCTACAGTTTTCTGTCCCTAGAATAAATGTTTTTTTTAATCACAATATAGCACAAGGACAATTCAGTCACTGTCCTTCCAGGTCCCTGGAAACAAGGACTTGCAGAGTGAAATAAACTGACACTCTCCCTACCTACAGTTTTCTGTCCCTAGAATAAATGTTTTTTTTAATCACAATATAGCACAAGGACAATTCAGTCACTGTCCTTCCAGGTCCCTGGAAACAAGGACTTGCAGAGTGAAATAAACTGACACTCTCCCTACCTACAGTTTTCTGTCCCTAGAATAAATGTTTTTTTTAATCACAATATAGCACAAGGACAATTCAGTCACTGTCCTTCCAGGTCCCTGGAAACAAGGACTTGCAGAGTGAAATAAACTGACACTCTCCCTACCTACAGTTTTCTGTCCCTAGAATAAATGTTTTTTTTAAGCACAATATAGCACAAGGACAATTCAGTCACTGTCCTTCCAGGTCCCTGGAAACAAGGACTTGCAGAGTGAAATAAACTGACACTCTCCCTACCTACAGTTTTCTGTCCCTAGAATAAATGTTTTTTTTAATCACAATATAGCACAAGGACAATTCAGTCACTGTCCTTCCAGGTCCCTGGAAACAAGGACTTGCAGAGTGAAATAAACTGACACTCTCCCTACCTACAGTTTTCTGTCCCTAGAATAAATGTTTTTTTTAATCACAATATAGCACAAGGACAATTCAGTCACTGTCCTTCCAGGTCCCTGGAAACAAGGACTTGCAGAGTGAAATAAACTGACACTCTCCCTACCTACAGTTTTCTGTCCCTAGAATAAATGTTTTTTTTAATCACAATATAGCACAAGGACAATTCAGTCACTGTCCTTCCAGGTCCCTGGAAACAAGGACTTGCAGAGTGAAATAAACTGACACTCTCCCTACCTACAGTTTTCTGTCCCTAGAATAAATGTTTTTTTTAATCACAATATAGCACAAGGACAATTCAGTCACTGTCCTTCCAGGTCCCTGGAAACAAGGACTTGCAGAGTGAAATAAACTGACACTCTCCCTACCTACAGTTTTCTGTCCCTAGAATAAATGTTTTTTTTAATCACAATATAGCACAAGGACAATTCAGTCACTGTCCTTCCAGGTCCCTGGAAACAAGGACTTGCAGAGTGAAATAAACTGACACTCTCCCTACCTACAGTTTTCTGTCCCTAGAATAAATGTTTTTTTTAATCACAATATAGCACAAGGACAATTCAGTCACTGTCCTTCCAGGTCCCTGGAAACAAGGACTTGCACAGTGAAATAAACTGACACTCTCCCTACCTACAGTTTTCTGTCCCTAGAATAAATGTTTTTTTTAATCACAATATAGCACAAGGACAATTCAGTCACTGTCCTTCCAGGTCCCTGGAAACAAGGACTTGCAGAGTGAAATAAACTGACACTCTCCCTACCTACAGTTTTCTGTCCCTAGAATAAATGTTTTTTTTAAGCACAATATAGCACAAGGACAATTCAGTCACTGTCCTTCCAGGTCCCTGGAAACAAGGACTTGCAGAGTGAAAGAAACTGACACTCTCCCTACCTACAGTTTTCTGTCCCTAGAATAAATGTTTTTTTTAATCACAATATAGCACAAGGACAATTCAGTCACTGTCCTTCCAGGTCCCTGGAAACAAGGACTTGCAGAGTGAAATAAACTGACACTCTCCCTACCTACAGTTTTCTGTCCCTAGAATAAATGTTTTTTTTAATCACAATATAGCACAAGGACAATTCAGTCACTGTCCTTCCAGGTCCCTGGAAACAAGGACTTGCAGAGTGAAATAAACTGACACTCTCCCTACCTACAGTTTTCTGTCCCTAGAATAAATGTTTTTTTTAATCACAATATAGCACAAGGACAATTCAGTCACTGTCCTTCCAGGTCCCTGGAAACAAGGACTTGCAGAGTGAAATAAACTGACACTCTCCCTACCTACAGTTTTCTGTCCCTAGAATAAATGTTTTTTTTAATCACAATATAGCACAAGGACAATTCAGTCACTGTCCTTCCAGGTCCCTGGAAACAAGGACTTGCAGAGTGAAATAAACTGACACTCTCCCTACCTACAGTTTTCTGTCCCTAGAATAAATGTTTTTTTTAATCACAATATAGCACAAGGACAATTCAGTCACTGTCCTTCCAGGTCCCTGGAAACAAGGACTTGCAGAGTGAAATAAACTGACACTCTCCCTACCTACAGTTTTCTGTCCCTAGAATAAATGTTTTTTTTAATCACAATATAGCACAAGGACAATTCAGTCACTGTCCTTCCAGGTCCCTGGAAACAAGGACTTGCAGAGTGAAATAAACTGACACTCTCCCTACCTACAGTTTTCTGTCCCTAGAATAAATGTTTTTTTTAAGCACAATATAGCACAAGGACAATTCAGTCACTGTCCTTCCAGGTCCCTGGAAACAAGGACTTGCAGAGTGAAATAAACTGACACTCTCCCTACCTACAGTTTTCTGTCCCTAGAATAAATGTTTTTTTTAATCACAATATAGCACAAGGACAATTCAGTCACTGTCCTTCCAGGTCCCTGGAAACAAGGACTTGCAGAGTGAAATAAACTGACACTCTCCCTACCTACAGTTTTCTGTCCCTAGAATAAATGTTTTTTTTAATCACAATATAGCACAAGGACAATTCAGTCACTGTCCTTCCAGGTCCCTGGAAACAAGGACTTGCAGAGTGAAATAAACTGACACTCTCCCTACCTACAGTTTTCTGTCCCTAGAATAAATGTTTTTTTTAATCACAATATAGCACAAGGACAATTCAGTCACTGTCCTTCCAGGTCCCTGGAAACAAGGACTTGCAGAGTGAAATAAACTGACACTCTCCCTACCTACAGTTTTCTGTCCCTAGAATAAATGTTTTTTTTAAGCACAATATAGCACAAGGACAATTCAGTCACTGTCCTTCCAGGTCCCTGGAAACAAGGACTTGCAGAGTGAAATAAACTGACACTCTCCCTACCTACAGTTTTCTGTCCCTAGAATAAATGTTTTTTTTAATCACAATATAGCACAAGGACAATTCAGTCACTGTCCTTCCAGGTCCCTGGAAACAAGGACTTGCAGAGTGAAATAAACTGACACTCTCCCTACCTACAGTTTTCTGTCCCTAGAATAAATGTTTTTTTTAATCACAATATAGCACAAGGACAATTCAGTCACTGTCCTTCCAGGTCCCTGGAAACAAGGACTTGCAGAGTGAAATAAACTGACACTCTCCCTACCTACAGTTTTCTGTCCCTAGAATAAATGTTTTTTTTAATCACAATATAGCACAAGGACAATTCAGTCACTGTCCTTCCAGGTCCCTGGAAACAAGGACTTGCAGAGTGAAATAAACTGACACTCTCCCTACCTACAGTTTTCTGTCCCTAGAATAAATGTTTTTTTTAATCACAATATAGCACAAGGACAATTCAGTCACTGTCCTTCCAGGTCCCTGGAAACAAGGACTTGCAGAGTGAAATAAACTGACACTCTCCCTACCTACAGTTTTCTGTCCCTAGAATAAATGTTTTTTTTAATCACAATATAGCACAAGGACAATTCAGTCACTGTCCTTCCAGGTCCCTGGAAACAAGGACTTGCAGAGTGAAATAAACTGACACTCTCCCTACCTACAGTTTTCTGTCCCTAGAATAAATGTTTTTTTTAAGCACAATATAGCACAAGGACAATTCAGTCACTGTCCTTCCAGGTCCCTGGAAACAAGGACTTGCAGAGTGAAATAAACTGACACTCTCCCTACCTACAGTTTTCTGTCCCTAGAATAAATGTTTTTTTTAAGCACAATATAGCACAAGGACAATTCAGTCACTGTCCTTCCAGGTCCCTGGAAACAAGGACTTGCAGAGTGAAATAAACTGACACTCTCCCTACCTACAGTTTTCTGTCCCTAGAATAAATGTTTTTTTTAATCACAATATAGCACAAGGACAATTCAGTCACTGTCCTTCCAGGTCCCTGGAAACAAGGACTTGCAGAGTGAAAGAAACTGACACTCTCCCTACCTACAGTTTTCTGTCCCTAGAATAAATGTTTTTTTAAGCACAATATAGCACAAGGACAATTCACTCACTGTCCTTCCAGGTCCCTGGAAACAAGGACTTGCAGAGTGAAAGAAACTGACACTGTCCCTACCTACAGTTTTCTGTCCCTAGAATAAATGTTTTTTTTTAAGCACACTATAGCACAAGCACAAAACACACTGACACTCTCCCTACCTATCCTTCTCTTTCCCTAAACTAAAGGAATCCAGGTTAAGCAAGAAAGAAATAACAGTCACTGTCCCTGCCTATGCTGCTCTATCCCTGCTCCGGAACACACTACACTAGGCCGCCGTGCTGGCGGCCTTTTATAGTGTGGGGCGTGTACTAAACACCCTCAGCAATAATTGGCCACAGGCATCCTGCCTGTGGCCAATCATTGCTCTCCTCGCTGCCGGCGCTGTGATTGGCCAAGCATGCGGGGTCACAGTGCATGCTTGGCCAATCACAGCGCCTGGATGACACTGCGATGGCGTAGTGCATTGTGGGCCGTTCGCGTCACTCGAATTTGGCGCGAACGGCCCAAATCGTTCGATCTTCGTCGAACGATCGAACAGCCGATGTTCGAGTCGAACGTATGTTCGACTCGAACACGAAGCTCATCCCTAGTCAAGATTAGTGATGAGCCGAACACCCCCGGGTTCGGTTCGCACCAGAACCCGCGAACGGACCGAAAGTTCGTACGAACATTAGAACCCTATTAAATACAATGGATGCGAACGTTCGAATTCTAAAGTGCTAATTATAACAACTATTATGCATGTTATTGTCATAAATAGGGTTTGGGAACCCGGGTTCTGCACCAGGGGACATGTATCAATGCAAAAAGAAGTTTTAAAAACGGCCGTTTTTCGGGAGCAGTCATTTTAATGATGCATAAAGTGAAAAAAAAAAAGTCAAATATTCCTTTAAATATCGTACCTGGGGGGTGTCTAAAGTATGCCTGTGAAGTGCCACGTGTTTCCCGTGTTTAGAACTGTCCCTGCACAAAATGACACTTCTAAAGGAAAAAAAAGCCATTTAAAACTTCTTGCGGCTTTAATGTAATGTCTGGTCCCGGTAATATGGATGAAAATCTTTAAGAAAAATGGCATAGCTACCCCATGACCCCCCCCCCCCTACCCCAGCCCATTACCAGCCCCTTTGGGTCTTGTATGGATATTAAGGGGAACCCCGCACATAAAATAAAAAAGGCCCTATATACTCTGAACAGCCGTATACAGGCGGTGCATACAAGACAGGGACTGTAGGTTTGTTCTTATGTAGAATGTGTTTGTAATTTTGAACAGGTACATTGTTGAACTGTAGCTCCAGCCCAAAAATCTATTTTTAAACTTTTTGGGAAACATAGGTAAGGGTTATCACCCCTGTAACATTTGTTTTGCTGTCTGTGCCCCTGTTCAGAACATTTCACCTCACTTTCCGTCCCAATGACAACTGTTTTTGAAATGTGGTGTTTTTCTTGAAACAAGGATTGCTGATAAAGCATCAGTACAGAGGAGACACCTTTCTCCCATATTTATTCTTACAGGAGAGAATTTTCCTTCCTAGGGGTAGATTTCCTCTCACTTCCTGTTGTCTTCTTTCGTTTGCAAGTTGGAGTCGTTTGTAAGTTGGATGTTTGAAAGTAGGGACCTGCCGTATATACTCTGCAGAAATAGGCCCCTTAGTTGTTGGTGTTGGCACAACACTGTAAGCACTCACAGTTACTCTTGGTTGGTGCTGGAACGCCCTGCTGTCAACTATTATATCAGGAATTTTAATTACATATAATTGTTGAACAGTGGTAGTAAAAATTGGGGCTTTGATGGTGGTGCTGGTGCCACAACACTGTAAGCCCTGACAGTTACTCTTGGTGGGTGCAGCAATGGGCCCTGCTGTGAATTATTAGATCAAGAATTGTAATTGCATGCCCCTGTTGAACAGGGGCTGAAAAATTGGGCTTTTCGTGGTGGTGGTGGTGGTGGTGGTGTTGCCACAACACTGTAAGCCCTCAGAGTTACTCTTGGTGGGTGCAGGAATGGGCCCTGCTGTGAATTATTAGATCAAGAATTGTAATTACATGCCCCTTTTGAACAGTGGCTGAAAAATTGGGCCTTTCGTGGTGGTGGTGGTGGTGGCGTTGCCACAACACTGTAAGCCCTCAGACTTACTCTTGGTGGGTGCAGGAATGGGCCCTGCTGTGAATTATTACATCAAGAATTGTAATTGCATGCCCCTGTTGAACAGGGGCTGAAAAATTGGGCCTTAGCCACTGGTGGCGGCACCCATAAACAAAAATGATCTTCCAAGCTATCATCATCAATCGTATCATTGAGGACTCGGAGGAGGAGGATAGCCAGTCAACATAACAGCACAGGCACTCAGCATCAGCATCAGTCTTGAAGGGACGTGACATGTTAAAATCAATTAGTCTGTTATATCAGCATCAGGTGTGTGGTAGCTGGTGGTGATCCAAGACTGGTTCATCTTGATGAAAGTCAGTCGATCAACCGAGTCGGTGGACAGGCGCACCCTGTGATCCGTGACAAATCCTCCAGCAGCACTGAATGTGCATTCCGAAAGAACGCTGGATGCAGGACAGGCCAGTAGCTCAATTGCATACTGTGCAAGCTCTGGCCAGTGATCCATCCTCAAGACCCAGTAAGCCAGAGGATTTTCGGTGGGGAAGGTGTCCAAGTCTGACCTTGCCCCTAGATATTCCTGCACCATGTTTATCAGACGCTGGCGATGGTTGCTGGAACCAATCATACTTTGGGGCTGCGGACTAAAGAATTGTCTGAACGCATCGGTCAGACGGCCACCTTCCCCACCGCTCCTTCTTTGACTGGCCGAAGCCTCAGCAACTCGTTGTCCTGGACCAGGAGTTTGTAACCTCCCAGTCTCTGGGAACGCGTTGCACAGACCTTTCTGCAAGGCCTCCTGGAGTTGTCTCATCCTCTGCTCCCTCTGCGACGGTAACATAAGGTCTGCAACCTTACCCTTGTACCGTGGATCAAGGAGAGTGGCCAGCCAGTAATGGTCCCTCTCCTTGATCCGAAGAATACGAGGATCCTTCCGCAGACTTTGCAGGATCAGGGAGGCCATGCAGCGTAGGTTTGCTGAGGCATTCGCTCCGGAGTCCTCTGGGTCACTAAGGACGACATGATCCGCAGTCACCTCCTCCCAGCCACGTACAAGTCCACTGGTTTCTTGGGACTGTAAATCATCCCTAAAAGACTGCTGCTGATGATGCTGAGTGCCAGCCTCCACCTCCATGCTGACACAATCCTCCTCCTCCTCCTCCTCTTCCTCTTCCTGTGCGATGGGTGGGACAAAAGGAACACTGTCTGGGTAAAGGGGGCCTTGAGAGGCAAGGAAGTCCTCCTCTTCCTGCCTCTGTTCTGCCTCAAGTGCCCTGTCCATTATTCCACGCAGCGTGTGCTCCAACAGGTGGACAAGAGGTACAGTGTCACTGATGCATGCACTGTCACTGCTCACCATCCTCGTGGCCTCCTCAAATGGTGCCAGGACAGTGCATGCATCCCTGATCATGCCCCACTGGCGTGGAGAAAAAAAACCAAGCTCCCCTGACCCTGTCCTGGTGCCGTAGTCGCACAGGTACTCATTGATGGCCCTCTGCTGCGTGTGCAGCCGCTGCAGCATGGCCAACGTTGAGTTCCACCTGGTGGGCATGTCACATATAAGGCGGTTCTTGGGCAGGTTCAACTCCTTTTGCAGCTCAGCCAGGCGAGCACTGGCATTATAAGATCTGCGGAAATGCACACAGACTTTCCTGGCCTGCCTCAGGACATCCTGTAAGCCCGGGTACCTGCCCAAGAACCGCTGCACCACCAGGTTAAGGACGTGAGCCACACAGGGCACATGGGTCAGTTGTCCCTGTCGGAGGGCGGAGAGGAGGTTGGTGCCATTGTCGCAAACCACCATTCCTGGCTTAAGCTGGCGTGGCGTCAACCACCTCTCGGCCTGGCCCTGCAGAGCAGACAGGACCTCTGCCCCAGTGTGGCTTCTGTCCCCCAAACACACCAGCGCAAGCACGGCATGGCATCTTTTTGCCTGCGTACTTGCGTAGCCCCGTGAACGGCTACGGAGCACCGCTGGTTCATAGGACAAACCACAGGAAGAGGCCATGGAGGAAGAAGAAGAGGAGGGGGTGGAGGAGAGAGGTGTGTCACAACCAGTAGTAGCATTTTGGAGGCGTGGCGGTGGGACAACCTCCAACACTACTGCACCTTGTCCTGCATCCTTCCCAGCTGCCAAAAGAGTGACCCAATGGGCCGTGAAAGAAAGGTAACGTCCCTGTCCATGACTGCTGGACCATGAGTCAGCGGTAATATGCACCTTACCGCTGACCGCCCTGTCCAGCGAGGCCAAGACATTGCCTTCCACATGCCGGTAGAGAGCCGGAATAGCCTTCCGTGAGAAAAAGTGGCGTTTGGGAACCTGCCACTGAGGAACCGCACATTGCACAAACTCACGGAAGGGGGCCGAGTCTACCAACTGAAAAGGCAGCAGTTGAAGCGCTAGCAATTTAGCCAAGCTAGCATTCAACCGCTGGGCATGTGGATGGCTGGGAGTGAACTTCTTTCGACGGTCCAGCAGCTGGGGCAGGGAAATTTGCCTGCTAGAATCGGACGTCGGTGTACTGCTAGCAGAGTGGCCGCAAGTACTTGGCTGTGACACACCTAATTCTACACCTTCATTCCTCTCAGTGCATGTTTCAGAGAGGACTGAAGTTATAGTGGGGTTGGAGATCCCAGCTGATGCGGTGCAAGGAGAGGTCCGCTTTGTTCTTTGGTGTGGGTCTTTGAGGTAGGCTTGCCAACGAGCTGCATGGCAGGTCAACATATGTCTGGTCAGGCATGTGGTACCCAAGCGGCTGATGTTTTGGCCACGCGATATACGCTTGAGACATATGTTGCAAACAGCAGCTGTGCGATCTGATGCACTAGCCTCAAAAAAGGCCCACACCAAGGAACTTTTTGAATGACGGGCAGAGGCAGCGCCCTGCACAGGCGGAGCTCTGCGGTGTGATTCCGTCGGTGTACTGCCCTTACGCTGGCCACCAAAGGGCATCCTGTCTCGTTGGAGATGTGCCTCCTCCTCATCCTCCTCCTCCTCTCTCCTATTAGGCACCCACGTGGAGTCAGTGACCTCATCATCCCCTCCCTCCTCATCACTGGAGCCAATCTGGCAGTATGCTGCAGCTGCTGGAACATGACTGCCAGATTGGTGTCCTTCTTGAGCATCCCCTCTGTCTGCTCTCACCCTACTGCCTTCCTGTAGCTGGGTTTCATCATCAGACCCTTCGAAACGCTGGGCATCCTCCTGGAGCATGTACCCAACACTGTGCTCAAACAGTTCGGGGGACTCCTCAGGAGGAGGACATGGTGGGTCTAGGGAAGGAGTGACTGATGATGAGTCTGACATTGATACCAGGGAAGAGGACGCTTTGGCAGCTGCTTTGCCAGTACCCTGAGCCTGGGTGAGAGAGGATGAGGAGGAGGAGCAGGGCTTGGTCATCCACTCTACCAAGTCTTCGGCATGATGTGGCTCAACATGTCCAGCTGCGGAAAAGAAGGACAAGCGTGTCCCATGGCCATGTGCTGATGACAATGCACCGCGTCCACGACCAGCACTGTTGCCCCCAGACACAGAGCCTGCTTGCCCTCTTTTATTGCCTCCTGACTGTCTGCCTCTCCTTGTTTGCCTTCCAGACATTCTAATAGATGGCCTGCAGGGAGATGGGAAAAAAGCAATAAGGGCTACCTTCAGGTGTCCTTCTCTGTCCCTTGAAACAAGGACTTGCACAGTGAAAGAAACTGACACTCTCCCTACCTACAGTTTTCTGTCCCTAGAAAAAATGTTTTTTTTAAGCACAATATAGCACAAGGAGAATTCACTCACTGTCCTTCCAGGTCCCTAGAAACAAGGACTTGCACAGTGAAAGAAACTGACACTCTCCCTACCTACAGTTTTCTGTCCCTAGAAAAAATGTTTTTTTTAAGCACAATATAGCACAAGGAGAATTCACTCACTGTCCTTCCAGGTCCCTAGAAACAAGGACTTGCACAGTGAAAGAAACTGACACTCTCCCTACCTACAGTTTTCTGTCCCTAGAAAAAATGTTTTTTTTAAGCACAATATAGCACAAGGAGAATTCACTCACTGTCCTTCCAGGTCCCTGGAAACAAGGACTTGCACAGTGAAAGAAACTGACACTCTCCCTACCTACAGTTTTCTGTCCCTAGAAAAAATGTTTTTTTAAGCACAATATAGCACAAGGAGAATTCACTCACTGTCCTTCCAGGTCCCTAGAAACAAGGACTTGCACAGTGAAAGAAACTGACACTCTCCCTACCTACAGTTTTCTGTCCCTAGAAAAAATGTTTTTTTAGGAGCACACTATAGCACAAGGAGAATTCACTCACTGTCCTTCCCAGTCCCTAGAAACAAGGACTTGCACAGTGAAAGAAACTGACACTCTCCCTACCTACAGTTTTCTGTCCCTAGAAAAAATGTTTTTTTTAAGCACACTATAGCACAAGGAGAATTCACTCACTGTCCTTCCCAGTCCCTAGAAACAAGGACTTGCACAGTGAAAGAAACTGACACTCTCCCTACCTACAGTTTTCTGTCCCTAGAAAAAATGTTTTTTTTAAGCACACTATAGCACAAGGAGAATTCACTCACTGTCCTTCCCAGTCCCTAGAAACAAGGACTTGCACAGTGAAAGAAACTGACACTCTCCCTACCTACAGTTTTCTGTCCCTAGAAAAAATGTTTTTTTTAAGCACAATATAGCACAAGGAGAATTCACTCACTGTCCTTCCAGGTCCCTGGAAACAAGGACTTGCACAGTGAAAGAAACTGACACTCTCCCTACCTACAGTTTTCTGTCCCTAGAAAAAATGTTTTTTTTAAGCACACTATAGCACAAGGAGAATTCACTCACTGTCCTTCCAGGTCCCTGGAAACAATTACTTGCACAGTGAAAGAAACTGACACTCTCCCTACCTAGAGTTTTCTGTCCCTAGAAAAAATGTTTTTTTTAAGCACACTATAGCACAAGGAGAATTCACTCACTGTCCTTCCAGGTCCCTGGAAACAAGGACTTGCACAGTGAAAGAAACTGACACTCTCCCTACCTACAGTTTTCTGTCCCTAGAAAAAATGTTTTTTTAAGCACACTATAGCACAAGGAGAATTCACTCACTGTCCTTCCCAGTCCCTAGAAACAAGGACTTGCACAGTGAAAGAAACTGACACTCTCCCTACCTACAGTTTTCTGTCCCTAGAAAAAATGTTTTTTTTAAGCACACTATAGCACAAGGAGAATTCACTCACTGTCCTTCCCAGTCCCTAGAAACAAGGACTTGCACAGTGAAAGAAACTGACACTCTCCCTACCTACAGTTTTCTGTCCCTAGAAAAAATGTTTTTTTTTAAGCACAATATAGCACAAGGAGAATTCACTCACTGTCCTTCCAGGTCCCTGGAAACAAGGACTTGCACAGTGAAAGAAACTGACACTCTCCCTACCTACAGTTTTCTGTCCCTAGAAAAAATGTTTTTTTTAAGCACAATATAGCACAAGGAGAATTCACTCACTGTCCTTCCAGGTCCCTGGAAACAAGGACTTGCACAGTGAAAGAAACTGACACTCTCCCTACCTACAGTTTTCTGTCCCTAGAAAAAATGTTTTTTTTAAGCACAATATAGCACAAGGAGAATTCACTCACTGTCCTTCCAGGTCCCTGGAAACAAGGACTTGCACAGTGAAAGAAACTGACACTCTCCCTACCTACAGTTTTCTGTCCCTAGAAAAAATGTTTTTTTAAGCACAATATAGCACAAGGAGAATTCACTCACTGTCCTTCCAGGTCCCTAGAAACAAGGACTTGCACAGTGAAAGAAACTGACACTCTCCCTACCTACAGTTTTCTGTCCCTAGAAAAAATGTTTTTTTTAAGCACAATATAGCACAAGGAGAATTCACTCACTGTCCTTCCAGGTCCCTAGAAACAAGGACTTGCACAGTGAAAGAAACTGACACTCTCCCTACCTACAGTTTTCTGTCCCTAGAAAAAATGTTTTTTTTTAAGCACAATATAGCACAAGGAGAATTCACTCACTGTCCTTCCAGGTCCCTGGAAACAAGGACTTGCACAGTGAAAGAAACTGACACTCTCCCTACCTACAGTTTTCTGTCCCTAGAAAAAATGTTTTTTTTAAGCACAATATAGCACAAGGAGAATTCACTCACTGTCCTTCCAGGTCCCTAGAAACAAGGACTTGCACAGTGAAAGAAACTGACACTCTCCCTACCTACAGTTTTCTGTCCCTAGAAAAAATGTTTTTTTTAAGCACAATATAGCCCAAGGAGAATTCACTCACTGTCCTTCCTGGTCCCTGGAAACAAGGACTTGCACAGTGAAAGAAACTGACACTCTCCCTACCTACAGTTTTCTGTCCCTAGAAAAAATGTTTTTTTTAAGCACAATATAGCACAAGGAGAATTCACTCACTGTCCTTCCAGGTCCCTGGAAACAAGGACTTGCACAGTGAAAGAAACTGACACTCTCCCTACCTACAGTTTTCTGTCCCTAGAAAAAATGTTTTTTTTAAGCACAATATAGCACAAGGAGAATTCACTCACTGTCCTTCCAGGTCCCTGGAAACAAGGACTTGCACAGTGAAAGAAACTGACACTCTCCCTACCTACAGTTTTCTGTCCCTAGAAAAAATGTTTTTTTTAAGCACAATATAGCACAAGGAGAATTCACTCACTGTCCTTCCAGGTCCCTGGAAACAAGGACTTGCACAGTGAAAGAAACTGACACTCTCCCTACCTACAGTTTTCTGTCCCTAGAAAAAATGTTTTTTTTAAGCACAATATAGCACAAGGAGAATTCACTCACTGTCCTTCCAGGTCCCTGGAAACAAGGACTTGCACAGTGAAAGAAACTGACACTCTCCCTACCTACAGTTTTCTGTCCCTAGAAAAAATGTTTTTTTTAAGCACAATATAGCACAAGGAGAATTCACTCACTGTCCTTCCAGGTCCCTAGAAACAAGGACTTGCACAGTGAAAGAAACTGACACTCTCCCTACCTACAGTTTTCTGTCCCTAGAAAAAATGTTTTTTTTAAGCACAATATAGCACAAGGAGAATTCACTCACTGTCCTTCCAGGTCCCTAGAAACAAGGACTTGCACAGTGAAAGAAACTGACACTCTCCCTACCTACAGTTTTCTGTCCCTAGAAAAAATGTTTTTTTTAAGCACAATATAGCACAAGGAGAATTCACTCACTGTCCTTCCAGGTCCCTGGAAACAAGGACTTGCACAGTGAAAGAAACTGACACTCTCCCTACCTACAGTTTTCTGTCCCTAGAAAAAATGTTTTTTTTAAGCACAATATAGCACAAGGAGAATTCACTCACTGTCCTTCCAGGTCCCTAGAAACAAGGACTTGCACAGTGAAAGAAACTGACACTCTCCCTACCTACAGTTTTCTGTCCCTAGAAAAAATGTTTTTTTTAAGCACAATATAGCCCAAGGAGAATTCACTCACTGTCCTTCCTGGTCCCTGGAAACAAGGACTTGCACAGTGAAAGAAACTGACACTCTCCCTACCTACAGTTTTCTGTCCCTAGAAAAAATGTTTTTTTTAAGCACAATATAGCACAAGGAGAATTCACTCACTGTCCTTCCAGGTCCCTGGAAACAAGGACTTGCACAGTGAAAGAAACTGACACTCTCCCTACCTACAGTTTTCTGTCCCTAGAAAAAATGTTTTTTTTAAGCACAATATAGCACAAGGAGAATTCACTCACTGTCCTTCCAGGTCCCTAGAAACAAGGACTTGCACAGTGAAAGAAACTGACACTCTCCCTACCTACAGTTTTCTGTCCCTAGAAAAAATGTTTTTTTTAAGCACAATATAGCACAAGGAGAATTCACTCACTGTCCTTCCTGGTCCCTGGAAACAAGGACTTGCACAGTGAAAGAAACTGACACTCTCCCTACCTACAGTTTTCTGTCCCTAGAAAAAATGTTTTTTTTAAGCACAATATAGCACAAGGAGAATTCACTCACTGTCCTTCCAGGTCCCTAGAAACAAGGACTTGCACATTGAAAGAAACTGACACTCTCCCTACCTACAGTTTTCTGTCCCTAGAAAATTTTTTTTTTTAAGCACAATATAGCACAAGGAGAATTCACTCACTGTCCTTCCAGGTCCCTAGAAACAAGGACTTGCACAGTGAAAGAAACTGACACTCTCCCTACCTACAGTTTTCTGTCCCTAGAAAAAATGTTTTTTTTAAGCACAATATAGCACAAGGAGAATTCACTCACTGTCCTTCCAGGTCCCTAGAAACAAGGACTTGCACAGTGAAAGAAACTGACACTCTCCCTACCTACAGTTTTCTGTCCCTAGAAAAAATGTTTTTTTTAAGCACAATATAGCACAAGGAGAATTCACTCACTGTCCTTCCAGGTCCCTGGAAACAAGGACTTGCACAGTGAAAGAAACTGACACTCTCCCTACCTACAGTTTTCTGTCCCTAGAAAAAATGTTTTTTTTAAGCACAATATAGCACAAGGAGAATTCACTCACTGTCCTTCCAGGTCCCTGGAAACAAGGACTTGCACAGTGAAAGAAACTGACACTCTCCCTACCTACAGTTTTCTGTCCCTAGAAAAAATGTTTTTTTTAAGCACAATATAGCACAAGGAGAATTCACTCACTGTCCTTCCAGGTCCCTGGAAACAAGGACTTGCACAGTGAAAGAAACTGACACTCTCCCTACCTACAGTTTTCTGTCCCTAGAAAAAATGTTTTTTTTAAGCACAATATAGCACAAGGAGAATTCACTCACTGTCCTTCTAGGTCCCTAGAAACAAGGACTTGCACAGTGAAAGAAACTGACACTCTCCCTACCTACAGTTTTCTGTCCCTAGAAAAAATGTTTTTTTTAAGCACACTATAGCACAAGCACAAAACACACTGACACTCTCCCTACCTATCCTTCTCTTTCCCTAAACTAAAGGAATCCAGGTTAAGCAAGAAAGAAATAAAAGTCACTGTCCCTGCCTATGCTGCTCTATCCCTGCTCCGGAACACACTACACTAGGCCGCCGTGCTGGCGGCCTTTTATAGTGTGGGGCGTGTACTAAACACCCTCAGCAATAATTGGCCACAGGCATCCTGCCTGTGGCCAATCATTGCTCTCCTCGCTGCCGGCGCTGTGATTGGCCAAGCATGCGGGGTCACAGTGCATGCTTGGCCAATCACAGCGCCTGGATGACACTGCGATGGCGTAGTGCATTGTGGGCCGTTCGCGTCACTCGAATTTGGCGCGAACGGCCCAAATCGTTCGATCTTCGTCGAACGATCGAACAGCCGATGTTCGAGTCGAACGTATGTTCGACTCGAACACGAAGCTCATCCCTAGTCAAGATGTAAGGACAAATACACATGACTCTTGTATTCAGATGATATTTTCTTATCCTGGAGTTCAGTATTCAGATATAACCAAAGTTTTCTTTTTTTTTATGGAGTTGGGTAGAATAGAACCCTTGTCAGATTTTTATTGCCCTCAGGGTCATCTCTTGGAAGAAAGTGATGAGAAATCCCAAATTTTAAAGTTGTCACTCAAGCAAGAGAGAGGGGGGCACACCCAATGGGGACACTTGTGCTGGTGACAACTGTCACAAGGGGTTGCTCTTTGCTTTGGGGAGATTTCCTCTCACTTCCTGTTGTGTCACCAAGAGAAGGAGGAAAATCCAAAATATTACAGCTGTCACCGAAGTGCAGGGAAATGTTGTAATGGGCACACCTGTCCCAGTGACACCTAAGAGGGAATTTCCTTTCCTATAGAGCAGTGGTCTCCAAACTGTGGCCCCGGGGCCAAATGTGGCCTTTTGCTCACATTTATCTGGCCCTTGGGGTACTTTTCCTCCCACTGATGCAAGACGCTATTCCTCCCACTGACACCAACAATCGAGCATAATTTCTGGCATACTTATTGGTGGTGACACCAATAATTGGGTACTATTTCTCCCACTGACACCAACAATGGGGCATTCCACATTCCTTTCACTGATATCAATTATGGCGCACTATTCCGTCACTGATATCAATAATGGGGCACTATTCCTCCCACTGATACCAATGATGGGGCACTATTTCCTCCACTGATGCCAATGATGGAACACTATTCTTCCCACTGACACCAGAGATGGGGCACTATTCCTCCCACTGATGCCAAGGATGGGACACTATTCCTCCCACTGATACCAATGATGGGACACTATTCCTCCCACTGATACCAATGATGGGGCACTATTTCCTCCACTGATGCCAACGATGGGACACTAATCTTCCCACTGATACCAATGATGGGGGCGCTATTTCTCTCACTGACACCAATGACTGGATGCTTTTCTTCCCCCTAATACTATAATACTGTTTACTCCCACTGACGCCAGGACAATTTCTACTCGGCCCCCATAAAGTCTGAAGGACAGTAAGAAAGTTTGGAGACCCCTGCTTTAGAGAGATCTTACATACATTCAGGAATGAGCATTTAGGCTGAACGGGTGGCGGCTCCTTGTCGGGTCCTTGCCAACCACTGACATCGTCCAGCCCATTCCCCAACATGAAGTCCCCGACCACTTAAGCAAATGGACAGGAATGGAGCAGGTTAGATCATTGCCTAATTATGTCCACACGGCCATATTTTGCATATTATTACCCAATACCCATTACACTCACGAGCCCCTTTATTAGGTACACCTTGCTAGTACCGGGTTGAACCTCCTTTTGCCTTTATTCTTCATGGCATAGATACAAGGTGTTGGAAACATTCCTCAGAGATTTTGGTCCATAGTGACATGATAGCATCACATCACATCACAATTTCCCATTCCACCACATCCCAAAGGATGAGATGTGGTGACTGTGGAGGCCATTGGAGTACAGTGACCTCATTGTCCAGTGGTGAGATGATTGGAGTTTTGTGACATGGTGCATTATCCTGCTGGAAGGAGCCATCAGAAGTCGGGGACACTGTAGTCATAAAGGGATGGACATGGTCAGCAACAATACTCAGGTCGGCCGTGGTGTTTAATCGATGCTCAATTGGTACTAAGGGGCCCAAAGTGTGCCAAGAAAATATCCCCCACACCATTACACCACCACCACCAGCCTGAACCGGTGATACAAGGCAGGATGGATCCATGCTTTCATGTTGTTCAAATTCTGACCCCACCATCTGAATGTCGCAACTGAAATCGAGACTCATCAGACCAGACAACGTTTTTCCAATCGGGCCCCCACTGAATTGAATAGGAAACACGGCAAAATCGCATAAAAAACGCACCAGCGTTGCGTTTCTGGTGTGTTGGTTTTTTTTGAGTCACATGTCCAAGTTACACAAGAGTATTCTGGGTAATAGGCACTGGAAATGCATCAAAAATGCAGCAAAAACACAACAAAAACACATACAGGTATGTGTTCTTACCACATTTGTGCAACAGAGCAATTATTTTTAAAGCACCGCCCTATGTGTGTGATTAGTGTTGGGCAAGCGGTTCAGACCGAGCATTAGTTCGGACCGAATATCCCTCGTTCCCCTGTTCAGCAAACACTCTAATTTGCGGGGCGCTCAGCAGGATGTTCACCCGCTGAGCGCCCCGCGATGCACTGCACGCTGCACAGGGCAATCTAAGCCCTGGTGGGGCAAAGCTTTGCCTGATCAGGACACAGTTGGTTGTTAGGGAGTGGGCCAGGAAGCCGTCCGCTGCGTCCTTAACAACGGATAAGTCATCGGTTGTCAATGGGCTTTCCCGCTGACAGCTGAATGAAAAGAAAAACCATTGCCGGCAATAGAAAAATGTGGGGAAAAAAAACATTGTAGGGGTCCCCCCCAATCCATAACAGACCCTTTGGGTCTGGTATGGATTTTAGGGGAACCCCACGGCAAACTTTAAAAAAAATGCCCCCCCCCAAAATCCATACCAGACCCTTATCCGAGCATGCAGCCTGGCAGGCAAGGAAAGGAGGGGGGAGAAAGTGCCCTCTCCCTCCTGAACCATACAAGGCCACATTCCCTTAACATGGGGGGGGTGCTTTGGGGCACCAAAGCACCTTGTTCCCATGTTGATGGGGACAAGGGCCTCTTCCCCACAAACCTGGGCTGTGGTTGTCGGGGTCTATGGGCAAGGGTCTTATCGGAATCTGAAAGCCCACTTTAACAAGGAGACACCCAGATCCCAGCCCCCCCCCCCATGTGAATGAGTATGGGGTACATTGTTTTCGCCAAAAGTGTAAAAAATAAATAAATAAAAAACACACAATTTTTGACAATTCCTTTATTAAAAAACAAACAAAAAAACAAAAAAACAATGTCCCTCCGATGTAGATCCATCATCAATCACAATGGACCCGAAAAAAGAAAAAAATAATAACATTCCGCCCGCAATGAAGGCTAACCGCCGCGTGCCTGCTCCGCCATCTGACAGTTCTTAAATAGGTATAGGGGCGATGCCACCTGGCGACCTTACCTGGTGGCACCACCCCCATGTGACATCACCGACCCAGCATGCACTGATATGATATGCCCAAAAAAAGGTGTCAGCTTAATTTTTAAAATTGCGCCACACCGAAACGCATAGTACTGAAGTCACACGTTTCCTAGAAGCATAGGGGTGCCATTAAGAATTCATAAATTAAGAATTAATGGCACTTGTACTTGCCTGCAAAAGGCAGCACGTTTTTGCACAGTGCAGAAAAAGGCTCAATATTGCACGCATTCCTTTTTCAAAATTGCACTGCACTGAACCATGTGGTTCTCTTAGGCATTAATAAATTAAACCTTAATGGCACCGCCGTGCGTCTGCTAAAGGGCAGCATGTTTCTGTGCATGTCGGGAAAGTGCGTGATTTTGTGCATATTCCCATCATGCACAGATGTGAACATAGCCTAATATCCCTTTAGATTGATTTACATTGGATTTAATCAAACTGAATCAATCAGCTAGGTCTGAAAATTATTAATTCTTTTTCCATCGATCGGCAACACTGAGATGCTTTGCTCACGTATTCAATTATATTTTGATCAATTTGATTAATCATTTGCTGACCGCTGCACGACGATATACGTCGGCACAATGGCACAGCTGCGCAAAGGGACACACCTGTAGGTCCTCTTTACATCGTGGCATCGTGGCCACACACGCGCCTGCCGCGTGCTCCGTGAGTGTGACCGTGGGTCCCGTGGACTCGATATCCGTCGGGTGTCCCGCGATCGTGTCACGGAGCTGCAGAACAGGGAGATGCCACATGTAAACAAGGCACTGATCGCTGTATGAATGACAATGGTCCCAAAATAACATCAAAGGTGTCCAATGTGTCCGCCATAATGTTGCAGTCACGATAAAAATCGCAGATTGCCGCCATTACTAATAAAAAAAATTATAATAAAAAAATGCCATAAATCTATCCCCTATTTTGTAGACGCTATAACTTTTGCGCAAACCAATCAATATACGCTTATTGCGGGTTTTTTTACCAAAAATATGTAGAAGAATACGTATCGGCCTAAACTGAGGAAAAAAATTGTTTTTTTATATATTTTTGGGAGGATATTTATTATAGTAAAAAGTTAAAAATATTGCTTTTTTTTCAAAATTGTCGCTCTTTTTTTGTTTATAGCGCAAAAAATAAAAACCGCAGAGGTGATCAAATACCACCAAAAGAAAGCTCTATTTGTGGGAAAAAAAGGACGTCAATTTTGTTTTGGGTGCAACGTCGCACGACCGCGCAGTTGTCAGTTTAAGCGACGCAGTGCCGATTCGCAAAAAATGGGCTGGTCATTGGGCAGCCAAATCTTCCTAGGCTGAAGTGGTTAAGAGATTACATGGTAAAAAAAAAAAAAGTGAGATCGATAACTTCCAATCATATCTTACAACTATCGATTAAAATCTACTTCAGCCTCCTATTCTCCTTTTAAGTGTTTATAAAATATATTATTTTTTGTACCGCACCGTTTTTATCACTTTTTATGTGGATGGCGAATAGCGGAGCCCTGTCTTGGCGTCCTCGCCATCTGTTTCGTTTAAGAATTAGCACAGCTAGAGTATCGCTGAAGACGACAATTCCATTTCTCGAGCTTCATTAGAAAGCCGCCAATGATGTGCGAGTGGACATCGGCACATAGTTGGGGCGTCACTCGCGGACCAGACGCTTGGAGGAATCTCACAGCGCGGGGTCAAACGCCTGAACTGTCCTTGATAAAAGCTCCACTTGAAAGACGGCACAGGAGATCAGACAAAGAGGAGAGAGATAGGGGGCCTGAGAAACGCCATTAGGGAGACAGGCCGATATGTGCCACTCTCGGAGATAAGAGCGCCATCAAACGCTGTCCGACAAAACATAATTTCCTCTCCGGAGGGCCAGGGGACGCGGGGGGCCACAACTGTGTGAGAACTTTTCCTTCAGGACCCCAAGCTGGCCTGGGTTTCCTCGCAGTCTGGTGTGATGGTTGTGCAGATTAAAATTTCATAAAAGACGCAGGAAGGTTCTGGAAGAAATTTTTTATTTTTTTTGTAGACTGTGTGAATGTGCAGAGAAAAATGTCACATGGCTTACATGTTACATGTCACATGGCTTCAGGGGCCACAGTGAGCACAAATCTGATTGTTCGCTTTTCTGCCAAAATCCATCAAGTCACATAATCGAGACCAAGGTGAAGTTATGGCTTATTGATCGATGCTGAATGATGTGGAGTCTTTTAGCTGTGTTACCATGTTTATTAAAGAAACCCTCTATGATAGGGTGACCAGACATCCCCGGTTTCAGGGGACAGTCCCCAGATTGAGGACACTGTCCCCGGACCAAATCTGTCCCCGCTTTTGTCCCCGGATTGGATTTGAACAGGGGCTGGGGCAAATTCATAGACAGTCAGCGCAGAATAAAAAAATAAACAAAATCTGAATTACACTCCCCCACTCCGCCGCTCCTACTAGCTTAGGGGGGTGTATTTTTTTCTATTATCTGTGCCCCTTTCTGATGATCATGTGCTGGTCGGAGCGGAGGGACTATTTCTTCAGTTTCGGGCGCATGCCCATTCAGCTCCACTCGCATGTTCTTCTGCCTTGGCTCAAGTCCAGGCCAGCCGCCTGCCTACTTATCCCCTTCCCTGGTGGAGTGATCTTCCTCCGCTCCCCACCCAGTAGTAGCCGGGGCCCGGAGAATAAGGGCGGCCATACACGGTTCGAATTTCAAAATAATTTTCTTTCGAAAATCGTATCAAATAATTTTCGTACGAATTTCGCACCGTTAGTGGGCTGCAGCAACAGCCGATTTTTGTGCGGCAATCAAATGTGAGGAATCCGACATGTTGGAAATTTTTTGAAAAACAAACTATTTTCTGATCAATGATGGGAGAATCGTGCGAGAAATGTAATAGAAAAGAAAATGCGCATGTGCAAGAAAAGAATATTCCCGGAAAGAAACGAATATTCCCAGAGAGAAAAGAATATTCCCGGAGAGAAACGAATATTCCCGGAGAGAAAAGAATATTCCCGGCAACATGAAGGTTTGGTCGGCCGAATTTCGAAAATCAATGGTGGCATCATCGGATCACAAAAAAAAAAAAAAAAACTTTCTGATTTTGAAAAGAAAATTTGTTCGAAATTCAACCTGTGTATGGCCTGCTTTAGACTTGACAGGCTGTGAGGCAGGCGGCGGCGGCGACGGGCAGAGAGACGCTGATTGCCACCATTACTAGTAAAAAAAAAAAATGTCCCCAGGTTTCATTTTAAAAATCTGGTCACCTTACTCTATGACACGTGTCCAACGCAAGGCCCGCAGGCCGAATCCGGCCCTCCAGACCATTTCATGTGGCCTTCGCACCTCTCCTGTAGCTGTGGCACCCCCCTGATCTCCGGCCCTCCAGGCCATTTCTTGTGGCCCTCGCACCACTCCTGTAGTTGTAGCACCCCCCTCATCTCCGGCCCTCCAGGCCATTTCATGTGGCCCTCGCACCTCTCCTGTAGCTGTGGCACCCCCCTCATCTCCGGCCCTCCAGGCCATTTCATGTGGCGCTCGCACCTCTCCTTTAGCTGTGGCACCCCCCTCATCTCCGGCCCTCCAGGCCATTTCATGTGGCCCTCGCACCTCTCCTGTAGCTGTGGCACAACCCTCATCTCCGGCCCTGCAGGCCATTTCATGTGGCCCTCGCACCTCTCCTGTAGCTGTGGCACCCCCCTCATCTCCGGCCCTCCAGGCCATTTCATGTGGCCCTCGCACCTCTCCTGTAGCTGTGGCACCCCCCTCATTTCCGGCCCTCCAGGCTATTTCATGTGGCCCTCGCACCTCTCCTGTAGCTGTGGCACCCCCCTCAACTCCGGCCCTCCAGGCCATTTCATGTGGCGCTCGCACCTCTCCTGTAGCTGTGGCACCCCTCTCATTTCTGGCCCTCCAGGCCATTTCATGTGGCCCTCGCACCTCTCCTGTAGCTGTGGCACCCCCCTCATTTCCGGCCCTGCAGGCCATTTCATGTGGCCCTCGCACCTCTCCTGTAGCTGTGGCACCCCCCTCATTTCCGGCCCTCCAGGCCATTTCATGTGGCCCTCGCACCTCTCCTGTAGCTGTGGCACCCCCCTCAACTCCGGCCCTCCAGGCCATTTCATGTGGCGCTCGCACCTCTCCTGTAGCTGTGGCACCCCTCTCATTTCTGGCCCTCCAGGCCATTTCATGTGGCCCTCGCACCTCTCCTGTAGCTGTGGCACCCCCCTAATTTCCGGCCCTGCAGGCCATTTCATGTGGCCCTCGCACCTCTCCTGTAGCTGTGGCACCCCCCTCATCTCCGGCCCTCCAGGCCATTTCATGTGGCCCTCGCACCTCTCCTGTAGCTGTGGCACCCCCCTCATCTCCGGCCCTCCAGGCCATTTCATGTGGCCCTCGCACCTCTCCTGTAGCTGTGGCACCCCCCTCATCTCCGGCCCTCCAGGCCATTTCATGTGGCCCTCGCACCTCTCCTGTAGCTGTGGCACCATCCTCATCTCTGGCCCTCCAGGCCATTTCATGTGGCCCTCGCACCTCTCCTGTAGCTGTGGCACACCCTCATCTCCGGCCCTCCAGGCCATTTCATGTGGCCCTCGCACCTCTCCTGCAGCTGTGGCACCCCCCTCATCTCCGGCCCTCCAGGCCATTTCATGTGGCCCTCGCACCTCTCCTGCAGCTGTGGCACCCCCCTCATCTCCGGCCCTCCAGGCCATTTCATGTGGCCCTCCCACCTCTCCTGCAGCTGTGGCACCCCCTCATCTCCGGTCCTCCAGGCCATTTCATGTGGCCCTCGCACCTCTCCTGCAGCTGTGGCACCCCCCTCATCTCTGGCCCTCCAGGCCATTTCATGTGGCCCTCCCACCTCTCCTGCAGCTGTGGCACCCCCCTCATCTCCGGCCCTTCAGGCCATTTCATGTGGCCCTCGCACTTCTCCTGCAGCTGTGGCACCCCCCTCATCTCCGGCCCTTCAGGCCATTTCATGTGGCCCTCGCACCTCTCCTGCAGCTGTGGTACCCCTCTCATCTCTGTCCCTCCAGGCCATTTCATGTGGCCCTCACACCTCTCTTGCACCCTCCTCATCTCTGCCTCCACCTTGTCTTGGCAGTTGGTAGCAGAGAAGAGGACAGAACTCCTCCCCAGATCCTGCGCTTCTCTATGAAGCCTCGGAGAGGCTCCTCTCTGCCCTCACTCCCCCACCGTGACAATCAGCAAATAGTGGCAGGTGGCGTGGCAAGTGATACACTCGGGGATCCCACTGATTCTGCATTATGGTGAGTTGAACTATTTTATTTTGTATTCCAATGTAATAATAGAAATAATGCGCTTCAATCATCCTAACACCATAACAACCATGGTGCCAAAATGATTGAAACGCCAACACCAGCCATTTCCTCGATAAATTGCCTGAAAAAAAACATATATTCTGGCAGTGCCCCTCCCGAGACAAGACTCTGGATCTGCTCCTGGAGGGGATGGCTGTGCTAGAGAACTGACTCTTACTGTGTTAAAAAGAATGGGTTGCCTTAACGCAACACATGTTGAATAACACGCGTTGACATGCATTGTGGAAGGACACCTCACCAGTGTGAAGAGGGCCTATGGATGTCCACATGTCATAGTAGCAGAAGAAAAACTTTTCCTATCTGCTTTTTTCAGGCCATTGATGAAAATCAGAGTTTCTCTGCGCAGACCTCCATCTGGCTGATTGTACAAACAGCTTTCCTGGTCTTCCATAAATGTGGAACGCTGTGGCGGGTCTTCATATCTAACGCTGGACAATTTTATTTCTTCTTATTTTTCTGTTTATTCTTTTTTTAGCGGATTTTTTTCTCTAAAGAGAGCTTACAAAATATTCCTACGTCATCGGCGGTGATTCAGACAGGAAGCCACCGCCCACACCTTCCCGAGAAGAGCAGACGCGCTATGACACGGCACATCTCGCACTTCTATTGCCTATAAACACATTTATTACATCAACACAAGAACCAGAAATAAGACCAGAATTTCACAACACGCAGAGCTGGAGAGAAATCATCTGAGTCACCGGTACAGAGATGGTACCCAAATATGAGATAGAGATAGATAGACAGACAAACAGACAGACAGACAGATAGATAGACATAGATAGATAGATAGATAGACAGACAGACAGACAGATAGATAGATAGATAGATAGATAGATAGATAGATAGATAGATAGATAGATAGACAGACAGACAGATAGATAGATAGATACGATAGATAGATAGATAGATAGATAGATAGATAGATAGATAGATAGATAGATAGATAGATAGATAGATAGATAGATAGATAGATAGACAGACAGACAGATAGATAGATAGATACGATAGATAGATAGATAGATAGATAGATAGATAGATAGATAGATAGATAGATAGATAGATAGATAGACAGACAGACAGATAGATAGATGCTGATTGCCACGTCACCTGCCACCAGATACAGATTGTCACTTGCCATGTCACCTGCCACAAATTGCGGATTGTCACTTGCCACATCACTTGCCTGCTACAAGGTGCGGATTGTCACTTGCTTGCTACAACGTGCGGATTGTCACTTGCCATGTCACCTTGCCACCAGATGCAGATTGTCACTTGCTGTATCACTTGCTGTGCCACTTGCCTGCTGCACGGTGCAGATTCTCACTTTCTGTGTCCCAGCGTGAAGGCAGGCAGCAGAGAGATGATGTAATCTCTCTGCTGCCCGCGGCTGCACAGTGAGGGCATAAGAGTTCACTGATACATTTAATGGGCAAAATATGGGAACACCCCTCTAATTATTGGAGTTCAGGTGTTTTCAGTGAAGGGTGTGGCTAATACAAATTAATTAAAAAATATAAATAAATATTATTAATAATAATAATAATAATAATAATTAGTAGAAGTAATAATCTAAATAATTATTATTATTGTTAGTAGTAGTAGTGTTCCCCATAGCTTCCAACTGTCCCTGATTTTGAGGGACTGTCCCTGATTTAGAACAAAGTCCCTCTGTCCCTCTTTTCTCCTCATGTGTTCCCCATTTTAGTCTGATCTATACAGTTTTATAGAAAATGCGCTATTTATCTTTCAAAAAGTGTTTCCCAGTGCTAATTCTTTTTACCAATTTCTAAATTGCTGCACTTGTAAATTTCAATAGCCAATATACAGGAACAGTAGTGGTGAAAAGAAAGCACCTCTGGGTTTAACTAATCATTTTTTCTGTATAAATCTCCTTTAGAGAGGTGTGGCAGGGGCATGCCCTATGCTTAAATACATTTACTAATAGGTGTCCCTCATTCCCATCTCAAAAAGTTGGAAGGTATGGTATTAGTAGAAGTAATAATAACAATAATTATTATAGTTAATAATATGTGTGGGGATCTCTTGTCCTTTACTCTGTCTAAGTGGCTCAACTGCTTAAAGTTCACAGAGATTATTTATATGCATCACTTCCTGTCTCTGGGGTCTGAGTCAGAAACCCCAGAAGGAGGAAGTGGAGAGGGGAGACAGAGAACTGAGCCATATGGCCTTATTCATACAGGGGTTGCTACTGCTGCTGTATTTTCACCCAAACCAGAAGCAGAGACTATGAGGCAAGTATTCCTATGTTTTAATAGTTTAACTGCAGCTGCCCATAGCTTCTTGACTGTGTTTCTGAAACCTTGTGACAAACAAGTCTCTGTCCTATTGTTATTATCTCACATGCACAGTGCCAGATGTGTGCATTGTAATCATCCTCAGGGGCCCCTGTAACTGAACTTTGCTGCAACATTCATCTGGAGGTATCTCTATTAATAACTATATATACCCGGGTATATGTGCCCAATTCCACCAGGACTCATACCTGGCCCCTTGCTGATTATACCTGTTTGTACACTGGATGTATATGTTGTTATCAATCTCTTCTTATATAAAGCTTGTATTATTTCCATACTGGTGTACATCTATATCCTTATGGTTATTGTTATATGCTGGTTTCAGTAGTTCTGCTCCCATGTGCTTTTATGAGTTTATTGATTAATTTCCAAGGGAGGGAACCCCCTCTGTTCACAGAACCCCTGTCCTGGGTGGAGGCACTGCCAACTTTATTCAGCTCTGGAAGGTTTTACCCCCTTCCTGACCAGGCTATTTTTTGCGATACGGCACTGCGTTATTTTAACTGACAATTACGCGGTCGTGCGATGATGTACCCTAAAAAAAATTGTCCTTTTTTCCCACAAATAGAGCTTTCTTTTAGTGGTATTTGATCACCTCTGCGTTTTTTATTTTTTGCGCTATAAATAAAAAAAAACAATATTTTTTACTCTCTTCACATAGAGGAGCAAAGAGATGTAATGAAATTTG
Source organism: Rana muscosa (assembly GCA_029206835.1). Lineage (NCBI taxonomy): Eukaryota > Metazoa > Chordata > Amphibia > Anura > Ranidae > Rana > Rana muscosa. The sequence goes on along the minus strand of CM055119.1, from coordinate 329,689,541 downwards.
AAAGGTTTTATATAAAAATCATATTAGCATGTTGATTGGTGGGGAACCTCTAATGTAATGTGGGGCTTCTGATATAAAGGGTGCTGCGACCAAAAAAAGGTTGAAAAACACTAACCTAAAACATTGTTATTACCAGTGGTGGTGCGTCCATAGTGGGCGCAGGAGCGCCGCCCCCTCTCTCCCCTGCACCGTCACTCAAGTCAACAATACATACATTCATGCATTGCATGAATGTATGTATTGTCGCCGGCGCCGCTGCCACCCACTATTCAGATGGCCGGCCCCCTGGCGAGCGCCGGCCATCTGAATAACAGCAGTTTGCTGGTTTTTGGAAGTGTCTATCAGAGCCAGCGGCTCTGATAGGCTTCCCGATTACAGCCTGTGGGCTGCAATCGGCTTCCAAATAGTTAACCAGGGGATGCACGGGCTGTGCGTTCCTTTGGTAACACTGACAGGCGTCTCAGCCAATCAGGTTCACCGGGTCTGGTTAACGGTAACCTGATTGGCTGAAGCGACATCCAGGGTGGGAGAACACATGAGGGAGCGGAGGGAGCGTGGAGGAGGACGGCACTGACCCGAGGAAGGTAAGTGCCGGGCTGGAGACAAACTGGCTGTATTTGGGGACAAACTGGCTATATTTGGGGACAAACTGGCTGCATTTGGGGACAAACTGGCTGCATTTGAGGGGAAACTGGCTGCATTTGGGCACAGTGGATGTGTTTAATGGGTACAGTGGCGGCAATTGATGTTTTTTTTTTTTTCAGTTTGTTTGCGCCCCCCAAAAATTTTGAGCACCAGCCGCCACTGGTTATTACTAGTCAGCATGGCAGGGAAGGGACACTAAAATGGAGTTCAGAATGAAGATCGTCTGGAAATTCAGCACTGATCAGCTCTGGTTTTCTCCTTTCCCAGCACAGGATTCAGCCAGAGGCTACACATGAGTGAGAAGAATCCACGGAACCCATAGAATGTGCGGTCACCTCAATCACTTTGTGAACACAGTCTAATTGCAGCCCTCCAATGCAGTCACTTCAATTGTGGGAGCTGCAGACGGATGATTTATAGCTAAATATAACCTGCAATAATACCAGAGTATCAGAGAAAGTTTAATTGGACGATACAATGAAATACAATGCAATTACAGGGAATTAATGGGGTTACCTCAAATCACCTCAATCCTTCAGTTATCAGATCTAAAGAAAAGCAACTTACCAAAAATCTCACATACAGCAAACAGAACTGAACATTTTATTTTATCACATGACATGTTCCATAGTAGTTCCTTATATCTGGAGAGCTGCAATGTCACTCCTGTAAAATCTGGGGAGCGGTGATCAGTGGTGGGACAAGGTCATCCAGTGGCTAGGGCAAAAATGGCAAACTGCCCCCCCGATTGAGGTGTGGGTGCATAATATTCTGTAAAATGTAATAAAGTCCTGCTATATTTTTTATGCAATGATAACCTCAAGCATTGATTCCAGGTTATGCAATGATAACCCCCAGCATCAATGCCAGGTTATGCAATGATAGCCCTCAGCATTGGTGCCAGCTTTTGCAATAATTACCTCAAACATTGGAGCCATTTTTTACAAAAATAATCCCCAGCATTTGTGCCATGTTCCTTCAATAATAACTTCCAGCTCTGGTACCAGTTTTCGCAATAATACGCACCAGCATTGGCAGCGGCAGTAGCAATAATAACCCCCAGCATTAGTGCCAGTTTCTGCGATAAAAACACCTTGCATTGTATTAGTATTAGTGTAAGTTTCTGCAGCGATAACCCTTTAGCACCAGTGCCAGTCTTAGCAATAATAACCTCCAGCAAGGTGCCAGTTGTTGTAGGAATTACCCCCAGCACTGGTGCCAGGTTCAGCAATAATAACCCCCAGTACTGGTGCCAGGTTCAGCAATATTAACCCCCAGCATTAGTACCAGTTTATGCAATAATAACCTTCAGGATTGGTGCCAGTGGCAGCAACAATAACCACCAACATCAGTGCCAGTTTCTGCAATAAAAAAACCCTTGCATTGATGCCAATTTATGCAATAATATCATCCTACATTGGTGATCAGTGGTGTTTTGCTATTACGGCACCAGTGCCAGTCTTACCAATAATAACCTCCAGCAAGGTGCCAGTTTTTGCAGTAATAAACCTCTATAGGCTTGAGCAATTCATTTCAGAACAAATCGAAATTCGAACGAATTTAGCAACTTTCAGAAGCATTCGAATTTCCGAACAAAGCAATTACGAATGAAACCGAATCCGAAATAAATTATATCGCAAATAGCGAATGCCTTCGGCATAATTCGTTGTTGCGTTAATGCGGCCTAATGCAACAGCGAGTCGACTTGTGATCCATCACGGAAAATTACGAATCAACGAACCAAAAAAAAGTTCCAAATGTACGAATCCATTCGAAGCACGTTAGGCAGCGCCATTGTGAGAGACACGGAAAATTACGAACCAACGAACCAAAAAAAGTTACGAATGTACTAATCCATTCGAAGCACAATAACACTCAGCTCTGCTCTCTGCTCCTCCCTCACCGTGCTGAACTCCCTCTCAAAATGGTGTACAGGGGCGGCATGTAAAAAACGAAAGTAAAATACGAGATTTCAAATTGTTACAAATAACCGCTATGTATTTAGAAAATTATGAATCCATTCAAAGCACGTTAGGCAGCGCCATTGTGAGAGAGACATGGAAAATTACGAATCAACGAACCAATAAAAAGTTACGAAAGTAGGAGTTGTGTCCCGAATCAACGAAAAACAATGTACTCTACCAAAAGTACGAATTATAAATCAACTAAAAATAAGGCTTACATTAATACGAATCATTCCGATTCAACTAAAAATGTCGCTTGCGAAAATATGAATTAGTCCGAACACGAAGATCCCGTTTAGCAAAATTACGAATGACTACGAATCAACAAGACCGAAAAGAAACTAAACTAAACTAAACAAATTTTTCGGTTGTGCACAAGTCTAACCCCCAGCATTAGTACCAGTTTATGCAGTAATAACCCCCAGCATTAGTACCAGTTTATGCAGTAATAACCCCCAGCATTAGTACCAGTTTATGCAGTAATAACCCCCAGCATTAGTACCAGTTTATGCAGTAATAACCCTCTGCATTAGTACCAGTTTATGCAGTAATAACCCCCAGCATTAGTACCAGGTTATGCAGTAATAACCCTCTGCATTAGTACCAGTTTCAGCAATAATAACCACCAACATCAGTGCCAGTTTCTGCAATGAAAACCCCTTGCATTAGTGCCAGTTTATGCAATAATAACACCTACATTGGTGATCAGTGGCGTTTTGCTATTTAGACCCCCTTCATTGGTAGCCTCTTAACCTTCTTCTTGCATTGATAGTGAGTGGCAGTGCTATTTAAAACACCCCTCCCCATTGTCAGTCAGTGGCAATGTTTATTATCCCCGTCATACTGCATTGATGGCCAGTGACAGTGCTTACTCCTGTGGCGCTGCACTCTCTCCTGCCCTCTAAATGACGTCATGTTAGGGCCCGGAACTAAATGATTCATTTTTTTTCATTCAACCGGTGGGTTGAATGGCAAAAAAATAGAACCAATTCCCCATCCACACATTCGATGTGGATGGGGGAATCACTCCCGCGGAGCTATTGTATTCTGTTGGTGAGAAAGGCTATAGCCAGTGACTGATTGTTCGAGAAAAACTTGACAGGCTGGTTGTACACAAGTTGGTTGATAGATCAACTTGTGTACAACCAGCTAGCTTATACACAGATAGAAATTAGGGCAGTCCCTGCTGAACCGCCCAAATTTTGATACGTGTATGGCCAGTGTTCTGCCCAATTAGCCAACCCGTCAAAATCTCCAACTATGACTCTCCAGCAGCAGATCTCGATGAGTTGGCACTACTGGCCATGCGTCCACATGCACCCAACAGAATAACAGAAACCCCCCGCAGCTGTTGGAGAACTTAACGCGTTTTTCCTCGGATCTACCAATCGCTGCAGTGTGCATGCGCAAGGTACGCCACTAACCTTTTTTGAAAATTTGAGTTCTCCAACAGATGCCGGGGGTTTCTGTTATTCTGTCGGGTGCACGCGCGCGCATGGCCAGTAGAGCCAACTCGTCGAAATCTGCTGCTGCATAGTCAACGAAAGTGACGTAGTTGGAGATTTTGACATGTTGGCTATTTCTGCAGAACACAGGCTTTAGTCATCTGTCGGGTGAAGATCACTACACCTGAGAGAAGCGTGACTCATTCTATGCAAGGATCTCTGTTGCTCTAGGGCAGTGATGAGGACCCTTGGCACCCCAGATGTTTTGGAACTACATTTCCCATGATGCTCAACTACACTTCAGAGTGCATGAGTATCATGGGAAATGTAGTTCCAAAACATCTGGGGTGCCAAGGTTCGCCATCACTGCTCTTTGGGCTCTCTGGTAATGACAAGCACTCCACTCCACTCCACCTTCTGCTCCCCCTCTCCCCACTTAATTTAAGCTCCTCTGGTGTAGAGACTGATGTAACTGGCTTAATCTTCTCTGTACAGCACTATGGTATATAAATGTATAATAATCATAGTGTGTGACTGTGGATTGACATTAGAGTGTAAGCTCCTCTTGCGGAGAAACTGATGTGACTGGCTCAGTGTTTTCTGTACAGCACTGCAGTATATGTCAGAGCTATATAAATGTATAGTAATAATAGTGTGTAACTGTAGAGGGACATTAGAGAGTAAGCTTACCTGGTGCAGAGACTGATGTGAATGGCTCAGTGTTCTCTGTACAGCACTGCGGTATATGTCAGAGCTATATAAAGATATAATAAAAATAGTGTGCAACTGTAGAGGGACATTAGAGTGTAAGCTCCTCTGGTGCAGAGACTGGTGTGATTGGCTCAGTCTTCTCTATACAGCACTGCAGTATATGTCAGAGCTATATAAATGTATAATAATAATAATAGTATGTGACTGTGGGAGGGACATTAGAGTGTAAGCTCCTCTGGTGTAGAGACTGATGTAACTGGCTTAATCTTCTCTGTACAGCACTATGGTATATAAATGTATAATAATCATAGTGTGTGACTGTGGATTGACATTAGAGTGTAAGCTCCTCTTGCGGAGAAACTGATGTGACTGGCTCTGTGTTTTCTGTACAGCACTGCAGTATATGTCAGAGCTATATAAAGATATAATAACAATAGTGTGCAACTGTGGAGGGACATTAGAGTGCAAGCTCCTCTGGTGCAGAGACCAGTGTGACTGGCTCAGTCTTCTCTGTGCAGCACTGCAGTATACGTCAGAGCTATATAAATGTATACTAATAATAGTGTGTAACTGTAGAGGGACATTAGAGAGTAAGCTTACCTGGTGCAGAGACTGATGTGAATGGCTCAGTGTTCTCTGTACAGCACTGCGGTATATGTCAGAGCTATATAAATGTATAATAATAATAATAGTATGTGACTGTGGGAGGGACATTAGAGTGTAAGCTCCTCTGGTACAGAGACTGATGTGACTGGCTCAGTCTTCTCTATACAGCACTGCAGTATATGTCAGAGCTATATAAATGTATAATAATAATAATAGTATGTGACTGTGGGAGGGACATTAGAGTGTAAGCTCCTCTGGTGTAGAGACTGATGTAACTGGCTTAATCTTCTCTGTACAGCACTATGGTATATAAATGTATAATAATCATAGTGTGTGACTGTGGATTGACATTAGAGTGTAAGCTCCTCTTGCGGAGAAACTGATGTGACTGGCTCAGTGTTTTCTGTACAGCACTGCAGTATATGTCAGAGCTATATAAATGTATAGTAATAATAGTGTGTAACTGTAGAGGGACATTAGAGAGTAAGCTTACCTGGTGCAGAGACTGATGTGAATGGCTCAGTGTTCTCTGTACAGCACTGCGGTATATGTCAGAGCTATATAAAGATATAATAAAAATAGTGTGCAACTGTAGAGGGACATTAGAGTGTAAGCTCCTCTGGTGCAGAGACTGGTGTGATTGGCTCAGTCTTCTCTATACAGCACTGCAGTATATGTCAGAGCTATATAAATGTATAATAATAATAATAGTATGTGACTGTGGGAGGGACATTAGAGTGTAAGCTCCTCTGGTGTAGAGACTGATGTAACTGGCTTAATCTTCTCTGTACAGCACTATGGTATATAAATGTATAATAATCATAGTGTGTGACTGTGGATTGACATTAGAGTGTAAGCTCCTCTTGCGGAGAAACTGATGTGACTGGCTCTGTGTTTTCTGTACAGCACTGCAGTATATGTCAGAGCTATATAAAGATATAATAACAATAGTGTGCAACTGTGGAGGGACATTAGAGTGCAAGCTCCTCTGGTGCAGAGACCAGTGTGACTGGCTCAGTCTTCTCTGTGCAGCACTGCAGTATACGTCAGAGCTATATAAATGTATACTAATAATAGTGTGTAACTGTAGAGGGACATTAGAGAGTAAGCTTACCTGGTGCAGAGACTGATGTGAATGGCTCAGTGTTCTCTGTACAGCACTGCGGTATATGTCAGAGCTATATAAATGTATAATAATAATAATAGTATGTGACTGTGGGAGGGACATTAGAGTGTAAGCTCCTCTGGTACAGAGACTGATGTGACTGGCTCAGTCTTCTCTATACAGCACTGCAGTATATGTCAGAGCTATATAAATGTATAATAATAATAATAGTATGTGACTGTGGGGGGACATTAGAGTTTAAGCTCCTCTGGTACAGGGAATGATGTGACTGGCTCAGTGTTTTCTGTACAGCACTGCAGAATATGTCAGAGCTATATAAATGTATAATAATAATAATAGTGTGTGACTGTGGGGGGGACATTAGAGTGTAAGCTCCTCTGGTGCAGAGACTGATGTGACTGGTTCAGTGTTCTCTGTACAGCATTGCAGAATATGTCAGAGCTATATAAATATAGAATAAATAATAGTGTGTGGTTGTGGGGGGACATTAGAGTGTAAGCTCCTTCTACCTGAGGCTCCCCTATACTGTAGTCCTAGTCTATCAGTGGAGTACAATGGCCCTATTAGCGGCGGTGGTCGCTGGGACCTCTATGACAAGCCCGGTGTCAGACTAAACATCCCAATCAGCTCAGAGCTGAACTATGAAGAGAGGGACCTGTCACCAGTCGGGGGGGTGATGATGAGGAGATGGAGACGAGCTGTCCAGCAATCACCTGGAGAGGAGCTCCAGAGGAATCATGGTGGTGATGACAGACAAATTGAGAAGGCTAAGATCCTCGCTCAGCAGCGTGTGGGCCCAACGTGTGGCTGAAAACCTACAAATGACAACCCTTTCATCTCCATGACTGCAACATTCTGTAAAAATGTGGAGATCACTTTTACTTTTATATATTAACACCGTCATTATCAAGTTATCATATGTGCAAAATGTTTAAAAACTAGACACCCTTAAGCCTCGTACACACGGTCGGACTTCCATCGGATTTTCCGTGGATTTTTGTCAGAACGGAGTTGGCTGGGCACACCCATAGCATACACACCACAGGACTTTTCTGCAAACTTTCCCAAAACTTTTTCCAACATCACGTGGTTTTTCTGCTCTTTTCTGCTCTTTACCGCCACCCTTTGGTCAACTTCTGCTATTGTTGGTTGATTTTAACATTATTTGTTTTGTCCATCAGACAAAAGTCTGATGGATTTCTGTACACATGGTCGGACTTTGCTCCATCGGACTTTTGTTGGCCAAAAGTTTGTCCGTTTGCAGACCGAACTTTTGTCTGATGAAAACCAAAAAAGTTTGTCCGATGGAGCGTACACACGGTCGGATTTATGGGCAAACTTGCTCAAAATGAAGTTTGTTGGCAAAAAGTCTGACCGTGTGTACGGGGCTTAAGACTTATCTAAACCTCTGACAAAAATGTAATATATTGCAAGTCAACAGTTCCTTATGGGGGGGCTGCATTCATTTTTTTACCTTTATTTTGACCTGGTGATCCTGCTAGTAACAAACTTTTTGTCCTAAGGTGACAACACTCACTCACCATACCATATCTATGGAGAAGTCACCCTAAGGCAGAAAGTGTGTTAGGACTACAGAACACCTCCACCTCTCCCCATCTCTATATCATAACAGAGGGAGGTGTTCTGTAGTGCACAGAGGAGAACTGGGCGAGGCTTGTAACTCTGCTTGAGATAACACTGACAGCAGTGCCGGGATAAGATCATCCAGGGCAAAGATGCCGAATTGCGCCCCCCCCCCCCTATTATGTGCAAGCTTATGAGAAGGGGGAAAGAGAGCACAGCCTACGCCTCCTCTTGTCTTTTTCCTCCTCTCCTTGCCGCTTCCAGCACTGAGCTGACAGAAGTAGTGATGCCACGATCACTACTCCTGTCAGCCTTATAGTAGAAGGAATTGTGGCGCCCCCATCTCTACAATACACGCTGTGCCCAGGGCAGCCACCCTTTCTGCCCACCCCTTGTCCCAGCCCTGAATGGAAAGGAAAGAAAAAGCAGATATGCCGCTGGTCTATTGGAGCCCTGCGCAGCCTGGGGCTGCACTAAATAATGCAAATGTGTAAAGTGCAATGTGTGAATAACTAAACTCAAAGTGCTAAAAAGTTCTTGACTCCTTAAGTGCCTGTGCAAACTGCTCATATATATAATTATAAAAATGTGCAAAATAAATTGAATAATAAAAAAAGCCCTGACTGCCAGAGTGTACAGCAAGTTGGGAGCTCAGTGGATTTCAAGCAGAATCCACAAATAGTTTTTGCACTCATCAAATGCATATAAGACAAACTTATTTTTTTTATTATATTTTTTTATATATATATATTTATATATTTTTATTTATTATTTTAAATATTTTTTTTTTATATTTTAAATAATTTTAAATGTATATGTATTATACCAATGGGCGCAAATAGGACAAGTTCATTTTTAAAGCTTACATTCACATCTTTCTGTGCACATTTTCATTACGGTAATTGTTTTATTTTTGTGTTATCAACAGGCATGGATTGTCATGTGCTGCCATTGTCATCTGTAAAGGCCCATTTACATTTGTGCGTTGCACTAATGCAGGTGTATTACCAAATGATATGTCGCGCATTAACCACTTAAAGCGGAGCTCCACCGAAAAAAAAATATTAAAAGCCAGCAGCTACAAATACTGCAGCTGCTGACTTTTAATATTAGGACACTTACCTGTCCTGGAGTCCAGCGACGTCAGCAGCAGAAGACGAGCAATCGCTCGTCACTCTGCTGCCCCCACCACCATCCCCAGTGAGGGAACCAGGAAGTGAAGCCTTGCGGCTTCACTGCCCGGTTTCCTACGGCGCATGTGCGAGTCGCGCTGCGCCATTCTGACTGGTCCCCTTTGTGTTCTGGGAGCCGAGTGTCTCCCAGAACACAAAGGGTATTCTGCAGGAAGTGACGTGATTTCTCGCAGAGAGGACTCCCGGAAGTGGGTGCAAATACCTGTCTTAGACAGGTATCTGCACTCTCCTCCCCCCTGAAAGGTGTCAATTGTGACACCGGAGGGGGGGAGGGTTCCGATGAGCGGAAGTTCCACTTTAGGGTGGAGCTCCGCTTTAAGGACTGAGCCTGTTTTTCAGACTCAGTGTTTACACGCTAAAAACAAGTTTTTTTGCTAGAAAATTACTTAGAACCCCCAAACATTATACATTTTTTTCTAACACCCTAGAGAATAAAATGGTGGTCATTGCAATACTTTATGTCACACCGTATTTGCGCAGCCGTCTTACAAGCGCATTTTTTTGGAAAAAATTCACTTTTTTAATAATAAAATAAGACAACAGTAAAGTAAGCCCAATTTTTTTATATATTGTGAAAGATAATGTTACGCCGAGTAAATTGATACCCAACATGTCACGCTTCAAAATTGCGCACACTCGTGGAATGGCGACAAACTTTTACCCTTAAAAATCTCCATAGGCGACGTTTAAAAAATTCTACAGGTTGCATGTTTTGAGTTACAGAGGAGGTCTGAGACTAGAATTATTGCTCTCATTCTAATGATCGCGGCAATACCTCACATGTGTGGTTTGAACACCGTTTTAATATGCGGGCGCTACTCACGTATGTGTTTTTATTTTCTTATTTTTTTACTTGATTTTATTTATTTTTACACAGTTTTAAAAAAAAAAAAATTGTGTCACGTTTATTCCTATTACAAGGAATGTAAACATCCCTTGTAATAGAAAAAAGCATGACAGGCCCTCTTAAATATGAGATCTGGGGTCAAAAATCTCATATTTAGACTAAAATGCAATTAAAAAAAAAAAACGTATGGGCGGAAGTGACGTTTTGACGTCGCTTCCGCCCTGCTTTGGTATGGAGATGGATGGGGGCCATCTTGCCCTCACTCGTATCCATACCCAGCCACGGATAAGACCCGATCGCCTCCGCCGCTACCGACGGCTCCGGTAAGCGGCGGAGGGCGCGGGAGAGCGGGCCCCCTCCCGCAGTTGCTGACGGTGATCTCGCGGCGAATCCGCCGCAGAGACCACCATTATCATTTACAGGACCGCCGCCTAAAGAGATGGATACCTCGGTAGTGGCAGCAGCTGCTGCCATTACCGATATATCCCTTTTTAAAGTCAGGACGTATATCGTCGTGCGGCGGTCGGTAAGTGGTTAACATGAACTTCATTAGGGCAGCCCATTAAAATAATGGGCTGCCTAATAAAAGATTCCCATTCAGTTTAAAATAGAAAATTAAATGCAAAACATTTTTGTATAGATGTAAAAAAACATTATAAATACCTTTTTTCCATTTTTTTTTTATAAGTGATTAAATTCCCTCTGTACTCAGCTGCATAAGAGCTGGAGGAGGAAAAGCAGCAGTACACTGAGCTTCCCAGTGAAGGGCTGTGCAGTGTGGTCATCTCAGGACAAATCTGATTATTATAGGAGAGCAGGCTGCACAGCACAACTAGAGAACTGATCACGCTGTGCCCTTCTACTTAGTGTGGTCAGTTTTTAATAGGAAAGCAGAGGGACTGGCAGGATCACCAGGGATTTCACACAAAGGAAACAATTCAGAGAGAACAAGAGACTTTATCATACAAGTACATTGTACAGCAGACACATATCAGGAATATAAAGTGTTGGGGTAACAAATGCTTTAAAAATGTATCTATTTATTGATCATTACACAGGAACGTTTGTTCCTTACCTAATGATCAATAATTTTTCAGGGCTGTATTACAGCCGAGTGAATGAGGCCTAACAGAAGAGTAGAAATGCTTAGGAGAAAAATACAAACTGTTATTTCATAGCCCCCTATTGCCTCAGGGGAGGAGCCAAAATAACTGTCACAAATATTGATTTCTGGTCACTTTAGGGGAGATTTACTAAAACTGGTGCACTCAGAATCTGGTGCAGCCGTGCATGGTTGCCAATCAACTTCTAACGTCAGCTTGTTTCATTAAAGCGGTGGTAAACTGTTGCAATGAAAAAGAAAAAAAAAACGTTCTCCTGCAAAATAATAACATAATGTGCTAGTATGCATCGTGTACTAGCACATTATGAAATACTTACCTTAAAATGAAGCCCTCCAGTGGTGCGCTGTCACCGCTGAAAGGGCTTCGATCATCCCCCAGTCTTCATTCTGGGTTTGCGGACTCCGGCTTGCACGGGAGCCCTCGGTTATGGCACGGTGCTCTGAAGGTCCAGCATACCGCGCCGGTGACGTCACCAGGTGCATCCAGGGTGAATCTCTCCTAAGGGCTCTTTCACACGGAGGTCCGTTCAGGTCCGCCTGTCAGTTTTTTAGGCGGACCTGAAACGGATCCTCCATGTACCCCTATGGAGGCACGGATGTCAGCGGAGACATGTCCGCTGACATCCGCTCCGCCAAAGTGTGACGGAGGAAAACCCTATTTTTCCTTCCGTCGGCGGAGCGGATCGGATGACAACGGACTCTACGGTCCGTCGTCATCCGATTCCCCATAGGGGAGAGCGGCGCTCTGACAGGGCGGTCCCTGCACAGTGTGCGGGGACCGCCCAGTCATCCGTCGGCTCAGCGGGGATCAACGGAGCGATCCCCGCTGAGCAAGCGGAGCTTCACGGGGCGGATCTGCACGGATCCGCCCCGTGTGAAAGGGGCCTTAACAGTGCATGTTTAGCAAATATTTATTTTACCCACAGGTAAGCCTCATTATAGGCTTACCTGTAGGTAAAAATCACAAAGCAGACTTTACTACCACTTTAAGCTTTGACAATAAAACCTGGAAGCTGATTGATTTCTTTGCAGAATTGCACCAGATTTTGCACTCTCCCGTTTTAGTAAATAACCTCCATTATGTCCAGAAAATAGAGCTTGGCATGCTGATCGAGAAGTCTAACTTTTGTTTCCATTTTTTCTCGTTCAATAGATTTTTATTTTTCAAATCAAGTATAGATAATACATAAGAACAGTATGACAAAGGGCTGGATCTTTTACAAAATATGCATGTGTCCAGGGCTGCTGTTAGAAATCACGGGGCCCCGTACAGCCTACCTGACAGGGCCCCCCAGCCCCCCCCCCCCCCAAAAAATATATCAAAACAATATTTTCACAAACAAATACACTAAAATCATTATTAGTGGACACAAACATAATAGAGAACCTGTGTGAATTTAAATAGTTTTTAAAAATCTTTAAACTTTTTTTATATATGATTTTTTAAAGAATGTTAAAATGTATTAAAATCTTCTAAAAAACTGTACTTTGTAGTTCTATAGTTGCCTACCTCAAGCTTAGTTAAGTAGATAATGCATTTTCTATAATGAATTTAACAATAAGTTGATGAGTCTTCGCCTACAGTTTGTTCCCAATACGGGGTGGGCGAGACCTACTAACTTGGAAAATGAAAATATTTGATAATTGGTTACCTTTATATTTTCGGTAGCTACTGTAAAATATTTGTATTCTTATAATGTATGTTAATTAGGGCATATGTGATGTGTGGAATACTGACATGAGCAGCTGCTCTTATTTATTTTTTATTTTTTATTATATATATATATATATATATATATATATATATATATATATATATATATATATATATATAGATATTATTTTTTTTTATTTATGTATTTTATTTATTTATTTTTTCTTGCCTTTTCTTTCTTTTTGTGTGTGGTGATTTGGAGAGTTTAAAAAAAAAATGTATTAAAATCTATTTTATTTTACAATTTGTTATTTTTTTAAAAGACAGGAAAGCCAGCAGTGCCATGGGGGAGGGGGGGCAGCACAGGGACAGGAGGCACAGAGGGGGATCAGAAGCAGGCAGAACAGGGAGGGGAATCGGTGCAGGGGAAGTAATTCTGTAATTGCCCCTCCATCCAACCACAATGATTCCCTCTGCTGTCCGGGCCCCCCTGTTTGCCCGGGCCCCCTACAGGAGGGCTGGTGGTCCCATCCTATCAGCGGCCCTGCATGTGTCAATCATAACAAAGAATCGGCAACTAGTCTTCATAAGGTGGATCAGAGCCTAACTGTAGGTTGAGTAATGGAGGTTACAAGCTAACATCTGGTTAGTAGGGGAATGAGAGGTAGGGAAATGAACCAAAGGGTCAGTCGGTCTGGGAAGTCCTACCTATCCCGGGCACCCCTAATGGGATTGTTTCCATTTTTTTATAATCATAAATTATAAAAGTAACTACATTCAAATGTGTAATTGTTTCATTTCTTGGGGTTAGCTGTTGCATTGGCTATGTGTGCTTATTTATTTAATTGTTTTGAAATATTGCAAAACAGTCAAAAGGTTTTGACTGGCCCCCAAGAAAATCACACTTGCACAAAAAAATTATCTGATCACTGACAAAATTGTCCCAAAATTGGATTCCATTTCAATTAAATATTTTAAAAGACTCCTTACTAGAGCCGGTTCACACTGGGGCGGCACAACTTTGGGGGCGACTCGGCAAGGCGATCTCAAGACGACTTAAGAGGCGATTTGCAAAATGACTTCTGTATTGAAGTCAATGAACCCTCTTGTATTTATTAGTATTGTTGCTGTATTATTTTCCTTTATATTGTAAAGTGTTGTGCAAACTGTTGGTGCTATAAAAATCCTGTATAATAATAATAATAATAATAATAATAACAAAAATACCTGTCAGTAACGTCCTAATAAAATACATTTTGATGGTTGATGAAAAGCATGGTTTCTGGATTGCTTCGTTTCTGGCAATTACTCGCAAGCAGTTTTTGCAATACCCAGTAGTTCAAAAGTGATTTGAAAAATTGACTGAAAATGGCCATGTGTATGTCCAGCTTTTCACTTACACTGCTGTCAGCATGCACTGCAAATGGAACTCAATTTTGTTGTTACACTTTTAGATTAAAAATTATAGTTTTAGTTTGCATGTATATGGGTGCCCCCTCCCTCTATGTGTGAAGTGGTAGAAGTGTGTGTATGTGAGGATGGGGGAGGGGGGGTTGTGACAAACAACAACAGAGAGCAGGCTGATAATGTTAAATGAGGCCATAACTGCCAGATCCTCCTTGTAATCTCAGCATGAAACACAAACACACAGGCCACCTACTGAGCCAACACTGACCAGAGAGGGAGGGGGGAGGGGGGATGAGGAGGAAAGAAAGAAAGAAAAAAAGAAAGAAAGAGAGAGAGAAAGAAAGAGAGAAAAAGAGAAAAAAAAGAGAGTAAAGAAGAAAGAAAGGAAGAGAGAAAGAAAGAGAGAGAAAAAGAGAGAAAAAAAGAGAGTAAGAAAGAAAGAAAGAAAGGAAGAGAGAAAGAAAGAAAGAGAGAAAAAGAGAGAAAAAAGAGAGTAAGAAAGAAAGAAAGGAAGGAAGAGAGAAAGAAAGAGAGAGAGAAAAAAGAGAGTAAGGAAGAAAGAAAGAACGAAAGAAAGGAAGGAAGAGAGAAAGAAAGAGAGAAAAAAAGAGAGAGAAAAAAAAGAGAGTAAGAAAGAAAGGAAGAGAGAAAGAAAGAGAGAAAAAAAAGAGAGTAAGGAAGAAAGAAAGAAAGAAAGGAAGAGAGAAAGAAAGAGAGAAAAAGAGAGCGAAAAAAAGAGAGTAATAAAGAAAGAAAGGAAGAGAGAAAGAAAGAGAGAAAAAAAAGAGAAAAAAAGAGAGTAATGAAGAAAGAAAGAAAGAAAAATAAATTTTTATATTAGATGGAAACAGAGTGGGGAGAATGGACAGAGAAATAGAGAAAGGGTGAAGGAGAGAAGTGGATGGGGTGATAAGGATGTGGTGGATGGGTAAAAAAGAGGGATAGTTATTTCCTTCCCCTCTTATATTTCTGCACCCCCCAGCATTGATCCAGCACAGGTCACTATCCTAGTCTTGATGTGACACTTGTACAAAGTGTTTAGTGGATGTTTTCATGTCACCAGCCAGGAACCATGGGGGTTTTTTTTTGTCCTTTTTGCAGAGAAATGGAAGAGAAAAAGTCATATCCTAAAATTTCCATCCAAAGAAAAAAAAAAATAGGGATCAACAAGGAAGGCAGAAGACACCAATATAAATCATTTCAGGGCTTTATTGTTATTTATACATTATAATGTCTTCAGATGGATTAGACTATTCACATGCTTCACCAGCTGTTCACCTGCAATATCACAAGAAAGTGTGTGAGAAACATTATTTTATGTAAAAGTACCTACAACGTATGTAGATATGTATTACTGTTGGGTTGATGAAGAGTGCAAAATTTGGTGCAGATTGCAGCCAATCAGTTTTCCAGTTTTTTTTCAGATGTACCAGATTTTGCACTTTCCAGTTAGTAAATTGGCCCCTGTTTGTTTTAATACCAGTTAAAATTTGCAGTCCACTTTATCAAATAGCAGCAAGGTCAGTTGACAAATGGAAATGGAAAAATATAGGAAATAAAGGAGAATATATATATATATATATATATATATATATATATATATATATATATATATATATATATTTTTTTTTCAACATATTCAACATATATATAAAGAGAGAGATATATATAAAGAGAGAGAGAGAGAGAGAGAGATTAGGTAGGTAGATAGATAGATAGATAGATAGATAGATAGATAGATAGATAGATAGATAGAGTACATCAAAAATACATATATAAAACATTAAACATATATTAACTATACTCGGAACAGTGTTATTTTGTATTAACTTATTGTTACTGTATTATCATACTGTAAATCTATGTTATATAAGATGATAATATTATAGTATACTTTATACAGTTTGGATTATGTGCAGGGTAGTACAGCAGACTCTGCTTACACAGTATAGAAAATATATGTTGCATATGGCCAGTCGGACAAACACCCCAGAGCAGACAGTGTACATTAAAGTGGGGTGTATATACAATGTATGGAGTTCATAGAATGTATCTAACACTCTGCCAGTTAGTAGGATGAAGAGTATTCACATCTATATATCTTATTTATTTAGCAAATAGTTTTTATTATTATTATTCAAATTAAATATTGAGTTTTATAGATAATTCTTCAATACTCTTTTTATGATACATTTGATTTTTTTTTTGCTGTATATTTTAAAAACAATTGTCCCTTTGCCACACAAGTTCTCTTTGGTTGATTAGGGAATTTTATGAGTGGATATTCAGAATGAGGACAATGTATGTATTGGATGTATACTGTCCATCCTATAAAGAGGCTGTAGGTAGCAGAGAATGGACATATACATCACCACAGATAGGGGTGAAGGTGATGTGCTGTTATCAGGGCAGACCGCAGGGGCCATGGGGGTCCTGAGGATAATATCTCACTTATCAGCAAACCCCCGAGGACAGATATGAGAGACAGAGAATGAAAACAAATGGCAAATCCAGAGGCCAGCAATGACGGGTCAGGGCAGAAAAACACACAGACATCTCTATAATATATATATATTCCTGCACAGCTTTATAATTCACAAATAAGTACCCCCTTAATGATATTACTACTATGCTATTACTATGCTATACTGACATTCGTTCTATATTATTATTTATCCCTAAAAATATAAATAAACATACACACATATATATATATTTATTTATAGAGAAAGAAAGAAAGAAAGAAAGAAAGAAAGAAAGAAAGAGAGAGAGAGAAAGAAAGAAAGAAAGAAAGAAAGAAAGAAAGAAAGAAAGAAAGAAAGAAAGAAAGAAAGAAAGAAACATATATGTTTTATATTTTAGATGGAAACAGAGGGGGAGATGGTCAGAGAGAAAGGGTGAAGGAGAGAAGTGCATGGGGCGATAAGGATGCGGTGGATGGGTAAAAAATATAATAGTTCTGCACCCCCCCCCCCCTCTATAATATTTCTGCACCCCCAGCATCCACCCAGCACAGGTCAGTCTTGTCTACTTGATATGACACTTGTACAAATGGATGTCTTCACATCACCAGACAGCAGGAACCATGGGGGTTTTTGTCCTTTTTTGCAGAGAAATTGAAGAAAAATAGTAATATCCTAAAATTAGAAACGTTATTTATCAATGTATTCTGTGTACAGTATGATGTAAAATATCGAGGATATGACTTGTCTATTGACTAGTAGATTTTATATTATTACTTTAATAACAATATATTAAGCAAGAAAAAGGGAGAAGGAAAAAAGAAAGAAAGATCGATCCCCTTTAATATCCTAACCTATCTTTTTATACTATTATAAACCTTTTTTCCTTTATTTCTATTTATAACACGTCAACAACTTATATTTCTGCACGATTCTATGTCCTCATTTTCACAAATTTCCAGAATTTTTTCCATAAATCTCCAATCTCTCCGCCTATATTACTCCTGGAAATACCACCGATCTGTTTTCTCTCTCTCTTTCCAATTCTTCGTCCTACTGAATGACCCCTAATATCCCCAACGTGGATCCGATCTGACACGTCACACCTAGAGTGCTGACGCCATGTTTATTAATCGTTTCTGCAAAGAAGGTGCAAAAAAACAATATTTACCTTATACCACAACATTCTGTTAGTAATGCTTCCTAGTCGCACTACAACTTTATGTTTATTTTTTATTTTTTTTAGCAAGGTGATTATTACATTACTAGTATCATTACTATTATTGCTAGTATCATTACTGTTATCTAATTGCACTATCAGCATTTGCAAGTAGTAATATTGTTGTCCGGACATGGAGATCAGCATATCGGATAGCAAATACATCGGCCACCAACTGCCAGGTGACACAGGAGCCACCGAATTTGTGCCAGGGACTAGATTAGTTTCTAATTAATTTGATATTATTTGATGTTATAGTTTTATTTTATAGAATATATTTCATTGAGAATTTGCTGTAGTATAAAATTGTCTCTGTCCATCTCATTCTCAGCTGCTGCCCTATGCCACTCTTTATAGAGGTAAAAAATTATTATATATAAGGAAGTGGGGTAAAGGATTAAAGAACGGGATATATATATATATATATATATATATATATATATATATGTATATATATATATATATATATATATATATATATATATATATATATATAATGATCATTAATATTATATAAAAAAATTTAATTATACTATATATAATGATTAGTATACACTATACAGGATTTATATAGCGCCAATAGTTTATATATATGCAATATATAGATGTATGTATGTATGTATATATATATATATATATATATATATATATATATATATATATACACACACACAAAATAAAACACACACGCATTTATTTACATATTAAATAGATATAAGCTATTGTTTTTTTGTCAAATTTCTTCTTATTATATATATATATATATATATATATATATAAAAAATAATAATGGTATTATGCACACAGATTTTAGAATGGGTCTTGTATCAGTTCAATCCTTTCCTCCCCTACCGTCCCCTCTTTGATTCCTGTATATATTATAATTCATTATATTATTAACGCTTGTGCCAAATATTTTGCAGATTGTGGTGACATCATAGGGGCCCTAAGGGATTCATCAGTATGGTTATTTATGCCGCACAGAAATCTATTTCGGTTATGGTTTTATTATTTTTACTTCTTTCACAGGTGAGACGAGAGGTCTCATCGTCGCTCTCCTGAATTGGGGGGGGGGGGGGTGACTTGTAGTCCTCTCCCCTCAACCCCCACAGCTGGAGCTCAATGCATGCAGTTTTATTGGAAATGCAAAGTGATGCAGAGTGTGATGCACCAAAAGGTTAATGAATGTCCTTATCCTGCCCCTTCATCTTATCATTCCAGAGGAGGCTGTATAATGTCATTACAGGACCACTGACCGGCCATCCCCTCCCCCATCCCCAGTACAGGGAGGACCTGTCACCCACAGTGCAGCCCCAGTCCATCTCTACCTGGGATAAAAAATCTCAAATTGCAGACATTTCATACAAATGCTATTGCTCTACAGCTGTTTTTGTCCTTGTATTTTTAAGTATGTAGATCAATAAAGATAAGAAAATGTAAAACAAACATTTTGCAGTCCACTTTATCAAATAACAGCAAGGTCAGTTTTAATTATTGACAAATGTAAATGGAAAAATATAGAAAATATAGAAAATAAATGAGAATATATATATATATGTTTTTTTTCAATATATATATATATATATATATATATATATATATATATATAATATTATTATTTATTATTATTATTACTATTATTATTATTTACTACAGACAAAAAAAACGCATTTTTGCTTGCACGTGATTGGATAATGGAAGTCAAGCCCTTCAACTCATTACAAAGCTTTGGGGGTTCAAAGCGCATCTTCCCTTGCAAACAGCATATTTGCTTTTAGTAAATCAACTCCATACCCACAGTTTCAAATAGATAGTTATTAGATAGATAGATAGATAGATTCTCTTCTTCTTTAGCAGCTAGAGTATAATATCAGCAATTATTCTATAATATAGGTCAATATGAGTAATAACATTCATCTGTACATGATAGGAAAGGGTTTCTCAGAACTTTTTTTATTTTAGGAAATGTAACAAATATTGGATATTGATAATGGCTCAAACCATCCATCATATTTAGCAGAACATCCATGGCAATCCTCCGCCTGCAGATGAAGATAATTGAAGGTCGGACAAAGATGTAAAACGTCATGGAAAATGTGAGTGTGTGGCCCGTGTGGCCCGGAGCTCCGACTGATATCGGCGGGGAGGGGGAGATAGAGCTCTGATCTGTACACAATAGTGCGGGGATTGGAGGGTGAGGCATAGAATAGGTTAATAGGCTGATTTACTAAAGGCAAGTGGATGATCGCTAAGTTTCCAAAAAAAAAAAAAAAAGAGAAAAGCTGCATTCGCTTCCAACCAAATATTGGTTTATAAAATGCCTTTTTCTTTAATTTCCTCCTCACATTGGGGTATCATCAGCACAATTTTGCCTAGGCTCCATGCACACTGGCTTAAAAAAAAAAAAAAGTCTGTTCTCTAGGGAGTAAAAAAATGCTCATATGCTTTTTTGTACAAAGTTTAGAGGAGTTTAGGAGAGTTTTACGTTTTTTTCTGCCAGTGAGCTCCAATCAGAAACACAAGAGGGTTTTTTTTTTTTTGCCTCTTAACGTTGATCTCAAAATATGCCTGTAAACGTCCTAATGTGCATGAACACACAGGATAAAATTGAGTTGCTTCTACAGAGAGAACACAAAACTCCTGTAGAAGCAACGTTTTTGCCAACCTGCATGGCGCCCTATGAGCGTTTTTTACTCCTGAGAGAACAGACTTTTTTCTTAAGCCCAGTGAACAACCTTTTTTAGTAAATCGGGTTAACCCGAATATGGGCTGCCACTGTGAACATATATATTTATCTATCTCTGACCTCACACATCACAATCTGATTGTACGATCTTCCATCAATCCTGGGAAGTAGATTGCCCGACGGAATAAAATATGATAGTTTAGGCAGATCCCATAGTTTTGGTATAGGCAATGGATTATCAGATTGTATTCTTCCCTTCATATCTTTGTATCTATTTATTAATCACTACATGACATTACAGAGCAACAGAAGGGTCTACTTATCAATATTTTCACAAAGGACTTACCCAACTTCCACCCAAGATTTTGTTTTTGTTTTTTACATTTTCTTCTTTTTTTTTCTATCTATCTATCTATCTATCTATCTATCTATCTATCTATTTATTATCTCTCTGTTTATCTATCTATCTATCTATCTATCTATCTATCTATCTATCTATCTATCAATCTATCTTCTATCTCTCTGTTTATCTATCTATCTATCTATTATCTGAGTATCTATCTATCTATCTATCTATCTATCTATCTATCTATTATCTGAGTATCTATCTATCTATCTATCTATCTATCTATCTATCTATCTATTTACAATTTCTCTGGTAATCAATCTATTTTCTTTCTATCTAATTATCTATCTATCTATCTATCTATCTATCTATTATCTGAGTATCTATCTATCTATCTATCTATCTATCTATCTATCTATCTATTATCTGAGTATCTATCTATCTATCTATCTATCTATCTATCTATCTATCTATTATCTGAGTATCTATCTATCTATCTATCTATCTATCTATCTATCTATCTATTTACAATTTCTCTGGTAATCAATCTATTTTCTTTCTATCTAATTATCTATCTATCTATCTATCTATCTATCTATCTATCTATCTATCTATTATCTGAGTATCTATCTATCTATCTATCTATCTATCTATCTATCTATTTACAATTTCTCTGGTAATCAATCTATTTTCTTTCTATCTAATTATCTATCTATCTATCTATCTATCTAGCTATCTAGCTATCTAGCTATCTAGCTATCTAGCTATCTAGCTATGTTTTTCCAAAACAAAAATATCTCAATAGACCATTGATCTATCTATCTACTATCTATCTATCTCTTTTCTAACCATCTATCTATCTTTTTATTATCTCTCTGTTTATCTATCTATCTATCTATCTATCTATTTTCTATCAATCTATCTTCTATCTCTCTGTTTATCTATCTATCTATCTATCTATCTATCTATCTATCTATCTATCTATTATCTGAGTATCTATCTATCTATCTTTCTATCTATCTATCTACTTAATATTTCTCTGGTAATCTATCTGTCTATGTATCTATCTATCTATTTGTATATCTCTTTTCTATACATCTATCTATTTATTATCTATCTGTTTACCTATCTAACAATCTATCTATCTATCTATCTATCTATCTATTTTCTATCGAATTATTTATCTATCTATCTATCTATCTATCTATCTATCTATATTTTTCCAAAACAAAAATATCTCAATGGACCTTTGATCTATCTATCTACTATCTATCTATCTCTTTTCTAACCATCTATCTATCTATTTATTATCTCTATGTTTATCTATCTATCTATCTATTTTCTATCAATCTATCTTCTATCTCTCTGTTTATCTATATCTATCTATATCTACATATCTATCTACCATCTATCAAGATATCTATATAAAATCTATCTATCTGTTCATCTATCTATTCATTTATCTCTCTGTCTGTCTATATATTGGTTTCTCTCTGGGGGCCTCTTGTGTTTTCCTGTTTCAGTTCATGTGAAATTTCTATTTCTGTTACTTATAATAATACATACAAATGTTTGATGTTCCGCCAGCCCAGACTCAGAACCCCCCCCCCCCCCCTCCACTTTGTATTTATTTATTTCAAATCTATTGATATAATTTCAC
Organism: Rana muscosa; assembly: GCA_029206835.1. Taxonomy (NCBI): domain Eukaryota; kingdom Metazoa; phylum Chordata; class Amphibia; order Anura; family Ranidae; genus Rana; species Rana muscosa. The sequence goes on along the minus strand of CM055119.1, from coordinate 329,666,863 downwards.
TCCACCATGTGATCTCAATGACTGGCATATCCGGTGACCTCAGCGATGTTCCTGATCCATTTCGTGTCAATACTGATCGGTTCAGCCTATAGAGAACTTCAACTATTCCTTTTTCTCTCCGGCCCTCCCTCTCTGTGCAACATACATTGTCTTATGGTTGGTGCTCCATATATTTTTTTTTTTTTTACGTTCAATAGATTTTTATTTTTTAAATAAAGTTAAGATATTACATCATCACAGCATGTCAAAGGACAGGATCTTATACATAAAATTCATGTTTTAGACATATCATAGAGTCAGCAACAAGTAAGAGGGAAATGGTGAGATGAGAAATGGAGGTTACAAATTAACACCTGGTCAGTAGATGAAAGAAAGGCAGGGAAATGAATGAGAGAGTCAGACGAATTGGGAAGTCCTACCCATCCCAGGCACCCCAAATGGGATCATCCTGTGCCCTGGTCAGCCCCCCTCTCCTAAAACTATTAGCAAGGTTATTAGATAGTCCAAAACAGACTACAGTCAATCACTAGCTCCATATAATTTTATGTTTGGATTTCAGTCTGTGCTGCAGTGTCAGTCAGAGCTGGAGGATGAAATAGCCCGCAGGGGAGGAGTTTACTATTACTTGTATTCCCACCCCTGAAGTGCTACAACCTGTTACATTAAATTTAATGCAACACAACCTTTACTTACTCCATTCTCCTCCATCTGATGCTAAAAAATGAAACAATTATAGTTTCCTAAATGCAGGTAATAATATAGTTCAAGAAAGGTTTCCAGTTTACCTGAAATCAATGTGCAAACAGCAAAACATTTTTTAGGGTTTAGGCTCTATAGCAGCATGGTCTCCAAACTACAGCCCTTGAGGCATTGTCCCTGCCACTGTCACCAACAAGGGGGCATCATGTCTGCCACTGACACCAACCATAGAGCACAGTCTGGCACCTTAAAGCCTGAATAACAGAATATTAGCCCTTTGTTTAGAAATTTTTGGAGACCCTTGCTCTAGAGTACCACTTGTACTATAGATAGACAGTCCTTGGAGGGCAGGGCTTGCGGATACCTATAGTCCCACCCTTGCAGAGCCTGTAAGTAACAGTTTCATGCCACCCCTCCTTATTGGAGCCAAGTTTTTCTATTAACTATAAAAAAAGAAGAAAATTATATATCAACATATGTTTGCAAATATTGCAATATATAAAGTAGTATAATACACAACTGACACTCTCCATTAATCAGTGTGCACAACTTGCCATCTAGTAACTGTTTATTGTTAAATCATAATCTTAGGGTGCAGAGATGTACCCTTGAACTGCCCTTTCAAAGCTGGACAGAAGCCACACCTCCCAGGTGCCAGGCCTCCTGTTGTTTGTAATCCCACCCATGAGGAGAGATATATATATATATATATATATATATATATATATATATATATATATATATATATATATATATATATATAATACTATTTTTTTTCTTTATCTTTCTAAACAACACTTCACTTAATTTGCTTTAAAAGGGAAAACCCTTTACCCTTCAATGGGGACTTGTTGTTTGTAATCCCACCCATGAGGAGCTGCTGTATCTAACCTCTAGAGTTTAATTCAATTGCATGGCTGACTGCTATATACAGTATGTATATATATATATATATATATATATATTTTTTTTTTTTTGACTATTTTTTTTTTATCTTTCTAAACAACACTTCATTTAATTTGCTTTAAAAGGGAAAATCCTTATCCTTCTTGACCCTTCAAGTACACATTACATTTATATATTCCTACAGAGCATCTAAAAAAAGAAACAAGGCATTTCAGTGGAGGTCTACACACTATTCTTGACTGCAACAATAAAAAAAATTGTACTTTTCCTCTTTATTGCAGACCAGCAGCATTGGAATACATTGGTAGGCAGGTTATGCTGGGATTTTTGGTTCCTCAATAACCTGTAGGCCTGTCACTGCCCCCTTCTGGATTTGATTGTCATTGTCACCCACTAAGTTCCAATGACAGCTCTGAAGAGCCCCTGTCATCACCTTTTACTAGCAGTGTCTGTCCATAAGAGAGAGATGGTAGATTGGCTCCTCCCCCCAGCCCACCTTATGTAAGCGCTGGAGGCCAGTGGTGTAGTCCAGGCTATGAAGGGGAAGGGGGGGGGGTCCTGGTGTTAATTAGAAGCAGGGAAAGGAGAGGGGAGCACGTCTGTCTGCTGCATCCCTGGGTGGTCTCAGTCTGATAAACACAGAGCCCCTCTCTCTGCTCTCTCCAATATTACCTATAGACAGGGGGGGCTCAGATTACACTTTAACTCTCCCGCAGTCTGCTGACCCACTTACTCAATTATCTGCTGAATGGACGATGTGTGCCATTTCTGTGCCCAAAATGCCACCCTCATGAGTAATTCTGCACAGACCTTGGTTATCAAAACTCTCGGTGTTACTGTGCGCAACAACCAATAGGAGTCCAATATTCACTCTCCAGATGTCACCTACCAGTTTTAAAGGGGACAGTGAGAAAACTCAAAAATATTAGAGAACAAATCTAGAATCCTGCACAGAGATACATGGGCTGATTTACTAAAGAAGTGGAAAATGTTAACTCAAAAAAAAGAGAGAAGACTCACTATTATCCAATCACGTGCAGATGAAATAAATAAACAGGAATTTATTTTTCATAGGAATATTCACTTTTTTTTTGTGTGCCAGTCCTGGAGCCAAGAGACACCCTATTATTTATCCTGGGCAGTATTCACTACAGTAACAACAATAATGGGACACATCACATATATTACTATGTATAAAGTATGAATATTATGAATATGATTTTGTGCAGTATGTGATGTATTGTATTTTTTTTTTAACGTTTTACAATCACATTATTAAAATATAAATTGCTAAAGAAAATGTAAACGGAGTACATGCAATACAATTATTATTATCATGGTCATTATTTAATGGTAGTAGTATTTTAGCTGCTGTTATAATAGATATTCTTCTTATTATATTATTATTATTATTATTATTGTTTGGTTAGTGGTTGTTATAATAGTTTTTGTTATTATTATTATTGTTAGTTTAATGGATGCTATAAAAGTTATTGTTATTATTATTATTGCTGTTGTTGTTAGTTCAGTGGTTGTTTTAATAGTAATTATTTTTTTTTAGTAGTAGTTTTTTAGCTGTTGTTGTAATAGGTATTATTATTATTATTGTTGGTGTTAGTTTAGTGATTGTTATTGTTATTATAATTGTTGTTGTTGTTAGTTTAGTGGTTACTATAATAGTTATTATTATTATTATTAATATTGTTGTTATTATTATTATTATTATGTTAGTAGTATTTTAGCTATTGTTATAATAGTTATAATTATTTTTATTAT